>CM002495.2:8313413-9531826 GCA_000573905.2 Oryza punctata
GTCCACAGTCCCAACAAAACGTCCGGCAAAGAGGAAGCTGCCATACGAGATGACTACAGAGGAAAACACCGAAGTGGTAAAGGGAGAGGTGAAGGCGTTTTTCTCTAATGTGAGGGAAAAGATGAGGAAAAATGCCGAGGATGAAAAAATGTTGCCAAGCCATGAACTAAGGAAATTAGTCATACAATACGAGAAGGCAAGGAGGGAAAGAAATAAGTCGCCGCCTCGATCGGACTACGAGCGCTCTCTCGACAAGTCTTACAAGGAGTCGAAGAGAACCAAGAAACAGGGAAAAGATGTTGCACAACTCGGTATGCAATCGAAGCAAACAATCGAGCCGCTCGTTGTTCAACAATTACCTATAGAGTATGATCATGACGCGCTCATCCAAATGATGAAAGACACTGCTCTCACAAGGGAAGCACTCCTAGGGCAGAAATCTCCACCAAAGGCCACCATAGACGTCGATACATGGAAGACCAGCTATGTGTATGGCCGGAGTCTTGTTAACCCTAACGCGGTAAAATCACTTTCTACCCAAATGTACAAGTTACACAACTGGTACATTCAAGCCTGTCAGAACGGAACAGAACTCATTTCGGCTAAAATTCAAGATGAGCATTTCTTCCGAGGCGAGGACTTGATACACATTGAATTCACTGAATTACACCCGCTATTTCACATGGACGCTCTCGACAAATCTCTATTGAGCTGTTAGTGTCTGTAAGTGATTCTTTTTTATAAATTAACGAGTCTTGTGTATGTGTAAAATATATATCTCTCACTTTGTAATTTTCTTACCCATGCAGTATGGAGATGATGAATCAGAAGAAAAACATGGTGTTTGATGTTGGATTTTTCGATCCATATATCATACACGAGAAGATTGTGAAGGAAAATCCGGAAGAAACGGAAAACAATATACCGCTTCTTTGACAAACAACATCACAAGACGACCATACTCTTCCCTTACAACTTCGAGTGAGTGTTTGTCTTGTGCACATTTTATTTCAACTACTTCATTCTAAATGTGCAATTAATGATGGACAACTGTAGCTTTCACTGGATACTCTTGGTCATCTATATTGACAAAGGCTATGTCATGATCTTGGACTCCTTGAGAAAGTCACTGTCCAATTACCAAAACATGCTAGACATGCTACAAAGGTAATTATTTGTCTCGCACTTCACATTTTTACGCCTTTATCTCGATATGATATGAATAACTGGACTGATTTATTTCTCTTAAGCAGTGCCTGGGTAAGGTTCACTTCGAAACATCCTGGTCAATGGACTGTGCCTCTTCGAATAAACCCACACAAAGTAAACTAGCTAGGCCCACCTCTTTCTCCCATTAAATTCGTTACTAATAAGATTAATTGATTGATATATGGTTTTCTCTTATTGTGGTGTCTGCAGCAGCCAGAGAATACCAATTTATGTGGATACTGCGTTTGCGAGCACCTCTTGCATTATTCACTAAAAACCGAGAAATCTATAGACGTACGTATAAACACACAACTTATTTTTTACCATCGTGTTAATATATATACATACATTAATAATATACTCATATTTCCCTCTCTTATTCATAGCTTCAATGGAAGAAGGACAGGATCATACGAGATGACCAGATAAAAGCTATTCAAGAGTCATTAGCAGGGTTTATTAATGACCAAGTCATAAATCCCGAGGGAGCGTACCACTTCGACGGTCGTTTGCATCCCAAAACCTTTACTTAGGAGGGTCCAAATTTGGATGATCCAAATTTCGAATAACTCCATGTATCTAGGTGCGGTGTGATGATCAGGAACATTATGTAAATGTGGTTGTACATATAGCATTTTGCGCTAATGTTTATATAATATTGCTTGACGAGAGCATTAAATTTATATGCATGCACGATATCTATTACTAGTATGTAATATATATGTACGTATACGTATACGAAGAAGAAACGTATAGTACGTTAGATATTAGTGTAAAGAAACAAAAAAAATTGAAACATAATAAAATAACAGAAAAGTAAAAAAAATACTTTTAGTCCTCTCAAAAACCAGGACTAAAGAGCGTACCCGGGCGGCCCCCGGGAACCTTTAGTCCTGGTTCTAGCTACGAACCGGGACTAAAGGTACCCCTTTAGTCCCGGTTTTCCCATCCGGGACTAAAGGGGTACCCGTTTGATCCCGGATGGGGGATCCCGGTTGGGAAACCGGGATTAAAGGGGTTTCCCAACCTGGACTAGATCCATTCTCCCTAGCAGCCTACTGTATTACTGGTCCGTCTGTTCTGTGAAGATATGCATTTTCACATATGGCTACAGCACATTCATCACTTGCGGAAAAAGCTTTTTCACAGGTTGACGACTGTCCACCTGAGAAAAAGATGAACTTTTACTAACCTTTAGTCGCTGGCAGCGTGGCCGGTCCTGGTGAAAAAGTGTTTGGGCCTAATGATAACCCTATTTGTATTAGTGAAAGTAATCCATAGGAATTTTTGCAATCCAATTCCTTAGCTTTGCTCCCAAGGATGACATAGGAATTTTTCCAAGCACCGTAATCCTCAAAAAATCGTGTGAATTTCCTTTAATCCAAAGAAACCATATGAAGTGAGTTCCTAAATAGAAGAATGAAAGATGGTATAGGTGTTCTTTCAGAAGATAGATACAATAAGGAACTCTCGTATGCATGCGCAATACGACCATAATTTAGTCCACTGATCAATTTACAGATCTAGTTTTGGCGACCAATCAAGCCGTTGTTTCTCTTTGGAGCATTTCAATCATTGCACACTCTCCTAAGTCCTACAAGAATTCATATAAGAAATGGCTGGGCTGCTAAACAAGCACTTCAAAAATTCTTTGGACAGTACGTATACGTAGCTAGTTAGCGTAGAATCATCAATATAATATAAACTTGTCCGGTCATAAGAGAATGTCATTTTAGAATATGCATATGCGGTAAACACAAGTTAAGTTTGACTATAATTATTGTTTAGAATATAGGTTTTGCACATATGAGTGGTTAGTATCAGAGCAATATTGATCGTAGGCTAGAGCATAACTTGGTGACTTGATGACTAGAAAATAATTTGAAAACATTTAACTTGAACTATTTGCGAAAACCCTTAGGATGTGTGATCCTTTTCCCTCCTTATCCTTATTTCATTGTAGTGTTCATCCTCACCTTACTCATTTTAATTTTCTCACTGTCTACGATTTTATTTACAAATCAAATCTCTACTTCTATTCTTGGAAAGAAAGTAAAATTTTGTAATCATGTGAACTAAGTAGTGCCTTGTAGTCCCCTGCTATACGTAACACATTTGGTCACCATTTTCGAGTATTTGAGAGACATGTCTTGTGTTGAAGTTGACTGGAAACTATTCCATCGTATATCTCCGATGACTTAGCCACGTGCGTGTGATATGGCTAAGACGGGCACACCATCACAGAAGAAACCCCTGCTAAAATCAGGCACTCCCGAGGGAAAACCACACTCACAAATGAGCAAGTGAGGCCTAGATGATCATAGTACAACATAGTACTAAAATAAGCCGTCTCATGCCCAGGATGTGGAAGTACGTAAGTTGAAAGCTTAGATTTGTAAAATAGCATAATCTAAAATTTTTGGACAGCAACCATGTAAATCTGAAATTGAATCACAAATAAGCGGAACCAGTGCTCTCATCATCACCCAACCATCGATTCCAAACATAAATATCCCCATATCATGACTAAACCAAACCATTTAACCTAAGTCTGATACTAACGTAGACTGACAAACACATCAAGTGATCGTCTTGTAACCGTGAACACACCTCGAATAGTTTTATTCTGATAAGAGATGAATAACTTTACCCACATGGAGTAAACAAGAGGCTACTAAAACTTTCATAATAGTACTGTTGTGTGTAATTGTGTTTAGATTAATGCAGAAGACTTAAATGGTTAAGTTATGTGTCTGATTGATTATACCATGTCTAATTAATTAAGAGACTAAGACAACATTCTTTTGTGGCCGGGAAGTACCATTATGACGTGATACATAAAAACACCCAAATTCTTGATCTAAATGATCTAAGATTTTGTGCAGCTAGTTTTCCAGCTTCAAAAGTTCTTGTAGTTAGAGCTGCTGGTAGATTATGGTTATTATGGTAGGACATTTTGTTCATTTCTTGACAAAAACAAGAAAATTAATCCACTTAAATTTATACAAATTATATTAGGAATTTGACACTAGTGCAGATCCTCTCATCTGTGACGGGCTGTAATATAACTGGATTTTGCGGACCGTCACAAAGAATACATCTCAAACGGACCTAAAAAAAGACCGATTGAGATATGGTCAGAGAGACATGTTAAATGTGTATAGAACTAAAGCCCGACACGGATGACACATATCTGTGACGGACCTAAACTAGGGCCCGATTGAGATAACCTTAAATATCTCAATCGGACCATAGTTGGAGCCCGTCACAGATGATCATCATCCGTGACAGGCACCAACTTGAGGCCCGATTGAGATAACAATTAGGCCCGTCACAGATAAGGGTCACAGATGACCCTTATCTGTGACGGGCCTAAACTATGGCCCGTCACAGATGACCCTTATCTCTCACGGGCCTAAAGTTTAGGCCCGTCACAGATAAGGGTCATCTGTGACGGGCCTAAGGTTTAGGCCCGTCACGGATGATGGTCATCTGTGACGGGCCATAGTTTAGGCCCGTCACAGATAAGAGTCATCTGTGACGGGCTATAGTTTAGGCCCGTCACAGATGACCATCATCAGTGACGGGCACCAACTTAAGGCCCGATTGAAATAACAACTAGGCCCGTCACAGATGACTCATTAGCGACGGGCTATGTACTAATGCCTACAACTATTGTATTGGTCCTTTTTTACAAATAAGTTCATTTGAACTCAAATTCAAAATTTGACAACTTCGAACAACAATTGGGGTTAATAAATGATTTCAAATGGAAAAGTCACCAAAAGCAAAGTTGTAGAACTCATCGAGGTGCAAAATTTTTATTTTGGTCATTTCTCCATCTGACTCTATTTGAACAATTTGAAATTTGAAATTCAAAATTTAAGAAATTCAAATAGAATTTTTTGTTAGTGAACGACTTCAACTGAAAAAGTCATCAACAACAAAGTTGTATAAATCATCAAGATCTATAACTTTTAGTTTGGTCATTTTTCTATATAACATTTTTTGAATAGTTTGAATTTGAATTTGAAAATATGATAACTTCAAACAACATTTTCAAATACTAAATGACTTCAATTGAAAAAGTCATCAACAACAAAATTGTATAACTCATCAAGATCTAAAACTTTTATTTTTGTCATTTCTTCATCCGATAAAATGTTAGTAACATTGTTCACAAATTTTACATATATGTGTTATAGTTTATAAAACCAGATAAGAGATGCGTCAATTTTGTGAACAATGTTAGTATCATTTTATCGGATGAAGAAATGATCAAAATAAAAGTTTTAGATCTTGATGAGTTATTCAACTTTGTTGTTGATAACTTTTTCAGTTGAAATCATTTAGTATTTGAAAATATTATTTGAAGTTGTCATATTTTCAAATTCAAATTCAAATTGTTCAAAAAATGTTCTATAGAAAAATGACCAAAATAAAAGTTATAGATCTTGATGAATTATACAACTTTGTTATTGATGACTTTTTCAGTTGAAGTCGTTCACTAACAAAAAATTCTATTTGAATTTCTCAAACTTTGAATTTCAAATTTCAAATTGTTCAAATAGAGTCAGATGGAGAAATGACCAAAATAAAAATTTTCCACCTCGATGAGTTCTACAACTTTGGTTTTGGTGACTTTTCCATTTGAAATCATTTATTAACCCCAATTTTTATTCGAAGTTGTCAAATTTTGAAAATTCAAAATTTGAATAGTTCAAATGAACTTATTTGTAGGTATCAATGAGTTATACAATTTTGTTATTTTTGATTTTTACATTTGACACAAAAAATCGACCTAAAATTAAATTTAAAGTTCTCATAAATTAAAAATAAAAAATACCACATAAATTGAATATAAACATTTCATATGGAAAATGGAAAAATACTCATCGGTGATGGGCATTATTTAATGCCCTATAGAGATAGGTCATCTCAATCGGGGATATGAAATATGTGATCAAAATGGATGTTATGTGAATGTGGTTGTGTTAAATATATTGATGGTTGTGTATGTAAATAAATGTATATGAATGGATGATATTGGGGTGTGACATCCTGACCCAAGGCTTAATAGGATTAATAGAATACTCATAAGAAAAAGTTACAACTATTTTTCCGGAAGCCGGTCTCCAAAGAACTTTGATGTTAAGCGTGCTTGGTCTAGAGCAACTTCGGGATGGGTGACCGATAGGGAAGAATCAAAAAATACCACCTGGGAGAGAGAAGCGGGATTGCATGACACGCATAACAAATGCCTTTAGGCCCATCACAGATAAGGGTCATCTGTGACGGGCCATAGTTTAGGCCCGTCACAGATAAGGGTCATCTGTGACGGGCTATAGTTTAGACCCGATTGAGATAGGTCATCCGTGACGGGCTATAGTTTGACTGGTCGTCTGGGTCAAAGCTATCAGTGACAGACTTTAATTAAGACCCGATTGAGATAGTTTCATCCGTGACGGACTTATACCCGTTTGAGATGATTCCTTACATCACTGACCTTTACGTTGTGTCGGGCGCTATACCCGACACAGATAAGGGTTACCGTTGTAGTGTGAGCTATGTATGACAAACCAGCCTAATAACTATAGATTGAAAATTAAATTAAGCATGGTCTATATAAATGCCTGTGTATACAGCTAATTAGCTAACACAGCATGTTCACTTTCCTAACAGCAAGGTACTCCCTCAGTGGCACATGTGCTGGATTTCCAAGTCGACACCCCTCAGACAACATTAATGATAATATGGTCATTAGTATCGGTTATAGAACATGTACATGTAATAACAACAAGTGCCGGTTTTACCCAAGAACCAGCACCTATATACTATTATAGGTGTCAGTTCTATTACGCAACCACTACTGGCGAATCGGTCTTTGCTAACAGTTCGCAACCCCCTCTAGTCCCGGTTATTCAACCGGGAAGCACAATCCAGCACTAAAAATGGGTATTTTTAATCCCAGTTAAAATAACCAGGACTAAAAATGCATATTTAGTACCGGTTGGTAATACCAACCGGTACTAAATATGGTAGCGCCAGGTGCAGGTGCTACCATCTTAAGTATCGGTTGGTGTTACCAACCGGTACTGAAGATTTTTTTCCATATGCTTTTTATTATTGCTTTTTTATATACATGCATACACATATATACATGCATGTATATATAATATATACATGTTTATATTTATATTTGTAAAAATATATTTATAAGTACATAGATATATGCATATATATGTAATTAATTATAAATTTATATGTCTTCATATACGAAGACATATAATTTTATTATTAATTACATATATACATGCATATATCTATGTAAGACATGAAAATAGACTAAAAACATATAAGTTATTTTCTACACATACGATTAATATACGTAAACATTTTAGTAATTAAATAAATATAATTGCTGATATATATATATATATTACAACTGTTATTAATTTCTAATATTCTATCATATGTTACAAAAGCTAAGACGATGAGCTAGGGTTAGGATGACGAATAGGCTTTCCATCTTCGTGGAATTCTCCCATGGGACTAATAATCTCATCCATGATAAACACCATCAATTGTTCTTGAACAACCTTTACGAAGGCAGCGTGGGAGAGGTTCTCCGCAATCCAAACAATCTCATTTAGATATAAATATATGAAGTCAATAAGAAACATTATTTACTGAATTTTACATACATCTAGATCTTTATCAGTGTTGATGTTGTGCATTAAAGTGCGCATGTAGTGAGCCGCACATGTTGTTCCCCTGGCCCTGGTGTGCACACTAAAGAGGAAATAAAATTAAGAGTTATATATTATTTCAGTAGGATAAGTGAGATATAATTTTGGGTTAAGTCTTTACCGGAAAGTCCATCCTCACACTCAGTTCTTCTGCCCACAGCCCGCAGACGGTTGTACGGAACCGTGCCCATGCCCTGTACGTAGTTGCAACGTACGATTAATGATCCGAGATGCGCATATATAGTATCGATAGAAGCAATTATAATGATAGTGGAATGGATGGCAATATCTGTTAAGCACGGCAAAAATGTGGGCAAAGGTTTCCTTGGCTTTCCTCATGGAGTTGTAGATATGGATCTTGCTTGTGGGAAGGTCTAGGATAAAAAGGATCCGGTGGTTGCTATAATTTGTGTGAGATGATTTACATGTCATGGTATGAACAGGAGAAAGAAATTGGTACTATTGGTACTATAGGCGGTAAAGACTCACCTTGTGTTGTAAGGCAATAGTATATAGGTCTTGTAATGTTGTTGCACCAAGAATTTTAAGATGTTGTCCTCTGTATATTTTTCAAAGTTTTCCAGTAGCTTGATATTAATTTTGTATGGGTCCATGAAACCAACCCTGTAGATCCCTGCCTACGAGATCGTTGAATGTCCATTGTACAGAGGGAAGAAAGATGTCATTAGGTATCCTAACACGGTAAAAATTGTAAGGAGCCTACGACGAGCTAAGTGACAAAATAAAATTGAATGACACTAACAAAACCCATATGCTCATAAAAGCAACGTCCATGGAGTCTAGGTGGCATATAGGGAAGACATCCTCGAACTTGACCCACATAGTCTCTTCTCAATTTAAGTAATCGACGTGTTTTATCCTCACACCGAACATCTCTCTACCTTTGGCTATTTATTCCATGTACTATTGATGGAAGCGGTACATCTGTGTAGAGAGGCTATTTACTTGCTCAGGATTGACGAATGGTTCGCCCAAGGTAAATTTGTATGTGAGATCCGCCACTTTCGCTATCTCGATAGGCTTTAGGCTCAGTAGTTGCTCCTTAGTCAGATTTGTATCTTTGAGAAATCCTTCAATATTAATTGCGGGCTCAGTTGATATCGGCTCAATATTAATTGAGGGACTTCTTTTTTCTTCCCTTTGGAATTCTTAAAAGACTTGATTATTGATCGTTCGTTGTCAGATGAAAAGGTCTTTTTGGTTCATTCGCTCATCTTCTGAAAGAATTCCTTTGTTGACGGGTGTATTAGAGTCTTCTTCTATGGACTCCGCGGCTTGAAGTGGTCTTGCACTTCTTTTCTGACGATCTCGTCAGTCTCCTCGTCAGTCCTATCATACGCTCTTTTCTTGAGAGCATCTTGTTTTGGCTCACCATGTCTTGGCTTCTTCATTTGTTGCATGGACTTTGACGGTGCAAGACGAGGTGGGCAAGACTTCCTGGAACTTGCAGCTGGTTGCGGCATTGAAGTCGGAGGAGACGGTGCAGGTGACGGACACCTCGGAGGAGTCGATGCCTGCGGAGCAGTCGGTGCCCACGGAGGAGACGGTGCAGGCGAAGGTGATGTAGGAACGGACGCAGCTACTCGCCCGGGAAACACGATGTAGCACTTACACCATAGTTCAATGGTGTGAAATTTGTCTTCTTGTTTTGTCTCCCCGTCTCGTCCAGGGATGTCCAACTCGAGATCCTCGAAGCCGGGGACCACCCGCTCAACTTCAACCTTTAAGGACCGAGGTGGAATCGGCCTACAATGGTACGTCTCGTGCTGCTGCACTGGTATGGCCATGCCATCTGCCACCTTCACGAGAATCGAGGTTATTAGTACTTAACATATGTAACAATTTTCGCAATGCAACCAGAAATATATCATAAAACTATGAACAAACCTTGATTGATATGTTCCTGAAAGGAACATGCAGCTCACATGATTGCCGCTGCGTGATTTCATCCATGGGGTAGGGTGGTTCCTCGACATCAAGCCCTCCTGCAGTTTCCATGCCCTGAGGATCTCCTACTTGCCTGTAGAAGCGCAACTGCTTCCTTTCCCTGAGGGGCTCACCATGACCGGAGGAACAGACGGCTGGCGTGACTGACTTAAGAGTTCGTCTACCCGTAGTTCAACCTCCTCTTGCATCTGTACGTGGTAGGTCTCGACCTTCAATTCGAGATCTGTGAGCTTTGCCTCCTGAGCTCTCTTGCTTCTCATGCGAATCCGGTACTTGTGGATGTACTCTTGAAACCCATGCTTCCATGCAATCACGCCTTTTCCGCGCGTTTGTCCTGTGTGCTCGGATTCTCTAGTGCGAGCGTTAGCTCGTCCTTCTCTCAGTCGGGCTTGCAAGTTCCCTCAGCAGAGGACTGTAGGGTCTCGATGAGACGGTGTGCGGCTTGGCGTATGTCGTCACTGAAGACTAGGGAGCCATCGTCGGGATTCAGTGTTCCCCCATGAGCGTATTACCAATTTTTGGACCACTCAGGCCAATCAGCTGTGGCAGGAACGATACCTCTTTGTTCTAACGCTTCTTCCATTCTCTACCACTTGGGCGCTACCTTCTTGTAGCCGCCCGACCCTTGCCGGTGAAAGTATTTCTTCTTTGCGGCATTGGCTTTGTTCTTGGCTATCTTCGCTTGCCCAGCCTCTCATTTATTTTAGGCGACAAACGCATCCCAATGATCCTTTAGTTTGGGGAATTTGTCGAAGTCCGGTATTTGTTGTATAGTTAGTTCTTTCTTGTAGCTCTGGAATTGTTTGGCCATCTTCTTTAGAGTCCATTCCTTCACTTTGGCCTGTTCTGCCTCAGGGACCGTCAAGGTCTCGAGCATGGTGGTCCACAACATGTCTTTGTCTGAATTAGGGAGATAAGATTGTTCCTCATCCCTACGTGACCTTGTTTGGCGCCATTTTATTGTACTGGTCAGCACGTGATCGCTCACACACCAACCGCTGTGTGACACAAACTTTCTTGCAGCATCAGCAGGGGCTACAGGTTGGCCATCTGGACTCACTTCAGTTATAATATGACTCTCCTCCACATTCCTCACGACACCTCGTTGTCCGCATGCCCTCTTCTCACCAACACTCGGTTGGCTGTCACTGTGGCCCTCCTCGTTCCCCTCCATGTTTCCCTCATCATTTAGACTGGTTGGTGTCCTCATTTCCCTCCTCATCTGCTCAATATTGGCTACTACCCTCTACGATCGTGTCCAAGATGATCTACTCGTCATCGCGATCTACCATCTGTTCGTACCATTAAATAATACACATCCACATTGTCAACTAAATAATTCCCTTAAATAATACCATGAATACAACTAAATAATACCATTCATTAATACAAGTAAATAATACCATTCTTGCATACAACTAAATAATTCCATTAAATAATACCATTAATTAATACAACTAAATAATCTACATCATTATCCACCTACTCTGGAGCGAGTTATACATATTGACATTGTCGATAACTACGAAGATCAACTAGTTAAATTTAACTTACTTAACAAATATTAAACCTGCATGACTAATATTAGAAATAATATTTCCAAAATTTATAGTTTAATGTAACTTTCCTTTACTTTTGCTTGGCGGCCTTGGGACCACGTGAGCTTGATCGGCGACCACCGTCAGCAACTGGACCACGTAAAATTCTGACAAGACAAAAAATAATTAGTTAAACCATGTATATTGCATATGAGTTAGCACGAGATAATTGGTCCTAAGTCTAAATTCAGAACATCTACATATACATCGTTAAATGAGTGATAGTGACTCAAGATATTGGGTGAAAACAACACCTCGTTCTTTCATGGCTGAACAAGGATAATTTCCAAAACAAATCTTGTTTTGATACCCCATGCATAGGAGTCAAGACAAGATTTGTTTTAGAAATTACTTGTTTGTGTTTAGTCATGAAAGAGCGAGTGCTTGTTTTTAGCCACTATCCTAAATCAAACCCTCCTTTTAATAGGCGAATGAACGAGAACATCGAGCGAACCTATGTCCCTTGCACGTTCGGTCGTTCGCTCGGTCGTGCGCTCACTAGTTCGCAAGGTCGTTCGCTCGCTAGGTCGCTAGGTCGTTAGCTAAGTCGTTCGTTCGCTAGTTCACTTAGTCATTCGCTAAGTCGTTCGTTCGCTAGTTCGCTTCATTGTTCGCTAAGTTGTTCATTCGCTAAGTCATTTGTTCGCTAGTTCTCTACTAAGTCGTTCGTTCGTGTTGATGTAAAAACACACACTGGCCTGAGAGATCTGCTTAACTCTAGTGCAGGTCCAAATCTTACTTTCGGGTTCAGGGCGTGCCAATTGGTTTGATCCAGCAACAAATAAGAATAAACAAAGAAATATTATTAGTAAACGATAACCGATCGGCTAGAGAGCCGATGTCGTATCGCCTTGTAACCTAGCCGATGCAGGAAAGGTGAATAGGCCATGATGTAAATTTATAAGAACAAGTAAACCCTAAACTTGTATCATCAGCTGTAAAGTTCAACATTATATAATCTATACATCAATAATTCTTTAGTAATCAACAATTGGGATATATCGACTTAACGGAGATAGTACAAACTGCTTAGATCCAAAATAACATGAAATAAAGATTATATATGTTCATATCATAACCGATGTTCAAGTTTACCCATGTATCAGCTAGAGCTCCGATACAACCTTATACTGGGATATCATCTTATAATAAATATACTAAAGTTATATCAACTAGATTGATAACAAGCTTAATATATTTAAATAGTTGAGATCCCAATATAAGGGGCAAATACAACTTGTTGAACAAGATAAAAATCAAAGTAAAACTATTGTACTAGATAAGATCAGCTGAAACTCCGATACTATCCTTATTAACAATCATAAAGCAGGCTATAGATTATGGTTCTAAACACGACTTAGTAGATCAAACCTAACTAATGCAGCTCAAAGTATGAAAAGAGACATAACATCTAGACAATTAAGCCGATGATTGCTTTATCAGGATGGTGGATACATTATATAATCTAAGCCAACAAGATAATCTAACCGTTATCGGAAAAACCCTAGACAGAGATCAGCCGATACAAGTAGAAAATATTGTCAATCTAGATTATTTAACATATATGATAACTCGACGATTTTACAAAAACAAGATTAAAGTGTCATAATGATGTAAGCACTTATCCCGATAACGCAAACCGCCATAACAAGCTTTACTTCTTGTAGCCCGACTCGAAGGCAAGAACTCAACGAGAAAGTAAAGTAACAAAAGGGTGGCGACGCGCTGAGAGTATATTAAACTAGTGTTAATTATTTACATGGTCCTAGGTAGATATCTATTTATACTCAAAAATACAACTTGTACATATCGGACACGTCTCAAACTTTTCTAACTTAACTCTAACCGACAAACAAGTCCCTTAGACGAACTCTTACCAAAATATCTCTAAGGAAATTACATAATATCCTAATTAATAGATACAATTACCCAATCTCGGAATCTATCCTGGCCCAGCAATGTCTCCGAAGTCCTCATCTTACAACCGAAACCGACCATATCGGCTCCCTTGTCCGATTCCAACTTCCATCGGCTAAATGACTCCAATCCGGACTCAGCCGATACCGCCCAAGCTGATATGAACTCTGTTTCCGGGATTATCGCATATCTTCAAATCTGCTTCGGATTGGATCTTGACTCCGATTCATACTTTGCCAAATTTCATCATCAACAGTTCGCTAAGTCATTCGTTCGCTAGTTCGCTGAGCCATTCGTTCGGTCCTTCGCTAAGTCGTTCGTTCAGACGTTGTTTGTTCTCGCTAAGTCATCGTTCACTAAGTAGTTCATGCTTGGCGGTGCGGCGATGCATGGAGGCAATGGCGACGGCGATGGTCGCGGTGGTGGCGGCAATGGTGATGGCGGTGGCGGTGGCGACGATGATGCGGCGGTGGTGGTGGCCGATGGCGGCGTGCAGCAGTGAGGACGCCATCTCGTGATGTGAGGTAGAGGTCGAGGGCGCCGGAGAAGAGAGATCGGAGAGGGAGATGAGGTCGCACGTGCTGGCCAGATCTGGGCACCTCACCTTGAAGAGACGATTGCGGTGAGGGCGGCGATGATGGCAGCGACGATGATGGCATTAGCGAGACGACGGCGGTGGTGGCGGCGAAGACCTAGGTGATGGCGCGTGACGGTGATGGTGAAAACTCCTAAGTTTTGGAGAAGACGATGCGCCTCCTGCATATATATATAGAAAAATCTTTACTCCCGGTTGGTAGCTACAATTGGGACTAAAGACATCTTTAGTCCCGATTGTAGCCAACAACCAGCACTAAAGATGTTTCCCACTATTTCCAAATTTATTTTTAGTTCCGGCTTGTGATGATAACCGGGACTAAAATTTAATTCACCCATTGTTGATGAAAAAACACACACTGGCCTGAGAGATTTGCTTTACTCTAGTGTAGGTCCAAATCTTGCTTTCGGGTTCAGGGTGTGCCAGTTGGTTTGATCATGCAACCAATAAGAATAAACAAAGAAATATTATTAGTAAACGATAGCCGATCGGCTAGAAAGCTGATGTCGTATCGCTTTGAACCTAGCCGATGCAGGAAAGGTGAATTGGCCATAATGTAGATTTATAAGCACAAGTAAACCCTAAACTCGTCTCATCAGCTGTAACGATCAATATTATATAATCTATAAATCAATATTACTTTAGAAATCAGCAATTGTGATAGATCAGACTTAACCGAGACAGTATAAACTGCTTAGATCCAAAATAACACGAAATAAAGATTATATATGTTCATATCATAGCCGATATTCAAGTTTAAGTATGTATCGGCTATGGCTTCGATATAACCTTATACTGGGATATCATCTTATAATAAATATATTAAACTTATATCAACTTGATTGATAATAAGCTTAATATATTTAAATAGTTGAGATCCCAATATAAGAGGCAGATACAACTTGTTGAACAAGATAAAGATCAAAGTAAAACAATTGTACCAGATAAGATCGGCTGATACCCCGATATTATCCTTATTAACAATCAGAAAGCAGACTAGAGATTATGGTTCTAAACATGACTTAGTAGATCAAACTCAACTGATGCAGCACTAAGTTTGAAAAGAAACACAATATCTAGACAATCAAGCCGATGATTATCTTCCGGGATGGTGGATACCTTAACTAATATGAATCAATGAGATCTATTTAACATATATTGATATTACCCTTGAGAAGGTATTGACCGATATAATTAAATATATCTATCAACTGAGATTAGCTAAGATATATGATAACAGACAAGTATTACCTCTTATCGAAGATCTAACCGATGCAGCCTGACTCGAAAAAAGAACTCATCGAGAATTACGAAAAGTAAAAGTGTGGCGATGCACCGAGAGTTTATTGAACTGGTGTTAATTATTTGCAAGGTCTCGGGTATATATTTATACCCATATACATAACTTGTCCATAATGGACACGACTCATACTTTCCTAATACAATTCTAACCGATGAACAAGTCCCTCAGGCGGACTCTTACCAAAATATCTCTAAGAAAATTACATAACATCCTAATTAATAGATACAATTGCCTTTCTTGGACTTTATCCTCGTCTGGCAATATCATTGAAGCCCTTCATTTGAATCCGACATTGATCATGTAATCGAACTTGCCAATATCAGCTGTACCAGCTAACCGTATTGAACTCGATATCGGCCGATACAGACTTCCAGCCGATGCAGATTTTGTTTCTGAAAATATCGCATCTCTCCCAAATCTGTTTCAGCTACTATCTCCAAATTCGATCCATATCTTGCCAAATTTGATCGTCAACACATGCCCCCAATTCTGAGATATTATATAATGCAACAGAGTTATCTCCTCTTTTCTCCGGAAAAATCTAGGGCTTTCTTCTTTCGACCGTTAGCCACGTACTTTTAAATAGTAACCATCGCCTTGAAAATCTCACGTCGTTACTTCTGTTTTCACTGCTTAAGCCAAAAACTTTCCCCACTTAGCTCCGGCAAATTCCTCGACGTCTCTGGTGACTTCCTTTGCGACTCCGCACCCCGGCAACGATCCCCCCACTCCAAGTGATGGCAACAACCACAGATTTCCCTCAGGTAATCCTCCTTACCATGTTTTTTATCTTCACTCGCAACAGTCGCAACTTTTCTTCATCAAATCTCTCATTTTCTTCGTTTATTTTGATCCTCTTATATACTCCTTTTCTGCAGCATCCGAGGAACCAAATCGTTGTCCCAATTTCTAGAGAACCATCCCTTTATTTTCTTGTGCCGATGAGCGATGAAGACCCAACATCCTTTATCAATGCTGAAACCAATTGTATCCCGTTCAGGGGAACCAAGCCAGACCTAGCCCACTGGCCAAATATCTTTAGATCCTGGCCACCCTCTGTAGATGGATTGAAAACTTGGTACAAACGGATGACCACAAGCAATCAAGCTCACTAGGATGAGATAGGAATCTCCCAATGCCTCTCTCTTTCTTTAGCTGATATGAAGAAAGATGAACATGCTATTGGCCGCCACTTACTTCTGGTCAGATACACTCAATGCTTTTCTATTTAATCATGGACCGATGACTCCCACCTTCCTAAAAATACAAATGCTAACAGGCTTAGATATAACCTCATCGGCCAACCCTATCTACCTGAAGATAAAATACGAACATAAGTTCAAGAATAAGAACATTGGAGGTTGGTCAAGGTATATTGCTGACAACATGTGCACATGTCATGTATCTCTAAGAGAACATGTTGCTTTCCTAATGATGTGGCCCAACAGCTAACTGGCAGCATTTAGCCGAAACCATGGTGTCTAAGAAAACTCTTCCTCTGGGAAAATACCTCTTAGGAGCAACATATCAGACCATGAGCCAAGCATTGGCTAAGTTACTACTGGGCACATCGGCTAACTATGGAGGTCCTTGGTGGTTTATTCAATTATGGCTCAACTTATACACAATCAAAGTCATTGACAGAAACCCACTGCACGAGTCTAAGTTCCCATCTTTGGCCGATTCAGATGATGAAGAATCAGAGAAGCGTCGATGTATGTCATTTGGCAGTCTCAACCTATCCTAGATCAGTGCTATCAGCTGAACCGTTTTGTGAATGGTTCAATCACTTTTACAATGGCTTCCCTCACGAATCTAGGGGCATGGTTCTCGTACGAAGACTTTCTTGAGTATGAACTGCCAACGGACCTCAGACTGGATGAGTTGAACAATGAAGAATTCCCAGGAATGAGAGAAATATTTATATCGACCATATCTCCATGCATTCTTCCTACTAGCCTTTCTCAAGGCTGATATATTCAATCCCCTATGAATTCTATCACCCCATGATAGCAGCTAGGCAACTTGGTTTAGGACAACTACTTATCGGTTTATATTTCTCAGAGAAAATTCAAACAAGAGGAATAGTACCATCGGCTCTGATTATGGACAGAATCCTAAATCTTGAGAATCCTCCTCTAGGATCCATCGACTAGATTACTCTTGTCAGGAAACAAAGCCAACTCTTTGACAAGTGGTGGGGGTGAATGGATAACCCATCTTTTCTTCAACCAATTGGCCGACTTCTATCAGACTACTATTGATCCCTCAATCAACCCTCAAGTAAATTTCTCACTTCTAAATTCCTTTTTGAATCCCAACATGTATAACTGAAATTCCTTAACATCTCGTAGGCTGGCAACTCCCCTCCACCAACTAAAAGCAAAAGTGGTAAAGACATCAACTATACATCGACCAAGATTTCATCAGTCAGAGATCTAGCTCTTTTTGCCATCGGCTTCAACACCCTTGCTATCAAAAATTTGCTTCAAGGCCAAATCAGAGAGCTGATTACGACTTTTGGCAAGCGTAAAAGAACAAAGAAAGCTGCCACCAAACCCCTTGTGGTTAAGAAGAAAGCGCCTACTAAACAGCCAAAGTCATCATCAGCCAATGATCTACCTCCTATTGATCTTGATGTAGAAGAATACCTTAATGAGGTAGAGATGGAGGAAGAAGTTGATGAGGGTTCTGCGCAAGTTAGTGATGTTGAACAAACTACTGCCAGTAGCCCAAAACTACAAGCCGATACTCCACCAGCTGATCCAGCTAACCTGGCTAAAACTCCAAATCCACCTAAGCGGTGTCCTCGCAAAACCCATGTACTTATCTCTTCTCTTAAAACATATTTGCTCATCAATATTCTTCTTACGTTAATTATATCAATTCCAGCCGAAGAATAAACCAAAACCAACAAAGAAGACAACAAGTTCACCAGCTGCTTAAGTAAATTACCGAAGTTTTGTATTTATCAACCATTTTTCCTCAACCAATGTCTAGTCTTACATATTTGGAACTCTTCAATCTCCTCAAGCTCCATCACCTCCTCATCGGCCAGTTTTGACTGAACATACACCATCGGCTACAGGGGGTGATCAAGGAGAGGAAACAG
Source organism: Oryza punctata (assembly GCA_000573905.2). NCBI lineage: Eukaryota > Viridiplantae > Streptophyta > Magnoliopsida > Poales > Poaceae > Oryza > Oryza punctata. Next base: position 8,331,865 of record CM002495.2, read on the forward strand.
CTGCAATGATTATCAATCATCCATTTCCTGTAAGCATACATTTAGTCATCCCTTAAATCGGCTATAACTGAATCTATCACTTATCATGTACTCTCTTTTATGCAGACTCTAGCCGATATGTTCTCTTCCGACATAAGACAATTTTTAGATGAAGATGATGAGGACATAAATAGCAAGGCAAGATCACCAGTTCCTGCCTTTTGAGGACAAGACTTACTAATATCTCTGATTGGCTAAGAACCTCCTTAGATACTCTAGTAACTGATTGCGGGCTGATCAGATCACGCTTCCAAGAAATCCAAGGTCAAATCCCTGAAGAACTCGTAGATATCATCTCTCTAGTAGTCTTCCTTGAACAACATAGATTTAAACTTGAAAGAGCTAGACAAAGACTTGCCGATCGACTAGAACACCAAGCAATTGAGGCTACCATCCAATCTAATCGACAACAAGTGAATAAAGATAAAGCCATGCTGGATGAATTAACTACCGGCCCAGAAGCAGCCCAACAAGAACTTGACAAACTAAGACAAGAAGAAATTGAACTCTTAGTCCAATTGAGGCAATGCCGAGTTAAAATCTCAGAAGTAGAAAAGAAACTGGTTGATCTCCCAAAAGCCATCGAAGATCAAAAGTCTAAGCTCAAGTCATCAATCAAACACTTAGCATCCCTCAACAAGTCGCATAAGCCAATACCAGGTTCTGATGCTACCAATGCACAAATCATGGATGAAGTAGATCAAATTCACTAGCATGCGATATCGGCCATCCAAGAATACTTGGGCTGATGTAATAGACTAAGACTTGAAACATTTTTTCTGTAACATATATATATATATATCTCGATTCGGTGACCATTTTCCAAATTTATTATCTCCCGTTCCTATCGGCAACACTAACTTTTATACGGGTTCTCCTTCCTCAAAAGATTTTGGCACAACATTTTTATTATAATGCCTTGCAACCATCTCTTTATTTCTCTTGAGTTTCTCCAGGACTCGTAATCTTGATTGTACCAACCCTTCTGACTCATCAACCATCAAATTATGATAGTCATCGGTTGTCAAGTCATTTTGCAAAGAGATCCTCCTTGAACCAATGTTAGTTTCCCATGGCAAAACAGCTTCATGCCCATTAACTAGTTGATATGGCGGGACTTGTATAGCACCATGACATGTCATCCGATAGGACCACAATGACTCAACCAACTTGATCAAAATCTTGTTAGACCCTTCTGCCTGCCCATTGGCTTGTGCATAGTAAGGAGAAAGAATCCAATAATTTAATCCCATACTCTCAGCAAAATATACAAAATCATCGGAGACAAAGATCGATCCCTGATCAGTAGTTATTGTCTGTGGCAAACCAAATCTATATATGATATGTTTTTTAACAAACTCAATGGCATCTTTCGAGTTAACCTTTTTGAGAGGAATAGCTTTAACCCATTTAGTAAAATAATCTGTAGCCACCAAAATAAATTTATGACCATTACTTGATGGTGGGTTGATCTGGCCGATCATATCAATTCCCCAACCTCTGAAAGGCCATGGCTTAACTATTGGATTCATAGCTGATGCTGGTGCTCTTTGAATTGCTCCAAATCTCTAACAATCTTGACAACCCTTATAATATCTGAGGCAATCTTCTAACATTGTTGGCCAAAAATGTCCAACTCTTCTAATTAGCCATCTCATTTTATGAGCCGATTGATAAGTATCACAAATTCCTTCATGCACTTCATACATGACAACCTTGGCTTCTTCAAGATTTAAATACTTAAGCATAACTCCATCAATTGTTCGATAGTGGAGATCTTCATCCAACAAAAAATATTTAAGAGCTTTATATTTTAATTTCCTTGATGCCGACCGAGAAGGATCCTTTAGATACTCAACAATCTTGAATTTCCAGTCATCAGCTTGCATAGATGCAATCTCCACCTCCACATCTTTTAACATCGGCTTGGCTTGTATACCGATGCACCCTGAGCTAAATCATTGGCTTCACCATTTTGTTCCCTAGGAATATGTTTCATAGACACCATCTTGAAAGTCTTCGTCAACTCTTGACACTTCTCATTATAAACCAATAAGACATCATTGTTACATTCATACTCTCCAGACAATTGATTGATCACCAATAATGAATCTCCCATAATCTCAATGGCATCGGCTTCGACCTCCTTCAACAATTGTAATCCCTTCAATACTGCCTCATATTCAGCCTGGTTATTAGTATAATAAGGTTTGATAGTAAAAGCAAACTAAAAGCTTGCCCTAGGTGAAATAATCACTAAGCCGATATCACATCCATGGGTACAAACTGATCCATCAAAAATAAATTCAAGGCACCATTTCGACATACCCGATCGAATTATTCCGATGTTCAACAATAAAATCGGCTATCGCTTGTCCTTTCACTGCTTTAGCCGATTCATAGCTCAAATCAAATTCTGTAAAAGCAAAAATCCACTTCCATGTCCGTCCTTTTAACATGGGAGCCGATAACATATATTTGACCACATCGGCCTTGCAAACCACCATGCACTCGTTTGAAAGTAAATAATGCCTTAACTTCGAGCTTGAAAAATACAGATAGAAACATAACTTCTCCATAGGGGTGTACCTCATCTGTGCATCCAATAATCTGCGACTTAGATTAAATATTGCTCTTTCCTTGCCATCAAATTCTTGGATTAGAACTGAGCCGATTGTTTTTCATTGACTGATAAATACAATATGAAAGGAACCCCTTTTGCGTTGGAATAAGGACTAGAGGGGTAGTTAAATACTCTTTTATACTATCTAGAGCTTTCTGCTGTTTCTCCCCCCAAACAAATTCTTGATCAGCTTTTAATCTGAGTAATGGAGTGAACGGCTCTATCCTGCCAGACAAATTAGAGATAAACCATCTTATGACATTAATCTTGCCGATCAAGGATTGTAACATAGTCTTATCTTCTGGCGGCTTGGTATCTTTTATAGCATTAATGCTCCTTTGAGTGATTTCAATCCCCCTCTCATGCACAAGAAACCCGAGAAACTGTCCAGCCGATACTCTAAAGGCACACTTGGTAGGATTCATTTTCAACCCATATTTTCTTGTTCTTTCCAAAACCTTTCTTAAATCGGCTAGATGCCCATCGACCTCCTTTGATTTAACAACCACATCATCGGTATAAATTTCAACCAGCAGGCCGATGAGATCATGAAATATATAATTCATTGCTCTTTGATACGTAGCACTAGCACTCCTTAAACCAAAAGTCATGACAACCCACTCAAAACAAGCCGATTGCACCAGGGCACCTAAAAGCAATTTTATGTATATCTTCTTCTACCATAAAAATTTGATTATAACCTATATTGCCATCCATAGGACTTATAATCTTGTGTCCAGATGCTGCATCAACCAACAAATCAGTAATCGGCATTGGGTACTCATCCTTAGGGGTACCCCTTTTCAAACTCTAAACTTACCGTTTCTCTTGATCACTAGCACTATATTTGAAATCCACTTAGCATATTGGCATGGTCTAATGAAGTTGGCATCATACAACCTTGTAATCTCAGCCTTAATAGCTTCATGCATTTTCGCTTTGCATCGTCTTGGAGGCTGCTTATACGGCCGATGTTCGACAATCGATCGGCTGAGTCCTGGCATTTCATAATATTCCCAAGCAAAACAATCTCGGTACTCTTTTAGTAACTCTATTAACTTAACTTTAAATACATCAGATAGTTTAGCGCTGATGAATGTCGGCCTAAGCCTATCGCCTGGTCCAATATCAACATCTTCTAACTCATCAGCCGATATAAACAATTGTCCTAGTTTGGCATCGAGATCATCTACAGTATCTTTGGTGTAGAAATTTGAACCCTCCACAATGCCCTCAAAGCAAAAGCTGGTGCTCTCTAACTCCAACAGGTTGTATGTCACAATCAGATACTTTTAGATAATCTCCATCCAAAACCTTGCCAGATAAGCAATGACCTCGTTCCATTCCCACATAGATAAATCGACATTAGCAACGTTAACTGACTTGTCGGCTAGCACGATTTCTATTTGGTCTCCCTGCCATTGGATCAAACTTTGATGCATAGTCGAAGGAATGCAACAGTTGGCATGAATCCAATCTCTTGCCAGCAACAGACTGTAGGAACCCCTCCCATCAATGACAAAGAAGGTGGTAGGAATTGTCTTACTGTCGATGGTCAACTCGACATTCAAAACTCCCTTAGTTTCCGAGGGATTCCCTCCAAAGTCTTTCAGAACCATGTTAGTCTTGATCAAATCCTCTGTAGTTTTACCCGACTTTCTAAAGGTAGCATATGTCATTAGATTGATAGCCGCCCCACAATTGACTGACACCTTAGACATCGGCTTACCATTGACAAACACCTTAATGTACAATAGCTTGAGATGTCGATGTCCAGTCCTGTATGGTTTCTCAAAAATGACTTGTTGTGGCGATAGGACCAACTTGGCAGATGGCTCCTCACAGATTTCCTTAGTGGCTTGGGCTGTACCATATTCGGCTAGCAATATGAAGACCATGTTGATTGAAGATGAGACAATCGCTTTCCCCTTGGTTGCTGCAAGATCTCTGCTTTTATCGGCTCTAACTTCATCGGTTGACACTACCTTGCTCTTGACATATCATTCCTTCCTGGTGCGCTTCAGCCGATGCTCAATTTATTCTTCAACTTCTTGCATTTGCTCTCTATTCCTCATCCTCTGGACTCGTCTCTTTTTGTTTTTGGTAAAAATACCAGACGGGCACCATTGTGGTTTCCTGGTTCTTGATTCGTTTTTAGACTCCTCTTCAAAGTAATCTTGATAAGTCAACCCAAGTCTCTGATGAACGGGCAATTTCCTCTGAATTAGCCGATTTTCAATGGTTCTGCTAACTTGCCTACTCGATCCCTCAACATATCTTACGTCAGGATCACTGCAACCAGGGCAATCTTCAATAGATGGTAACCTCATCCCTTCGTGCTAGCAAAACCTGAAGAACTCACAACTGCAATGAGAATCAAAGCAATCTCCATCATCATATCCACATATCTCTTCTTCCTTCTCCTGTCTCTTTTGATATTTGTTTATCATACTAGCCAAATTGAATTTCCTTGCATGATATCTCCTTCTATCAGCTTGACCTCTTTCGGCTCCACTATGCACCATGTTTACTGGAAAAGGATGTCCATCAATATTCATCGGCTTCTTGGCTTCATCAAACTTGATCCTGCCTTGCTCGATAGCCGATTTAATCAGTTGTCTGAATACTTTGCAATCATTTGTACTATGAGATCTTATGTTATGCCATTTGCAATATTTCCTCCCCTTTAACTCCTCAACCGATGGAACGACGTGTCCTACCGGAAGTTGAATTTATTTCTCGTGGAGGAGTAGATCAAATATCCTATCGGCTTTGGATGATGTCAAAATCATACTTCTCTTCTTTCCCAGAACTTTTTACCCATTGGAACACCATTGTTTTCTTATTTCTAGACCACTCAGCCGTATTGAGTCTAGTTGTTGGTCAATCGTATTGTTACCATGAGATGTTGTCGCAACCAAGTAGGAAAAGTATCAATGTGATGACGTGTAATCCAGGCATCGGACTTACCAATGTTTTTGGAGCGAACAAACCCAAGTGCTCCTTGATGTAAGGAGCCACCAACGAAGATTGTTGCAACACTGTAAAATGTGGTTTATGGAATAAATCGTTGTCGATAGTCATTAGTGCTTTCCTTCCAAGAGTCCCCTTTCCCAGTAGTCTCCCCTCATGGCTTGATTCGGGGACCCCGATTGGACTTAGTGACCTCCTCTGTTCCATACCCGTTGGTGATGCTTGCTTCCGGACGAGAACGGTTATGGGCGTACTTCTTTAGAATGCCCATGTACCTCTCGAAATGAAATATGTTGTGTAGGTACAAAGGACCGAGAATACCGATCTCTTGGACAAGGTGATATAGTAGATGCGTCATTATATTGAAGAAGGATGGTGAAATGATCGTCTCAAAGCTTACAAGACATTGCACCACGTCATTTTGAAGGGCTATTAATCTGTCTAGATCGATGATCTTTCCGAAATTGCGTTGAGGAAAGCATATAGCTTTGTTATTGTTGTCCGAACATTATCAGGAATGATACCTCAAATTATAACAGGAAGTAGTTGTGTCATCAACACGTGGCAGTCATGAGACTTTAGGTTTGTGAACTTTTTCTCTTTCACGCTTATTATTCCCTTTGTATCCGATGAGTAGTCAGACGGTACCTTGATGCTCTCCAAGCATTCAAACATACTTTCCTTCTCTGCCTTGCTCAGAGTGTAGCTGGCTGGACTCAAGTAATGGTTTCCTTTCTCCTTCAGTTCCGCATGAAGGCCTCCACGTTGATTCATATGCTTCACATCACTACGTGCTTCAAGTGTATCTTTCGACTTCCCATATACACCGAGGAAGCCCAGCAGGTTGACGCAAAGGTTCTTAGTTAGGTGCATCACGTCTATTGCGTGGTGGACATCTAAGAATTCCCAATAGAGTAACTCTCAAAAAATATACTTCTTCCACATCGCCGCGTGCCCATCTTCACTCGCTATAGGTTGGCGTCAAGATCCCTTTCCAAATACTACTTTTAGATCTTTCACCAATCAAAACACGGTTTTCCCATTATGATGTTTAGGCTTCAGACAGTGATCTGCCTTCTGTTCAAAATGTTTGCCTTTCTCTCGAACAGGGTGGAGTGCAACAAGAAATTGATGATGACCCATGTACACAATCTTCCTACAATGCTTCAAGTACGTACTATCAGTATCATCCATACAGTGGGTGCAAGCCTTATACCCCTTGTTTGATTATCCGGATAGGTTGCTAAGAGCAGACCAATCGTTATTGGTTACAAACAGCAGCGCTCGTAGGTTAAATTGCTCCTGTTTATCCTCATCCCATACGGGGACACCTTCTTTCTTCCACAGTAGTTTCAGATCATAAACCAATGGTCATAGGTACACATCAATGTCGTTACCAGGTTGCTTTGGGCCTTGAATAATAATCGGCATCATGATGTACTTCCACTTCATGCATAACCAAGGGGGGAGGTTGTAGATATACATAATCACAGGCCAAGTGCTATGACCGCTGCTCATCTGTCCAAATGGATTCATGCCATCTGTACTTAAACCGAACCTTAAATTTCGTGCATCGCCTACGAAGTCTTGAAATCTTTTGTCAATGTTTCGCCACTGCGACCCATAGGCGGGGTGTCTCAGCATTCTGTCTTATTGACGTTCTTCTGCGTGCTAGCACATCATTCTTGCATGCGCTTTGTTCCTGCACAAATGCCTCAGTCGTGGTATTATAGGGAAATACCACATCACCTTAGCAGGAACTCTCTTCTTCGAAGGTTATCCGTCAATATCACCTGGGTCATCTCGTCTAATCTTGTATCGTAGTGCCTTACAAACCAGGCATGCTTCTAGGTTCTTGTACTCGTCAGCACGATAGAGGATACAATCGTCCGTACATGTGTGTATCTTCTGTATCTCCAGACCTAGTGGGCAGACTACCTTCTTAACTTCATACGTTGTTTCGGGCAATTCGTTTCCCTCCTAAAGAATTTTCTTTACAAGTTTCAATAACTCGCCAAATGCCTTTTCACTCACACCATTTTTTGCCTTCCATTGCAAGAATTCCAGTGTGGTACCCAACTTTTTGTGCCCCTGTTCGCAACCTGGGTACAAGGACGTTTTGTGGTCCGCTAACATACGCTCTAAATTCTAGACCTCTTTTTCACTTTCCTAGTCCTTCTTTACATCGTCTCAACATCTGACTAAGATCATCCACACCGTCGTTATCTTCAACAGCCCCGTCCGCCTCGCCTGTTGTATTTTCTTCAAATCCACCGTATTGAGCCCAGTTCTGAGTGTTGTCGTCTTCTTCTTCATCATCTTCCATTGCAACCTCTAACTCTCCGTGCGAGGTCCAACAATTATAGCTAGGCATGAATCCATACTCAAACAAATGGGCATGAATATTTCTTGATGTAGAATACTATTTTTGGTTTTTTTACACTTTTTGCATGGACAGCATATTAAACCCTTATACTTGTTGGCATTGGCCACACTCAAAAAATGATGCACGTCATCAATAAACTCATTCACGGTCTGCAGTGTACATCCATTGCCGATCCATCTACATTTAATAAACAAATGTAAAGGAAGTCCACGAAAGTGAAACTAATTAAATAATCATATAATAATTTAAAACATCATAATTAAACTAGCACATTTTTAATGATTCTTTCTTATTTATAAACATTTTATTGAGTTTTAAATGGTCTTAACCGGAGTCATGGTTAATTATATATAAACCCTATCATTTTTTAAAAAATGTAAATATATTTCTCCATAGTTAATTATATGCTTTATCCTTATTTTAATTATATTTAAAAAGTTGTTTAAAGTTCTCAACATATTTTTATTTATTCTACTCATTTGTAACTATTTTCATGATGCTTAAATGGACTTCGTTTCTATTCTTTTGTCCTCATTATCTATATTTCTCCTTCTTTGATATTTTTTAACATTTTTATCCAAAAGTTTCTAATATTATTCCCTACATTTTTCTCACTCATCTTTTCCATATACCTATTTGATAAATAATGGCGTATAGAAATATAGCTAGTAATATAATACGTTAACCATACATCAATAGAGCATGAAGTTACTAAGCTTTTATAACCCTTTGATTTGCATAATATCACCAAATTATTTCCACAAAAATTTTGGTAGCACCTCTCTTCCTCATCCTTGCCAATTTTTGTAGCAATGGCCCGGGCTGGAGCAGGAAGATGACTATACAAAGTACATGATCTTTAGTACTGGTTGGTAACACTAACCGGTACTAAAGATCATTATAATCTTTAGTCCCAGTTGGTGTACATCTTTAGTACACCAACCGGGACTAAAGCTCCCGGGCAGCCTGTCGAGGTTTGATAGAAAGTGAACCGGAACTAAAGATGATCTTTACCAATCGGTACTAAAGATCATATCGACTCGTTAGGCTTACGAACCGGTACTAAAAACTATCTTTAGTACCGATTCATAATACAACCGAGAAATTTATGATTTCCGACCACCGAAGAAAGATCGGTGCTACTGTCCAGTAGTGAACTACCACATGGCAGCCATAATAGGTACCGGTTCTCTGCAACAACCGGCAGCCATCCTGAAAATTTTATTCCACAGAGACTTTATATTTTGACGTGGGTCCATTAGCCCTATTTATTTTCCTCGTTTTTTCTCCCATGGTTAATTAGAGACCATCTCCCCCACCTGACACACCTCCAATCAATCGTCAGGAGAAACGTCGTTATTTAGAGCATGGGGATACCAAAAGTTATGCAAACCCACAAGAACCGTGCAGTTTTAATGAAGGATATATTCGTAATATTTTCACATCGATACTAACCTATCTAAGATTGATTAAAAATAGGAAAAAGTGTGAATTACCCCCTAAATTCACTAGTACATAAACCCCTGTAGGTGCCGGTTGGGAACTGGCTATAGGTGCCGGATTCCCTATCGGCACCTATTCATCGGCACCTTTACCTCAATCTTATTGGTGCTGGTTCTAAAACCGGCACCCATACTATTAAAAAAATAAAAAATAGATGACTCCCTACACTGCCGCCGGCCTTCTCTACCGCCGCCACCACCACCTCGCCCGGCCTCCACGCCACCACCTAGACGTGCCTATCTCCACATCGTCAGCTGCCACCCAACGCCGCGCCGGAAGAGGAGAAGGGAAGGGGGAGGTCCCCTGGGAGAGAGGAGGCAGCGAGATCCAGACCCCCTCCACCACCACCACCGTCGCTGCCACCTCGCCGCACCGGCCTCCACCTCACCCGCGCCGCCGCGAGGAGAGGAAGGCGAGAGGGGGGCGAGCCTCCTCCAGCCACCCTCACCAGCCTCGCCCGCGTCGGCCAGCCTTCTCCACCGCCGCGCCCCCCTGGAGGAGGAGAGAAGGGGGGAGGGCCCCCGGGCAGGGAGAGGGTCGTCGCCCGTCTTCTCCGTCGGCTTCGAGAGAGAGACGACGAGAGAGAGATGGATGGATGGATAAGGGAGAGGACGAGAGAGAGACGACGAGAGAGATGGATGGATGGATAAGGGAGAGGATGGATGGATATGGACGGCCGGCGGTACCGCGCGTGGCTCTCGGGTTTTTTAAATAGGTACCGGTTTTTATAAAAAACGGGTACCTATACTAAATTTATTGGTGCCGGTTCTGGTAAAAAACCGGCACCAATACTATAGGTGCCGGTTTTTCTCTAGAACCGACACCTATATTTATATTATAGGTGTTGGTTCTATTGAAAAACCGGCACCTATAGTATAGGTGTCGGTTCTATATTTTTTTTATCCTGCGGAGAGGTGGGAAAAAGCTCATAGGTGCTTGTTTTAAATGAACCGGCACCTATAAGGTTGGTCCCTATGAGGGTTTTTGTAGTAGTGATTATTCTGACCGTACAAATTACCCTCTCAATTAAAAACCAGATATTTTTCACCCTCAACTTTTCATACTAGAAGAATCCACTCCTAGACTCCGGATCGGTTTTATCCTACGTGGCGCACACATGGTAGTCGAATTTTTTTTATTTTTATATTTTTTTTAATATTTACAGAAATATTATAGCGCCGAAAAATATTACAAAAGTAGACCCTACCGCCCTTGCATAGGGCGCAAGCTGACGTGGCACACGACGCTGTATGAGCTTTTACGGTGTCGTGTGCGTGTTTCACTGTTCTGCCCCTTGCCGCCCAATTTTCATTTGGCCCCTAGCCGGCCGGCCTTAGGTTTTAAAAAGTCTAATTAGGGTCCCTTGCCGCCCTAGGCAAGGGTGGCAAGGTGGGCCACCCCACTTGTCCCCCCAATTGATTTTAATTTTGTTGTTACAATAAATTAAACTTTGTTGATTACATTTAAAGAGTAATTTGTTGATAAATACTGTGGATGTTTTTTTGCAAATTTTATTAAAGTCGGTTGTTTTGCAATTCCTATTTTAAATAAGAGTTGATGTTGTAACTTATTTGTGTTACTAATGTGCGAAAATGATAATGGACTATCATAGTCTCGGTCGCACAAACAGTATATATACTGAAACAAGGATAATTAAGGATAATTATGTCACGTAAATAAGTAGTAGTATAATTTAAACAGGATACATCTGATTCCATTGCGTTACATAGATGAGAATAGATTCGAACTAGAAGGGTTGTAGGGAAAGAGTTGAACACGACGAGGATATAGTAATGGGACAATTTTTTTCCGCGCTATAATATTTCTGTAAATATTAAAAAAATATAAAAATAAAAAAAATTCCATGGTAGTCCAGTAAAAAAATAATGAGGCCCACTTATGTGAGTTAGGCCTCTTTCTCTCCATCACCATATGTGGGCCCTACCATTTTTATATTTTTTATACTGACTGGACTATCACGTGTGCGTCACGTAGGACCAAAACCGCTAAAAATCTATCAGGAGTAATTCGTGCAGTATGAAAAGTTGAAGGTAAAAAATGTTTGATTTTTTAATCGAGAGTAATTTGTACTATATCACAATAGTTTATTCTTTAGGATAATTCAGACTTATTCCTTAAAAATGATATCTTTTTTAGGCAGATGGGTAAGATACTTCTGTAGCTATGTGTTGTCTTCAAGTATATTCTTCAAACTTCAGAGAGCGTGCACGTACGTATACAATATAAGTATACATACATGGGTAAACAGACAACATATACATGTGTCGAACTTAATATATATAGACCCTATTTACTAGATATGAATTATTGATGGCTCTAGGTCTCGCTAGCTCCAACACTGACTGGACCCCAGGGAAGAGCAAGCCTCGAGATCTGCGCTAATGAATGTGCCTCCAACGGAATTAGGGCCTGATCAACCAACAATTAAGAGGTTAATAATATAATTATGCGGATGAATATATATACCAATACGCAGGTTAGCATGCAGGGACTTGCTCCGTTCTCAAATGATTGATGTCGTTGATCGTTTACGACGTCGGTTCAAACTCGGTAAGCTTAATTTGGCTACTAAATAGCAGAAGTGAGTAGCACTGTTTATAGTGCCGCCTTTTCCAAAACAACAGTCCTTTGAAAAAATGTGGTGCTATATTTTTAGCAAATTGACCAACAATAGAAACAACATGTTACGATTGAAATTTGTTGCGAGAAAGTGTATTATTAATTAATCAGTAGATTTTCTATGAATCAGTAGGATTTTACGTTTCCATATTCTCTGATCATCTTTCAGAAAATCTGAACAGAAATTTGAAATTCGAAAAATTTATCGTTGCGCATATGAGTGCTAGGTAGGAAAACGTTTGGCCAGCGCGGAGAATTAATTAAGGAGGACAATTTGTAAGGACATGGAATGGCAGAGATAAGAGAGTAGCGAAAGTGCAAAACATTATTAATTTGACCAATTTTGACCGAAGTTCTCCAGTGGAGTCACTTAATACTGACAAGACCCACTAGTAAAATAATAATTCGAAATTACACGGAAGACCATGCATGTCTTTATCATGCTGAAGAAAGATTAGTTTTTACTCCACTGGCTTAAAAAAATATTGCTTCTATCTGTTTTCTATCTGTTTCGTATTATAAGTTATTTTAACTTTTTTCTAATCAATATATTTTAAATTTTAATTAAGTTTATAGAAAATTTTAGTAATATTTATAGCATTAAATTAGTTTCATTAAGACTATCATTTAATATATTTATTTAATATATTTTGATAATATGTTTATTTCGTGTTAAAAATATTACTATATTTTTATAAACTTATTTTAACATAAAAAAATTAAATAAATAAAAAACAAAACGATTTGTAATATGAAACATGAAACAGAAATAGAAACAACAGTAGTAGTTAATAACAATGTTTAAATTGGTACTACACATTTCTATGATTAATTCTAGCTGGGCGACCTCTTCTAGTTGCACCGGCCACCGTCTAGGTTGCACACGTCAGAGGTCGGTGCAGATCCCCGATGCATGAATGCATCATCGGTTGCGGCTGATGGAAGCTTCAGATGATCGTTGGGCCCGCCTGCGCTAGCCCACGTGAGGTTCAATTCGGGAGCCCTAGCCTATGGTAGCTTGGTAGCTTGCATCATGCATACACTACTAACGAAATAATATTTTATCTTAGTTCCCAAAAAACCGATCCTAAAGATACTTTACCGGTTCTGAAAGTCCAAATCTCTATAACCATATTTAGTCCCGATGAATGTTACCAACCGGTACTAAAAATGTATCTTTAGTACCAGATGGTAACACCAACCGAGATTAAATCTAGAGGATCTTTAGTCCAGGTTGGTACCGGTACTAAAAATACATCTCTAGTACCTGTTGGTAACACCAACCGGGACTAAAGATTTTTTAGTAATCAATCGGTACTAAAGATGACTCCAGGGTTAGTTAAAAAGAAAGTATCTCTAGTTAGATGTGTGTAGTAGGTGGGATGGTAATACACGTGAGAGCTAAGCTGAGAGATCTTGAGTTCAATAAAAGTCAAGAACTTTAGTCTCGGTTTCCTTGTCTCGGTTGCTACAACCGGAATTAATAGAGGTTGAGAACCGGTAGTAAAGATCATATCTCTGCTAGTGATACTAGTGTTAGAGCATCCATCAGTAGGGGCACTAAAGGAAAGATACTAAAGAAGAGAGAAGAACAAAGGACCGACACTATCGGTTGCATGAAACTTTTGCATTGATCCTGGACTAAAGGATAGAAGAAATATACTCAAGCCTTCCAATGACTGCTTTTCTGTATAGACTAAGCACAAGAGATACGCTTGATAGAAGATATTGCGTACCAGAGGATGCAGATCCATGTGTTAGGAAACCTTTGGATTTGGGCCCACAAAGGCCTAGCCCATATGCACTTATTGGACCCATCACCGAAGTTTTCATATATGATAATGCACTATATAAAGAGGGGAAGGGATGATCTTTTGGACTTGGTGCTAGAGGAATGAATGAGAAGAGAAGTCCCACCCTATATCTTGTGTCTCCACTTTTGTAGAATTATGCAATCCCTCTTTGAGTACCTTGGTAGCAGGAGGGGTTGCATCAGGGTTCAAAATTTCGCCGAAACATGGTCCGATATTTCCATAATTCGGGTTTCTCCGTGGTACAAAAAAAGTTGTATCAGCCAAAAATTTCAGCCTTTTTTGAATTTGCCGCCGCGTTTTCCCGGTCCATCAGCCACCAAAAAATTCGGCCCACTCGCCCAGCGCCCTAGCCCAGTCAAAACCCTAGGTTCATTCACCGTAACCCCACTCCCCGAATCCCCTACCCTAGCACGCCGCCTCCGTCTTGTTGTTCGAGTCTTCGAGAGGCGAGAGCCGAGAGCTGCCACCGCTATCGCCATACATCAAGGCCATCGAGCTGCCTCCTGCTTGCTAGCACTGGATGCCACCGGCGTGTCGAGAGCTCCGCCAGCAGCCATCCCTCCTCTCCTGAAGGCCCCTGCTGCGCTCCCTAGAATGTAGGTAATCCCAGAGTAGAAGCTACAGTGTCCTCTCCTCTCCCTGTTCTTTCCTTGTTACATTTCCTTTGCATCTTGTCCAACAAGAACCAAATCTATCCACGACTTGTTTTCATCAACTAAAATGTTTTCCCCTACTGCTTTAGAGAGTGGATGGTGGGCGACCATGGCAAGGATGACTAGCTGCTATTGAACAGGGAAGGGAACATATCAGAGAGGAGCCTAGGACGGGACGCCAAGTGCGGCGCCAGTGACAGCCAAATCCTGGTAAGTGACAGCTCATGGTGTTTGCCACCTTGATTTCTTTTCCATAGCGAGTACTGAGCTCTGAGGTTTGAGCTACTATTGTTTGTTGTGCAACTTGTGCGGCAGGCGTTGGCTCCCCTGCCTTGGTCGTTGTTGACGATGAAATTTGGTAAGCAAATCTAATCTATGTGAATCGGAAGCACAATCTGGTCCGAAGCGGATTTGAAGATACGCGAGGATATCGGAAACAGTGCGCATCGGCTAGAGTTCGCATCGGCTGGAGACTGATTCCGAGAAGGATAGCCGATGGGGCCGATATTGCATGTGAAGTCAATATCGGGTTCGACAGAAGACTTACGATGGGATTGCCGTGCAAAGATAGAGTCCGAAATTGGCAATTATATCTATTAATTAGGATATTTTGTAATTTACTTACAGATTATCGTGGTAAGAGTCCGCCTAAGGGACTTGTTTGCTAGTTGGATTTGTATTAGGTTAATATGAGTCGTGTCCGTGATGGATAATGTTTGTATTTTCGGGTATAAATATAATCCCGAGATCTTGTAAATAATAACAACAGACGTTCAATCAATCTCGGCGCATCGCCACCTCTGTTTTCTACTTTCGACAAGCTGGTGCTTTCGAATCGTGCTGCATCAATTTGATCTTCGGCGAAAAGGTATATCTTGTCATGGTGATTTGTATCATTAGAGTTAGTGCTTACATCTTTATGACACTCTAATTCTATCTTGCAAATCTCCGAAGTTATCATATATATCATATGGTTTAGATCAACGATGCTACCTCTCGTATCGGCTAGATCCATTTTAGGGTTTTGTCGGTATCGGCTAGTTTACTTTGTTGATTCATGTTATATGATGTATCCACCATCTTGTTTTGATGATTATTGGCTTGCTAGATATTGTGCTTCTTTTATGCTTAATGTTGTATTGGTTAAGTCCAATCTATTAAGTTGTTTTAGAATCATAATCTTTAGCTTGCTTTACGGTTGTTAATAGGGATAGTATCGGAGTTTCAGTCGATCTTATCGAGCTAAGAATATTTAACATAATTTCATGCTTTGTTTAATGTTCTATGTTTGATTCTCATTGCTTTATTATAAGATTATATCGGATTTACGACCGATATGTACTTAGATCTAGATATCGGCTATGACATTGGTTTTATGTGGTCATTATTTCATGTTGCGGAAGACTTAAGCAGTTTATACTGTCTCGGTTCAGTCCGATCTGTACCAATTGCTTACTTCTAAAGCAATAATGATCTTTCGATTACATAACATTGATATCTACAGCCGATATACTAGTTTTAGGATTATATTCATATTTACTTATGCCTTACAGCCGATCCATGCTTTATTGCATCAGCTAGGTCACATACGATATGAAATCGGCCCTATGACCGATTGTCTATCGTTTACTAACATTCTTTGCATATTTTTTTCTTGTTGATTGCAGGATCAAATCAACTGGCACGCCCTTGAACCTAAAACCCTAATTTTGGACCTGCACCAGAGTTAAGCAGATCTCTCAGGCCAGTGTGTGTTTTTTGCATCAACAGTCGTATAGCTTTTGTGATGGCTCTAGGAGATGAGAGAGGTGGTCATTCTGCTGCAACTGCGACAAAGAGCTGCGCCGGCGCATCATCCAGTGCTGTTGCTACAGCAATTAAAGAAGGGGTGGGTTGCCGTGACAAAGGCGTGATCTTTGCCGGTGCATCATCCAGTGCCGCTGCTGGTAGGACTAGAAACACGACAATGGAAGATGAGGTTGAAGTGGTCACCCAGTGAGGTAATCATTAATGTGGTTTCTTAATCATTAGTGGTTGATAAATTCAGATAATGCAGAACATGTCTATACAAATTCTTTTCCATGCTGTTGTAGGAATATTTGCATCAATCTACTTTTCAAGCTATGGATCTAGTTGTACAGATTTTTAAGGATGAATAATTGAGATTTAGCTTTTATTCATGACGCAACTTGTCCCTCTTGAATTAATTCCTGTTATGCATGTTTGATTCTTTATTTTGGTACTGGCACTGTAGGGAGGCGTCACAAGGTGAAGATAAAGAATTCCATCGAGAACCAATGGAGTCACGACGATAGATATGGGTCTGGCTTCAAGTGCCACTATTGCATTTTGGCTATCAAGAGTGGAGGTCCTACTCATCTGAGGCAACATCTTGGTAGGGTACTTGGTAATGTGTCAGCTTGTCCAAATGTGTCACTTAATATTAAAGCATTAACGTCTGACTAAGTGGTAGTCCTCAAAGTAAGGAGGAAGCGAAAGAATGAAATGAAGCTCTATATTGAAAGACGTTATAGAAAGCACCAGAGGATTGGGGTGTTTAAGTAGTGGAAGAATTCCTCTTGATGAAGCTGGGAAGATGGAGATAGCCATGAGGGAGTCAATGAGGGAATACTTGTTGCACGAGAATACTCCACGTGGTGGGAGGTCAGGTGGTAGTGGGTCTGCAAGTTGTTCAACCAATAAACAAAGTACACTTTACAGGTAAATACTTGTATAATTGAGAAATTTAATGCAATTGTATTTGTACATCTGCACTGACTGGGTTTTTTTTGCATGATTGTGTAGGTTCTATAGAAATCCAAGTGTGTCAAAGGAACCCTTTGACATTGATTTGGCACGTATTAGGGCGTAGGCGCAACCTCGAGTGGATGTTATGTTGAGAGGAGATTCTAGAGAGAGGCTACGGATTTCTTTGGCGAAGTGGTTCCATGCCAATGATATCCCAGGGAGGAAAGCTGACTGCCCTTATTTTCGGGCAGTCATCAAGTTGGGTCAACAACTTGAAGAAGGAGTGCATATTCCAAGTGGAAGAGAAATTGATTGCACATTCTTGGATATGAACTATGAAAAGTTGGAGGTTCACATGCTCGAATTAGGATGAGAATGGGATGAGTATGGAGTTACCATAATGGGTGATTCACGGACAGGTAAATAGCAATATATTTCAAAAATTGATATGAGTATTTTATTGCACTTGTTGATTCATTGCCCATTTTATTTGCATGACTGCAGGTCCTACCATGATGTGCATTGTCAATTTCATGGTCTATTGCAATGGGCGCATGTTCTTTCACAAGTCTATCAATACTACTGGTCGTGCCCAAAGTGCAGATTTTCTTTAAGAATGCATTAGAGAGGTAATTGTTGATGAGATTGGGTTTGAGATGGTCATTCAGTTTGTCACGGACAATGGTGCCAACTACAAGAAGGCATGTTAGAATATAACTATTGAATATCCATCAATTACTTGGCAGCCTTGCGCTGCTCATACTATCAATTTGATGCTGAAAGACATAGGGTGTTTTCTTGAGGTGACGGGAGTAGTGGCTAGTGCAAAGAGAATTTGTAGATTCTTCTATAACCATAACCAGTAAATACTTGAAAATTGTTTGAACTGATGTTCGGTAAAATTGTGCTTGTGTGCTAACTTTGATTCTTTTTAATTTTATTTTCAGGCTTCATGCTATGATAAGAGATACGATTGGTGGAGAGTTGATCCGGTGGAATGCCACCAGGTTTGGTATTGTTTTCATCTTCCTTCAAAGTTTCTGGGACAAGCACCGTCAGTTTAAGGCATGGATGGTGTCCGATGAGTGGAAAAATAGCAAATGGAGGATTGAAGAGGACCATGCGTTCACATGATTATTTGACAAAAAGAAAGTGGTGGAGGGACATGAAATTAGTGCTGAAAGCTATCAAACCAACCTACATTGTACTTCGCTTTGCTGATCAACAAAGAAATGCAACGATTTCTAGATTTCTTCCGAAGAAGTAATCAACAGGAGGCTTCATTATCTTCTCAACGAAACTCTTATTACAGCAGGTAATAGTTGAAGTGAAAATTCTTCTATTCATGTCGATTTCCATGCTTGTTTCTTCACAATATTGCACTTGTTTGCTTTTGTAGCTGCTGCACTTGATCCAGGAATGCTATATAGGTCGAACATGGCAAGGCAAGCCAATTCAAGATTTGTTGTAACATTGGCCTTCAAGAAGATTGCAAGATCATCTTTGGAGGCCTCTAAGGCTCTAACGCAATTGAACAATTTAACTTCCTCGTCGCAAAAAGAGGGTTGTTTGGAGGAGATGAGGCTTGGCGGTCAGCACTTAATGGCCATATGAGTGCAGATTTTATCTTGACTCTAGATTTTCAATTAGCATTGCAATTATTTTATTGTTTCTCTGTTTCATGCCCATTCTGTTGTATATTGTAACTGAGTGGTGGGATTCATATGGAGGAGAGCACAAAGAACTACAAAATCTTGCACGCCGCCTTGTTTTACAATGCTTGTCCTCCGGTGCATGTGAACGCAATTGGAGCATGTTTGCTTTGGTGCATACCAAAGTGAGAAATAGACTGGGATACGAGAAGCTCCATAAGTTGGTCTACGTGCACTACAACTTGAAGTTGAGCATTCAACATTTTCAAAATTACATGCAACTTCTTGATGATATGCATTCTGCCCAAGATAGAGATGGAGATCCATATAGCATCATTATCGATGTTGCTATGTATGATGAAGGTAACCCAATCATGGATTGGTTGTGCAGCTCTAGGAGTGAATCCATGCCTACTCTTGATGAATTTGATGATAATGAACCTGAATTGTCAAGCCCAAGTAGATTTCTCATAGAGGAGTTAGAAATGAATAATGAAGAAGTGGCTCAATTTAAGAGGAAGCTTCATTTTGATACAAGTGGTGCTAAGAAGAAAGGAAAGGTACCACTGGAGGAAGTTGAAGAAGATAGTGCAGAACATTATGTGTCAGGTTCTCCACTAGGTAGCCCAACTTATGCTGAATTAGGGGACAGTAGTTCAAATGATGGTGAAGGTAATGGTAAGTTTACATTTTGAGCAACTATCATTTTAAGTGCTTCAATAGCATGAACTTTCTTTCCATCTTTTATCATCTCGTAGGTCATGGCGATGCTGATGTTGATGCTAGTGGTGAAGAGGATCATGCTGAACCTACTGATAGGAGAGCATCTGTTGGTAATTCGTGCTTGATAAATGATGAATCAACTGCATATGTAATATTTAAATTTAAATGAGTACCTATGAGACTTAGATCTGATTTTGCAGGTACAAGGTGTGAGCAACCAGCCCCGCTCCACCCAAAATCGATACGGCAAAGGAAAGTCTCTGTCAAATTTCTTTTAGACAGAACTTCTAAAAAAAGTATAGCCAAATCTGACCTTGTATGTATTATATAACCATTTAAATTCAATATAGTGACTGAACTTGAGCATATGTCTACATTTGTAGTGATCTAAGCCTCCAAGGACTATGGATGGATGTACTAGACCAGAATTTGAGCAAATGCCATTCATCTATTTTGGCCATTTGGTTCTTGTGCTTGGATGTAGGCTGCAGTATGGGCTAATTTAGTGATATTTTGAGACTATGTGATCCTCTTTTGACACATGACTGCTTGTAATATTTTAGACTCCAGACTTATATTTATGTTCTGTATTTTGGTTGAAACTTGTAATATTTGGGACTGTACACTCATTTGAATGTACACTCATTTGAATGTTATGTCATGTTCAACTTAATTTAATGGACTATGCATGTTTAACTGCCTACATGATGCTTTGCACTTATCCTTCATTTACAGAGTATATATGTTATTTTTTTTATACCTAATGGCCTAGGTATAATCTACTTGATTTCCTGCACAAATTCAGCCGAATTTTAACAAATTTTGTCCGGAATTTTTTTCATATCACCGATAAAATTCCGATATTTCCTATATTCCCATTTATTGGTACCCCGATATTTTTATGTATCGATAGTTGAAACCTTAGGTTGCATAATACGTTATCAGCACGATGTCCTACCGGAAACCGAGAAAGACGAAGGGTAAGGATTCACGGATTTATTTTGCATCTCGCTGGTCTAATCACAAAAAAAACTAATTTCTCTCCGAGTCTACCCGTCTTTGCTCTTCCCGGAGAAATCCGCAACGCCGACTTGGACTCAGCGACTCGGAGAATTTCCGACAACCGCACGCCAACCCCGAGCCACCGGCGCACGAACCGTCATCCACCGACGGCACCCTACAAGGCATTGTACTACCGCATGTTGCACCATGCATCGTGCTATGGAGGCGTTGGCTGGAGAGGATGAAAAACAAGAAGCAAAAGGAAAAAGGCAACCATGGCCGTGCCGCGCCGCGCCATCCTGGCTGCTGACCCCGCGGGCCATCGAGCCTTAGCCGCGCTGCCACCCACGGCCACCCCTGGCTGGCCACCGCGTGTCGTCCGCCACACGGCCGCGCCCCGTAGCAGCAGCGCCAGCCACCGTGCCCACACCGGGCCGTCCCACCCCGGCCGCAGCACCCACCGGGCGACCGCGCTGCGCCAGCAGGACACCGCACAGGGCCGGCCCTAGCGGGGGGTGAGCGGTGCGGTCGCTCTGGGCCCCCAAATCATATGGGCCCCCACCCTCACCCCATCGCAACAGAAGCCCCACAGGCGCAGGCGCACAATCGCGCAGCAGAAACTGAACAGAAAGAGAAAGACGGCGAGATTGCCACCGCCCACGTCGTCGTACTTGCGTGAGATCACGCTCGTGCAATTCCCCAAGGCAGCGCGCTGGTGCCGACGCAATTCCACGGCTGGTTGGGTGGTTCCGCTTTCCGCACGATGGCACGAGGTGCAGGCGTCGCAGCTGCCGCTTCTTGCAAGTTGCACTCTTTTTTGCTAGTTGCCACCGCCCTCGACTAATGGGCGAGGAGGAGGACGATCAGGATTCAAAATTGTGCCTACCGGACTGGACGTGAGGTTTTCATGTTTCTTTTCAGGTGAGTGCAAGTGCAAGTAGTACAATTGCCAAATGCTAATTTAGTACCATCGCCATAGCCCATATGAAAAACTGAAAATTCGTAACAGTATGATTCTAATTTCTATCTGTAAACCATGTACTGAATCAATGGTTCCGAAGTTGGATAAACTGGTGAGACGAATGCACAAAGCTGCACTAGTGATTATTGTTAAGATAATATGTACAATATATTCTACATATAAATATTATTTCTGAATACAATTTAAATGTTTATGGCAATAACTCACATATACAAAGTATATTTAAAGTTTGTATTGATAATTATTATATTTTATATCAAGGGACCCTATATTCAGTTTTGCACCGGGCCCTGAAATGTCAGGACCGGCCTGCCACCGCATTTGGCAGGGGCGGCATAGGGGAGGAAGAAAAAAAAGGAAGGAGGAGAAAAAAGAAAAGGAAAAGATGGAAAGAATGTTGTGATTTTGCAAAATGGCCCTTAAGTGTTTTGGAAATTAAGCGCATGTTCCTATGCATTGCAAAACTTTGAACTTTTCAGAAAACACATAAATAACCCTTCGTATTAGGGATATTTGTTTTCATGCATTCGAAATTTGCAAAATTCACTGAAAATCATATTCTCGCATAAAAGATCCCCAGGATTTTGAATTTTGATCCTGACTTTGCATTTGAGGTACTTTTATTGCTGGTATTTATGATTATGAAATTTATTTATCGCGTTTATGATTATTGATTATTTGTAATGCTTTTATTACCTTTAATTGATATCTTTGCGGTAAAATGTATAGAATTACATAGAATGTATTGGAATTATTTTGTGGTAATTTTGTGTACCATTATATTGTAGCACTTGTGCATTTTTCGTGAATGAAATTTACGCATATTTTTGAAAATTGACCGGCGTCGCGAACTAGAAAGTTTGTCGAATCAAGTATATCTCTGACATATTTATTCAATATCAATATTACAACAGAGCAAGAAGCTCTACAGTACCATTAATCCAATCACTCTATGTGCATTGACTCGATGAGATTGATCTAGCATCTAAACCTCTCGTCGGTTCCTCCAAGCTACTCTCATCAATGAGTATGCTTAATAAATAAGCGTGTTAGCATTTAGAAGATTATGGTACACACCCTACCTCTCATAGAGTAAGAATTATGAGCACCCTGTATAACCCTGTATGCGAAATCCATTTCCACAAGCAGATCTCTTAAGAGGCCCGCCTGCAAAAATAGCTCTATTTTCACAAGCGAGCCAATTAAGAGGCTTGACTGTGAGTATTCACACATATCGGTTCATCTCTCCTTCGTTTAAGTTTTTCTCCTCCCTACTCCTCCCCATATGTATTATCCTCTCATCACCTCTCCCTACTCCTCCCCTCCCCTCTCCTCTTCTTACCCCACCCAACTCCTCTCCTTTTTGCCAGCGACGATGGCAGCCTCAAGGGCGGTGGATCCATTGCCCTCACTCTCGGGAGGGGTGAATCCATCGTCCTTGGCCCGGGGTGGGGCGACGGTGGCCTCAAGGGCAGCAAATCCATCAGCGCCGACTTTAGGAGGGTCCCTCGGCCCCGGGAGGGGCGGATCCGCCATCGGGTGTCCCCGCAACGTGATATAGCAATGGCTACAGTGACCCCGACGAGCAACATTGCTGAAGAGGAGGCGAGGGGCAGCAGTGGAGGTGCAGGATCCACCGTCGTCGGTGAAGGGGTGATGAGGAGTGGTGGCGATGGCTTCAGGAACACGACAACAGGAGCAGACGACGATGACGATAGTGGACTGCTGGCAATGATGGTGTGGGAATGAGAATAGGGACTAGAGTTTCTAGATTTTTGTTTTTTGGAATTTTTAATTCTTTTTTGCTGAATTTTGTTTTTAGATAAGCGGTATAATGCGTCCGCCGTATGTGAAAATTTATTTTCGCAGGTGGTTCGACTTCCCGTATGAAAAAGTTTTGAATATTGCAGATATTTGGTGGCAGATGGGCAAAAGGCTCACATATGAAAATCACATACGAAAATACGTTTTGATCGTATGGTGACGTGTACATCGAAATTGAAAAATCGAAACCTAAACTCTGAGGTGATGCGTTGTTCGTTGCCGTGTCATGCATATCATGATCTCACCTTCATGCAAACTGGATTGATCACATAAATACTTGCATGCATGGGCACTCACTCACATAAATACTATCGTAATGCCCATTATTAATTGGAAGCAACACACGCTCTGCAACATTGAAGCTTTTGATGATGTCCGTCTTTAATTTCCTTAATTTCACTAGCTAGCTAGGAACCAAATTTGCATCGAGATTGTGAAACGGAGACGAAAAAAAATTGCAACCAAGGACAAGTGCTCCAGGCCACGAGGGGCTTCTGTCCTAGGAATTTGTGAGAGTTTTGAGATACCGCGTCGATCCATACCATCATCATTTGACTATGATCAAATCAGGCTTTAACTTTAATAATGCAACTGGGTTTGACCTGGCTATAATTAGAGGCCAGCTTGTTGTACTAAAATTTGGTTTTATTAGAGCATTTCGAGGGGAAATCTTTAGCTAGTTATGAGTTTTTCTTGACCATGCATGTGAAGCTGCGTGTCGTTTCATACTTTTTTTTTATGAAACTTACCAATGCCTTTGTTAACCAACTGTAAGTTTCTCTAATCGAGCTGGTTATTTCCACATTGCAAGGGACACGTACACACGTACAGGTACTCTCCCCATAAATTAACTAGGACGTGATACAAAATGATCATTATATAATATTAACTAACTTGTGTACCCCTTCGCTTCGGAAACATAAATAGAGAATGACACTTAGGAAGAGCATCAAGATTATATTTAAGGGAATGGAGAAGTACTCATTAAGACCTGTTTATAACACAAAAAATATAGAAGTATCATTAATTTATATTTTTTACTTGATGCATTGGATATCAAACATTTTCTTTTTCGATTAGCATATGCACATACCACTGCACAAGCACACCAACTCACGCATCCGCCAATGCACATTCTAACACACATATAAAAATATGAAAACCAACGGCAAATCCTGGAGCTTACAAAAATCCTACTAATTTTAAAAGTATATGCATAAATGTAATATTTGTGGATATATATCAAAATTTGAACCCTCATAAATGTAATGTAATAAATCTAGTAGTGCACCCACGACTAGTAATCCACCCCACAACTGGTGCTCCCCTCACTGGACATCAACATTGATATATTGTTAGACTGTAATGTGTTTGAAGCTTTATAAATTAGTTTTGTGATAATTATCATTAGATTGAATGACTTCTTAATATTATAGTCTAATTTTATGTTTTCAAATAGGGGTATCATTTCAGAGTGTGTAGTCAAACCATCAAATCCTATCTCACTTGTATATGCACAAATGCTAAGATTTGATATATGTCAAAATGACATTACTACATTAATTTATTCTCATCGAAAATACTTTTGTGTATGTGTGTATGTAAATAATTTATGAGTAGATTTCCCCTCTCAGTCAATACCTATGCGAGGGGAACAGAATCATGCGAAATGGAAGAGTTAAAGTTAAACTACCTGTACGTAGTGTATTTAACAAGTGAGTGTGCAATGATCAAAGTAATGCAAAATCCTGTCAAAACATGTGATACATGTTTTCCGAACGTTAGATTGCTTGACTTGTTTGAGATGTGCGACAAGTAATTTTTTTCAAGAGTATAAATACATGATACGGCGACCACGAGATGTATGCAAAAGGTAAACTGATTATACTACAATAGGTTACTAGTACCAAAGATCAGATGAAGCAGTAAACTAACGTAAATTCAGATACCAGAGGTTACACCGCCTAATAAAACTTACAACCACGATATGGAAGCATGAAGTATTATAACTCAAATTAATTAGGTATCATATATTGGATGCACGTACATAATATTTAAACATACAAAAAAGCAAGAATACAATTATATTAGACGTAAAAAATAGTATCACTGCTAAAGAATGTCTATTTACTGCCGGTTTGTAACCCTTTTTAGTACCGGTTATAACAATCATAACACAATTTTTGGGACTAAAGATCTCGATTTTTAGTACCGGTTGAAATAACCGGTACTAAATATGCATACTCAGTCAAAAAAAATATACGGATAGGATTCGAACTCAAGATCTCTCACCTCAGTCTCACGCGCGTTACCATCTCACTTACCACACGCATCTGAATGTTTTTTTAACTAGACTCTAGAAATATCTTTAGTCCCGATTGATGACTAAAGATGTTTTTGAGGCTTAGACTTTTAGAACCGGTATTAAAAACATCTTTAGTACCGGTTCATGAAACAACCGAGAAATTTGTGTTTTTGGCACAACGGGGAAAGATCACGTCTCCGGTGGTGTATATGTGTGACGAAGTATATCGATTCTAAGAAGAAAAGTTTACCAACAAGAATGAACACGAATTTGTAACCACAGCTTCTAAAGAAAGCACAATTTGTGGGCAGGATAAAAGATTTCGAGGTAGCAGCACAATTGACAACATAATATTTAGTATAAAAACATATTAGGAATTAGAAAATGTGCAACTTGAACGGTCCACCAAATTCACTGTTCTTTCTGTCGTGTAGCTAGTTTTTTTCTACATGGTGCACTTTTATAACTCTCATTTGTAGACATTGTGACAAAAGTAATTTTACAGTTTTTGAGAAGTATCAAGAGGTACCAATATTTTTTTGTAAATTTTTGGTACCTCTTATTATTAGGGGAGGTACCGAGAGATCAAATTTTATTTTAAAAATATGGTATCTTTTCAAGAATGTGAAATAACTCATCTGAAAAACTTTGTTAAATTAACAAGAAGAAAATTAATCGCATTGATGTATACGGCTTTATTATGTATTGTTCTAAGCTTACTTAATTACTAATTAAATTTTTCAAAAAAATTAGAGTTAAATGTGCAGAAAATTAATGCCATTAATAGATTGATGATCAGTTTGCTTGAATAACAAAAAAATTAATTGATCATTTACCATGTAATTTCTCAAAAATATTTTAGTGAACTCGTAATCCAAAATTAATACTAATTCCATTAATATTCCAGTTTAGCTCATGTCAAATTCGAGCCCAATCTAAGCCCACCCAAGCCCGGTTAAGTCGATCGAGCTTTGGTGAAGAGCATGTGCAACAGTGCAATCAGGACAGCCAGGGCAGGCAAACCCAATCCCCAGAAATTCCAAGGAAGCTTCTTAATCAGGCATGCAAAGCCGCAATTAGCCCCTGGCTTAACGGTTAATTCACACACACAATACTAGTATACATTTCTGTCCAAGCTAACAACAATTAACAACACTGGCACGGCAGCATGCAGCAACGGGCTAATAGCTATAGCTAGCTCTTCATTAAAAGTGTCCCACATGGCATGGACTCGATCGACGCACACGGTGCCGGCAGATTCCCCAATTCTTCCCAAGTTTTTTTTAACCCAAGATCACACCTCCTTCGCCAAGAATTTAATGCCCAAATCAGGTCAAAACTTGCAACCACTGCTAGTACTACTCTCCCAGCATAAAATAATAGTAATTAAGAACAAGCCAGCCAGCTACTACACTGTATTAGCTACTCCCAACCAGTGACAAAGTGTTAGTGTTAATCTCTCTATAAAACCCTACTAGTGGCCTACCTGATGCCTTACTCTGGAGTCTAGAGTCTGGAGCTTGTAGTGCAGCAGCTAGCATCAGCAGCAGCAGAAGAAGAAGATCAAAGTAGCAATTGGTGTGTACACCCTAGTGCTACTGATACTACTACTGATCAACTGGTAGCTAGTACTACTCTCCATTGTATCTCTACTATCCTCAAATCAGCTAGCCACTGAGTGAGCTAATCTCTAGACACCAGAGTGAGTGCTACTCTCTTGTGTTTGTGTGTGAGTGTGCAGTGTCTCCTCCAAGCTAGGCAGTCTAGTCTGCACCTTTCTTGGATCTGAAGCTCATAGGCGCCTTAATTAGACAGGAGAGTACCATTTTCTTGGTTCTCTCATCATCAGGGGTCACAGAACAAAGAATTACAAGGTGAGTAGTACTGTTCATATTTGATGGTTGATTGGTTGGTTCTTGCCAACATTATTCATCTTCTTGTGCTTTGTTTGTAGTGTTTTTTCAGCTCATTTGATTGATCTGTTTTTGTTTGTTGCTAGGTGAGTGAGTGAGTGAGTTTGTTCATCAGAGGTAAGACTGAGAAATTGAAGGTAAATCAGCAGCAACAGCAACACTGCACTGAAAAGCACAAGATCTTGTCCTTGAGGGGGCAAGCGGGCAGCAACCAAGGGTAACCTAAGGAGGAAGCAACCTCACAGAGTGAGTTGCTGGAACCAAGCCTAGCAGCTGCACTTTCCAACGGCTCATCGTCTGCTAGCTTCTCCGGCGCCGCGGCACGGTCACCGAGGCAGCGGCGGCGGCGGCGGAGGAGGAGTTAGCTCGAGCTAAGTGAGGCAGCAACAGCTAGCAATGGCGCCTCCTCCGAGCACGTACTCGGAGTCGTGGTGGGGTAGCAAGGAGGAGCGGGGCACGCCGGTGGTGGTGAAGATGGACAACCCCTACTCGCTGGTGGAGATCGACGGGCCGGGCATGGAGGCGTCGTCGGAGAAGGCACGCGGCAAGAACGCCAAGCAGTTCACGTGGGTGCTCCTCCTCCGCGCGCACCGCGCCGTGGGCTGCGTGGCGTGGCTCGCCGCGGGGTTCTGGGCGCTCCTGGGCGCCGTGAACCGCCGTGTCCGCCGCAGCCGCGACGCCGACGCCGAGCCCGACGCCGAGGCCTCCGGCCGTGGCCGCGCCATGCTCCGTTTCCTCCGCGGGTTCCTCCTCCTCTCCCTCGCCATGCTCGCCTTCGAGACGGTTGCCCACCTCAAGGGCTGGCACTTCCCTCGCTCGGCGGCGGAGCTCCCAGAGAAGTATCTCCGGCGACTCCCGGAACACCTGCACCACCTGCCGGAGCACCTCCGCCGCCACCTGCCGCTGCCGGAGCACCTCCGGATGCCGGAGAAGGAGGAGATCGAGGGGTGGCTCCACCGCGCCTACGTGGCGTGGCTCGCCTTCCGCATCGACTACATCGCATGGGCCATCCAGAAGCTCTCCGGATTCTGCATCGCCCTCTTCATGGTCCAATCCGTCGACCGCATCGTCCTCTGCCTCGGCTGCTTCTGGATCAAGCTCCGCGGCATCAAGCCCGTCGCCGACACCTCCTCCTCCATCTCCGACGACGACGACGACGTCGAGGCCGCCGCCTGCGTCGACGGCGGCTACTTCCCCATGGTCCTCATCCAGATGCCAATGTGCAACGAGAAAGAGGTCAGTAGATAGTCAGCATGCATGGCCATGATCGATTGATGGAGTTCATCCAAACATGGTATATGTTTGCAGGTGTACGAGACGTCGATATCGCATGTGTGCCAGATCGACTGGCCGAGGGAGCGGATGCTGGTGCAGGTGTTGGACGACTCGGACGACGAGACGTGCCAGATGCTGATCAAGGCGGAGGTGACCAAGTGGAGCCAGCGCGGCGTCAACATCATCTACCGCCACCGCCTCAACCGCACGGGTTACAAAGCGGGAAACCTCAAGTCCGCCATGAGCTGCGACTACGTCCGCGACTACGAGTTCGTCGCCATCTTCGACGCCGACTTCCAGCCCAACCCCGACTTCCTTAAGCTCACTGTCCCTCACTTCAAGGTAACATATATACATAGATAATATATATCACACTCTTCATCCTCTTTTGTTTAACTATATATTGAGATTTCGTGAGCAAATGAAAACCAACTGGTTTCTACATTGATTGATCGAGTGACATTAATTGAAAGATTATACTCTATAGGATATATGTCAAATATGCATATATAAATATATGCCCAATGGGATTGAAAGATGTGTGCATGCCTTCAGTTCCAAGTCTCAGATCTCAATGGCCAGAGGATGTAGTACTATAAGTTAGCCAGTGTTGAACTGCGAGTAGAAATATTCCCTAAGAGCTCGAGATCAGTATACAAATGCCTGAGATTATACTTTGGTATTAGAGCCTAATAAAAGCTATTGCGACTTACAAGGCCTCTAATTAACCTCTGCCTAATTAGTTAGTGATTTATAGTACCACTACTAAGAACATGTTAGAGAGTGTATACTATTTGGACTTTCGACAAGTAAGCGTTTCTGCAGTTAGGGAATGGCCGGACCATGTAAGTCCAAATCTTAGATTCGGTACAGTTGACCTTCGAAGATTGGCTCTCCCATTGACTAAACAGATGTGTGCGTTCACATTACTATTTATGTATCACAACTGTCGAATCTAGCGATACAGTCTCACCTTAGAATAATCCTTATGATGTGAAATATGAGACCCATAAGTGAGTGATCGAGATAGTATCACAATTCTATTATAAAATGTATTTTTTTTCACAAATAAAAACTTTGCACGTCATTTGTATTAGAAGCTATGAAATTATCATTTATACATACGAAAAAAAATGTCCCTTATATTTCATATTGTAAATGGATAGACCATTAGATCGAGATCTAGAAGTCGAAAGATCGATATGATGAGCCTAATACATATCGAATCCCAAGGTGAATGGAATCATATTTTTCATGGTTTAATTTCCTTCTTCTAGAAGGGGACCAATTAATTAACATTGTAATTAAGTTAAATTAGGATGTTGGAGATCAAATAAATTGAAATGAAATGTGTAGGGAAACCCGGAGCTTGGGCTGGTGCAGGCGCGGTGGAGCTTCGTGAACAAGGACGAGAACCTGCTGACCCGGCTGCAGAACATCAACCTGTGCTTCCACTTCGAGGTCGAGCAGCAGGTCAATGGCGTCTACCTCAACTTCTTCGGCTTCAACGGCACCGCCGGCGTGTGGCGCATCAAGGCCCTCGAGGACTCCGGCGGCTGGATGGAGCGCACCACCGTCGAGGACATGGACATCGCCGTCCGCGCCCACCTCAACGGCTGGAAGTTCATCTTCCTCAACGACGTCAAGGTGATAAATTAGTAACCATATACATCTCATCGATCGATCGATCATCATGACACCTCGACGCCATTGTTGCATTCTTGTGTTCTAGGTGCTCTGTGAGCTGCCGGAGTCGTACCAGGCTTACCGGAAGCAGCAGCACCGGTGGCACTCCGGCCCCATGCAGCTCTTCCGCCTCTGCCTCCCCGCCGTCTTCAAGTCCAAGGTAATTAACCTCATCGACGCCGCCGCCGCCGCCATTGCTGATGCGATGAGGATGATTGTGACATTGACGACATGATTACAGATCTCGACGTGGAAGAAGGCGAACCTGGTGATGCTGTTCTTCCTGCTGCGCAAGCTGATCCTGCCGTTCTACTCATTCACGCTCTTCTGCGTGATCCTGCCGCTGACCATGTTCGTGCCGGAGGCAGAGCTGCCGATCTGGGTGATCTGCTACGTGCCGGTGATCATGTCGGTGCTCAACATCCTGCCGGCGCCCAAGTCGTTCCCCTTCGTCATCCCTTACCTCCTCTTCGAGAACACCATGTCCGTCACCAAGTTCAACGCCATGGTCTCGGGGCTCTTCCAGCTGGGGAGCTCCTACGAGTGGGTCGTCACCAAGAAGGCCGGCAGGACCTCGTCGGAGTCCGACATCCTCGCCCTCGCCGAGGCCGCCGACGCCATGGCCAGGCCGCCGCCGCCCAAGCTCGTCCGCGGCGTCTCCGAGGGCGGGCTCAAGGAGTGGGCCAAGCTGCAGCAAGAAGACGCCACGGCGGCGGTGGTGGCGGCGTCGCCGGCGACGCCGGTGAAGAAGAGCAAGGCGGTGAAGGCGCCGAACCGGATCTTCAAGAAGGAGCTCGCGCTGGCATTTCTCCTGCTCACTGCCGCCACGCGCAGCTTGCTCTCGGCGCAGGGACTGCACTTCTACTTCCTCCTCTTCCAGGGCGTCACCTTCCTCGCCGTCGGCCTCGACCTCATCGGCGAGCAGGTCAGCTAGCGACCACCACCACAATAAAAAAAGCCACCACCGCCGCCGCTGCCGCTGCCGCCATGCACAGTGCGCCGGCTGGCTGGCTGGCCGGAGGCGAAGACGACGACGACGGCCAGCCAAGACACGCTTCCATGGACCGACAGAAGATTACATTTTTAGCCTTCTTCTCCTTATTTTTATCACTTTGATATATTTTTTGTTCAGAGATCAAAAACAGAGTGTGCGTCTCCGTGTTACAAAGAACTCTTCTTTCTCTGCTTTAATTAGCTAGTGCTTTGTTGCTAGGAGAGGCAAAGCAAGCATCAGGTTGTTAATTACATTCAGATTAAGTTCGTTATCCCCATTCAGTAGCCATCTTGCTTTGCTACATTATGTTATGATCAACATGGTGATATTTTGTAACAGAGATACTACATATTAATGGATGAATCAAATCTTGTATGCATGTCTTAAAGTGTTCATGTATATCAGTGCCTGATGTTGGACGAAATTGCTATTTAGCACAGCTATATATGTTCCCAGTGCACATGTTTAGGTAAAGAGCACTTTTCCCATCCTTGAAGAGGTACCATGAGATATCAATCTAATCTAATCGTTGGTTTCAGGAGGGGTATGATCGGCCTAAAAAATCCATCAGTAGAGGATGACTTGATTGGGTAATGGGGTCAGCACCACCCACAACAACCTCGTGCTGTTGTCGCCTCCATGCCGCCGTCGTCGAGAAGTTCGTGAAGTGTGGCCTTCCCTGCCCCTCCGGCACGATGTGCACGTATGCCAGCCCGCCGCCGCCGGATATGACAACTCCGGTCTACTACCTGCCGCTGCTGCCACCGCCCGTGTACTACCCTCCACCATCCCCGCCGCCCACAACTCCATCCACAACTGCCCACCACCATCGTACGGAGGCTACAACCCGACGCCGTCAGGGTGGTTCGCATCCAAGACGCTGCTGTGCCGCCGTTGCATCCACGATACCTCCATCCCATCGTCGCATCCACCCCACCATGGCCACCTCATCGCATCGATCCTGCCGCGGCCGCCGTCGCATCCACGATGCTGTTGTGCTATCGTCGCATCCACCCCACCGCGGCCACTGTCACATCGATCCCGCCGCGGCCACCGTTGCATCCACCCCGCAGCAGCAGCCATCGCATCCACCACTGCAGCTGCCATCGCATCAATCCTGTCGTGGCCGCCGTTGCATCCACCCCGCCACGGCCACCGTCGCATCCACCTTGCTACCTTCACTGTCGCATCCAGGACCGCCGCTGCCTACCTGCGATGCCACGTGCGAGGAGAAGAGCGAAAGAGATGCCTGCGGGATGTGGAAGAGAACACGGAAAATACATAACTACCCTCCCACCCATGGTACCGCATCGATTGATCCCTATAGTACCACGCGGTACAGAAGCTGTATCAGCCGTTCGATGCGGTTAGATTGCCGGCCACGATTCGATACTGCACAGGCTCAAGGATAGTAAAAAATCTTTTGGATAAAAGTTTTCAGATTTTGAGTTAGTACTTTTTTCTAATTCAAGACGAGAGTTTTGGGCACATGTTGAAAATTTTGTATGATTTTTTATTAGGTTATAAGTTGTGATGTAATTTGGTTGGAAGTTTCATATGGAAGTGCTATTAAAGGGAAAATTATAGTGTGCTCTAATTAGCAATCGCTAGTATTGAATGATTTCTTTATTAAGGCAAAAAAGGCTTTCAGCCAATATTACATAGGGGGAAAAGTACACCTAAGGTCCCTGAACTTGTCATCGAGTTACCAAAACGTCCTCAAACCACTATACCCGATATCAGGGGTCCCCTAATTATCAAAACCGGGTCAGTGTTGGTCCCAGGAAAGTATTGTGCCCGGTTTTATCCTACGTGGCGCTTGACCACGGTCTTCGGTGCTGAGTCAGCAGGGTGGTAGTTAGAATATAATGGGTGAAATGTTTGGCGCGCGGTTAGCTTATCCCCATTCACCGAAACCCTAGCAAAGCAGGAACCAAGCGGGGCAGCGGCGGCACTGACTTGGCGAGCGACTGCGAGCGGCAGCGCGGAGATGTCGAGCTCGATGAGCGACGGCTCCTCGTCTACCCGTGAGTCGAAGGCATCTCCCGTGCCTTACCGGGTTGGTCCACTGGAATATCAACCCGCGGTGATGTGCCGATGCCGTCCACCAGACAATGCGGCGAGGTGGATCTCGTGGAGCACGGACAACCCTGGGCGCCGGTATTACAAGTGCCAAAACGCTCGGGTAAGTGAGGGATTTTGGTATTACAAGTTGGATTTGTTGAGTTTCCGTTTTTAGGGTTTGAAGGTGGGGTTTTCTCTTGCAGCAAGGGGGTGTGATTTCTGGGCATGGTGCGACGGGCCGACGTCAAGCTTCATCAGGGAGCTCTTGAATGATTTGCGGGACAGGGTGCATTCGTTGAGGAGGGACAACGAAGTGATGCGAAAGGAGGTCGAACAGAGTCGGGATAAGGTGGAAGTACAGAGTAAAGCGATGGATGATGTTCATGGTGTGGTTGCTGTGAAGAAAGCAGAAATTATCTGCTTGAAGGCCAGGAATCATAAGTTAGAGAAGGAAAGAAAAGTCTTTGTAATATGTGTGCTGTCATGTATGTTTGTGCTGTTTGTGGTGTTGTTTGGGAAGAAGTGAGACAGTGTGATGTGTGGCCAATATGATGTAATCAGGTCCTGTATTATTTGTTAGCTATGCTTTGGAAAGACAATGTGTTTGATGAGATATATGTATCAGTTGTGCTATCAATTTGGAATGAGTTTTGTCAATGAATGGTTGCTAATTGAAATAATTGGTAATGCACCATTAATGTCAGAATAGCAAATGAAGTTGCACACCATTAAGTCTGAATTAAGTAACCTAGATAGCCAAATCAGTCTGGCATCACAACTTATGTCTTACATTACAGATAAGCAAGCCAAATAGTATAGCTTGAGCAGAAATAGTTGGCTGTCTAGTATCTGCCATTACATCACACACAGATATAGTTGGCTAAATGCAGTCTACCATTACATCACACACATAGCACCAGTTGGCTTAAAAGTTTGCCATTACATCGGAGAGCATGTTGCAGCATAACATGACACACAGAAATGGGCACATTCAGAGCTTCTTGGTTTCCCATGGAAGAAGAATGAGAGCTCCTCCAGCTTTCTTCTTTGGCTTGTTTTTTGTAGGCTCTTCAGCTGATACAGACACAGTTGCCTTGCCAGATGTTAGCCTCACAGATGCAGTTGTGGAGCTCTTAGAATGGGGAACTATTGCTTGCAGATCAACTGTAGCAGAGCCACCAGGTTCTGTGCAAACTTTGGCTCTTGCAGCAACCCTGACCAGCTCCTGGCTCTCCATTGGTGCCTGCAATCACATATATGTGCAATATGTTTAACTTTGCTTCAGTTAAAAGATAATAGCCTTGGATAAATTTTTGCATTTACCTTGCTCTTGTAGTGTTTGGTCCTGTATTGGCTTATAGTGTCTATGGTAGTCAGGCTGACAGATTTCCTCTTCTTGCTTTGAGCAGAATTGCCTGGTGTGTTTGATAACACCATCTGCTGACTTGGTGAAGGATTTTGCTGTTGAGAACCCACTGTGCCAGAACCACTAGATTGATGCTTTGAACAGCTGCTTTTGTTGTGCCCAACTTGCTTGCACCTAGTGCATCTTATTACAGTACCATACTTGGGCATCTTGGTTGGCTTGGGTGCTCATGCTTCTCCCTCGTCCTATCAGTTTTTGGCCTTCCTGGCATCTTAATGTATCCAGGTGCATTTAATGGTTCCCTATCATCCTATGGCCAAGCATTCATTCCTTCCAATGGCTGAAGGCAATGCACATATGTGCTTCTAAATGCATCCACATAGTAAAAAGGTGCAATATAGTCATCTAGCTTGTTTGTTCTATAGAATATGCATGATATAGCATGAGGGTATGGTAATCCTGAGAGCTGCCAATACCTAGAAGAGCACTCTTTCTTGTCCAAGTGTACTGTAAACCTATGCTCATGGTGCTTAACCTCAAAACTATCACTTCTATTGCAAATACCATGGCAAAAAGCTGATTCAGTGATATATACATTAAGTTTTTTGAGAATTTCTGGGCATACAACAGTACTACTCCACTTAGCACCAGCTACTTTTTGGTCACTGATCCTAACCATGACCTTTCTCCTAATTGTCTCAAGCATTGTGATAATTTGATGAAATCTAGATTCTAATATCCATTTGTTGAAAGATTCACATAAGTTATTGTCAACTGAGTCACAGTTAGAACCTAACCTGAACCAAGCTCTACTCCAATGCTCAGGATGTGTGTTCAGTATAGCTTGAGCTCCAGCTTGAGTGACCTGTGCAAGTTTAGCCCTAGCAAGATTAAATAGAATTCTGCATGGAGCTTTTGCACACCTCCAGAACTTCTTTTGGAACTGCTTCTCATGGAAATGCCTTTTCCAATTGGCATAAATGTGCCTAGTACAGTTCCTATGCTCAGCCTCAGGTGCCCATTTCTCCACAGCATTTAGGATAACCTGCATACCAAACAGAATGCAAAATTTAGTCAGACACATGTAGTGGAAGTTGACACAACAGCATTAAGGAATTAATTCCCACCTTTTGTTGATCTGAAATGAAGACCCAGCCAGCTCCTGTGCCAACTTTAATGTCAGAACAAAGCAAATCAATGAACCAGTCCCATTCCTCATTGTTTTCCTTTGCAACAACTACCCAAGCTAGAGGATACATCTGATTGTTGGCATCTCGGCCTATAGCACACAACAGCTCTCAATTGGTTGCCCCCTTGAAAAAACATCCATCCAGCCCCACCACTCTCCTACACCCAGCTGTGAAACCTTTCTTGCATGCATCCAAACAGATGTACATCCTCTTAAATACTGGTGGATCCATGCCAATCTCCCTATTGACAACCACAGTGCTGCCAGGGTTGCTTCTGAGAAGCTCAAGTTGGTAACTAAACAACTTTTGGTATTGCCCCTTAGCTGACTCAAACTTCTTCTTCATCACAAGCCACTTTGCTCTCTTCAGCTTAGAGACAGATGCATCTACAAACATTTCTTCTTGTACAGTTGCTTTCATGTGAGCTATTGGCTAGGAAGGATTAGCAGCTATGAAATTGCCATACTTCTCTGCTATCCTAACAGATGTAACCAGCCTACTATCCCTCCTAGGTGGACAAGCATGCAGGTTGTCAAAGGTTACTATTTGCCAGCTGTCTGACCTAGAATTCTTGGAAAGATGACATACCCAGGGACAGCTATCCCAATCACACTTTGCCCTAACCCTTTGCCCATCATCCTTAGCAAAGTTGATTACTTTCCTCTCTGCAATAGCATATGTTATAATAGCCTTCTTGAATTGCTTCTTACAACTGAACTTCATCCCCAATTCAAATTTAGGGACACCTTGGCTCTTATACCTTGCTTGATGGCTGCCTTTAGTCCTCATCTCCCCATCACTGCCAATTTCATCAAATGATTCGTCCTCATCACTATCTGCATAAGGGGTTTCATTCCCTGCCTCATCACCACCTGTTTGCATTCTTGGTTCAGCCCTTTGAAAAAAAATGTCATCTAGGTCCTCTAGTTGTCCTGCCTTAACCTTCCTCTTGACCTCCTTGTAATGTTTCTCTATCTCAACAGCCTCTTCATCATCATCTGACTGAGCATCATCCCCTGGAGTATAATCACTGTCTTCATCACTGTCAGAAGGTGGGTGGCTAGCTATGGGTGTACTACCATATGTTGGATGGTCAGGAATGGGTGCACTGGCAGAAGGTTGATGGCTACCACAGGGTGCACTTTGACAAGGTTGATGGCTAGCAATAGGTGTTGAATCAGAGTGGTAAATATCTATCCTCCTATCAGTTTCTTCCTCTGCTAGTTCTTTACCCTTACATCCACTACCACCAACCTCATCAATCCCTTTCCCTTTGGATACATCTATATCAACCTCCATTTTCCCACCCTCCTCTTCACTTTCAACTTCTAACTCCATTTCTGCCTCCCAATCACTGTCATCATCAGACCCATTACACAAATCAACAATCTCTGGCTCTTCAACATATACATCTGCTACATCCAATTCTCCGGTATAATCACACATCAGTTTGCAAGCCTTGTCATTAGAAAGAACACGAAGACCTGTTTGTAAATCTTTACTAGGAAACAACCAGTGGAGCAAAGTCCCAGACATCACATTGTAATGGTCCTTTAGGTGTCCAAATAGCTCGGGAAAAGAAACCTTGTCTCTATCTACATACGACAGAGCCTCAGATCCACCACAATATTTCTTCTCACTCCCATCCAAAACAAATACCCCCTTAAGATGAAACCTAACCACAAGAGTGTCCAACACGTCCATCCCCTTCATGCAGAACAAGATATAAAATTGACTTAGAGCATTTTAAATTTGTCCTACACTCGGTCCAAAAAAAATGGTCCTACACATGCATACCTAGTCCAAATCCTAACTTCTGCATTAAACTAAGCCTAAACATATCCTAATCAAGTACAAACCTAAATAAATAACTCCCAGCTTACACCAAATCCCAGATACAGAACACATCGAAAATCATTAAAAATATTCCTTCCCACATCCCACTGATACCATGCAACCACACAAACTCAGAGAGGAAATGGAATACCTGCCGGATTCGGATGTCGGATTGCGGAGGGAATACTCGCCGATGAAACCCCCGCCGACCACTGCACCTGGCTCCGACTCCCCCTCGAGGTTGCCCCAAGGGTCACTGCCGGCAGCTGCGCCTAGGCCACCA
The DNA here is from genome assembly GCA_000573905.2 of Oryza punctata. Taxonomy (NCBI): domain Eukaryota; kingdom Viridiplantae; phylum Streptophyta; class Magnoliopsida; order Poales; family Poaceae; genus Oryza; species Oryza punctata. The sequence continues at coordinate 8,370,339 of CM002495.2, forward strand.
CCAGCTCCACCTCGCCGCGACACTCCGCCGCCCCTTCCACCGCCGCCTGCTCCAAATCGGCCTCGTCGCCAGCAGCGTCACCCCGGCCGTCCCGATCTAGGGCTTTCACCCGAGTGAGGAGTGAGGAGTGAGGGGTGACGAGTCCACTATGCGCCACGGGCCTAACTACCGCCCTGCTGACTCAGCGTCGAACCCCGTCGCCCCTGCTGACTCAGCACCGAAGACCGTGGTCAATGCGCCACGTAGGACAAAAACCGGGCACAATACTACCCTTTGACCAACACTGACCCGGTTTTGATAGTTAGGGGACCCCCGATATCTGGTATAGCGGTTTGAGGACGTTTTGGTAACTCGATGACAAGTTCAGGGACCTTAGGTGTACTTTTCCCTTACATAGGAGTACTTGAGTTCAGTTGTAATCAGTTGGGCTGAGGACGCAGACGCATGGTGAGCCCAACTTTGTGCACCGCTAGTCCAAAAATCAGGCCACAAATGGCTCAATTGCATAAGGAATAAGTTCATATAAGATCCCTTAACTTTTTAAGGGATCCGATTTTTGCTCTTCAACCGAAAAACCAAATACAACGGTATCTCAAATGTTAAACCGGTGTAAAATAAGTTCTAAGATGATTTATATGATGATTTCAGCTAACGTGGTGTCTATTTGGCCCTAAGCCTCACCCGCGCCGCGGCGCGCGTGCAAGCTCACGGTGTTCTTGCGGTGGCGAGACAGCAACAGGTGGGAGCTCCTGAATCGCGTCGGCTTGCCAGAGATCACGCGTGGACCACATGCCGACCGAAACGGCGACGATGGATTCTCCTCCCTCTCTGGCAATGGCGTTACCACCATTATTGCAGGCGGCCATGTCGGGCAAGTGGTCCTGTTGGTGGCGCAGGGAAGATGCCTGATGCCACAGTAACAGCAGTTGCAAATTATTATTGGTCGTTGCGCATCTTCATACAAACACACACATATAGCACACAAACACAAGGCATGCATGTGCGACTGCATTAGCTAGCTTGGCGAGTTGATTGAACTAACTAAATCCGTAGCTAATTTTGTCGGATTTTCCTAGGTGCGGGTTGATGGTCGTTATAGACTAATTTCGACTGTTAATATTCCTAACAATAAAAGAAAACTAGCTATACTTGCATAAATATTTTATTAAAAATAATCAACTTCCACTTGTGCTTGGCAAAGTATTTGCTTGCAGAGAATTATACATAAATGGAGGAGAAGTGATGGAGAAATACATCAGAACCAGACTTATGGATGGATGGGCTCATAAATTCAGTGAAATACATACAAATGGGCTCAACCACCACACCACTGGGTTAAGGAACAAGAGGAGGTCCACAAGGAAAATGGGGCCCATTGGGCTAGCCTCGGATTCGGACGAACTGGACGTCAAACCGCCATAGGCTCCAATAATCTCGGCCTTCCACGTGTATGTCCTGGATTGCTTCCTAATGATGGTGGAAGGGTATTTCAGACAATTCGAACTGCTAAAACCGTCATTCTCAACCTAAAAAAGAACTTCACATTCTCCCATTCAACACACACCAAGAAGGAGCACTTCCAAGGAGCTCTCTCTAAATTAAATATTTTGTTCTAGTAGTGGTGGAGTAGAATAACTCTTGAGGAATAACTCTTGAGTTCTTCGAGTCTTCGAAGATTCGGGTATGGCTCTAGTAGCTTGTATCTCTCTTGTAAGACTTCTTCCATTAATGAAATATTCTTCTTTATATAGTTTTGGTCCTTTACTTTATTTGCATAATTATTTGAGTACTAGCTTTCTTTCCTCCACGTGCGTATATAGGGCGAAGACAGGTTCCTAGCAAGGGTGCTCATCCGTACCTGATGCCGGTTGGATAACCATGACGGGTTGTCGTAAGAAACTCGGCAACCAGGGGTGGTTTCTCGATATACCAGGAGGGCATATCTCGGGGTATTGGCTATAGCTGTACTATAGTAAGTTTATACTAAAGGGCTGTATAATAGAAGTACAGAAAATGAGTGTTTCTCTATTCTTCTCCACTAGGCTAGATTTATTCTTTTATGAGAGTATCCTTGGAAAGTAACTTTTGTGTGTCACTCTACCCATATTCAGTTTGATTAACCCCTGCATTAGATTTTGATTGACATAAGTGTGATGAGCATTAAAAATATAGTACTCTCTTACCATATCTTCCCTTAGGATTAAATAAATACGATATCTTGGAAATACTTCCGGATGAAATACTACAGCGGTATATCCGTGCTCTTGCGAATGACATCTATGATCGTAAGAAAATACCGACTAATATTTCTAGCGTCATTGCTTGGGATCTAATTCCTAGAAATGTCGTTAAGAAATGTCAACAAGCATTTCTGGCGCCTTTGCCGGGGAAGATAATTGGTTTAAGAGTTTACTAAATATTATTAATTGGCATCCACATGTATGTGATCACTATCCTTTGCAGGCTAACCTTGGTTGTTTTCGCTTTATTGTGAAAACAGGGTAGTGCATGACTGGTCTCGATTTGCCGAAAAACTTCAAAGACAATCCCGAAGCCTTCTTTAGGAGCATCAAACCACGTGTTGTTCCTCCTTAGAAGACTGTCGGCAGAGAAACCAGCCATCCCCGCGCCTCCAACTTTCAAGACTATGGCTAAGAAGACACTCCGCGAGTTCGCCGTTCCCTCCACTGACAACGTGCCCGTCGGGCCCCACATCAACGTAGGAGACATGGATTTTGATCTCAAGACCAGCCTAATCACTATGGCATAGGCTAGCCCATTCTGTGGCAAGCCAAATGAGGATGCAAGTGCTTACCTCCAACAGTTCCTTAAGATCTGTAGCACGTACACCATCAAAAGAGTTAGCCAAGATGCCATTGGACTCCATCTGTTTCCGTTCTCTCTTCTTGGGAGAGCGAAGCAGTGGTTTTATGCCAACCGTTCTACGGTTGATACCTGGAACAGATGCTCAACAGCGTTCCTCGCTAAGTTTTTCCTGATGGGCAAAACCAATGCCCTTCGTGAAAGAATATCCAGTTTCCAGCAGACAAAAGATGATACAACCCCGGAGGCATGGGAAAGATTACAGGAATACGTCACCGCCTATCCTCATCATGGGATGGACGACTGGCTAATCCTGCAGAGCTTCTACAACGGACTAACACCCTCATGACGAGATTACTTAGACGCTGCAGCTGGATGAGCCTTCTTCTCAAAGATCGTTAGAAGAGCAACAGACTTGATTGAGAAGATGGTATCCAATATGGGATGGAGTGAAGAATGACTCCACACTCGTCAAAGAGGCATGCACACCATCAAGGAGATGGAGATGCTTCCCGCCAAGCTAGACCTCCTCATGAAACGCCTGGACGATAAGGAGAAGGACGTCAAGCAAGGTGTCATCAAGGCCTTGGACTCGCACATGACGTGTGAAGTCTGTGGCAATACTGGTCACTCGGGCTCTGACTGTCCGGAGACCCTTGAAGACGTCATGTTCATAAACAACAACAACAACAACAATAACAACGGGTACCGTACACTAGGAGGTCAAGGGTGGAACCAACCTCGCCCTTTCTACCATGGAAGTAACAACAGTAATTTCAACAATAACAAACCATCCTTGAAAGATCTTGTTTTTGCTCAGGCTAAAACAATAGATGCTTTATCAAAGAAATTAGCTACAAATGACAAGGCTTTAGAAAATATAAATGTCAAGTTAGATGGTTTCGCTTCTGCTTTTCAAAACCAGCTAAGCTTTAATAAAATGCTAGAAACTCAACTAGCTCAGCTGGCTGCTCTTGTTCCTGCAAACGAAACTGGGAGGATTTCGGGGCAACCCGAACCGTCTCTAAAAAATGTTAAAAGCGGTAACCACGAGGGGAGGAAAATCCACTCGTCGCCCGCAATATCCTAACACTGCAGGAACAAGCAAGGAAAGCAGAAACGTTACACCATCTAACATTGCTGGAAAAGAAGAAACCGTGCAGCAGGAGAAGCCAACACTGCAGGAATATTGCGACACTAGCATGTTGTCGTTTCCTCAATTTAATTGGAAGCCATCTGTGGATGAGCAATTCGCTCGCTTCATTGATGTGATCCGAAAGATTCACATCAACGTTCCTCTTTTGGTTGTGATGCAAGTACCAACCTATGCTCGCTATCTAAAGGACATTCTCAACAACAAGCGACCAATGCCCACCACGGAGGTAGTGAAATTGACGGAGGAGTGTAGCAATGCTATACTCCACCGGCTTCCGGAGAAGAAGAAGGATCCAAGGTGTCCCACGATCGCTTGCTCAATCGGGACGCGACACTTCGACCAAGCCCTGTGCGATCTTGGAGCAAGCGTCAGCGTTATGCCCAAGGATGTTTTCGATAGCCTGAACTTTACGGTGTTGTCCCCAACATCGATGCAGCTTGAACTAGCAGATTCCTCAATCCGCTATCCAACGGGTATCGCTGAGGATATTCCAGTAAAAATCAGGGATTTCTTCAACGCCGTGGACTTCGTGGTCCTATATATGGATACCGATAAGGAGACACCACTCATCCTTAGACAGACGTTCTTAAGTACCGCGGAAGCAAACATTGTCGTGTGAGCTGGAGAAATCCGGTTCCATAAGAATGGGAAGGAGGAGAGATTTAAATTTCAGCCAAGAATGGAGCAATGCTCTGTCACATCCTGATTTTCGTTTCAGGGATCTATAAATTATTTAATAAATTATTCCTAGAATTTATATTAATTTACAAGTGAAATTTCCTCAATAAAGCATGGCTGGATTTAATTCCTATTAAGTTCTGCATGATTAGTTATACTCTCTGGAATTATCTCGGATTTTTCAGAGCTCAATTATTAATTTTAAACATACAAAGAACATTTCAGTAATTATTTAAATAATAAATTAATCATTAAATGGTCTAGTTATAATTTTTATAAATACTTTGAGTGCCCAAGTATTCTCAGCAATTTTCTTGAAATTATTTGAGCGCCGGAAGTATTTTTAAAATTGAAAGATCATTTCTGTGATTAATTTATTTGGAAAAGTAATTAAAAATCCTCTCTTCCAGGTTTGGGCCTAATCGGGAAAGGTCTGCTTTCTCTCCCTTTGACTCTTCTCTATTGCCAGCCTATTTCTTTCCCTTCCCTAAGTCTGCTTTGCCTCCCTTCCTTCCTTTTCTTTTTCTTTTTGGGCCAGCCCTTTTACCCAAAAGTCTACTTTACCTCCCTCGCGCTATAGTATCGTCTTCCTCCTCCGGACAGCCAGCCGAGCCCGTGCTTGCACAGTACTGCCGCCACTTCACTTACCAAATCCGGCCTCCCCGTTGCTCCCCTTCCAAAATTAGTTGCGGGAACAGAATCCCCTCAATCTCCTCCACCTTATCCCCAAGAAATCCCCATCAAATTCATGGTAATCCCACGAATTTCGGCCTCGTTCTTATCCGGCGAACTCAGGATAAACCTAATTTTCCATAGCCAAATCCCTTCGAATCCGAGCCGATCTCTCCCTCCTCCGCCTATATAAACGATGCCCGGGGTCTCCTCTTCCGTTTCCCCTCCTTTTCTCACACCGCCGTGCCCTAGACACCTCTCCCCACGCTCACCTTCTCTCAACGCCGTCGGCCGCCGCTCCAGCCACAACTAGGCGCTGTCTCGGCCGACGCCGTCCAGCACCGCCACCTCCTACGACTTCGCAAGGCCGAGCTCTACTGTGGTTGGAGATGATATTTGGATGGTTGTGCTCATGACAATTAAGGACCGGTTCGCGAGCTACTGTTGTGAAACATTAACCGTACCAACCACAAGCCAGCATGGGCAACAGCTTGACGTTTGATGTAGCACGATTCAATGTGGAGTGCCAGACTGTGAAGTGGCGGAGATAAGCCCACGGGGGTTCGCTAGGGAGTCCATACCTTGGCTAAAAGGGGGTGACAATGATCCGGGAGCGGTGCACTGCATTGAGTTGGGTTATGTTAGGTGTCTTGTCACAGTCTCTATTCGGGTACTTTTCCAGTATCGCAACGCATGGTTGAGATGATGTTGAGGCTGTGTCTTGTGGGTACAGTGCTACATCTCTGGCTAGAGTTAAACTATTCGAATAGCTGTGCCCTCGGTTATGGGCGGGTCTAACAATGTTTTTCGTGATTAGTCCCACACTGCTCATCAATAATATAAGGTGATAAATGGTAATCATTTGTTTAGCTCCTGGTTTGGAATGGTAAATTCCTGGTTTGGAGATTGGGTCGGTGCAATCGGGCATGATTGTTCAGAGATGGTTGGGCCTATGCAACATTGGTGTGCTGTTAAGTGTTGATTAATATTGATGATTATAATCACTCTACTGTTTTACAATTCTCAAATGTTTGCTAAATGCTGCTTTTGCAAACGAGCCTATATATTATGGCATCCTTTGGTATCTTTGTGTACTTGCATATTTGTTGTGTGGCTTGCTGAGTATTCCATGTACTCACCCTTGCAATAATCAATCAACCTAAGTTGAAGAAAGTTGCGAAGGAGAAGACGTTTGGCTTATACCCCAGTTGAGCAGCCTGTGGGAGTGGAGCTGAAGCCATCGCTATATTTTGTTTTCCGCTGCAGTTTTCTTTATGATGAGGACTAAGTGCCTTTTCTTTAAGTATTTAATGTTATTATGATGATGGATTTGTATATTAAATTGTCGATTTGTGTACCTCGGCTGATTCCTGGATGATGATTTAATGCACAAATTAGTTCGGAAATTACTAGTGAATTTCCGGGCGTGAGAAGTTGGTATCAGAGCCATATTGACTGTAGGATAAGCCAAATGGTCAAACCTTAAGGACAAATTTTTCGAAAACTGGATTTGTGAAAATTTTCCTTTCTTCCTTCTCCAGAATTCTTTGTAAATTGTTTTATCATTCCTCCCCCCTTTACCTGTTTCAACTTGGATAGTTGCTAAATTTGCTGGAGAAACTCCAAGATGTCGATGTTGTCTACTTCTGGAAGTCGTGTGGATCAAGAAACAAGAAGACGTTGGTCGACCTAGGTGTCAAGCTGTCAAGATGGATTGAAGTTTGAATCCTGCTTAGAACCTATGCCACCCAAGTGACCTTGAAGAATAGTTAGTAGGGTAGAACGTTTATCGCTTGCTTGTGTGTAGGTATGCTTGCATTCCCGTCAGTGATGTAGTTCATTGATGAGTGTTTAACTGTTTTAGGTTGCTTGCTTAATCAACTTGAACAATATAATAGTCTACCAACATCAGAAGAGTGGTAACATGGTTAAGGTCTTGTCTTTAGTGTAACTCCTCTCCTTCTATTCTTTCCAAATCTGCAACAGATGGTGAACACTCGTGCTAGTGGAAGTGGAAATAATAACAATGAAGAGAGCCCAACCCTTGCTCAAGTGCTGGCTCAACAAACCCAACTGCTTAATTTGTTGGTGCAACAGGGGCAGAACCAGCAAGGGAATAATAATGTCAATGCTGCTCCACCCCAGAACAAGCTAGCTGATTTTCTTCGTGTGAGGCTTCCTTCCTTTTCTAGCAGTACCAACCCAATGGAAGCAGGTGATTGGCTGCATGCTATCGAGAAGAAGTTGGAATTGCTCCAGTGCACGGATCAGGAGAAAGTTGTGTTTGCATCACATCAGTTGCAAGGACCTGCTTCAGAATGGTGGGATCACTTCCGGATGAACAGAACAGAAGGACAACCGATCACTTGGGTAGAGTTCACTGAAGCATTCAAGAAGATACACATACCCTCAGGAGTTGTTGCTTTGAAGAAGCGTGAGTTTAGGACACTAAAGCAAAAGGATCGTACTGTGACAGAGTATCTTCATGAGTTCAACCATCTGACTGACGAAGAAAGGCAAGATAAGTTTTTGGAAGGGCTGAAGGATGAGCTGTCAGTTATGTTAATCTCTCAAGACAATGCTGATTTTCAGGAGTTGGTTGACAAAGCAATTCGACTGGAAGACAAGAAGAACAGGATGGATAACCACAAGAGAAGAATGGTTGTTATAAAGGAAGCACAGGGTAGTAGCCAGAGGCAGCATATCAAGCCACTCCAAATTGGTGAATCGACTCCAACATCTCAAGAGTCGTCGCAATAGTTCAACACCGGTGGTGAGATCAACTCAGAGACTAATGCAAACAATGAAGTTAACATCGAGCAGACTACTCAATCAGTGCCAGTTCGACAGAATCAGTCTCAAGAGGACAACAGTAACGGAAGGAAGCAACTTGTATGTTTCAACTGTTATGAGCTAGGTCATTTCGCAAGAGAGTGTCCGAAGCCGAAGCATCAGTAGCCACAAGGTCAAGTCAATAACACTGTCACCACAGGAGCCAATGCAGTGCCAGTTCTCTTATCAAGTGATCTAGCTCAGTCTGAAGTTTCGAGGCAGTAGTAGTTCTTCTTAGCCTTAGAATAATTATCAGAGTTATGGAATAAAGTAGGTTGTAGTTTACCCATGCCCTTTTCTTTCTAGCCGTTCCGAATCTCGGGACGAGATTCTTTGTAAGGGGAGTAGATCTATCACATCCTGATTTTCGTTTTAGGGATTTATAAATTATTTAATAAATTATTCCTAGAATTTATATTAAATGTTCATTAATTTACAAGTGAAATTAATGTGGGAAATGAAATTTCTTAAATAAAGCATGGCTGGATTTAATTTTTATTAAATTCTCCATGATTAGTTATACTCTCTGGAATTTTCTCGGATTTTTCAGAGCTCATTTATTAATTTTAAACATACAATGAATATTTCAGTAATTATTTAAATAATAAATTAATCATTAAATGGTATAGTTATAATTTTTATAAATACTTTGAGTGCCCAAGTATTCTCAGAAATTTTCTTGAAATTATTTGAGCATCGGAAGTATTTTTAAAATTCAAAGATCATTTCAGTGATTAATTTATTTGGAAAAGTAATTAAAAATCCTCCCTTCCAGGTTTGGGCTGAATCTGGAAAGGTCTGCTTTCTCTCCCTATGACTCTTCTCTGTTGCCAGCGTATTTCTTTCCCTCCCCTAAGTCTGCTTGGCCTCCCTTCCTTCTTTTTCTTTTTCTTTTTAGGCCAGCCCTTTTACCCAAAAGTCTACTTTACCTTCCTCGCGGTACAATATCGTCTTCCTCCTCCGGACAGCCAGCCGAGCTCGTGGTTGCACGGTACTACCACCACTTCCCTTCCCAAATCCGGCCTCCCCGTTGCTCCCCTTCCAAAATTAGTTGCGGGAACAGAATCCCCTCAATCTCCTCCACCTTATTCCCAAGAAATCCCCATCAAATTCGTGGTAAATCCCACGAATTTCGGCCTCGTTCTTATCCGGTGAACTCGGGATAAACCTAATTTTCCATAGCCAAATCCCTTCGAATCCGAGCCGATCTCTCCCTCCTCCGCCTATATAAACGATGCCCGGGGTCTTCTCTCCCGTTTCTCCTCCTTTTCTCGTGCTGCCGTGCCCTAGCCAACTCTCCCCACGCTCGCCTTCTCTCAATGCCATTGGTCGCCACTCCAGCCACCACTAGGGGCTACCTCGGCTGACACCGTCCAGTGCCGCCACCTCCTACGGCTTCGCAAGTCTAAGCTCTACCCTGGCCACCCCGTCTCCTCCACCGAAACCCGCGGGTTTCCATTGTCACCGTGTAGGCCGAGTTCGCCGTCATTTTTTTTATCTTCGGCGAAGCCCTGCCGCTCCTCCCGTTGTCGTCAAGCTTCGCCACCACCTTTGTTGGATTCGCAGCTGCGAGGAGAACACCTTCCACCCCTCCGTTGCCGCCGAAGATCGCCGGAACGCCGTTTCACCGTCAACCCGACGTCATTGCCGCATCTACCTCATCGCCGGCCGTTTACCGTCACCGGTTTTTGTCGCCGTCACCACCGGTGAGTTCCTCTTATCATCCTCGTCATAGTGGTGCCCTCGGTTTGCGCCGTTTCACCTTTGTTCGCCGGCAACCATGGGAGCTTGAGCTACACCGGCGATGATATCATCGATGATGTTATAATGTCTCTTTTTCCTTTCTAAAATAAATCTTAATTGTTGTTTAATTTTAGAAAATTCATAACTAATTCACCATAACTTGGAATGAGGCCATTCAAGTCTCTAAATTCATCTAAAATCATGGTCTACATGTGTGTTTGTTTTTTTATGTACTTTTCATTTGGAGTTTCTTAGTCTTTTTCCTCGTTTTGCGTGTTAGCTTATCATTTCCGTCGTTTCGGAGGTTCGTGTGAGCGTCAGAAGTGTTCCAAAAGACTAATTGAAGACCGATTATTGCAAGGCAAGTCACACAGATCCTAAACACAATCCTTTGAGCATGTTGATCCTATATTTAAATTCTCTATTTATTTCAAATGCGCATTTATTTTCGAATGTCGCCGGGTGGTGTGAACCTCTTCCTTTGTTATTGCCAGTTTGTATTGATTACCTTATTCCTTGATCCCTTGGGTTATAAATTTGACTAGTTGTACTTTATATATTGGTTCAACTAGATATTAGAAATAATTGCTTAGCCATGCTTAGAAACTTTAGTATCATTTCATACGGGATAATTAATGTTTCACTTATATCTCGTTGATGGATATTTAATGGTAGCTCACGATGGTCAATCGTGATTGATAAATTAATTAACTTGCCAACTAAAACATGACTAACGGTGGGTTGTCAGCACATGGTTGGAGATGATATTTGGATGGTTGTGCTCATGACAATTAAGGACCGGTTCGCGAGCTACTGTTGTGAAACATTAACCGTACCAACCACAAGCCAGCATGGGCAACAGCTTGACGTTTGATGTAGCACGATTCAATGTGGAGTGCCAGACTGTGAAGTGGCGGAGATAAGCCCACGGGGGTTCGCTAGGGAGTCCATACCTTGGCTAAAAGGGGGTGACAATGATCCGGGAGCGGTGCACTGCATTGAGTTGGGTTATGTTAGGTGTCTTGTCACAGTCTCTATTCGGGTACTTTTCCAGTATCGCAACGCATGGTTGAGATGATGTTGAGGCTGTGTCTTGTGGGTATAGTGCTACATCTCTGGCTAGAGTTAAACTATTCGAATAGCTGTGCCCGCGGTTATGGGCGGGTCTAACAATGTTTTTCGTGATTAGTCCCACACTGCTCATCAATAATATAAGGTGATAAATGGTAATCATTGGTTTATCTCCTGGTTTGGAATGGTTAATTCCTGGTTTGGAGATTGGGTCTGTGCAATCGGGCATGATTGTTCAGAGATGGTTGGGCCTGTGCAGCATTGGTGTGCTGTTTAGTTTTGATTAATATTGATGATTATAATCACTCTACTGTTTTACAATTCTCAAATGTTTGCTAAATGCTGCTTTTGCAAACGAGCCTATATATTATGTCATCCTTTGGTATCTATGTGCACTTGCATATTTGCTGTGTGGCTTGCTGAGTATTCCAGGTACTCACCCTTGCAATAATCAATCAATCTCATTTGAAGAAAGTTGCGAACGAGAAGATGTTTGGCTTATGCCCCAGTTGAGCTGCCTGTGGGAGTGGAGCTAAAGCCATCGCTAGATTTTGTTTTCCGCTGCAGTTTTCTTTATGGTGAGGACTAAGTGCCTTTTCTATAAGTATTTAACGTTATTATGATGATGGATTTGTATATTAAATTGTCGATTTGCGTACCTCGGCTGATTCCTGGACAAGAATTTAATGCACAAATTAGTTCGGAAATTACCAGTGAATTTCCAGGCGTGACTTGCTCCATGGTCAGGATCAAGTACGGGCCAAACCCGCAGAACATCCGAGAAGTCGAAGTGAAACCCCCAAAGACGGATAGCCTCATTGCTTTCATGATGAACTTTTTGGAACCGGAAGGAATGGCAAGGCCCTATCCGGATCCCAAGACGACACCAACAAAGCCAGGAATACAGGCTAAAAAGCCTGTGACCCTAGCTTCCAAGAAGCCACCTACCACACCAAAGGTGAAGAAGGTGTGATGTGTGAAGAAAGCGTCACCCGTTCCCGTACCTCCGGGACAAGGTGCGTTATCATCGAGCTAAAATACGACGGAGGTACATTCTTTGCTCGTCGGACTAAAAATGATGTCACCCTCGCCAACAGAAAAATTGGTATGTATCCCATATTTGATTTCACTCAATTTAATTCTTGCATTAAGGCCTATTTACTTTTTTGAAATTTTTACATGAAAAATCAAGAATAATTTTTGAGACAACAAATTTTATGAAGAGAAATTTTGAGAAAAAATAAAATAATTATTTTCTGCCAATCTCCACGTGGCCCCCCTCCAACTAGCCGTTGGAATCCAACGGCTAAGTTTGGGGGCAGATGGGACCAACAGGGGTTCGGCCGGACCATGGTTCCAACCGTCGGCTGTGAAATTTTATGGAGCAACGGGTAGTGGGTCCCACATTATAGTTGTGACCGTTGGGAGCCCATTATATAAGTGAAATGGCCGGGAGAGAAGAGTTCATCCCATTTCAACACATTTTCCACTCACTCTCCAAAGCTCTTTTGCTCTCAAGTTCATTCCAAGCTTTGAAGTGTTGGTCTCAAGTTTATTCCCTGCATTTTGTTTTAGTTTTAGCATTTGCAAGTCGATTGGGTTTGGTGCAAGATGAACAAGCGTGTAGGGTAAATTTCACTAGCTTAACCCCCGCTCGAGTTGTCTTGTGCTCTTGCTTAATTGTTGCAGCGATGAAGAAAAGAATTTCGGGCTTATTGAAGAAGGGATCAAGCTCGAAATCAAGCCACCACCTAGACGAGTCCAACGCACACTCCTTCACCGATGTATCCATGGAGGAGGGAGACATGTCACCAAGGCTTCTCGATGATTCTGACCTCGACATCGTAGGTGACCGGGAAATGCAAGCCTACCACATGCACAAGGATCAGACATTTGCTCATACCCGAGCATATGATCCGAACCTTCTACAGAAAATAGGTATGGATGTTGATTTTCAAAACTTATGGCAAGCTATAGGATGGGAAAAAAATGTACTGGTAGATGAGCCAAGCTCTCGCTTACTTACCTTGCAATTCTTGTGCAGCTTGCTAGAAGATGAAGATGGAATATCTCTGCGGTTGTTCCGTAAGGAATTTCATCTTACTTGGAGGAATTAAGCCTACTTCTAGGTTTTGGCAAAACTTGTAAAATCAATATTTGGAAGGTAACTCCCAAATTTGATAAACATAAGTTTTGGCATAGTATCACAGGTGAACCATTCTGTAGAAAGCCTAGAACAAATGAAATTCATAACCCTACTCTGAGGCTCATGCATAAGTGGCTTGGTTTCACTTTGTTTCCTAGAGCTGATATCATAGTTGTGCTTGAAATTGAGCTTATGATCTTATATGCAATGGTTAAGAAAATAAAACTTTCTCCTGTACAATGCATGATTCGCCAGTGGTTAGAAAATTTTATGTTCACCTACCCGATTTGAGTGTACATCTTTAGTATCTCGTATAGCATATGAAGTAGGAGTTGTGAGTGGTGCTCAAATCGCTTACATTTCAACTCCTCGCTCTTATGTTAACGAGGCATTCTTAATTCAAGGCCATACACTCACATCCGGGCCAGATAAGTCTCTTATATTTTTCTTTCCCGGTTGTGCAAATGAAATCCCATTACCTAACCCGGGATTTTATTTGTACAACTGTCAAAAACTAACCATCCCTCTCTAGTCAAGAGGAGAATCTCGTGCAACTATTCAACGCATGGTAACTCGAAACATGGCAAGAGAAGCACCGCAAGAAGAATCATCTTCATCACCACCAGTGTAGATGTATGAGGATGATTGGGTCCCAACTGGGATGCCACCGGTTGGACCCAATTCCCTCAACATAATGCCGGAGGATCATCTTGGTAGAGTGCCAGTGACAACCAGTGGCAACCACCTCACGACGTGCACTGGGGGTATTTGCGTTCCTCCAGCTCAAGTGGTCTACCACCTTTCAGCCGAATGCGTCGCTCTGTCTCCTCTCGAGGAGATCTGGGTGAACTCACTCGGAGGATGGGCAACCTTGAGCTACAGAATGGAGAGATTCAGCACCCGCTCGAAGGACATATCGTGCAATCTCAGGAGTGGTAGCAAAATGTTAATGCATAAATAGCAAACTTCAACAACATGAAGTAGCAAAAGCAGGCCGACTGGCAGGCTTACTTTCGCCACCAAGGATTCAATCCCTATCAAGGACCCTGAGTAAGAAGGCAAGCTTGGGGGGAGATGTTTTTCCTCATACCAAGGTGATTTGTATCATTTCCCTTTTCAAATCGCATATTTCCTTTAATAGTGCATTTCTAGAGTTGAAAACAAAATAAAAAACTTGCAAAATATAAAAAGAACAAAAATATAGGATAGATTTTAATATGCTAAGTGAGACTACTTAGTTCTCAATGCTGAAATGATGAACAATTGCTCTATTTTATATCTCTTATGTATTGGTTCATTCTAACGTACTCTCTCGAGTTTTAAGTCGGAAAGCCAAATATTATCCGGGAACCTGAGAGATGTGAACAGCATATTGTATGATCTAAGTCTAAGTTGTTGAGAGATATGAGATGGTAAATTATAGTTTCTATGATCTTGTTCTATGTTTGACTTGAAATCCGGAGATGTTTGTTTTTCAAAATGATAAACTTAGAAAAGTTCCTCAATTGATGTAAATTTCTACCAGAGCCATATTTATCTTACATTGAAAAACCTTATAGTATGGTTGCTTGTTATTCCATTGAACTTTGTCTAGAGACTTTCATTTAGATGCATCTCATACTTTATGATCAAGATCATGTACACCCACAGACGCACATATACTAACCTTCTACAATGGAAGACTAGCATCCATTTCATCCATTTCATATACTTCATCCACAAAATAAACGCTCCATATTATTTATGTTTCTCTTCTTCCAAAAATATCGGTCAAAATAAGGAGAGGCATGGCTATGAAAAAAAAGAGAGATAAAAAGAAAATATTGTTCATACAAGATATGAGGCTTGATGAAAAAAAAGAAGAAAGAAGAAGCTAACCATACAATTCTCAATTTTCAGAAAATGGAAGAAGAGGTAAATACAAGGAGTCTTATGATCACATGCATATCTACCGTGATACCACGCACTTGCACAATCTTGATCAAAAGTATGTTTTGCTATCTTCCTTAGTCTGGTATTTTGACTTAGTAATATATGTGAATACAAGTATGCCTCATTTGATCCCAACCAAACTCTACTTATATTACCTATAGAATAGGGAATACATATATACATTCTTGAGTGAATGAGAGAATAACTTGAGGAACTTAATTTTATTTGTAAAATCATTTGAAAACCTCCAGAATAAAAGTTAGACAAGGGATGAGTGAGTAGTACTCTAACTAACTGTTCTGTCTCTCAACCGCCCAAGATAAGGATAAGCATGATACCCCACAAGAATTAGGTGTAAGGGTAAGCCACCGTGCCAACTTGCTTAACTCGGTAGAGAGTACTCATAACCTGCACTTTGTACATTTGCGATATACAACATTGTAGCAACTCCTAATCAACAACCAAGTTTTTATCTTCGTGAGTTCTTTACTCAGGACGAGCAAAGGTTTAAGCTTGGGGGGTTTTGTTGACGGTCATCATAGACCAATTTCGACCATCAATATTCCTAACAATAAAAGAGAACTAGCAATGCTTGCATAAATATTTTATTAAAATAATCTACTTCCACTTGTGCTTGGTAAAGTATTTGCTTGCAGAGAATTATCAATAAATGGAGGAGAAGTGACAGAGAAATACATCATAGCCAGACTTATGGATGGATGGGCTCATAAATCCAATGAAATACATATAAATGGGCTCAACCACCATAGCATTGGGATAAGGAACCGCAAGAGGAGGCCCACAAGGAAAATAGGGCCCATTGGGCCAGCCTCGGGTTCGGCCGAACTGGGCGGTTCGGCCGAACCCCCATTGGCTCCAATCATCCTGGCCTTCCACGTGTAAGTCCTGGATTGCTTTGTAATGACGGTGGAAGAGCGTTTCAAACAATTCCAACCACCAAAACCATCATTCTCAAGCTATAAAAGGACTTACACCTTCTCCCATTCAACATACACCAAGAAGGAGCACTTCCAAGGAGCTCTCTCTAAATTAAATATTTGTTCTAGTAGTAGTGGAGTAGAATAACTCTTGAGTAATAGCTCTTGAGCTTTTCGAGTCTTCGGAGATTCGGGTATGGCTCTAGTAGCTTGTATCTCTCTTGTAAAACTTGTTCCATTAATGAAATATTCTTCTTTATATAATTCTGGTCATTTGCTTTATTTGCATAATTATTTGAGTACTAGCTTTAGTTTATACTTTCTAGGTATAAGTTGTATAGCTAGCTTACTGGAGATATGTAGTGGTATTTGGCTTAATGTTTAAGTATTTGATTGCTCTATGTCAAGTTCATTGGTGTAGAGTAAAATTCATTAGTATAAGCGTGTTGCTTAGATTAGTGAATATTATTAAGTAGGTCTATATGCCACGGAACTGTAGAGGTGGATCGCTGATGGTGACAGCTCAGTACGGGTATTCCTCCACGTGCGAATATAGGGTTAAGATAGGTTCCTAGTAAGGGTGCTCCTCTGCATATGATGCCGATTGGATAGCCATGATGGGTTATCGTAAGGAACTCGGCAATCAGGGGTGGTTTTTCGATATACCAAAGAGCATATTTAGGGGGATCTTGGCCATAAATTTACTATAGTAAGTGTATACTAAAAGGTTGTGTAATAGAAGTACAGTAAATGAGTTTTTCTCTATTCTTCTCTACTATGCTAGATTTATTCTTTTATTAGAGTATCCTTGGAAAATAATTTCTGTGTATCACTCTACCCATATTCAGTTTGATTAACCCCTGCGTTAGACTTTTCTTGACATAAGTGTGATGAGCATTAATAACATAGTACTCTCTTATCATATCTTCCCTTAGAATTAAATAAATACGATACCTTGAAATACTTTTAGGTGAAATGCTACAGCGGTATATCCGTGCATTTGCGAAGGTCATCTGTGATCGTAAGAAAATACCGACTAATATTTATGGCATCATTGCTTGGGATCTAGTTCCTACTAATGTCATTAAGAAATGTCAACAGTGTGTGCCTGGTCGAGGCGGCGCGGCCGGCGTTGGAGAGCGGTGGCAGCCTGGAGGCGCATCACCGCTGGGGAGGGCGAACGCGAGCTTCGACACCAACTTGGTGATTATCCTAGCGGCGCTCTTTTTCACGCTGTTGTTCGCAATTGGCTCAACTCGCTAGCGTGGTGCGCGCTTCGGTGCGGAGGCCAGGGTGGCGTTTGGCGGAGGCATCAAGAAGCGCATGCTGAGGAGCATCCCGGTGGAGGTCTACTGCGACGAAGAGGAGACGGCGGAGACCGACATGTACGCCATCTGCCTCGGCAAGTTCGCGGATGGCAAGAAGGTGTGTGTGCTATCGTGGTGGGGTCAAAGGTTCCACGTTCGATGCATTGATGCCTAGCCGCACGCCGCTGCCTTCCTGTTGCGCCTGGAGAGATATGAAGAGAGGGGAGATGGGGAGAGAGGAGGAAGAAGAGGAGGGGTGAGAATGACATGTGAGGTCCATGTAAACATCACCATTTTTTAATAAATTTTAATGGTGTAACTAACACGTGGGGTCACAATTTTTATTATTTTCCTAATCAAATTGCCACATAAGCACCATGTCAATGCCACATCAGATGAAGACCGAGTCAAATTGATCACTTAGACACCATATCAGCTGAAACCGCCATCCAAAATGTCTTGAGACTTATTTTGCACTTGTTTTAATAGTTAAGGGACCCGTTATATCTGGTTTTCCGGTTGAAGGAAGAAAATCGGATTCATTGACGAGTTAGGGGACCTCTGATGAACTTATTCCATTGCATAATGAGATAAGACAACCAAATCCAACAGGCCAGCATCAACATTCAAAGCCCATTACATATGCACGTTGCAGCCTGCAACAGTAGTGCCAAGCTTGTGCTTAAATCTTCTTTTTTTTTTTACTCTTTTTCATGAAGCCACACGGTGATGTCGTGGTTGTTTGTCTGCTAACTTCCGTCACTGATTGCATCGGCTTCATCTCCTAATTCTCAATTCCCAAATCTCATCACTAAACGCCGGTGCTATGGCTTGCAGAACGTGGCTAAGGCCGCCACGCGCTGCGTCCTTAGCATCCAGGCTCCAGCGCTCAGCCCTCCTCTCCCAACAGGGCAGTTCAGCAACAGGCAAGATCTCAGCCTCCTCCGTGCTCTCAGATTATTTAGGAATTAATTTGACTTGTTGCAAGTAAACTCATGCTATATTTGAAAGATAGGTTACAATTACAATTGGTAGTTTGTTTAGATTATAATGTTAATTCCTAGTTCGGGTTTGGAGTAAAATTAGAAATATATATTTGTCAAGAGTCCAGGGTGGGAATCAAGGCGTCAAGCCCACTTCCTAACTTATAAAGCACTTCCTAACTTATAAAGTGGGAACAGATCCCATACGAAAAAGGAGCTAAGAGGCTCGAAGAGATACTTACCATACTGTGGATAGAGGCTGACACATGGCACCGTACTAGCATCAGGATCGGGCACGTGGCGGTTTTTCTATGGTGATTGCTACACATGAGGCCTCCCTAGGAGCCAACACATGCAGGCCTAGGCGCTGGGTAGCTACAATGCTGCTGGTCGGAGGCTGGCATGTGGTGGTGACCCAGAACCACTAAGGCTAGCATTGGATGCCCCTAGGTCAAGCCACGCGGTGTGCCCTCACGAAACAAGTCGAGGCGGAGAAAGCCAGAAGAGAACCTAATTGGCACCACACCTTGTTATTGGCGGATTGTTTCACATGCACGCCTCATCATCATGATCAACAATGATCATGCATGTCATGCTAAGAAGTCTAGGAGCTTTATTGGAGAAGGATTTGGTATATTGTCGTGTTCTCTCTCTCTCCATCTGTCATACTGTCCCTTCGCTACGCTGCCCATCGGATGGAGTTGTTTCACTCTGTTGCCGAAACCAAGAAAGGCAACAATGGCAGGAATGTGATAGGCGGGAGAAACTGTGCTGATGGGCGGAGAAGGTGAAGAAGAGCATGGAGATGTACAAGATATACATCTAAATAAGAAAGCGAAGAAGAGCGTGGAGAGTGGAGACATACAAGATATGCATCTTAAGAAGGTGATGAGGACATCACTAGCTCAGATATAACCATGGCTACCTTATGTATTCATCAAACAAAGGTGCATATTTTCAATGTGATATTTATGTGTTATATCTTTGAACAACATTATTGCACCATAAGTTTTGTGTGTTCTCGTTTGCATAGGTACTTGCTTAGGTAAAGAGAAAGAGATCGAGCACAAGAAATACATGGATGATCAAAGAAGTTGATTGCGGACCAAACCAAAACATACCCCAGTTCTACTCCAACATTACCATGTCACTTTTGGTTCATAAAAGGTAAGAGATAAAGTTCTACACGTTTTGGATTCGGACTCGGGCATCTTAACAACATCAAATTCAAACGGACCTAGCTGCTAATCCAGAAGGACTCTCAGGGCTCATATGAGTACTTGTTGGAAAGCTTATGCAGTCTACTTTCAAATGGTTTTGATTCCACGTCAAAATTCCTTCCAAGCTATTAGGAATGTACAAAATAAGCCACGTACCTCATCCAGTCCGAGTCTAATTAGGGCTTTCAGCCTTGCAATTGTGTCGTGGGCTAAGTCCAAGGATGTGTGCGCCCTAGGGCTAACCCTAGGACGTCCCTAATCATATTTATTCAGTAGCCATCATAGATTAGTGTTGGTTTTGCTTAAATTATTTATTCCATTGCAGCTTCACCGTTAGTTGGTTTGTGGAACCTCAACTTCGAATGTTTATTCATTCATCTGCAATTGAATTGTAATCTACCTTGTTCTTGCTTTTGTTCTTCGATTCTCTTGCAGGGATTAACCTTCTCAATGAGGTCAATCAGGCAGTGGATGGTTGATAACCAGAGGAGATGTGGTGTTGTGATTGAAAGGTTCGGATCATTTTGATTGGAAGTCGAAACATGTGTGTCAAGTTTCCACCTAATCAAAAGTTATCATACCTATCGGAAGATCAGGACCTAGTTCCTCATCATGTTGGGCAAGAAACATCTCACAAGGGTTAGCCTGCAATCGGAGCGCCACGTCTCCTCTGGTTATCAATTGTGTGCTGCTCGGTTGACCTCGTCGAGAAAGCTAATCCCTGCATGCGAATCGAAGAACACAAGCAAGAACAAGGTAGATTGCAACTCATTTTGTAGATGAATGATTAAGATCTCAAAGTTGGGGTTCCACAAACTGAACTAACGGTGAAACTGCATTGACAGAAATAATCTAAGCAAAATCCAACTCTAAACTATCATGACTATTGAATAAATATGATTAGGTACGTTCAAGCACTACAAGAGGAACCCCCTTTAGTAATGTATACATGTGTGGCTAAAGGTCCAAATAAGCATTGCAATTACAACACAACACAATTACAACGCCCAAGACCCAAATCAGGCTCAGACTGGATGAGGTACGTGGCTTGTTTTGCAGATTCCCAATAGCTTGGGTAGGAATTTTGACGTGTGACCAAAAC
Organism: Oryza punctata; assembly: GCA_000573905.2. NCBI lineage: Eukaryota > Viridiplantae > Streptophyta > Magnoliopsida > Poales > Poaceae > Oryza > Oryza punctata. Next base: position 8,390,942 of record CM002495.2, read on the forward strand.
CATTTGACAGTAGACCCCATAAGTTTTCCAACAAGTACTCATGGGCCCCTAGATTCCTTCTAGATCAGCGGCTAGATCCGTTTGAAGTTGATGTTGTTAAGAGGCCCAAATCTAAATCCAAAGCATGTAGAACTTCATCTCTTGCATTCTATGGACTAAAAGTGACGTGGTAATGTTGGAATAGTCTTGGGAAAGGTGTTGGTTTGGTCCCCAATCAACTTCTTTGATCATCCATGTATTCCTTGTGCTCGGTGACTTTTCTTTTACCCAAGCAAGTACCACTACAAACTAGAACACACAAAACTTACAATGCAATAATGTTTGTTCAAATATATAACACGTAAATCTCACATATAAAACATGGACCTTTTCTTGCTGAATACATAAGGTAGCCATGGTCATATCCAAGATAGTGATTTCCTCATCATCCTCCCGTTTTTTATTGGAAACTGTCATCAGTTTCACCTCGTCATTGAGCCTATTGAACTTATCTTTATCTATCACAATATAGAGTGAGGTAAACTTCTTGATAACCATATGGTTGGATTCTCAAATTTACACTCAGAAAACCACAACACTCTCCTTCTTATAAACCAACATGTAACTCATTTAAACAACTAGAGAAACTAGATAGAGAATTACTTATACGTATGCAGTTATCTAGACAATACATCTTATCATGAAAGGGAAGTATATTCAAATTCACACAAATATATACTCCATGCAAATTATACTCTCCTTTATTATCATAATTTTTAATAACATGAAAAATTAAATGAGAATGACATGACAATTCAAATCTAGCAAATAATTTTTTTCTCTAAACAATTGAGTGGACAAAGATCATCAAATTGAATATAGTCACAGGTATTTAAAGAGGACAACAATCTAAGCTCTTCATTCTCGCTAACAGTGTGAATAACATGTTTAAACAAAACACATGGTGGTTCAACTAATATGTTCATTCGCTAGGTGTGATATGAATATAAGTGAAGCATCGCACAACTCTTTTTTATCACCACAAACAAGAAGTAAACTGTTTTTGTAATAAAGGTATTTCAGCTATTGTTTCCACTATGGGTTGTTCTAATGTAGCATAAGTAGTGGACATATTTAGCACATTATAACTATGCATACCTTGAGTAAATGTAGCACCATTATTGTTCTCATTTTCAAAATTATAGATTATTGTCAATCAAACTTTCTTGAAGCATGCATGCAGCAAAGGGTAGGCCATCTTCCTCTAGACCTTTCTTCTCTTCTTCCTCATTATATAAAACTTAATAATGGTTCAAAGTATTAGTTAATGTGCTGGCCTAGCCTAGACTCAACTCTAACTCAAGCAAGCACCTGACAACACTAAGGACTAGATATAAATCAATGCACAACTCTCTACTCTGAACACAAACTCAAAGTAATCACTAAATTTCTCTTTTCCTTTTCTTTCTTTTTTTTATCATTTGTTTCAACGGGAACGGACCAGTGACCTAACAGGACTCAAATGAAAATATAAATATTACAGGGACTCAAATGAAAAAGTTCATAATAAAAATTAGACCTTCTCAAAAATAAAAAAGCTCACATCATGTAGGTTTCGTTTTTACCAAAATATCTCAAATCTTCTACATAAGAAAATATTATGTAGCAACCAACTATAAACACGACCAAAACCAATCTCGTACTTTCCTTTTATTTTTCTTTCTCACGGCACACACAAGCATAGATGTGGCATAGGGAACACTAACAACCGAGCAACTCCAAAACCGCTCAATGAAAACTTCTCCAAAACACAAAAAGGGAAACCCGACGATGATTAGATTCGATTTTTGAAGGACCCGGCAACAACTGACGAGATGCAAAACAACACCCAAAACTGACGTACAACTCCAAGCACTAGACCTGAAGTGATGAAAAAAATACAATACTCAAAACTAAAACAATAATCTAAAACTAAACCAACACTTGACACGACGATACAACCTAAAATTCAACAAAACAAAATCTAATAGAACAATGTGGTGGACTTTTCCATGACAAGTGGGTCTAGACAAAAAATAGACCTCATATTTTTTTTCTTGTGACTAACACATGGGTCCCATGTTTTTTCCTCTTTTCCGGTAGAATTGCCACATAAGCGCCATATCAGCATGCGTGGACCAATTCAAATGTGTCATGTTAGATAAAACGTCTTACTGGAATTACACGTAAGCATCACATAGGATAAAATCAAGATGCAAACCACCAAAGAGGGTAAATTAGTCCGGTTTTAAGAGTTGGGAGAGACCATATACCCAAGTTTGAGGTTGAGGTAGTTAAAATCATACTTGGCCCATAGTTGAGGGAGGCAACATGGACTTTCTTCTTTGCATTTGTGTGTGTGGGGTCTATAACAATGGGAGAAGAACTAGGCCGAATGTCCATATATGCAGTATGTCGTCTTGGTTTCGAGATACACTTGATAGTGCAGTGGTAAGGGGTATATGGTTTCAACCCTGAGATCTATGTTCAATCCTCAATACGCTCATAATTTCTTGTTAAAAAATGTTTGGAGGGATGTCTTTCCCTCCAAATCTCTTTTTTTTTGGCTTGGTTTTCAGGTGGCAGCGGTGTTGATTAGTGATACTTCATTTGTTTGCCCCTCAATAGCAAAAAAGGGATGCATATATTACGTGTCTCCATACAATTTCCAAATACACTCTTTATGTTTTAAAACATATGTCGGTTTTAAAATGTGTATGGTTGAATCTGAAAAGTATAAATGGTTACAGTAATTTTATGGTTTATTTAAGAGATATTGATAGTTAACGTAGTTCTAGTTTGAGGTACCTCCTCCTACTATTATCACTCTAGCACCTTGACGTTGGAGAGGAGGTATAAAATTTACGGTGAAAAAATAAATTTTGTGAAGATACTTTAACTAACTATCGTAAAATTATAAATTATAGATTAAGGTGTTGATAAAAAAACTACAATTTTAGTGTTAAAGTTGTCACAAATTACACTACATATTTAAAACCAAGTATCACGAAACTACACATTCAGTAAGAAAATTATCACCAATTTAAGCGTAAAACTATAATGTTTACAGCTCTAACATAATAGTAGTGCTAGAGATTTAAACTATAAAATATACGGTTTTGTGATAATTTTTCAATATTAAATCCGTAATTTTGTGATATGAGGTTTTAAATCTATAGTTTTATAATAATTTTAATGTTAAATGCATAGTTTTTTGATAGTTTGGTTAACTGTAGTTTGTCAAAATTACATTAAAAATATCATCAGACAAGTGCTTAGTCATAGTGGACTGTAGGAATTAATAATGAAAATGGCCCAGCTGTGGAGGAAAACTAGGGAGAAATTTCACATTTTTTTAGACCAAAGAACATGGTATCCACATAACACTACCTGCTGTCAAAAAAGAAAAAAAAGGAAAACATAACGCTATGTGCTTTAATCTGCATAGCTGAGGCATTCATCCAGAGCATGTGCAGTATATTATTGGTTGAATTTGGAAAGCTATAACACTCACCATTTAACATATATCGGTCAACATTATCATAATCCCCAAATAAAAAAGATAACTTTAACAACGAAAAAGATGCATCTGGCATGCAGCTACTAAATCCAAATGAATAAAATTCATATCATCCAAACAACTTTGGTCAAAATGGATTAAGAACTCAAGACGATGTCAAAAAATGAAAAAATTGCCACGCTGCATCTGCCTATTTAAAGCTCAAGAACATTCAGAACAAATGGCTAAACCAACACAACAATCGCATGATCAGCTAGAGATCGAAACAGAGAAAGATCGTGACCATGGCGAACGGCGGCGGCGGCGGCGTGAGGCTGAAGGCCGGGACGCGGCCGCCGTGGGTGGGGCTAGCGGCGGCGGTGTGGGTGCAGATGGCGGCGGGGAACGCGTACACGTTCCCGCTCTACTCGCCGGCGATCAAGACGGCGCTGGGCTACACGCAGCAGCAGCTCGCTGTGCTTGGAGTCGCCAAGGACGTCGGCGAGAACTTCGGTGTCGTCGCCGGCGTGCTCTGCAACAGCTTCCCACCCTGGGTCGTGCTGCTCGTCGGCGCGGCCTTCTGCTTCGTCGGCTACGGCGCGCTCTGGCTCGCCGTCAGTGGCGCCGTCGTTGCCATGCCGTACTGGTTGGTAAGCACTCATCTGATTCCAACTCCATCCGGTTAAACTACATGAAAACAGAGTTTTTTTGGACGATTTTTGAGGAATATTTCACTGTTTTTTATAATAAGTTTATAAAAGTAATACTATACGATTATATATGAAAGTATTTTGACAAATCTACACATGCCATTAATTTCATCTTTTAAAACTAAATAATTTAAAATCAGTTGACAAATGAAGTTTAATTTTGTTGACGAAATGCTATCCAAACATTTATGGGTGTACACTCATCCAGTGTGCAAGCCAGGGTTTTCGGTCTCTGTCCATTCATTCATATTCTTTTTCCAGTCTTAGAGATATATTGAAACTATCAGATTCACAAGATTTGCATTATAACTAGGTGACTCCTCGCGCTTTACTGCTGGAATTACTTAGTAATTCTCAATATATTTTTTCAATAATCAAGTTAAGAGTAAAAAAAATAATGAAATATCGGTTTATCAGTACTTATCACGAAACAAACAAATGATACTCGTGCTTTAATGTAAAACATATTGATAAGTTTATGTCAAATATTATAAAAATTATAGATAGATTTGTTGAAAATAATGTGCAAATGATGTAAATGATGATGATTGGATACGCTTGCATGTTGATTTGTAGAATTAAATAAATTGTAGATGATGTTATATACTTGCATGAGATTAAATATGTAATTGTTGTTAGTGGGTGATGATGTGATATGATTGTCCGTTGAATTTTAAATTTATTAGTAGGTTATAATTTTATAGAAAGTATAGATACGCCTCTTAATAATGGAAGATTGGATCATATGCCATCCTTTTATTATATTGAAATTGATGATTTATTCATCTGACCCACGTACCACTGACCATAAGTTTACCCTACATTTCATTGGCATAAGAGGGTAAATTATCATTTTATTTTCTATCCTAACAGAGGGTATTTGATCAAATATTTTACCTTAATAAAACCCCAAGTGCAACCAGGCTCTAATAATTCTGATGCTATCGATGGCAGCTATGGATTGTGCTAGCAATTGCAACAAACAGCAACGCGTGGTTCCTGACAGCCGTGCTGGTGACGAACATGCGCAACTTCCCGCTCCGCCGTGGCGTCGTCGCCGGCCTCCTCAAGGGCTACATCGGCGTCAGCGCCGCCCTCTTCACCCAAGTGTTCTCCGGCGTGCTCCACCGCTCGCCGACGAGCCTCCTCCTCCTCCTCGCCACCGGTCTCCCCACCATATGCCTCGCCACCATGTACTTCGTCAGACCCTGCACGCCGGCAGCGCTCGACGCCGCCGACGCCGAGGAAGACGGCCATTTCGCCTTCACCCAGGCCGTGAGCGTTGTCCTCGCCGTCTACCTCGTGACAACCACCATCCTCGGCAACGCCATCAAACTCTCCGATGCTACCAGCTACACGCTTTTCATCGTAACCGTGCTTCTGCTTCTTGCACCGCTCGCGATCCCGGTGAAGATGACATTGTTCAGGAGGAGATCACCTCGGCGACAGAGAACGGAAACAACGGAGCAGCCATTGCTGATCCCGTCGCATGTGGTCGACGACGACGGCGACGAGGAGGAGGGGGAACCTGACAAGGTGGATGTGCTGCTAGCTGAAGGGAAGGGGGCGGTGGTGAGGACGAAGAGGCGGCGGCCGAGGAGAGGAGAGGATTTCGAGTTCAGTGAGGCGCTTGTGAAAGCTGATTTCTGGCTGCTATTCGTTGGCTACTTCATTGGAGTTGGAACGGGTGTCACCGTACTGAATAATCTTGCACAGATTGGTGTTGCTGCTGGTATTGGTGACACTACTGTTTTGTTGTCCTTGTTTGCTCTTGGTAACTTCATTGGCCGGCTTGGTGGAGGTGCAATTTCAGAGAAATTTGTCAGGTATGTACGTCAAAAAAATAGCTAAAGTTTTTTAAAAAACAATTATGAAAAGAGACCGAAATTTGGTAGATTGTAGTCGTCTGAGAGTTCAACAATCACAATAGTTATTATTTCCATTTTTTTTAGTTAATTTCATAAAACCACAGGAAGGACGTCTATAACACAAAACACCCAAAACCCCACCCCAGTGTAACCCAGGTTTGGAAGCCAAATGTTTCACAAAATGGGATATTTATGCAAACTGTTTATATTTCACTATAATACATAATTAATATTTACAAACATATGGTCGCATCATTGGCTGAAACTACACATTCCTATACGGTCTACACTATTTCCTACCTAAGTCCTCGATTCATCATTCAAGGAAAAGATGAAGATACACCTTAGTAGCAGCATCACATGAGAGTTACATAAACCCAAACTTAGTATAATTGGACAAACGGTGTTTCTACAAAATGGCCAATGTGTATATATACTTAGAAAATATACCATATTATTTTTAATACATGTATTATGCATAAGTATAATAGTCAAACAAATGGCTAAGTTCTCTCCCAAACTTTCCCAACTCACCTCCCTCGTTTTCCGCACACACGCTTTTCAAACGGCTAAACAATGTGTTTTTAAATAATCTTATTAACCCATTTTTTTAAAAAATAGTAAATACTTAATTAATCATAAGAAAATGTATCACTCCGTTTTGCGTGCGCGAAAGGTGAGTTTCCAACCTCACCTCCCGAACATAGCCTTAGGCATGAATTGGACTTTTATGAAACGTTCCCCTAAAATCTAGGGTTACTTGAAAGAGGTTGCGAAAAACATCGTTTTTTCTCATTACGGATACCCCCAAAGTATGTGGTTTTATGAGATTTATCTCTTTCTTTTGAGAAAGTATAGTATTTCTATTTTGTGGCTAGGTCAACATTGTTGGTTCCTAGACCAATATGGATGGCATTGACACAAACCATCCTTGTTGTTGCCTACCTATGCCTGGCCTATGCCCTTGGCCCGGCCGTCACCTATGGCTGCACAGCTGCCATCGGCCTATGCTACGGTGTGCAGTTCTCGGTGATGATCCCGACGACCTCGGAGCTTTTCGGGCTCAAGAACTTTGGTCTCTTCTACAACCTCATGTCCCTGGCGAATCCGCTCGGCGCGGCGCTCTTCTCCGGCGAGCTCGCCGGTCGACTATACGACGAGGAGGCCGCGAGGCAAAAACATTCTGGTGGTTCGGGGGAGCACGGTGGTGCGTGTATTGGCCCGGGATGCTTCAGGGCTGCGTTCATGGTGCTCGCCGGTGCCTGCTCGGTGGGGACGGCGGTGAGCTTGGTGTTGGCGGCGAGGATACGGCCAGTTTACCGGGCTCTCTACTCTGGAGGGTCGTTCAGGTTACCCAATGCGTCACAGCAGCATTGAGCTTTGCATTTCTTGGAATTGAGTTCTTGTTGCATGTCATATGCATTACATGCAAGATTAGTGTTTGTTGAATTTTGGACAATTGGATTGTTAGCTTGGTTTGTGAATATTGGTGACATGTATGTTATTCAAAATGGCTCTTGCATATCGAAGGTGAGAAGTGAGTTTCTGATATGTGAACAGGGGATTTACTAGTTTGGTTTTTGGGATTGTCTTTATGCTGGTGAAGTTTTAAGTTGGTGGCTTGGTGCTACACCACCTTGATATATTTTATCTTCTTATTCAGAACAAGAAGAGTAGTCTATATGAAATTACGAAATTTGCTAGTATGTCACAAAGTTTGGTGGCATACTTACTTTTGCCACAAAGTTAAAGAGCCATATCAGATTTGAGTGGGATATACTCTCGTTTGCCATATCGCCCTTGAATTACTAGAATTACCCTTGTCTTCTTCTCCATCTTCTTTCTCTATCCATCCCCTCTCATCCTCAATTCATGCGGCATTGCCACCACCACTGCTCCCATACCGAACTCTGATGCTTATCGACCTACCTCAATGTCGCCGTTTATCCTCCCCGAGCTCTATGCCACCGCTACTAGATCTCATTTGCTCTCTGCTATCTATAGGTGCAACCTCTTGTGCGTGCTTGCCTGTTGGTGAAGCTACTGTGCATGTGTGCTCAGCCGCTAGCTTTGCTGCCACTCGTTCGTGGCGTCGATTGCTCACGTGTGCTCACCAATGCTCAGCCCGTTGCCACTCAACCCTTTGGCGGGCGCTTGCTAGCACTCTACCTTGTTGGGAATAATCCCACATTGTTTATTTAGGGGGAGTTGAACCAACTTAAAAGTAGGGGATCTCCCTCACCTCTTGAGCTAGCTTTTGGAGTGTAGCAAGGCTTTTTCCCGGTTGGACCAACGTCTCGGTTTTGGGCCAACAAGTGGTATCAGAGTCAAGTCCACAATCTCTAGTGCTTGTGCACACTCAGGGTGGTGTAAGCCCAAAGCCCAATGGACCGCGGGTGCGGGTGTGAGTCCCGTATGTGCCTGTGTGTGGGGCCGGTCAGTGCCGGTGTGCTAAGCCACCATCTCTCACCAGTGCAACTTAAATAGAGAGCTATTAGAGGGCATGTTGACTAAGAAGAATGATACCACCTTAGAAATTTAAGTGGAGAGATCTCAACTAAAATAGGGAGGTATTAGAGAGTCACTGTTGACCGGTTGAGGTGATGGCGGGTTTGCCACACGCGCGTGGGCGTGGGCTGTTGCTCTCTCATAATTTTTGTAACGGACGAGAATTGAAACACATTGATTCGGTTAATCAATTGTGTATTAACGATTTGATTACTCCAAACGTTACTCTCTCGCGCAGTATAAAAGCCCACCACCAGAACAGGCAGAGTGACACCTCTCTTCTCTGCGCTGTACTCCTAGAATCTTCTATGCTCTCTACTCCTAGAATCTGTTCCTGCGCAGCACCTTTGCTTCCTCGGTTCTAAGTACTTGTGCGCACAAATGCTTGGAATGAGCACGCCTCCGAAACTCCATCCGCCTGTGAACCTGCACGGCTAGGCGGGTGATCAAGTTTTTGGGGTGCGCTTCCGCGCGACTTCTCTCGACTACAACGTCTTCTTCCTCTTCGACAATGCTCTGCACTGCAACATCTTCTTCCTCTATATATGGACTTTTCTGCATCGACTACTTCCACTACACCAGCAGTATGTCTACTGAAGAAGGCGTCAACGGGAGGACGTACCGGAAGCGAGACTGCAAGAGGCGAGAACGACAACACCAACGGAGGCAACAACACCGATAAAGCCTCATCCAGTACTGGAGCGTTCTCCAGGTATGTGACTTTCTTCACCATAGTGTTAAACATGTTGTTAGATGATGCTTGTCTAGATATTAGCATGTTCATGTTTAGCACTATCACTAGATCATTCAACTATACACATGTCATGTTTAGTGTAATGTTTTTCTGGATTAAAATATACCGGATAATGACCATATTTCCAAAAATCCAAAAACTTGATAGGTCTTTTTTGGTAGTTGACTTTCCAACAATCCACATGCTTTCGACAGTTCAAACTATAAGAGATGGAAAGCACGTGCACTACTGTGGTTGGCGGTGATGCAAAGTTTCTTTGTTTCACGGGGCAAGGCGCCCGAACGACCTCTCTCGCCTGAGGAGGAGGCTAAGTTCGAGGCAACAAATTGCTTGTTCCATGGAGCATTGATCAGTGTGCTCGCCGAAAATATAGTGGACGTGTATATGCACATGACTTCTGGGAAGGACATGTGGGATGTTCTTGAGGCCAAGTTCGGAGTTTCCGATGCTGGTAGCGAGCTGTATGTCATGGAGCAATTCTTTGACTACAAGATGGTCAATGATCGTTCTGAAGTAGAACAAGCTCATGAGATACAGATGCTGGCGAAGGAACTTGAGAACAATCGCTGCAAGTTGCTAGACAAGTTTATGGCAGGTGGCATTATTACCAAATTGCCACCTTCTTGGTCGAACTTTGCTACTTCCCTAAAACACAAGAGGCAAGAGTTCAGTGTCACTGATCTCATTGGCTCTTTGGGTGTTGAAGAGAAGGCGAGGGCAAAGGATAATCACGACAAAAAGGTCGAGGAAGGTTCTAATGCCAATTTGCTGCAGAAAAAGAACCCTCATGCATATCACAACAACAAGAAAGTCAAACCTGACATCAAACCTAAGTCAACAACCAATTTTAAGAAGAAACACAAGGGAAAGGCGAAGGGCGACTGCTTTGTGTGCGGTAAGCCTGGGCATTGGGCCAAGGATTATCTAGATCGCAAGGACAAAAAGTCTACAAACATGGTCATTAGCGAGGGTGGAGGAACATCGGCGTACGGTAAATTTTTACCTACAGTTCTCTCTGTTTTTCACTCACCTGATTGATGGGTTGATACTGGTGCTAATATTTATGTATGTTCTGACATTTCCTTATTTTCTTCTTATCAGGTCGGGAGAGGTTCCTCCTTGTTGATAGAAAATGGATCGCTTGCAGCTGTTCATGGTGTTAGTACGGTTGATCTGAAGTTTACTTCGGGAAAGACCGTGCAGCTGAAGAACGTGCAGCATGTCCCTTCAATAAAGAAGAATCTAGTTAGCGGCTCTCTATTGTGTAGAGATGGTTTTAGACTTGTGTTTGAATCCAATAAATGTGTTGTTACTAAATATGGGACTTTTATTAGAAAAAGTTATGACAGCGGATACTTGTTCCGCTTTTCTTTGGATGATATGTGTAATAAAGTTGTGAACAATGTAAGCAATGATCATGAGTCCAATGTATGGCATTCGCGACTTTGTCATGTGAATTTTGGTTGTATGACACGCCTAGCTAACATGAGTTTAATCCCAAAATTCACTTCAGTCAAAGGTTTTAAGTGTCATACTTGTGTTCAATCGAAACTACCTCGCAAGCCTCACAAGGCATCCGAGGCGAGAAATTTGGCACCACTAGAACATGTTTATTTTGATCTATGTGAAATGAACGACGTGTTGACTAAAGGGGAAAGAAATACTTCATGACACTTATAGATTATTGCACTAGATTTTGCTATGTGTACTTATTGAAAACAAAGGATGAAGCATTGCATTACTTTAATATCTATAAGGCTGAGCTAGAAAACTAACTTGAAAGGAAAATCAAACGGTTGAGTTCTGATCGGGGTGAAGAGTATTTTTCTAATGAGTTTACTTCATTCTGTGAAGAGTTTGAAATTATTCATGAGAGGACGCCTCCCTATTCACCCCAGTCAAATGGGGTAGCCGAAAGAAAGAACCGCACTCTTAACTGAGTTGGTGCATGCTATGTTAGACATTGTGGGACTTTCCAAAGAATAGTGGATGAGGCAATATTGACTGCTTGTTATGTCCTAAATAGAATTCCTACTAAGAATAAAGAAGTAACACCATTCGAGAAATAGGAGAAGAAGAAGCTAAATCTCTCATAGTTGCGCACATGGGGAAGTCTAGCTAAGGTTAATGTACCTATAGTCAAAAAGCGTAAACTTGGACAAAAAACCGTCGATTGTGTATTTCTTGGTTATGCTATCCACAGCTTGGGATATAGATTCTTAATAGTAAATTCTGGAGTACTTGACATGCGTGTTGGTACAATAACTGAGTCCAGAGATGCTACATTTTTTGAGAATGAATTTCCCATGAAAAATGCACCTAGCACTTCTAGTCAAGAACCTATTTTATCCTTTGAGCACTTTGAACCGATAGAACACAATGATCAAACGCCTGAGGAAAATCCTGAGGAGAATAACATTGTAGCTACTCGAAAGAGTTAGAGACAAATGATTGCAAAGTCTTTTGGTGATGACTACATTGTATACCTTGTGCATGACATTCCAAAAACCATTGAAGAGGCATATTCACCTACTGACGCTAACTATTGAAAGGAAGCGGTACGCAGTGAGATGAACTCGATTATGTCTAATTGTACTTGGTAAGTTGTCGAGCATCCATATGGGTGCAAACCCGTAGGATGCAAGTGGGTTTTTCAAGAATAAGCTTAGGCCTAATGGTACAATTGAAAGTACAAGGCAAGTCTTGTGGCCAAGGGTTATACCCAAAAGGAAGGCGAGAACATCTTTGACACTTATTCACTAGTTGCTTGCTTGACCACGATTCGAGTACTACTTGCTCTGGTAGCATCTCATGGTTTTATCGTTCATCAGACAGACAATAAGACAACTTTCCTTAATGGAGAATTGGAGGAGGAGATCTACATGGATCAACCAGACGGATATGTATTAGAAGGTCAAAAGGAAATGGTATGCAAGTTGTTGAAGTCCTTGTATGGCCTTAAACAAGCACCTAAGCAATAACATGAGAAGTTTGACAAAACACTTACATCTGCTGGCTTTATTGTGAACGAGGCTGACAAATGTGTACTATCGCTATGGTGGGGGAGAGAGAGTGATCTTGTGTTTATATGTCGATGACATATTGATCTTTGGAACCAGTCTCAATATGATTGAAGAGCTCAAGGACTTTTTGTCCCAAAGCTTTGAAATGAAGGATTTTGGAGTGGCTGATGTTATTCTTAATATTAAGCTACTGAGAGGAGATGAGGGTGGGATTACGCTTGTGCAATCTCACTATGTGAACAAGGTCTTGAGTCGCTTTGGTTATAGTGACTGCAAGCTAGCTCTACCCTTTTGATCCCAGTGTGCTATTAAGGAAAAAACTGAAGAATAGCAAGGGATCAACTGAGATACTCCCATATCATTGGTTCATTGATGTATTTAGCTAGTGTAACGAGGCCTGACATCTCATTTGTTGTGAGCAAGTTGAACCGGTTTGTCTCAAATCCAGGGGATGATTATTGGCATGCTCTGGAAAGAGTAATGTGATATGTAAAATGCATAATGAGCTATGGAATTCACTATGTTGGGTACCCAAAAGTACTAGAGGGCTATAGTGATTCAAATTGGATATTTGATGCTGATGAAATAAAAGCCACAAGTGGATATGTGTTCACACTTGGAGGTGGCGCTGTTTCCTGGAAGTCTTGCAAGCAGACCATCTTAACGAGGTCAACAATGGAAGCAGAGCTCACAACATTAGATACTGTCACGGTTGAGGCCGAGTGGCTTCGTGAGCTCCTAATGAATTTGCTAATGGTTGAAAAACCAGTACAAGCTATCCTAATGAATTGTGAAAATCAAATAGTGATTATTAAGGCGAACAGTTCGAAGGATAACATGAAGTAATCCAGGCACGTGAAAAGAAGTCTGAAATATGTCAAAAAGCCGAAAAACTCTGAAGTGATAGCATTCGACTATATCTAGACAACTAAAAATCTAGCAGACCAGTTTACTAAGGGACTATATGTTGATGCAAAACACGGCGGCCTGGGAGATTTGCTTTACTCCAGTGCAGGTCCAAGGCTTGCCTCGAGTGTCAAGAGCGTGCTAGCTGGTTTGATCTACAACCAACAAGAAGACCAAACAATAAAGCTAAATGAACGATAACCGATTGGCCCATGAGCCGATCACGTATCGCTAAAGATCGTAGCCGATGTAGTTAGACCAAATGAGCGGTGAATTATGATAAAATAAGTAAAGCAAAACCCTAAATATGTTCCATCGGCTGTAATATATCTAATTAGTTTTTATCAATCTCTTTGAGATAATATTATGGAAATAGCCGATGATTCATTATTCAGAGCAAAGTGGATAAATAAATATGTGATGATGTGATCTAGATTAACTAAATACTCAGTATATTTATATAAAGTAGTATATCTGTATAAATGACGAATATACAGAAATCATAAATTAATGCATATTAGGTAAGATCGGCTGAAACCCTGATACTATCCTTAATTAGGATTAATTCCAGGTTAGATTTAAGGGTGCAAACACGGATAGGGATAATGCATCACAAAGTATGTGAAGAAACCTAAAATGTAAACAATCAAGTAATTAACCACTTTTGGGGATGGTAGATACTTTAGCTAATCTAATCTAGTAAAACAATTTAGCCGATACTGATATAAACCCTAAAACGAGTCTCAGCCGATATGACGAAATTGAAATACTAAACTAGATTTAACTAAGATATATGATAAGAGATGATCACAACAACGAGATTAATACATCTAAAACGATATAAAAGGTGCCCCATCGAGATAAGTTACCTCTTGTCAAGAGATCGTAGCCGATGCCACGACTTGAAGCAAGAACTCGTCGAAAAGTAAAAGGTGGTGATGCACTGAAAGTTGTATTGATTAGATTGTCCTTTATTACAATGATCCTGGGTTTATATTTATACCCAGAGTACAAACTTTGTCTGTGATGGAAACGACTCAGACCTTCCTAAAGATAAAAACAAATAGACAAGTCCACATGGCGGACTCACCATATCTCTAATTCAAACCGACATCAATATCCTAATTAATATATACAATTGCCTTAAATGAGCTCTATCTCTGAACAACAATTACGATTACTTCAACCCTGGCCCATACCAAGTCAACCCGTATCAGGTACTTTTCTTATCGGCCGAATCATGTCTTGACTCTGTTTTTCCAGCCGATGCGGAGTCTAGCCGATGTGCAGTCTGTTTTCTCGATCCGTTTAGATTCCATGCCAAATCCACTTCGATTTGCTTTCTTCTTCTCTGAGTTTGATGCTAAATTTTGCTTTTTACACTATCACGCAATGTGATAGACAGTGCATCGAAGGAGATGGGCTTGAGACCCACTTGAGTTGCACAATAGTGGTAACCTGTCCTATGTGATCGGAGATCCCGTGAATTAGAATGGTGAAACAAACTGTTCGGTGACTGGGAGGAGAGACCCTGAAATGGGTTCATCTCTATGATATACTTCTCTCCTTTTTCTATACGGCAGGATGGTGCATACCTTAATGTGTTCCGAGTTCCAAGTGGCTTTCTCAAGCAGAGATGTTATCCTATAGAACATCTTAGAAGGAATGCACCTATATGACTTTGACTGCTAGTCACAGTCTTTGAGATTTGGGTGATCTCTAAATACTCATGAAAGGCCTGGAGTTTGACTTATACGCTCCAAACAGAGGGGATACAAACGACAGCCTAGTACTAGTTAAGGATTTGAGTAAAGTCTAACTGCACAAAACTGATAATTCAAGCATAGTCCATTGTTCAGTTGCAGCCTGGTATAGCTCCCTTTCTAGGTAAAAGTTCAACTTAACAGTCTCCACCGAAACACTGATATAACAAATAGGTTCAAAATTGAGAGCATTTCCTATGAGCCATGAAATTTGGTGAAGATTGTTGGGTTAAATGGGCTAGTCCAAATTTATTCTCAATAAATTCCATTGGTCCACAATTAATGCTAAGGAGAATAATACCACCTTGAAAATTTAAGTGTAGAGATCTCATCTTAAATAGGGAGCTATTAGAGAGCTCCTATTGATTGGTTGAGGTGATGGTAGGATTGCCACACACGCGCGCCGAGCTAGGCCGGTCGGCTGGGCCGAGGCCGTGGGGGTGGCGAGGCGGGCGGTGGCTGCCGCTACTGCTCTCCCTCTCTCACATAATTTTTGTAACGGACGAGAATTGAATCACATTGATTCGGTTGATCGTTACTCTCTCACGCAGTATAAAAGGCCACCACCAGGACAGGTAGAGTGACACCTCTCTTCTCTGCTCTATACTCCTAGAATCTGTTCCTGCGCAGCACCTTTGTTTCCCCAGTTCTGAGTACTTGCGTGCACAAGTGGTTGGAACGAGCAAGTCTCCGAAGCTCCATCCTCCTATGAACCTGCACAGGTAGGCGGGTGATCAAGTTTCTGGGGAGCGTTTCCGCGCGACTGCTCTCGGCTGCAATGTCTTCTTCCTGTACAT
The DNA here is from genome assembly GCA_000573905.2 of Oryza punctata. Taxonomy (NCBI): domain Eukaryota; kingdom Viridiplantae; phylum Streptophyta; class Magnoliopsida; order Poales; family Poaceae; genus Oryza; species Oryza punctata. The sequence goes on from CM002495.2 coordinate 8,406,788, forward strand.
CGACTTTTCTGCATCGTCTACTTCCACTACACCAGCAGCATGTCGACTGAAGAAGGCATCAACGGAGGACGTACAGGCAGCGGGACTAGAGGAGGCGAGAACGATAGCACCAACGGAGGCAACAACACCGACAAAGGCTCATCCAGTACCGGAGCGTTATCCGGGTATGTGACTTTCTTCACCATAGTGTTAAACATGTTGTTAGCATGTTCATGTTTAGCACTATGATTAGATCATTCAACTATACACATGTCATGTTTAGTATAATGTTTTTCTGGATTAAAATATAACGAATAATGACCATATTTCCAATACTCTATTCACGGATGCCTGCTGTCGCTTCATCAACAAGCAGAGAATAGATGGGAAATGAAGAAGATTGGGGCAGAAAAAGAGGTGGGGACAATTCGTTATTCCACGTGTTAGTGTGGCAAATGAGGGGATATTCTGCTCAACTTCGTGGCAAATCTGTAATGCCACTTAACTTTGTGGCATATGTGAGTATGCTGCTCAACTTCGTGGCATACCGGTAATTTTCATGAAATTTGTTTATGTGTGTTGTTCTCTTCTTATGAAAATGACATTTATTAGAAAATTCATGCTAAATAATTTGGATGATGTAGATCATATGTTTTACAAAGGAGCTATGAATTGGAAAAAAAAAATACATCTCATATTCACATACCCATTTATCAATTTAATTTATGTAAATGTTGTTTTTCCTATATTTTTGTTTCCGAGGGACTACCACAATTTACCTCACCATGCCACAACTCAAGTTAGGTAGCTTTGATAAGTTAGGTTCGTGCCACACTTATTCCTCTATTATGACGTAGGTCCTAAATGTAATTGGAATATAAAAGTGTGGCAAACTTGTTTTCCTATCGTTGAAGTGTAACTTTAATTTTGTTAGTCACATATTAGGCATGTTAGCTATATAGAAGTATGACAAATTTTAACTATGTGAGTATGGTAATCAACATACCCTCAATTTCTACGTGGTGATGACAAAATGGTTTCCGACAACAAATTAACAAAGAGATCGAAGTTGAGATCGACATGGCTAGTGTTCTCGTTGAGGAAAACAAAAACTAAAGTGAACTTTGGCCCAGTCCAGACCAGCCCAAACCACAAACCTAGCTCAACAAAACAAGCCCTAAACAATCACAGGCCTTCTGCGTTAACACTAACAGACATGTGCTTTACCGGCTAAGCCAAAGCTAATTACGGCCCACGAGCACGAGCCCAGCTCAGCCCAGGCCCAGGGCCAGGGCCCATCCTCCCCATTTCCTCTCGCTTATCGCCTCCCAAATCCACTCGTCTCCCTCCTCCCCTTCCACCCATGGCGACCATGGCGACCCCGCAGCAATGCTGGCTCCCCACCCGCGCGCGCGCTCCCCCTCCTCCTCGCTCTTCCCCCTTCGCGCCCCTCCGTCCGTGCCCCATCGTGGGAGCTCCCGCCTCCCTCCGCTTCCGTGGCCGCCGCGCCGCGTCGGCGTCGCCGTCGGCGGCGAGGAGGAGAGGAGCCTCCCTGTCCTGCTCCCCCAGGTAGCGTACCAGCATCGCTTCTCGAAGTAAATTGCGCCGTACGCGCTTCATCCTGCATTGGCGGGGAGCTCCGCTTCATTTCGATTTGCTTATATGCTGCGCAGGTGCACGTTGGAGACGGCTGGCCCTGGCTTTGATCCCCTTGGGCTATACAACGATGGGCCTTCGAGGAATGATACGCAGTCCCCGCTGTCGAACTTCTTCGGAATACTGTCGCCGGTGTTTGGGAGCTCGAGCGGCGGCAGGAAGGAGAAGTCGTCCTATGGACGAGGAGCAGCAGGTTGCGAAGTTAATCCCTTCCTTTTTTGTGCATGTAACTTCGTGAATTTATTGTTAAATGCTTTTTGTTATATCTGTACTAGTTTACCTATGCAGTACCATTCGACATCATTGTAGGAGCGTGTTATTACTTATTAGCATAATGTTAGTCAATTGTTAGTGAAGAAATTAATGAAAATTTTCCACCCAGATAATATGATGAAGTTCTGAGAGAGCTACCATGTAATTTACGTAATACTGAGATTTTTTCAACACAGATGTAATCTGGTAATGGTAAAGCTTAGGGACCTCAATAAGCATAAAAAGGAACCCTCTTGGTTACACACATTTTTGAGAAAATGTTATCAGCAGGATTTTGCTTATTATAAATATCTGGAACTACTAGTCTAACTTTGAGTGTTGTTTGTAAAATTAACTCAACTTATGTTCATGTTTTACAATCAGTGCAAAAATTTATTTTACCTATGCATGCCTCATAGGCTGTCACTATTCAATTACTTAACAACATCTGCATATGTGTTCATGTATTGCAGCTTGAATCCACTTTAGTAACTTTAACCAGCTAGACTTCCCTATTTTAAATTTGTCTTAATCCAAGTAGCTCCCTTTTGATCAGCTGCAATTGAAGATAGTTCCATTGACATTGGTGACTTCTTCAAGGGACCTCTACCTGGGAAGTTCTTGAAGCTCCTTGGTTATTTGGCCTTGTCTCGACTTGGTATTTATATACCTCTGGGTGGAGTGAACCGGGATGCTTTCGCTGGTAATCTTGACCAGAACAGTCTATTAGGCACTTTGGATTCTTTTTCTGGTGGAGGTATTGGCCGGCTTGGAATATGCTCCCTTGGCATTGTTCCGTTTATCAATGCACAGATTGTGTTTCAGCTTCTTGCACAACTTTATCCGAAATTGCAAGATCTTCAGAAAAAAGAAGGGGAGGCAGGAAGAAAGAAGGTTCTTCAATATACAAGATACGCATCTGTTGGTTTTGCAATTGTCCAGGTTAGATTCTTGATGCATGTCTCACATTTATTTGTCAACATAATTGATTGAAAAGTTGAAGATGTGGGATGCCGGTTTCTAGGGTACCAAGGGGGTACAACAAGTTAGTCTAGTCTAGATTTCTGAGCATTAGATTTCTTGGTCAACCTTTAAAGTTTGACTTAGGACAACACTAAATGACTTATAATATGGAATGGAGGGAGTTGTATTTTATGGTTAAACTATTCCTTATTTTGAATTAAAACTCATAATGTTCTAGTATCTTCCTGGATGGTTAATTTAATTTGTTTACTTCTTGCTAGGCTATTGGACAAGTTCTTTTTCTTCGTCCTTATGTTAATGACTTCAGCACAGAATGGGTCCTCACATCTGTGACACTACTGACGCTTGGATCAGTGTTTACAACTTTCATTGGCGAAAGAATATCTGATTTAAAACTTGGAAATGGAACATCTCTTCTTATATTTACAAGTATAATATCATACTTACCTGCATCATTTGGAAGAACAGTTGCACAGGCATTTCAAGATGGGAATTATGTTGGGCTTCTGACAATCATATTATCGTTCCTTTTCCTAGTCCTTGGAATTGTTTATGTCCAAGTAAGCAGTTTTATGTAATTTGTCAAGATACATATTGAATTCCTCTCAAATTGCTCATTGCTTATTTGAGATCACTTGTGTCATTCAGGAAGCTGAGAGGAAAATTCCACTAAATTATGCTTCTCGATACAGTAGTCGGAGTGGTGGGCTCCAACGGTCTGCATATCTACCATTTAAGGTTTGTTGTGCTTCCATTTAATTTTATTTAACAACTATATTTCCATATATTTTGTGCAAGGTCTGAGTTTGAGTTTCAGCTTTATGTTGACACTATGGATGCTTCTCATTTGAATACTTACAATTCAGAACTGTCTTCAAATCTATTGATACTATTACATTTGTATTGTAACTTATCACAAATTGCAATAATGACCTATCCTCATCTTCATTTGATAGTTGTGGCTTCGTGCAAAATAAGGGATAATTCTGAAAGTTGGTATGCAGACTCTTAGCTGTTATTCTTAATTATATGGTGTAGTCTGTACTCTTCTAACTGTTCATTTGAGTGATGCTCAATTCACTTTCTATTTTTCCTTATTTATTACTTGAAACCATTCCATTGGCACTTTTGGATGTCTGATTTAACAATCTTAATAACTTTGTAGAAGGCATATGAGCAAAATAAGGCCAGAGGATATCACCCATATGTTCTTGTAAATTTGATATAACAAAGAGTTGGAGCCTGTATGACCGAGCACACAATTATTCTCTTCTTTTTAGCAAATGAAATGAGATCAAGCTTCCAATATTTTTTCTTAACCTCTCTCCATTTAGAGTCATAATTGTAATAATTTCCACTGTATTCTGTCCTACTTACAAATTACGAAAGGAAATATTACTTACTACTTACTACCCTACCATTATGAGCAGGTCAATAGTTCTGGTGTCATGCCTATAATATTTTCAACATCTTCTTTGGCTTTGCCTGGTACTTTGGCACGATTTACTGGCTTAGACTTTCTTAAAAAGGCTGCCCTAGCCCTAAATCCGGGAGGTAAACCAGGAGTTTCTATAGTTCTTTTGAAATTTATTGTCTTTATGTGGAAGATGGCAATGTAATAGGCATTCCATTTGCATGTAATCACATTCTATTAACTTTATGCTGCAGGTGCTTTCTATATCCCAACTAATGTACTGCTTATAGCCTTTTTCAATTACTATTATACCTTCCTTCAATTGGATCCTGATGATCTTAGTGAGCAATTGAAGCGGCAAGGTGCTTCAATACCGCTTGTGCGGCCAGGAAAAAGTACAGCTGCCTTCATAAAAACAGTGAGCTATTGTTCATCATTAGAATAAATACTGTTCTTTCATCGCATCCGAATTTTTAGTAGTCAATGTGCTTAATGTATATGTTCCAGCTCATTAGCTCATTCTTTTCTATCTGCCTAGTTGATTCTGTGCAATGGTTTTGTTACAGAAATTAGCAACAGTCCTTATCTTTGTGTGGTTATCAGTGGAAACTGCTTTTGTAGTGACGTGATGTATTAAACAACTCTGAAACTCAGCTCACAATCATCTAAAGAAGTCAGAACCACTAACAGTTTGTTGTATGCTCTACAGTGTTAGATTCATGCAAGGCTCACCTGTTCACGATGGTTTGCTTTTTTCTTTATAATAGGAAATTTGGAGTTGTGCTAATTGCACATACTGCCAACCAGACTGGTTAAACTCATTCATGGGTTATATCATCAAAAACTGTCCTAGATCCAATGTATAACTATCTTGTGGTCTAGCCAAATGCTAGTCTTTGGTGTTGGCAAGGTCATTTGCCACACACAATAGGATTTAGAATGCAATTTGGTAATGAATGTTTGCATCCTTGTGGATTTATATAACTCATAAATATTTTTATGTTGGTTATGTGATTAATAAACTGTATGATGTAAATATGCCATCAGCCATCCCTTGGATTACTCACATACATGAGACAACATTTCCCACTGTTAGTGGGAATCCTTACTAGTATCCTTTTGAAGATCACTGATCAGTCAGTAAGACAGTAACTCTATTACCAGAATTGATTACTAAGCTAGACAGTGGGACATACAGATACATTTTATATGTTATGTATGTGAGAGGCACCTTTTACCTTTTTGTGGTGCGTCTTTTTTGGGGAAATTCAATATAAAAGTCTCGAACTCAATAAGAAATCCAATCACAATATAAATATATCTAGTACTGCAAACCATTAAAATGCTTCTATATCTTGTACTGAAATTAAATTGATCTCATTGCAGGTTCTTAGTCGTATATCTGTCCTAGGATCTGCCTTCCTTGCTGTTTTAGCTGCTGGACCATCTGTGGTTGAACAAATCAGTCACTTAACGGCATTCCGGGGATTTGCTGGTACATCAGTGCTTATCCTTGTTGGGTGCGCAACTGACACCGCTCGGAAAGTTCAGGCAGAAATAATTTCACAGAAATATAAGAACATTGAGTTCTATGATGTCAACCGTTTTGATCAATGATTTATGACACCGATCATTCTTTTTAACTTGTACCAAATATTCTGTTGTATTATAAGTGGGTCATGCGGTATCATTTAAGATTGTTCAATTTTATGCATGTTTTCCTTCTTTTGTGCATATCACTTTGTATGTTTACTTGAGGAGCAGAAATCATACATCCTTATGTACATAAATATATTAGAATTATTTACCTCAGAAAATGAACTTTCTACCATACTACTCAGACCTCACTTTGTTATTTTTAAATTATTACAATTGGCTGAGTTCTTAATACATATTGAGAGGATGAGAAGCAGAGACAGAGATTTAGAGTTATTTAATATTTTTGTTTTACACATGGGGCTATTGCAAACTCTAATATAGCTGGCATATGCTTGCTTTTCGCATATGGATAGTTTGTAACTCCCCATGTTTATATGGACACATCTTTTCAAATTTTTATTCTTTATCTTGAAATTTTATTTAGTGTACTGCTGATGGTGTACATAACTAAGTCCCCACGTTTGTTTCGTTCAAACTAATTCTTTTTATCATCTTACTTGTGGAGGTGACCCTCCCCCCATTTTGTAGCCTTTTCTGCTTTACAGCATTTAATAATTTAAGTAAGCATTGAGATAACTAAGTGAACAACTATTGGTGAATAAGAGTAAACATCCAGGAGCTATAATTATCATACAGAAATGATCTCCACTTATCTAATTAGTAGGTTACTATTTACATCATTTGATTGTATTGAATGTAGTTTGTGTTACTACTGATGATGATCTGCAGAGAAATCAGGTTCTTCAGGTCGCTCCTTCTGTGCTTTTTTGAATATTGATGCTATTTTTGAGACAGTAACTGTTTCTCTGTGTGATACAGTGCTGGAAGAACCATTAACATCCTCACATCTCGTCTCATTGAAGTCATTGACCAATGAGAAGAATGACTTCCACCTGTTGCTTAGACCTACTTCTGCCATTTTTTGTCGATTCCGGTGCCTCCGCCATGCTGATTGGATAAAGCGAGCGGCCCATGTTCTCCACTGGTATGAGTGTAACCTAAATGTGTGCTGCAGGTGCTTGGAATGCATCATCCTGAATGTGCTGGCTACACACTTAATGTCATCGGCTTGGAGGGAGAATGCTTCCAATTCGGCTATTGTTTTAACAGTTCTTGTTGATGATGGATAGCTGTCTCTAGAGCTGGGAAGCAATGCCCATGTAAGCAACTCCTCACCACAAAAATCACCTGGTTTTAGGATGATGGAGTTGAAGAAGCCAGTTCTGCCACCATCTGTTGTGGAGCTCTCTAGCTTGCCACGAATAATGAAGAGCATCACCTTGACAGGGTCTCCCTCACGGATTATGTAGGTGCCTTCGGTGCGAAGGAAGTAGGTCATGTGTTCGCAGATGGCATCGAGTAGTTGATGGTCCATTGCAGAAAAAAATGGCACCTGAAATTTCAATTGTAGGGAGCATACTTTAGCTGATCATTATTTTAGGATATATGTTTACTGTCTATCATTAGTTTTTGTTCCTTTTCTCCTTAAACATGAAGAGTAAGGATAAGAAAAGGTGATGCTTGTGATCGCAGAAGATATTAGCAGGAACAGGACTCACGTACACGTTCGACAAGATCAAGGCACAGATACCGTTTTATATCTCGATGAAGATCTGCTGGTAGTTGTCTCAAGATTGAATCCTCTTGAACTCCCTGCGTAGCAATCCACTTGTATTTGAAGAATTGACTGATGCGGTATCGCAACTCATCAGGTATTTGATGATCTGTCATCCAATCTTCCATTTCTGTTTGCCACATTCTCCAATCTTCAGTATTTTTAGAAAGAGATCTCATGTGTATCTGTGAAGCATTTCTTTTTCTTATTTGGTGTACTACATAAGTATAAAGCATTACTGAAAGTGTTTTACAAGATAAATTACCTGCATGTTGCCTATTAGTTGTGCAAACAAACCAATGCTGAGAAGGGTTAACCCTATTGCAAATAGGTTTTCACCAATGAAGGAACTAGTCACCAAAGGATTGCCATACGTGCTGACACCAAAAATATATACAAAATAACATTTCAGTAATCTGAAACCATGATAAATCTGCCACAAATATTGCAAGCAGCATGAAAGAATTTGTAAGAACAGGTCATTATGTGGTTAATGCTAGATAATAATTGTTTTCTGGGTGTAATTCCTTTTTGGAGCTTGAAAAATTGAAAATCCATTCAGTATCGAGATACGAACGTCAACTGTTGAAGTCCCCACCACAGGGAGTAGAAATATTTCTCAGAAAATGAAGTTGTGGTGACTCCATTTTGTATTGCTTGAATGAATATGCCATAGTTGATATTGACACTATCGCTGTTGGCATTGCAATATGTGAACACATTTGTGCTATTTGCCCAACTTTGACTGTCACTTGATGTGGCATATTTACAGTCAAGGAACTTTAAATCACATAGTTCTCCGTGTGCCATTCTGTCCTCAATAGAGCACTGTGTTTCCCAGCATGTCTTTTGCCGATCCACTGCAGTTAGATAGAATATTGCTCCAACCACCTGGTGGAAACATGTACTGGTTTGATGAGATATAAGTTACAGCTTCTTTCGTATATAATTTATGTTTGGCATAATTTCCAATCGTTTATTTCATGAAATGCCTTACTTCAAAAGCCTAGTGAAATATTTATGACACTAATTCTAGCCAGGTCATATGGGGGTAAAGTTTATGTTTTTGAAACAGGTCATGATCGTAGAACCAAATTGTATCTGTTTGCAGCAATATCTGCTGCAGGGCAAATATGCTCAAAGTTCTTTATCTACTGTCATAAAATCATGATATGACAGTTCGTTTTGTAATTCGATAACACTTACATGACTTGCCACCAAATAAAGAACTAGACTGTAGATAGCTCCTTCCCACCCATTTTTTGCAATGAAACCCACCATCTCCATAATATTAATGCTGAGAAGAATTATAATGTATAATCTGATGGCAGATTGGACCAATATTATAAGAAAGAAAGGGGCATTGATATGCTTGAAGCTGATAAATGGCATGACTACCCACACAAGAACCTGCACATAGAAAGAAGGAATTAGCCAGCACAAAAATGTGACACCTTTTTCTGATTACTGCTGTACTATTTCCAACTTTTCAAATGAAGGAGACATACTTGTGGAACTGGCAATGCAGCTACTAGGTCAATGAAGAAGCTTCTTCTAATGTATCTATTTGCAATCTTTTTAGGATCTGTGACAAGCTCACCCTTGCCAAGCACTTTGGAGCCTGGATCAACATATGCAGTGGAGAAACTTATAGCAATATGAGCTATGAAGAACATGTCAAGAAAAGATCGGAAACAAGTGAGGATAATGGCGAGATGGTGGTCCATTGTCATACACAACTGGCGGTCTCTGCCCTCAACAATTGGCAGGAAGAAGAAGAGAGGATCAATGAAGTGAGAAGCCACGCATGAGACGAGGAAGACACGGTTCCATATCAGCACAGCATTGCCTCCAGGGTCTAGCATACTCTCTTCTCGGCTTATCCAGATTCTGGAACAATCTTTTAACTTGAGCACTATCTTGCTGCTCATTGTTTTAACTGAACCTGTGGCCAAGTTATTCTGTCTGTCTCTTGCTTCGTTCTCAATAAGATTAAGCCTGCAGAGTAAAAACTCGATGAAAAATTATACGATCTAAGTACAAAGCACTTTACTTTTCTTTTCCTGGAGATGTTTTTAGTTACAGCAATGTTGGTCAACATATGATTCTGCAATCATTGTACTTAAAGACTGGAGGTAGTTGCCAGTCACTTGAGTAGCAGTAAATTAATAATAGTCATTGAGTAACTCATGTGTTGCTACATTTTTAATGACCAGTAATTGTTTGTATCAATCTTGTCAGTACTAAGGTTATCAACATTTTCTATTGATCCCCGATTAATGCAGTTTTTTTTTTTGTTTTTATAATTAAACGGTCTCGTGAAATGCTCAAGTTCAAAACTTGTATCAGTGTATTATCGAAGGGTGTGTGGGGTTACTGTTTTATTTTCCCCACTGTGAAACCATTTAAAACTGTGATTACTTTACTAATTTACTAGCCAAATGCTGTTTCCATATAATTCAATGTAATTATGTAAAAACAATTCCTCAATTCAATGTAATTATGTAAAAACGATTCCTCGCAGGTCAATCTGTCTCTTTTAGGCTGTTCTTTCTTACGCTATATCCAACCGAGTCCCCTCTTTAACTCTTGACAGTGCCTAATCTTACACTTTTACAAATGGCGAGCTCACCCTAGTCTCTTTGCTCTTTGAAATTCTTCAAGTTGTTATACATGAGACCTTATATGTATATCATATGTTCGAGTCGGGTGGGCCTAGCATGATTCAAGGTATTCAGATGAATACCAAAGATTTTTGGAGAAAAAAATGGACATATGAAGTATATAATCTGCATAAATATAAATAAAACATAGGAAAGATGACGTATTCATCAAAAAAAAACCCAATAAGAAAGCCTGGTTGGCTGGCTCCCTCCTCCCACCTCTCTCCTCTCATCATAAGTAGGCCAAATAGTGCAAAGAAAATCCCAAATTTCATAACCCTGAACCTCCTCAGCGGCTCCTCGCTCACATCTCACTTGTTGCCGCGCGCGCCCAAGCCACCAACACTCGCGCAGACACGATCACGTTGGACCTTCGCCCCGCGCGGTTACACCTGGGCCTAGCCGGCTCGCGGTGCTCGGCGCTCCGTCCCTGGCCGCCGGCTCCCTGCATCCGGCCATCCCCAATTGTTGAATTTCAACCCATTTTTTTTGCTGCTTGCTCAAGTAGTAATCTAGACTAGACATTAGACAAGCAGATGTGGTGCATATGTTTGAACTTTGAACCATGTTGTTGGGTTGATTGATATGTACTTGCGGTGCATATGTTTTTACACGGTAATGCAATAACTAGTAGTGTAATACTTCCTTATGTTAAACAATTCAAAATAGATAAACGATAAAATTTCTTATCATTTTTCCATTTTCTTTCCTCTGTTTGTTTGATATATTTAACCATTGTCAATTAGTAGTTTAACACTTCCATATGTTAAATACTTTCAATTTATAATTAATTCTATGAATTTATGATATTATGCTCAACTTTGTGTTATATTCAATATATATTGTACAATTATTAGTTTAGAACCACGTCATATTATAGATATCAAATCTTAGATTTTTTGGTTGTAAAATATTTTTAGCCCTTTTTATTTCGAATACCTAACTTCAAAATCCTGGATCCATCCATGTCTTCGATAAGAGGTACCACAAGGTGCTGAGCATCTAGGTAAAAAATATTTAATATTCTTTAAACGATGAGGGTTTATAGTAAGAAACACAATTTGGCATCAGGTGGTCCTAGGGCTGATGTAAGATTCGGTATATACACAAGAAGATTTGTGCAGAATAGCCAACCACGTGTCATTTCTTTTAGAAAAACATTTACGAAAAATGAGAAAAACGGGAAGAAGTGTTATGTCCAGTGCATTACCTATCCAAAGCTAGTATGAATTTTTAAAAAACTCTAGTATGATGCAGCAAATGAACGTGAACTTCGTTAAATATAATATATCCCTATTTACACCCAATTGAAGTATCGGACAGTGATAGAATTAATGATTTAAAATGACAACAAAACCTCATTAAAGTAATGTTCAAGGTGAAGAAAAGAGAATTATCGGTATGAAAATAACCATTGAATGCTTGTAAATGACGAGCAAGTTCTCATTCTAGCAAAAATATCAATTTGAAAATAAGTCGCTAAGCGAGCAGCTGGTGCATCAAACATTTCGAAAACTTTACACTTTCATTTGCGTCAAAACTCAAATTATTCGGTTTACGTAGAACATAAGAGAGACAAGTAAAACGAAAAAAAGAGATAGGATGAAACCAACTAGTAACTAGACTTCAGGATGCGCTTGAGGAATCCTATCAAAAGAAAAAGAACTGCACTTTTTTTGTTGAAAGATTCAAACTCAAGACCAAACTGAATTTATTCCCCAAAACATCTCACGAAACTCCCTGATTCAATACTACATCAAATTTCAGCGAAATAACCCGAGATCATTTGACATCATCAAAACAATCTGTTGAACTCACCTCATGTTCTCGTCAATCCTTTCTCAAGCGCTATCCCTCTTCCTCCACAGCTACCAATCTCGTTCCCTTTGCCTTTTATCTCGCACATAAAACCAAATTTCCTAAACAACACACTCATGAAAAAATTCAATATAACCATACCATCCCACACATCATCGCTCACTCTCTAGCACGCACACAAAGGAGACACGAGACTGCCATGGTATAGAAGCTTCTAGAACCTATCATCTCTCATCCTCATGAGAAAACAATGGAGACACGCAGCGATAAGAAAAAAAATCACCCCTAGATAGGAACTGAGAGAGCTAGGACTTGACTTCCTCAGGTAACTGCTTATAAGTATTAGTGGGAGTATGGGACAGTGCAGACTATTCACCATGGCATAAAGAAATGTGAAGTTCATACTTGGAAAACTTATATTAGTATTAATCCAAGATCAGATCAGAGGAATGGGATAGTGATGACTTGATAGAAGAAAGACTTGGAAGAAGGTAAGCATATAAAAGTAAAACTTTTTTTGTTTGTTTTTAGAGCTTAGGAAGTGGGTGAGTCAGAGTTTCTTGATAAGTGGCACCTACTGATTTTCTTTCTTGAAGAATATAATGTAAAGCTTTTTCAGGGTAGATCTCAAGAGGGAGGCGTTTGCATTGAAGCAAAGTCTCCTTTTGGACTAGTTTTCTAGTACTGTTTGAAGACCTTCAGCCTCACGTTAATTGTTTAAGCCGCCAAGATGTTAAGCTCACATAAGCAAGTGTGGCTGATGTACCTTTTACTTGTTCTACTTGCAAGGTACTACCACTTCTCATAATATAACAACCTAGTACCAGATGTGATTATTCTAGTATTCTACGTTTGGATTCGTAGTTTACAGATTTATCTCATCCGATACTAGATTACTATACTAGGGTGGAGCGAGTCGTTTTTTTAAATTTCAACCGTACCACTATACACATAAGTGGTTGAGTTTGTCTAATTAGAACGGAATTAGTAGATTTGTCAACAAAACTGCTTCCGTATAATTATATACTTGTAATACTTTTAACAACGCACAATAGAAAAAAAAAATCCTTGCCCCGACAACCCATCACACTGCACTATCGCAACTTGCCCTACCATAATTATCCTATAGATAACTATAGGCATGCTTAGCTCAGCTTCAGTAGCATCGTAACAGATGTTTTCCCAAGAGCAAAGATAAGAGTTAGTTGGTTACAGGTAAAAAGGTGAACTAAGAAACTACTCCAACATGAGCTAATACATAACACAACTTGAACATATTTTATTACATGAAACATGTATATGCACACATATCACTACGCGTGAACATACATGAGTGTAGCTATAGTTTGCCAAATGGGTCGCCCGGCCCGACACGGCTCGGGCACGATCGGGCCTGCGCCAAAATCAATCGGGCCGGCATAACCCGACCTACAAATCAAGCTGAGCCATGCCCGCCCACGCGGTACAACAATGGCCTAGGCACGACCCAATAAGAATCGAGCCGGGCCGGGCCAGCTCAAAGGCAAGAAAGCCCGTCGTGCTTCTTTATGACAAAAGTCTCCTAACCGCAAGAAGGCAAACAAGAAGGAAGTGGACAAGAAGGACAACAAGAAGGAGAGCAAGAAGAGTCTCAACAAAGACTAATCCGAGAATTGATAGAAGCTTTTGACAGTGATAAATAAGAGGAGGAAGATGAGCATCATTGCAAAGGTAAGCAAGTTGTTGATTTAGCTTTTATTGCTCGCAATGCAGACTCTGATGTTGATGAATCTAATAGTGAAGAAAACATAGCTACGATCAATTCGACCATGCTGCTTTTAAATTTGCTGAGAAATTGAAAACATGTTTTGATTTGCTTAATGGGAGTAATCACACTATTGAGATTCTAAATGCTGAAATTGATAGACTAAAATCTATGGTTCCTAATGATGAGATTGTAAATCTTGTGAAACTTTTATTTCCTGAAATTATTTGCGATATGTCAATTCTGTTAATTGCTTGAGATTGGAATCGGAGGTTGAAAAATCTAAAAAGCTTGAGTCTTCTTTTGCTCTTGGATTTGCTTTGCATGCTCGTGTTATTAATGAGTTGACTTTGACAAAGAACGTTTTGAAAAAAAATATAAAGTTGCTTTTTGTGCTAGTTCTTTGTTCAATGTTTTGAGTGCGAAAAGGATTAAACAACAAAAAACATATTTTGGTTTCTCCAAATTGCTCAAAGTGCATTTTGAATGAGATGAAATTGAAGGATGCTTTAGGGCATGTTGTGTATATGGAAGATGTTGTGAAAAATCATAAAGTGCTTTCTTGTCCTAAGTGTCGCAAGAATATAGGTGTTTTGGTTGTTTGTGAAAATTGTGAAAATTTGACAAAAGAAGTTTCTTATTTGAAAAGTTTTTTTGAAAGGTTTTCCGATGGTAAAAAGAAACTTAACATGATTTTAAATCAATCAAAAGTGAGCACTTATAATCGTGGTGTAGGTTTTAAACTTTTGATACAAATGCCTATTGTATAGATCACCAATCTGTTGTTTTGAGCATAACCGAAAAAGGTGAGTTTTGACAAAAACCCGAATCTAAGAAAACGATTTTTAAATCTGCTGGAGTTTTTCCATCTCTTTCTTCGATGATTCAAGAGAAAAAGTGTTTTATTGCAAAACCATTAATTTCAAAACCATCAATTTCAAAAACTTCTTGTCATCAGAAGTATAGTTATTCTTTTTTAGAAAAGATGGACATTTAGTTGATATTTTTGTTGGTTTTTGTTTTAAACTTGCTGGGAAATAGAAAAAAGGAAAGAGAAATTGCTTCTGTGAAACAACGATGGCAAAATTGAGTTTTAGATCGAGGAGCTCGGTTAGACCGACACTGACTAGTCGGTCAGACCGAGTGGCGGTCAGACCGGAGGTGTGCCCGAGGTCACACCGGCGGCCAGGCCTAGTCAGACCGGTCTCGAGGCGATTTTGTGCAAAATTCAAATCAGACTTTTGTGAAGCGTCAAGGTAAGTTTTCAGGTAAGTCTGATTTTGATTTTGTTCATGCATATGTACCTGCTGGTTCTATTGGTTGTGCGACTCAGTGTTGGATTCCAAAATTTCTCATGACTAACCCCAACACGGAGGCCTCGACATCTTGTTCGTAGGTATTTTGACGGTATACTCCTCATGTGCGTTCAATGTGGAGACGGTGATTACTTTTCAAGGTAACATGTTGACATAATTTTGTTCTACTTCTTCGTTTATTAGTTTTTCATGGTAGTGTTTTGTCACGCCCGGAAATTCACAAGTAATTTCCAAACTAATTTGTGCATACAATCCTCGTTCAGAAATCAGCCGAGGTACATAAATCGACAATTTAATATACAAAACCATCATCATAATAACGTTAAATCCTTACAGAAGAGGCACTTAGTCCTCACCATAAAGAAAACTGCAGCGGAAAACAAAATCTAGCGATGGCTTCAGCTCCACTCCCACAGGCAGCTCAACTTGGGTATAAGCCAAACGTCTTCTTTTTCGAAAACTTTCTTCAACTAAGATTGATTGATTATTGTAAGGGTGAGTACATGAAATACTCAGCAAGCCACACAACAAGTATGTAAGTGCACAAGTGAATGGACCTTGATGTCGCCTAGAGGAGGGTGAATAGGTGTTCCTAAAAAGTTATCACAACTTCATAGCATATTAGAATGATGAGAACTTTCGGTTCAAATTGGAACTTTCGGTATGGGATTGAAAGTTCTAGTCTCAACCGAAAAGTTCGGTGGATAACGTAATAGAACACTAGCTATAAACTTGTAGCTCAAACAAACAAAATGTATATGAACCAAGAGGTGACAAACAAGGTATCTAAGCAAGATATAAGGTCACCAACTATATTAATTAAACATGCAAGTAGATCGGGTAAAAACAAGCTCAAGCACAATATGAGAGAAGACAAGAACGGGCAAACCAAGAGAGGAGACGCGTGATTTGTTTCCCGAAGTTCGGATCCACGGATCCTACGTCTCCGTTTAGGTACCACAAAGGCTGGATCTATTTCAACCCTTTCCTCACGAGGTTGCACAAATGCACTACTCGATTTCACTCTTGATTTCTTCCTTTGCAGAGGCGAAATCGAAGCCTTCACAAACTTTCCGTGGCACACCACAACCTTGGGTGCTCACCGGCGACGCCTAGCCATCTAGGAGACCTTATTCCCCAAGAGTAACAAACACAATCGAATATTTGCTTGCTATGAACTCGAGTGCTCAAAGTATGGAGTGAACCTCACTAGCTCTCAACTTCTCAATCTCAATCCAACTCTCTTCCCTTCTCAAATCCCTCTCACAAAGAGGCACCACAAAGGTAAAGAAATGAGGGAGGCTATTTGGCTTTGGATGTGTCTTATAATGCCCAAGAACAACAGTCACTCAAATGAGGGGTGGAGGAGTTTATATACCTGAGCCTCTCAAAACTAACCTTGGACGCCAAGACTACAATTTTTGGAATTTCCGAAATACATTTTCAGACAAGTCCGAAAATCAACAGAGAGCAATCTCAGTTTCGCAGCCATTTTCGGAATTTCCGAAAATTTTTTAGACTTACCCAAATATTTTCGGACTTTCCAAGATTTTTTCGGAATTTCCGAAAATCACAGAGTAAAACAGACCATAACATTTCGCTCGGGGGTCTATTTTTGATGATCTTGGACTCTATGGAAAGCTCACTCAGAGGGCTACCCAACTTAACCAAAATCATGACATCATAGTATTAGTGTTTTATTGGTTATGTTTTTCTCTTTTAAAATTCTTGATGAATTCATTGTCAAATGGGGAGACAAATATACAAAATGCATGCTTCTTGAAAGGGGGTAATTAGATTTTAAAAATAGTCGATTTTGCAAATATGGGGAAAATTCTTTCTTTTCAAAAGGAGGAGAGTTTTTCTTTGACATTGTGTGTTTTTGAGTCGTTGGTTCTTTTTTATCCTTTTTGTTTTTTGTTTTTCAAAAGTACCAATTTGTATTTTGAGATGTTGCTAATGTATTCATCAAGGGGTAGATTGTAGAATCATGTGACGATTAATCTTGGTGATGAATAATTATCAAAGATAAGTGTTTTGTGAAAATACGGTGTGATGTGTTTTCGGTTGTCGGCTCAAGTGGCGGGTTAGACTGGGTGGGTGCTGCCGGTCAGACTGGTGGTGTTGGTGCGATCTGACCGGGTCACCCGGTGGTCGGACTGGCAGATTCCAGGAGGGAGTTGATTTCGGGTTGTTTTCGTGGAATTTCTAAATTGCTTCATGTTTCATGTTTATGACTTCTAGATGGTTTTTATTCGTATGTGATACTATTGTGTACTGATTTGAGTTCAAGTTGGTGCGAATTTGTACTCGGATATATAGTTTCTTTGTTGTTCATGTGCATATGTTGCTTGAGGCGATGGGAGTATAGTCGATGATGGATCGAGACTAGGCTTGGTGGAGGTCGAGGTCTGGACGGTCAAGGATATCACACGAGATGCTGAGGCTAGAGAACAATGCACGTGGAGGTGAAGGTTTTCATATGGCATACACATGGTGTTGTGTGTGTATGGAAAGATGAGTAAAATTTGGACTGGAGTCCAAGTTTGGAAAGATTGGACTTTGTAAAGTTTGTTTCTTGTACGGGAATGTTTCCTAGGAGATTAGGACTTTTTGTATGAGTTATGGGTATAAATCGAGAGGGAGGGTGTGACCTCCTGTATCGTTTTAGAGAGTTGAGTTGAGAGAGAAGTTAGGGATTCGGGTTTAGTTCGAGATTTTGGTGAGGAGTGTTATTGGTGCACTTGGTAAACACAAGTTGATGCAATAAAATCGAGATAAATTACCTACATCTTCGAGTTATCATCTACCGTTGTTTTCTGGGTCCCAACGGTCTGGACGATAGTAAGGCGGTGGTCTAACCGGTGGGATAGCAGTGGTCTCACCGCAGGTAGTTCGACGGACTGACCGGTGTGGTAATGGCGGTCCGACCGGCAGCAGGTGGGTGGTGTGACCGGCAACGACGGTGCTTCGTCATCTACTCAGTTCAAGGTCAATCTTTTATTCCGCAAATAACAAGGAGGGATTTGAGAGAGGGAGAAAGAGCTCAAAGATCCAAAGCACTCAAGCACCTAGATCAACTCAAAGTGAATGAGAATGAATGAGTTGGATAACCCTAGAAAAGGGTTAGGTGGGTGGTATTTATAGATCCCAAAATGTGGCTGTTGGGAGAGAATCTTTTCATCCCACCTCGGATGGTCTGAGATTACATCGGATAGTCCAATGATTTTGACCCCCAAGCAAGCCAGAGACAGAGAACAAAGTTATGAAGAATTTCGGATTGTCGAATCGATCGGATAGTCTGAAGTCATGTCGGATAGTCCGATATTTTTGAACCAAGAACTTCATCCTTTCACAGAGACTCAAGTTCCATTAAACATCGGAGTTTCTGGATCATTGGATAGTCCGATAGGTACTTAAAAAAATTCACTCAAGAAGAATAAAAATCAATTCAAGACAGAGAGTGAAGTTCTATGAAATTTCGGTAGTCCGATGCATCAGACAGTCCGACCTCACATCAGATAGTCCGATGTTTTTAAGTCAATACTCAGTCCAAAGATAAAGAGCAAAGTTCTGTGAAATTTCGGATAGTCTGAGCATCGGATAATCCGAAGTGATCGGATAGCCTGACGGGAAAATTGCAGCAACACTTGAACAAAAGATTTTGAGCAGTAGTGTTTTACCAATTATATGCATGTGGTATTTCTCTTGATAGTACGACATCTTAAACACAGGAACACAAGAAATACAAGGTTCACAACATGATTACCACAAATGTGACGCTGCTAAGCTCTTAATCAATGTTCCACTCCTTTTCATTCTTGCATCCACTTCAACAAAATATTAGTGTACCTCTATTTGTGTTGTCATTAACAACAAAACAAATTAGGGGTCCTAGATGCACTTTCACTTTTATAATCGGTCAGCGAGTAGGCTATCCAATCTTTTGGCGCTGCACTCCTGCAGCACAGACAAGATGAGAGAAAATACTATCTTTTTTCGACAATGCGAGATAGCTTCACGTGAGATAAAATAACTTTTGGCACGACTGTTTATAAGTATTAAACCCGAGACGAGACAAGAAAAATTACTTGTCCGCGTGACTGCTTTACAAAATAACTGTCGGGGTAGAAATCAATCCAAGCCGGTCCCGCATGGTGGGCATGCGGGGGAGGTGGCGGTGCCGCGGAGTGGGCGCACGGCCGCGCGCTACCGCTCTGCGGGGCCAACACGACCCCGTGCTACCGCATGGCAGTAACGGCACGGTCCCGCGTTATGTCATGAAACAAGGTGGCGCCGCGGACCTATACTGCGTGTCCAACGCCATCCCGCATAACCAAGGCGCGGATCCGAGTCGGTTCCGCATGTCCATTCTGCGGCTCCGTCCCGGACGCTGTTCCCACTAGCCCTCAGTGCTCTTGCGTTGCGGTCCCGTGCCTCACCTATGTGGATTAGGTATATTTTTCTAAATCTTTTCTCCGGTGTGTATAAGCGCAAATTATAAAAAAAAGTATATTTTCAATTTTTTTCGAAAAAAGTATATAAAAAACCCAATAACTCATGTTCGAGACGTACAACTCTAATTTTTACTACCACTATCCCGAATAATTGTAATTATAGGTGGTTTAGCATATATTAAGGTTTGAGAAGAAAGACTATGGTACCCTTCATTAAATAGTTTATAGGTGAGAGTGTAGAGATGGTTGATGGAATAATTAGTACTCCAGTGACAAATATGTTAGAGCAAATTCTGAAACATAGAAATATAATTATTTTAGGACAGACATAATACCAGTGAACCAGTTTTATGTAGCTTTTATAATACAATATATATATATTAGTTTTCAATATGACATTTTGATAATAGCACGAATCAATTAACCATAAATCCGAATCATCAATAACACAGTTGACGACGAATGCCACACGCCTATATCTACTAATCTCACCAAATCTCCAAACGAATCACAACCTCCACCTCCAAACTCCATTCTCTTTCCATCACCACCACCACCATGTCGCCGCCTCCCTCCTCCCTCCTCTCCTCGCCGCTCCCTTCTCCGGCCATCCTCCTCTCCAACAACCCCTCCTCCTTGCGCCTTCCGCCGCTCGCCGCCGGGAGGCGCGGGGCCGCCCGGGCTGTGGCTGCGGCGGCGGCGGCGGCGTCCGCGCCCGCGCCAGCGCCACCGGTGTCGGCGCGGCAGCGGACGTGGCCGTCGGCGGCCGAGGTGGCGAGGACGGTGGTAGAGCTCGCGCCGTCGGGGACGCTCTCCGTGGTCGGCACCGACGGCTGGCCTCTCGGAGTCGGTGCCCGCTTCGTCGCGGACGGCTCAGGCGCGCCCGCGCTGTGCCTCGCGGCGTCCGGGCCCGCCGCCGCCGCGCCCGATGCGCCGTCTAGCTTCCACGTCGAGGTGAGGGGAGGGGATGCAGCCTCATGGATCGATTGATTTCTTAGGGGTTCCAAGAAGCACCTGTTTACTGTTGTGGGAAGGGGGGGGGGGGGGGATTTTACGGATTGCTCGCATTTTGACTTCACTGTTTTGTTTTGCGTGAGATTAAAACGGAAATTCGAGGCGTGCACTGTGCGGGTAGAATTTGAGTTAGGCGGCGCTGGAATATTACATTACGCAGGACAATTCGTTCCTAAAGCTTTGCATTGTGAATTGCCTATGCAGTTACTATTTAGTTTTTGGTGTTGAATTGTTGTATACTTGTGTTGTTTGGAAGTTCTAGAGCCTAGACATCTTAAGATGTCAAATCTCTTCACTATGTTAAATGCATTATGGTTTGGTGGAAGACATGTGCTTGTAACAAAGGTGAAAACTTTCATTACCTAGTTGATGCGCCGACACTGTGAACTCTGTATAGGATTATTTATGAGTAAATTAGAATGCTGGTATCAGTTTTTATAGTTGCACTAGCACAGCTCTTTTGTATACCTTCTACTCACCATTCCTTCCCTACGTTTTGTGGTTGTAGTTTCGGCAGAGTGGGGCCAGGACACCTCAATGTACTTTGCTTGGTGCTTTGACTAAACCTAGCGATGAATATGAATTGAAGGTAAATGTTTATATGGTTTTTCATTTTGTTCAGGCATATTTGTATTACACTTGTGAATTATAAGTTGATCACAATGGGAAACTGTCTACTGCAGAAGAATAGCATGATATAATAAGTCGGGTTACTGATTCGTAATGTGCTAAATTGAATTATGCAGAAGCTTTCTACTAGGTGGCAAAAGAAATTTGGGGAGGAGATAGATCAAGATCTTTTGTATTTGATATCAGTAGAGCGAATCTTGCACATCGAAGATTTCAATGAGGTAAAACACATTATAAAAATTCTGCAGTTTGTCATTTTGGGAGTTCTTATTCTAGTACTGCAGTGTCTGTTCCGCATTGATTGCCTCACTTTATATACTCCCAGAGTCCCAGTACAAACATTCCCTACTTTATCTACTGTATTGGGTGAAAAATGAACTTATTTTGGGATGAAGTACAAGATGTCTTATTTTAAGGAGAAAATGAGACCAAACGAGTGTTCTTCACACTTCATTCTGTTTTGCTAATAATAAGGATATAAATAATAGTTAGGTATGGGTTATTTGTGCATGATTTTTTGCATAGTGTGTAGGAGACAGTAACAGGATAAGTGGACAAGAGATGTGGGTTGAATTTCTTTATAATTGCTGAAGATTACTGAGCAGAACGGTATCAAATAGTTATCCATGACGCTGAATAGTGATCAGTAAAGTAGCTGACGAAAATAGCCCCTTGATGTGAAAATGTACATTAAAAGCATGGAGAAAGATAACTTTTACATTCTATTCTAAGAATACTGTCAGTTGGAACATCCATTTTGTTACCTTGGCTGTTTTGGTCAAGTTATCATTTCTGTGTTTCAGGTGTAGTGTACCCCTTGAAAGTGCCTGGCCTTCCTTTTTTTAGTTAGGACTGGTTTTACCTTCTTTCATGGTATTCAGAAGAAGACCTATTTATTGTTTACATTATTCAGATTTGTTTTTTCAGACCTGTGTTTTACGAGGATAAATATATGGAGATAACTTTTAGTTGAATATCTTCTCAATTTCCTTTCATGGATAGCTTCCTGACTTTAGAAAAAAAAACATCAAGGTATTTTAGCACTTAATAAAATCATCAATTTAATTTTATCATCTATTGGTCAATTTTCCCCCACACCTATATTTAGTTTATTCCCCACTTGCCGAATCACTTCCACACGACCACATTACTCCAGAAATGAATTGATATAGGTTGCTAATTGAACCTTGAGCATGTGCTGAAATTTGTTCAACTAACATATTAGGTGCTTCAAATGTTGTCGAGTTTCATCTTTTGCATTTGATGTACTTAGTTTTATGTGTGTTGTCCATTTTCTATTTTCTGATGGATGTGCCCTGGTGACTTGGTGAGCCAATTACACCTTAGAACTTTGTAGTTCAAATGAGACTGATATTTATGGGATACCTTTTCTGTTCAGGATGGGATGTGGGTAATTCCATCAGAATACAGTGATGCAGAACCTGACCCTCTTCGAAATTTTGCTGAAAGCATTGTGGAGGAAATGAACAGCAAACATGCTGAAGATGTACATAGGATATACAGTATTTATGTTGAATCAGATTTCCAGGTACTGAAGTTATTCCTGTCATTCCTACAACTCTGTTTCTTACTTCTTGAAAGGAAAAATAGCTAATGTTAAGCTAAAGCACATGCATGTCTTTTCATAGTTTCTTTATAATCGCACAGCCGTAGAGTTTTTATTTTTTGATGGGAACATAGCTGTAGAGAATTACCAAAACAGAAAGATGCAATTTACTGATAGTCTGATGGTGGTATACATGATTGTGCGTTAGATACACAAGTTAGGCATATTAAACTGTGCATCTTTTTTTTTCTTTATTTGAAGAAAAGTAATTAAAAAAATGTTGATCTTATCTTTCTAAAAGATACTTGAGCTGATTAAAGTTTTCTGTAAGTGATAATCCTGAGATAGTGAGATGTTATATCCTGCACCAAGTGCCGAGTTCCGTCATGTTTCTGAGACGTGTTAACTGTGTTCTTTTATGGTGACAGGCAACAGACGTGAAGATGATTTGGGTAGACAGGTTAGGTTTTGACTTGCATGTCCATTCCGGGGAAGGTACCTTTGCTGCCCGGATCCCTTTTGCGAGGGAGGTCTCTGATGAGAAGGGAGTGAAATCATCATTCAACATGATGTCTCATCATGCGTGGGAAGTAGAGAAGAGTTATGCCGCCCCAGAGTTTGAGAAGGTAGAGCTCCTGAAGAAAGTTAGATAGGTACTGCGATTTCTATGGTGCCACCTTACCCTGCATCCGTTGTCAGTATTTTTTGTAATTCATATGAGTATAGTGCAACTTTTACCGCATGAAATGCATTGTGTGTATCTCCATTTTTTGCCTTATGTGCTATAGGTTAGTCGTTCTTTTGTGGAGAGCCATGAATCTAGACTGTAAGGTTGGAACTTTAGCTGTGGCTTCTTCAGGAGATGAGATTGAGATAATGAAATCATGTTCCATAATTGCTATATGATCTTCAGTTGTAACATGCAACACTCTACGTAGTCAGAATTGCAGTGGAGTACTGGCTTTAAAAATGAATTACGCCCCAAGTATAGAGCACTTTTGATGTAATTTTCAGCTACACGTTGTTAGCAAGTGGCATTTTTCTAAATAAAATCCCTTGGGTATTTTGGTTTTTTCATTACCGGTGAAAGCTAGCTAGAGCCTAGCGCCACCAGTTTATGGAATATACGCAGTGTATTTGTGTTTGAACATGCTATTGATTTCTTTATTAATTGTATTGATCGTGATTGCAGTTTGGGTTTAACTGAGATATCTTATTACCCCTAAAACAATCAGAAATTTCTATATTTTTGTTAAAAGAAATTGAATGATCTTGTTTGCATACAAGTCGTCAGAAAAGAACAGTACACTACACCATGAATGAAACTTTGGGAATATCATTATGAGCTTCTAGTATTTCAATGACAAAACGGAAGTATTATAATACTGACACGTTCGTAAGAGGCACTACGGACAAAAATTCATTGCCAGGAAAGACATAGGGCCGTTTTAGATTAAAGCCAAAACGTGTCCTACCAAAATTTTGGTAACTTAAATAAGTACATATGCTAGTTTCGATTGAAGCCAAATAATTAGTAGCGCCCATACTCAATTTGGTTATATTATAGATTTTTCTTCACCATACTATTAAAATTTAGCTTTGTATTGGTAACAAACAAAAATAGGTTAGTTAACTTTGGCCTACCAAAAAAGTGGCAGTGCTAAAATTTGCTTGGATTTTGGCATTACCAATGAATAGGTATGGTAGAGAACCAGGCTCATATTTTCAGCGATATGAATCAAAATGCCAAAAAAATAATATATTTTATTATCATTTCTCTCACTCTTTCATCTCTATTCAAGGCCTGTTTGGTATTTCGATGGATAATCCTGGTGGTGGAACCACTTTTTATTCGTAGTATTTTACCGTTTAAAGATCGGTGAAATCAACATTTAAAATCACTTTGGTCAACAGGCTTTGCAAGCATGCAGATGTAGTTTGTTCTTAACCTTCCTCGCCTTATCTCTGTAACAGAGTTTGTTAGATTTTAATGTGATCTGCCAAACAGAGGTACTCCTTACTGATTAAGTTCCACAACTACTTTTCCGTGGCAGATGCAAAAAATAATCACAGGATAGCACAAACAATCGCAATCTGGCCCTCACTCTTTCACTCCATTTAGAGCTCTTGCTTAGCTTTGCATTCTGAGAATTTTATTCGAACAACTAATTAAATTCTCGTGCTTTACCACAAAGAAGAAAAAAAAAAGGAATCACTCACCACAGGTTTGGGAGTTTAACCGCAGTCAATTGAGCATCTAGCTAGGGCGCGTGACGGCAGCAACTGTCAACCGGTGGTTTATATGGAGACGAACAAACATATCACTCACCATGAGATTCTTTTTCTCAGAGTGAAATTTTCATACAAATGTAGCCATTTCGTTAAAACCGTAGATTTTGTTGCAACATTAGCCTGACGTGTTACAAATTCCAACAATGGCGAGCAATTTTATCACTACAGTGCAAATTTGGACACTGTATGTGTGTGTGGCTGAGGCGTGATCAATGAGATCAACAAAATTAGTGGTATGTCAAATGTAAGGTACGGTTTACTGGATTACATTTCAGAAAATTTTAGTGATCATGATAAAGCCGATGTTATATATTGTAATACCGTGAAATAGTAATTACAATTCGCCAAACGTAAGGGAATTATTGTAATTCGGTTTATTTGTGTTGACAAACGTCTATGCTAAATTTGCTAAGAGGCATATGTCTCACGAAGTTACATTTCATAGAATGTTTAGCTAATTAAAATTATAGCGGACTGATAATTTTGACGAGATAGTTACAATTTGAGATTTACTCAAGTTGTATCGAGAATCTACTTATCACTATACTTCATTAAAAAATCTTGAATGAGAGTACAGTGATAACTAATACATTGGAGCAAGGAATTGAATAATCATATATCCTATGCCGAAACAAAAACAACTCCCAAAACTAATTAATTAATTAAGAAATTATCTAGCAAACGACGTGCTAGATTATTAGATGACACTAAAAAATAACTAGACTTTTACAAATTTTTGTCGATCATTTCCCTCAAAATGTGGTGCAGATTTCGCAGTAACATTTGGCAAATAAACCATGTTTCATGCACTTGTGAACCTTGACTCTGGCTTTATTATATTTCGCCTCAAGCCAACAGTCCAACTTGCATGTAGGACCCACGCAGACGATCAGCTTGCCAATAGCTTTGTAGCAATAATCTAAAAAAAAAAAATGAATCATCAGTAGCTTCTCTCAAATAATCTAGCTTATCATTTATTAAATCACATGAAACATTGTAAACAGTGTCCTATAATCTCATCACTAACGGATATCTATAGAATCAATAAAATTTAGAGAGCAGCTCAAGAAAACAAATAAAATTCAGAGCATAAAGAGCGCAGTTTCTTCGAAAAAACACAGCGATGAAATCAAATGGGTCGATCGAGGGAAGATGAACTAAACTAATTAACTAACCTGTGGCAGAAACAGAACCTCCAAGTGCTAACACAAGTAGTAAGATAAAGAAAACACTGGCTTTTCTCCCTTCCATAGCTGATTTACCGATCAATCGAACTTGGAAAGGGATTAGATATATAACCCTAATACACTCTATATAGAAATAAAATCTAGTTTGTGACGTTAATGAGTGGATGCGTTGTACCTATATTTATAGGGAGGATATGCTAACGCATGCAGGAATGAAGCGGCCCTTTTCAACCGGGATGATCGACTGGAATACCGGATCTATCCCTAAAACGTAGGAATTTCTTTCGTCGTCATCATTATCGAAATCTAACTGCACAAGACACAACGCGAGGAGGCGATCCCCCGATTCCGCTGCTGCGTGTAGGCGATCGATCTCCCGTGCGCGATTCCTTCGGCGGCGTGGAGGCGCCGCCACTCGTCGTCTCGCACTCTACGACGACGACTCGCCATACGTCGCTCCAAATATTTTCAAATATTAATTTTTTAAGAAAATATTTTGGTCGTGCTGAGAACTAAATACAGATCAAACCACACACCCTTACCACTGCATTGTAAGTGCATCTCACTACAATTCATCATGGACCCCTCCCAACTCTGCCGGATGTAGTAGACTATGTGAACTTTTTCCTAACGTGATGGCTAACACGTGGGTCCGTTGACTTCATCACCCATCAATTGAAGAAAATGGTTGTAAAAAAAATACTTATACTGAAAATTAAGGTAAGGACTAATAGAAATTTTCGGTATGCAGTATATATCTGTAAGTCCCAAGTTCTTTAGAAAACCAATATACCTTAAAATGGTAAAATAACCTCATCAATAATACTGCCTAGCAGCCCAATCTAGTTATGCCACTGAAGACTTGTTCCATGTCTGGTAAACAGACAACATCACTACATTGTCAGTGTGTGTATGTTGTGAGCTCCTGCATTTACAACGTGTTCCTTTGAAGAATTTATCGATGTTATAATGTGTTTCTAAGAAGAATTTGTCGATGTTATAGATCACGACTACGATATTGCATGGTATGCGGATCGTTGGTACCAAAGTATATGCGAGATTGTGGTAAAAGAGATGGAAATAAGGATTTTTATACAGGTTCGAACCCTTTATGTACCATGTAATAGCCCTACTCCTGTTGGCTAAAGCCGGTGTTACTCTTATTCATCAGAATCACACAAGTACAATATTTGGGATAACCTATCTAGTCGTCATCGACACAACGGCATGAACCACCACATGTAGTCGATGATAGGGTAGTCTTCCTTCTGAAATACGGACTTGGTGAGATCAGAAATAGCACTATATCCCACTTGTCGGCCTCTGCGACACTAAATTGGGTATGTCTAGGCTCATCTCTGATGTAGATGTCTGGCGGCGTGTATTGATTTCTATTCTGACTGAGCGTGTCTATTTTGATTGGGCTTGTCCTGGACTGTCCCTCTCTCCTCTTAGAGGTCTTGTATTTATACCCATAGATATCCCCTTACCCAAGTAGAACTTGTAGTTTCCATGTAGAACTCTGCTTCAACTTCTTTATCTGGAAAACCTTCCGTATATAAGACATGATTTCGTATAGAACTTGGTATATGGTGGGTGCCGTCGAGTTTAACCCAAGACTATTGGGTATGCCTTATCTACAACACTGATAGTAGCTCCCGACTTCAATGCAAATAAACGACTTGATGTTCTCGACCGAAAACCTTGAAACAACAGTTGTAGAACTCACCTAACGTTTCTCGGACGACCGAGAAGGCGTGGAGTATGCGACTAAGTTCCTTATCCAGCCTTGATTGAGAATTTGGATTGAAGTAAAAATTTCCATCTCGGCAGATAGACCATCGTTTTATCCAGTAACCCTTAACGAACTCACCCAACCGTTCTCGGTCAGCCAAGCTGGTGTAGAGTACGTGACAAGATCCTTCTAGTCCATCTAGTCGAAATCAATATTCAACTACTATGTGCCTGGGACCATCATATGTCTGTTAATTGAGTACATGAGTTATTGGTTTGACCTTTATTTAGTCAAAACTGACTACTATGAAGCCTCCATCTAGTCTCTGTTACTCATAAAAGGTTAACTGCTCTAATATCTGATTTTCCTGAATCAATTACCAGACCAAATTATTAGATAGAAAAAGACCCCGAGCGAACGCTTAGGGGTAACTCGATACAATATGGATTGAAAATTGCAAATAAATTGAATCTACATATGATAATAAAAGAGTACTCTTGCTAGAGCTGCCCTCAGCAATTGGAGTATGGTACCCTTCCTAGCCCCCAGTTGTCTTTATGGAAAAGTTGTTTTTTCCATAAAGGCAAATCAAACCTTATAATAAACCAACCTCAAGCTACAAACTCCTAGCCCCTAGCTGTGAAGTTGGGAAAACCAATTCCCGATTACATGGCTTAGTTAATACGCTTCCATAGAGCACTCTAACATGACCGATTGTCGTTTGCCTTACAGTGTCTGACAAGGCGATATCAGCTCTAGGCGTCCCTAGCCGAGGACTGTGGGACCTTGGAGGCTTGTCAGAATAGTGTAAAAGGACAATAGGATCGACTTCGAGACAAGGCGATATAAGAAAAAGGGATCAACGGACAAATATTGCATATTTTATATATAGAAACACTCAAAGACGTGGTGGAAGGACCACTACAACCGTTGGTTGACGACTAGGTGTAGACATACCTCGACCACTCGAAGAGATGGTGAGATAGATACTACCCCTGTACTCAGATCAGGTGGGTAGTTGTATCTCGAACAATCAAAGAGAACTCGGAGAGATGGTGAGATAGCTACCGCCCCTATACTCAGACCAGGTGGGTAGTCGCATCTCGACCACTCGAAGAGAACTCGGAGAGATGGTGAGATAGCTATCGCCCCTGTACTTAGACTAGGTGGGTAGTCGCATCTCGACCACTCGATGGGAACTCAGAGAGATGGTGAGATAGCTACCGCCCCTGTACTCAGACCAGGTGGGTAGTCGTATCTCGACCACTCGAAGGGAACTCCGAGAGATGGTGAGATAGCTACCGCTGCCTGTACTCGGACTAGATGAGTAGTCGTATGTCGACCACTCGAAGACGTGGTGGGAGGACCGCTACAACCGCTGGTCAAAGACCAACTGTAGACATACCTTGACCACTCAAAGATGACTGGTAAGTGGTGAAAAAATGCTATAGCACTAGTCGACGACCAGGTGTAGTCATCTCTCGACCGCACGAAGGCAACTGATATGTGGCGAGAGAAAACTACAACACTGGTCGATAACCAGGTGTAGTCATCTCTCGACCGCACGAAGACAACTGATAGGTGGTGAGAGAACACTACAACACTGGTCGACAACCAGCCGTAGTTGTCTCTCGACCACCTGAAGGGAACTGATAGGTGGCAAGAGGTCGCTTCAGCGCTGGTCGACAACTAGCCGTAGTCTTCTCTCGACCACCTGAAGTGAACTGTTAGGTGGCGAGAGGTTGCTACAGCGCTGGTCGACAACCAACCGTAGTCGTCTCTCGACCACTCGAAGGCAATTGATAGGTGGCGAAAGGTCGCTACAGCGCTGGTCAACAACCAGCCCTAGTCATCTCTCGGTCACCCGAAGACAACTGATAGGTGGTGAGAGGTCGCTACAGCGCGAAAGCAGCTAATAGGTGGCGAAAGGTCACTATAACGTTGGTCAACAACCAGCCATAGTCGTCTCTCGACCACCCAAAGACAATTGACAAGAGGCGAGAGGTCACTTCAGTGCTGGTCGACAACCAGCTGTAGTCGTCTCTCGACCACCCGAAGGGGCGCTAGAGTTGGTTATTACATGTGCATCTCATGTGGCCAGCATGACTCACATACCCAACTTGTAGCATATCCAAATGTTCGTTCGCAATCATGTCGGGTGAGGAAGCCGACAATGTTCGAGGGGATTATCCGCAACAACTGATTTTCAAATAGTCCGATTGTGACCGGCACTATATGTGAGATGGGTCATAGATCTTCGTTAGTAGGTGTGGTCCGATAACTCTGCATTTGTCCGAGAACACTCTCGATAATGGTGTTGTACCGACCGCTGCGTGCTCGAGTGCTCGATTGTTTCTGAGAAATATTTTCTAGAAGGCAAGACATATAGTAGAGAATATCGAGTATTTACTTAAAAAACTGCATGAATCTTCTAGTATTATCAGGATATAATGATCAGATTCAGGTTAAATATCGGGTATTATGTAAACCATACGTAACAACCCACTTTAGTTAATTGTTGCATAAAATGGTTTTTAATGTGCATTGCATTGCATTTCATATTTAGTGCATGAAAAATCCCAGTCGAGCAGATTAGTGTTGTATGATTGCTATAAACGGTTCCTACCGCCCTAACCGACTCTTAGTTTTCAATCTTCTCCAAAAATTCTGTATAAATTCCTAAAAATTCCATACCCAACTACTAGCCTTGCCTCCAAGTTATATTCGGATTTAAGAAAGTTTGCCCATCCAACCATCTAGTCAAACCTCTGTTGAAATTAGAATAATCTGGGCACTGTTCACCCGAGTGGAGACCTTTCCCTCTTCCTCTCGTTTTCCCTGGTTTGGTTGAACTGTTGACCTCATGTTTTGACTTGGCAAGGTAGGTAACCCCGTGAGACACACTTTTTATGTTGGGCCCCACCTCTGATTCAAACCCCACAGGCCAGCCAAGCCCAGGCCAACTCGGGCAGGCTCTATTCTCCACCGCCCACGCAAAAACCTCTGCACGCCTCCGACCACGCAAGAGGGAGAGACCGAGCCACTTCTGTCCCTCACCCTCTCACCTCTCCCTTCCCTGCATGCCTTCCTTCTTAACCAAGGCCATGTCCCTCTTTCTCACACAGCCAAGGGATCAAGGGATTGCCCCCTTGGATCGCTGGGAACGTCAGGTGCCATCCACGGCACCGGTGAGTACGCCACTAATACAAGAACGATTTTTCCGTGCGATCAAAAAGGTTTTTCCGTGTGGAGAACTTGCCCGTCTGCACCTAGATGTCTGGGAAAATAAATATTTTCGCGTGCGGGGGGCGCAACCGCACGCGAAAATCTGATTTTCCCGTGTGGGTGCTTATACCGCCCGCACGCAAAAACAAAAAATTAAAAAAATTAAAATCCAAAAATCCGATCGAAACCCTAACCCTAATCTGCCGTCCTCCTCATAGTCGCCATCGTCGGAGCTAGATCCACCACCGCTGCCGCCGCACGTGGGGAGGGCCAGATCCGCCGCCGTGCCTCACTCCCGGCCGCCTCCTCCTCCTCGTCGGTGGCGACGGCGGCGCGGATCCGGCCGTCGCGCACGCGATCGCCAGTCGCCAGCCGCCGAGCCGCCGCCGCCGCCGCCAGTAGCCGCCACCCGTGGCGCCTCCTCCTCCTCGTCAGCGGCGACGGCGGCGCGGATCCGGCCGTCGCGCGCGCGGTCGCTGGTCGCCAGCCGCCGAGCCACCGCCGCCGCCGCCAGCAGCCGCCACCCGTGGCGCCTCCTCCTCCTCATCAGCGGTGATAGCAGCGCAGATCCGGCTGTCGCGCGCGCGGTCGCCGGTCGCCAGCCGCCGAGCCGCCACCGCTGCCGCCAGCAGCCGCCGCCCGTGGCGCCTCCTCCTCCTCGTCGGCGGCGACGGTGGCGCGGATCCAGCCGTCGCGCGCGCGGTCGCTGGTCGCCAGCCACCGAGCCGCCGCCTCCGCCCGCAGCCGCCGAGCCGGTCGCCGGTCGCCAGCCGCTCGGAGGGGAGAGAGGAGAGGAAAGGCAGAGAGAGAGGGGTAAGAGAGAGACAGGCCGGAGTGAATAAAAAAGATAGGAAGAGAGAGAGGAGATGAAAAATTTGAAGTGAGTAGGAGGGAAAATAGACTCATTTTCGTGTGCGGTCCACTTAAGAGATCCGTTTGCGAAAATAGACTCATTTTCGTGTGCGGTCCATATAAGAGGTCCGTTTGCGAAAATCGATTTTTCCGTGTGATCCTCTTAAGGGCCCGCACACGAAAATGGAGGATAATTTTTGCAGACAGAACCAGTTAAGGTTCATCTGCAATCTAAAGAGAGGTATGTACAGGAAAATTGTTTTTGTACTAGTGCGCGCCTTCCGTCCGGGAGCTCCGGTGAGTTTCACCTCGTCCCAGCTGTGTCACCATGTGTTCCTGCCCGACCTAACTCCGTTTTTGCCCTCGACATGCCAGCAGGCACACGAAAGCCCCTTCATTGTTTGCGACGCCGACCGGGTGCCGCCGTGACCTAGTAGCCGGTAAACTCCGTCCTGGCGAGTGAACCGCTATCCTAGCTGCAGCACCATCGCCCCTTAACTCTTTGAACTCATGACAGCGCTTGAATGCAGCCTCCATTGCCAGCAACCCCGCCGCTGAGCCGACCATCGCCTCACCGTCGCACCCTACCACCCGCACTCTTCGGTGAGCTCATGTTGCTGCATGCGCTTTTGTTTTGTTTTTAGGAGGTGACTAGTGCTCCCCACATCCTTGCCTTGGCCTGCCATGCCGTTATTTGGTCATCCACCCAAGCGACACTGCCGTGGCCACATGCGTGGGCAGGGGTCTATCGGAGCATGGCCGCATGAGTTAGAACCCGAGGACGTTGCATGCAGGACCAATAGAGCCTCTTCGTGTCCCTGCCTTCACCAACCATGCACTTGAGAGCGAGAAGACGAGCCATACTTTAGCTTGTCATTTCACCGAACACCTTAGGTGTGTTCATGTTTGAGTGAGCCACAGTCATCCCTTCAGCCCCATGCATCCCAGGTAGACCTCACTAGCGTTAGAACGTGCTAAAACCACGAGTAGAGCCGTTGCCGATGAACACATGTTTTTGCCTGGCTGAAGTTAACGTTTTCACCAATCGGTAGGTTCGTACATGTGCTAGGGTTGGTAAATTTAACGTCTTAGCAAGTTGGGGCGTTTCCTCTTCTAGACACTGTCCTTAGGCTCATCATAGCTTTTATGCAGGTCTCATGCCATAGAACACTCCTAGAACCAAAAATGTCCTAAGGTTAGACAATCCGTTAAGTCGGTAGCACGTTTTCAACCAGTTTAGCAGTTCGGTCGCGCGAAAACGCTGTTTTTCATTTAATTTCGATTTTAGGACAGAACAGACTTCGTTTAACCGTTTCTCCTTAATACGAACTCGGATTTCAGTGATTCTTGTTCCTAAATTTATCTAAAATCATGTGCTACCATAATCTGCAAAATATTTGGATTTATTGTACTGTTAACTTCTGCCGTTGTATTCATCGCATTCGCTCGGTATTTGCGTAGAGCATGACGTTGCTGAACCCGCTGAGGAACCAGAGGAGTACCAGGAAGTCCAGGAGCAAGGCAAGCACCCCCTTGATCAATTGCTCCTATATTTCAAATTTACAAACTATATTAATTGTAAAACAAATACGCTTGTGATGTTTTACTTCAAATACGTGGGTTGTTGACCTCTTGCTGCATATACCTTGTTTTTGTTACTTGAATACCATGATTGCCTTGTCACCTATATTGCCATTGAAAATTGGGTTCTCGTGGTTAGGAGGATGTCAACTAGCATGCTTAGTTGCTACTTAAACAATGCTACTTGTTACTTGATATTGGTGTTTTGGAGAAATGAACATTTGTGAAATTGTGGAAAAGAACAGTGGGTGATTCCTCTGTGCTCTTGGTGGAAAACAAAATTGAAAACATATTTTTTTCTGACTTGGGCGAGTGGATTTAGTGTTTGGTACCTTGCTTGTGGTACCGATTAGGTGGTTGTCTCGCCTTGGTCGCTAAGGACCGATTCTATGGTGTAGCTAGAACCAAGAAACACAGTATAAACTGTTGAATAGTATAGGAGGAGAGAAATACTGCGTAACTGGATGATTTTATTGAGCCTCATAGGCGGTATATATATAGAGTACAGCAGATAAGGAAGGGGATCTAGAGATAAGGAATACTACGATACAAATCAATCCTATCCTAGTATCCCTCTAACTACCATATACTCTAACATCCCCCGCAGTCCAAGCGTGAGCAACACGAACACTTGGACTGGAGAAGAAACCGACAAGAGTGCTCAATACGGATGATAGCCCTTTGTGCCATGTCGATGTAGCCAAAGCGAAGGGTGCGAGGGAGCCGTGGTCGATGAAGCCGTGCGTAGAGTAGCCGTGGTCGATGTAGCCAAAGTCGGGAAGCCGATGGTGAGCAACCAACCAAGCCGCGGGGCGTAGAGTGGTCGTGGACGCACTAGAGGGTGTCGTGGACCGAGGTGCGCAAGGACGTGCTGAAGACGAAGACGGTGAAACGATCGTGGCAGTCGTTGGGGAAGATGATGCCGAAGAGCCAATGTAGTTGAACTGTGAAGGACGAGGCGTCACGCCGAGTTTGCCAGACCCGGGGACAACTCGGGATGAATGCGCGCCACGGTGATACCAATACCGCGTGGGCGAAGTAGGAGACCACCATGAATTATACGTCAATGTCGGAGGAGACTAGCAGAGAAGGCCTCCGTGACGGTCACGGCGCAAGAACGACGTAGAGGAAGAATTGTCGGAGCAGCACGCAGTTGCCGGAGAAGAGCGAAGTGTAGCCGAGGAAGATACGGCGATGTTGACGATGAGACATGCTGGACGAAGACGAAGGCGAAATAGCCGGACCAACAGCCTGAACGGTGACGTTGGTAGCCATGTAGAGGTAGCTGGACCACCAGCCTAGAGCGGTAACAATGGCAGCCTGGAGATGTAGCGGCGATGTTCGAAGTAGATGAAAAAGACCCTGAGCGGCTGATGATGACCAATGCTGACGACAGGGGTGGCGATGCACGGACGGTGATGAAAACGACGAAAGCGGCGAAGCTGCAGTCTGAAGGGACGACACAGCTGCAGCTCAATGTCGATGCAGCGACGAGAGTCCACCGGTGATGAAGCTATGCTGAGGAGGGCGCCTCTCAGCAGTATAACAACCAGTGGAGGTAGACCATGGGCGACGACACTGCAGCCCGAGGGCCAACGCAGCGGCAACCCGAAGCTTGATGGCGTAGACGCGTGCTCGATGACGATTGGTTGCAGAAGTTGTTGTAGCCGGGCACTTAGAACGGGTGATCAAGCCGAAGGTGCGCAAGGCTAGACGATGAAGTCAAAGCAGAGTCGATGCTGATGTTGGAGATGCGTAGATGTCGATGAAGCGATAGGCGATGCAAACCCGATCTATGATCGGGAAAAGAAATAAAAATACATGCAGCAACAGCAGTAGCAGTCCAACACATGTCACCTCATGGTCCATAGACCAAGGCCACAGACTAAGTTCCACCTCCAACTGGACAAACTCACCCATCTCCCTATCTCTCATCACAGGCAGACACTACCTCAGAGAAAGTCAGAAGCAGGGGAGAGAGTTAGAGGCGAAGTCGGGTGGTGGAGAAGGTGGCACCGGCGAGGAGCGACCCGGTGGCAGGCGACGAAGACGGAGAAGGTTGTTGCTGGAGGCCTAAGGTCGACCATGGCCGCGGCGAAGACGAGCGGCCCAGTCCCTAGGTCGGCGGAGATCGAGGAGGTCGGGGCCAAGGTCGGTGACGGCCAACGCGGATGTTGGGTGTGAGCCCCCAGTTTTGTATACCGGAAACCCCATGTGTATTACAATACCATTCCCTGTATCAGTAGATGGTACACACATACCGCAGTTGTATATCACAAGCTGACATAGTCATACAGGTCTTACAATATTTTAATAATACAAGGGTAGCCCAAATGAGACCCAATTAGACCAAGCATGGTTGACAACAACAAAAAAAATACCAAAACAAATAAATGAGGTAGCGGAAGCGAAGCAGCGGCAGTCCATCTTGTCCCACACGCATCGACTGGTGAACCTAGGTCCCTATTCCACCGTCCTCGGTAACTCCTTGCCATCATAGCACATGTACAGGCCGGCACCAACACCTTTCTAAAAGATTTAAATAAGCAAGAGTGAGTACCAACCGTACTCAGCAAGCCACCACTACAGAATGCATATAATGTTCATAGGGGTTCAAGGATGGCTTGATCTATTTGCATAAAGCTAGTTTTCACAAATTATTTCACAAGCCTATGACATAGCAGTTTTAACTGAAAACAATCGTTAGGTTGAAGTTGTCATTAACATGCGAGGGTTCATCCACCTTCCCCAAGCCTCGCTTGGTCTGGTTTACCCTCTCATCCAATTTCCACAGTTTTCACCATTACAACCTTCCCGCACATCGGGCAAGGTCACACCATCAATTCCAATAATATTTTAAGCAATATTAAAAATTGATGAGGGTAGTCAAGAGTAATACAAGTCCCGGCGCTCATTAACCGCGAGCACAGCTATTCGAATAGTTTAGTTTACTCACACTGCAGTGGATGTACGCTTTTAATCCCACACTCCGTGACACATCCAACACATGAGACTTGTCACGGCCCGGTTTTTCATTTACCCTCGCATGGCGGCACCCGCTCCAAGGACTATGAATCCCCATTTCACCCCTGGCGCCACATTCCTACCTTGAGACGGTTGTGAGAGGAGTCCTGGCGCTCCTGAGATCTTAGGGGGGGTTACATAATATATACTTAGGGTGCATTTTAAGTTTTTGCCGGCGTTCACCAGATCGACCCAAGCGATCCAAACCACAATACTTCATCAACACAACAACGAACGTCCAGAACCTACCATGTCTGGGGTGCCACCTCACAAGAATTTCCTAGTCCACCGGGTCATACCCCACTCGAGAAATGCGGTTGTACTCTGTTCGTTTCTCTCATAACTTCTTGACTCAGTCCTTAATTGACCAGGGTCGGCGGCTTACCATTCCGAGAACCACCCATATTCTATTCATGCCGTCCCAGTTGAAATAGTTTTGTTTTATTAAGTTTTTGTTTTCGCAAAGGTTTTAATGTTGCGGGTGGTGCTTATGTCTCCACCCGTCTCCGACAATCACTCCCACTGAGTGATCGCCACATCCACATCCATAGCCATATATCATAAGTATGGAGTGTACAAACGTCTACACATATGCAACGCTAAGCAGTATAGATAATTAACCGCGCATAAATAATAGACTCAGGTAACAAAGGTGTATACGTACATAAAGGTAAATAATATCAAATGTAGGGCTTAAACAAATGTAGGTACGCGTTTTATAATTAGCATGCAATTTTATTTGTAATCAACACATTTTTATAAAAATAGGATCAACATGTTCGAGGAAGGGGGCGTAGTGACTTGCATTGCTTAAGGTTCGCATAATCTTCAAGAAATCCATAATAGTTAGAATAACCAGAAAATCCACGCTCAAAGAATAACCAGAACGTCCGGTAAATGATCCAAGAAAATCATACACAATCCTAAAAATAAAATAAAAGTAATATTCAATACAAACTAATGGTGCCAACAAATAGATCTCGATTTTAGAGAGATGATGGAAGTTGAACGGAGTTAATCGGAGTTACGGTTAGAGAGATATGAATTTTTGAAAGTTAAATTGGAAGCATCGGATCAAGGGAACGATTTACGAGGATGTCCGGAGTATAGGAAAAAGATATATGGATAAGGAAATGATTTAATTGAATTTCTGGAGCAAGGAAAGTAAATCATGGAATTTCTGAACAAGGAAAAGCATTCATTTATTTTATTGGAATCAAAGAAATGATTTATCGAATTTTATTGAAATTTTCCGGGATAAAGGAATTGATTTAATGAATTTTCTGGACACAGGAAATGGAATTATTGAATTTCTGGAAAAGAAATATTCTCAAGAATATTTCTTACACTTATTGACATGTGGGGGCCAGCAAAAGGTGAGGGAGCATAATCGGACTTGATTTACGAGTGACTATCTTAAACAAGAGGAGTGCAAATGGACTTTATCCATGGGTGGCTGTCTTAGAGAGAGGGACTCAAAATAGACTTGATCCATGTGTAAAGTGCACAGGACTCGGACAGAGGGAGAAATTATGGACTTTTGGTTCATGTGTAGTGGACTTGCGGGAGGGAGTAATTATGGACTTTCGGATTCCATCAAACCGAATGGCCCGAATAAGCATAGGGAGGCATTCTAAACTTTGTAGATTTTTACCAGTCAAGAGGGGCCGCAGAGAGAGAATAAGGGAGTGGGTCCCACGGCGGGTCCCACTTCCTTCCTTTTTCTTTTCTCTTTTCTTTTTCTACTCCCCTTTTCTTCTCTCTTCTTCCTTCCTGCTTCTTCTCTGGTTCTTTTTCTTCCTCTCTCTCTTTTCTGCTTCTTTCCTTTCTCTGCTGCTTGCCCGATGGAGAGATACGGCCGAGACGGCTAGGGCGTGGCCGGCGCGGCGTGGCCGGGCGGAGCGGCGGGAACAGCGAGGAGAGGGGGGGCGGCTCGCAGCGGCGCTCGACGGTGGCCGGCGGCGAGAGCGGCTAGGAGGAGGGAGGAAAAAGGGGCGCACGGCCGCGGTGGAGTTGGGGGAGGCCGGCGGCCGTGTAAGGTTGCGCACAGCGGTGGCGGTGGCTGCGCGCGGCAGGAGAGAGAGAGGCCGGCAACGGTGCTCGTCTGTGCATGGCGTGGCGGGAGCGGAAAAGGGGGCGTGGCGAGAGAGGAGAAAGGGAGGCCGGCGGGCGGCTGCGCGACGGCGGTGTAGGCGGCACGGCGGCAGAATTTGGCAGAGAGAAGCAAAACGAGAGAGAGAAAAGCGAGAGTGGAAGCAAGAGAGAGAAAGGAACGAGAGAGAGGAGACGACAGAGAGAGGGGAAATCGAAGGGAGGAGGAAATGCTCACCTCGCGCTAGCTGGGTAGCGGCACGCCGAGAGTGGCCGACAGCGTCGACGATCGGCTCGCGGTTCATCCTCGTCTCGCGGTTTGTCCTCACGCGCTAAGTGCTCGAACACATTCACATAGGTTCATTTTTCAGTTTTAATTTCATTTTTAGTTTGATTACATCCAAGGTTTGAGCCTTCAATCGTTCTAATCATTCGTTCGCTTGTTCGTGCAATGGAGTTCACAGATTGGCGCGGGAGCCAACTCCAATCCCCCTTGCCCAACCGAGGCTTGGCTCGTGGCCAGCCGCAGCGGAGCAAGCAGTGGAGCGGCTGCTAATGCACATGGTGGAGGATGGCAATGGTAGAGCAAGAGCAGGGAGAGGAAGGATGAAATGGAGAGGCAAGGTGGTGCTGAGCTTTAGCGGCGGTTTTATAGGCTTGGCTGTTGCTGCATGGGAAGCAAGGTGAGAAAGACTCTGTGAACTCGGTGTTTCTATTCGGTGTGCACTCTCCTTACTGTATTGTTGATGTTTTGGGGAAGGGCTGGGTGGTCTGGGAGCATGGGAGCATGGGATGTTGTTGAAATGTTGGTGAGGGGGTCCCATGCATTTGATAGCCAGCAAAACTCGGTTTAGTTCAAAGCTGTGGCTTGACGGTATTTCATCGAACACGTTCTGTGCATGCATGGTGACTGCTTTGATGCAGAGGGAGGCAATGCAGACTTCGGCTGAGAAAGCTAGATGGAGTGGGCTGACAGTGAGAGAGAGAGGCCCATGTAACAGAAGCTTTTATATTTTACATAGGTTTGTACTTTGTATTTGAGCAGGGACTGTTCTATGACTTGTATAAATTGGGACATTTGGATTTGGTATAGTTGGATGTAATTGGTTTGTATAATTGGACTGTTATTTGGGATATTTGAATTTAAATTTGTAGCTGGACTGTAATATGGACTTTTGAATTAAATTTGGATGTCGTGGTTGGATTGTATTAATGGGACAGGCGATTTTGGAGTTAAATCGTGTAAATAGGTTATTCACAGGTTGTTGGATTTTTAGTTTGAATCCAAGTGAAATAATCTAATTTATTTCGGTCGTTAAGTCGCTTGAGAATTAGATTTAGGATTTTACTGCGAGCGCTCTGATGGTACCATAAAATGACTTTCTAGGACGACGTATGGCATTTAAATCCAATTGTCGTGGTGGGAAAAGAATCGGGGATATTTGAATTGACGCGTGATAGATAAATACACTGATCGATTCTAAATATCCGAGGGAATTATCGAGTTTGAATTGATGAAGTGGTTTTTAATTTAATCGTAGGATTTTCGAGAGTTTGAGGGTGAGATAACACTGCGAAGGGAGGAATTTTGGGACTTTAATTTGATTGGCACCGAAATGATTAAATCGGACAGACGGAGAGGATAAAGAAAGGAAGGATGTCGAACAGAGGACAACCTCTTTAGATATAAGATTTATTCGAGATCTTTTGGCACCAAACCTAAACACAGAAAATAACTAATAAACATTGACAAGCAACCTAGAATTATGCCGGAGGACTAGACTTTATCTGAGGAGGTCATAACTTCGAAAATAGCCTATTAGGAATTTATATTTCGCAATTATGGTTCCTAGTAAATACCTTACCAATAGATATTATTTTGCAATTAGTTTTCCGAAGGCAGACTCTGCAAGGTTCATAGAAAATAATCAAGCTATATTTCAAATAGTATTTGTTTTAATAAGCTATCCCATATAGGGTTTTATCAAAACGGTATTGCATATATATATAGCTTTATTCATAAAGTAAATATGCCCGAGGGTTTTTAATATATAGAGAAGGGTTTTTCGAAAGTAGTTGGCATATGCAAAGATTAGGATATCTCATAATTATAGTTCCTTGAATATATAATATTTGAAGTCAAATACCGATATATTCTCAGACGTTCGTCTATTAGCCCACGCATAAAAGAAAAACGACAGATGGAAATAAATTAATCCCGGTATGAATGTATTTTGAAAAGATTTTTGATTATTCCGAATTTTTAATTTCGTATTTCAAAGTCGAAATTTTCAGGGTGCTACATTGGGAAGGTGGAGAGGTGATGGCGGTGTGCTCCATGCAGAGGGGAGGTGGCGAGACTGACGGGACGAGCCCCCCGTGCGCCGGCGTGGAGGAAGGGGTCCTAGGGGCGGTGCGGGGGAGGCAACCCGTCCTTGGGAGGCGACGTGTAGGAGCTCGTCCCCCCGGCCGACGGAGTCTATGGGCGGTGGCAACGGAGGGGCCGGGGCCAGCCAGTGAGGCAGGCGCCTGACGAGGGGCCCATCCCCCCCCGGCGGCAGTAGAGGTGTATGGGGATGCCCCGTCGGCCGCGGAGCCCGGTGGAGGTCGACGCGCCGGGGGTGCTATCGGGAGCAACGCCGCGGAGGGGGGAAGCGACGTGGTGAAGAGGTGGTCGTTCCCCCGCCAGCGGTGATCTCTAGCCGGAGAGGTGATGGGGTCGATCAACGGGATCCACAAGCGATGCCGGTGTCGGTGAAGGTGGCTGATGGTCTGCTAGCTGCTGCGTGTTGACGCGACGATGAATGACGACGACGCGAAGACGAACAACCAATCTGAGGATGGCCTCAGATCGATCTGACGACGAACCGGACGATGTCACATAAGGAGATCGAGACCGATCCCTCTAGTGACAACAACGGCAGAAAAAAAAAGAAAAAAACAAAACGAGTGGCCGTCCCTGGGAGATCAGAACCCTCCCGGGGGCGACAGCGGCGGAAGCGTGAGCGGCGGCTCTAGGTCGCCCGCTCTGATACCATGTTGAATAGTATAGGAGGAGAGAAATACTGCGTAACTGGATAATTGTATTGAGCCTCATAGGCGGTGTATATATATAGTACAACAGATAAGAAAGGGGATCTAGAGATAAGGAATACTAGATACAAATCAATCCTATCCTAATATCTCTCTAACTACCATGTACTCTAACACAAACCACATGTGGCTCTTATGGGGAGTCCCTAGCTCCGTATATCGTTGATACCTAACAATAGACCTGCTGGTAGTAGTTTTAGGTCATTATTGTTGACATTGGGTTAGTGCGAGTTATGGTTATTGTCCATAGCTTGGAGGTACCTTGATAATTGTTCAAGGGTGACCAGCACATCGTGTGAGCCTTAGGGTTTTGGGATAGATCATAAGCGCGGGATATTGCTAGGCCAACGGTGGAAAGGCTGTCATTGATGGTGTGAGCCTCCTGTGTGGTAGCTCATATTGTCCTTGTCATGTGGGTACAGTTGTACGCACTCTCGAGAGTTAAAACTATTCGAATAACCGTGTCCTCGGTTATGGTTGACTTGGGAAATTCTTCACATTAGTAGCTTAAATTTTGGAAATGTTTTGGGTAAAAACATGGCACAAACAGGGAGTTCGCTGGGCTGGTTATCACGGCAGGTTTGGCACTGTTGGCTGGCATGATCAGGGAGCTTAGATGGGTGGAAATATTTGGGATAGATGCTTACATACTTTCTCTACTGTGCCGACTTGATTAATGAAAATTTCGTTGCAAAATCATGATGGTTTTCTCTATCTATATTATGATTTATGCAAGCTGCTGAACCTGAAACATTCCTTGTATATTCTTGCATATTATGGAATACCATTGCAAACACTAAGTCTTGCGGAGTATGTATTGTACTCACACACGCTTGTGTGACTTTTTTTAGAGATGTTTGAGGAGGACCCGACAATAGGGCACTTCTATGCAGCAGGTTTTGGAAATGACGATGACGGTGCTTACAGGGCCTACCGGTCGATTGCCTGTGGGTGGGCAGAGGCAGACTTGCTGGTTTTTGGTGCATATATTATGTTTGTTTCCGCTGTTGAACTCTTTGTTAAATTGTTGTTCTATTCGGCCGGTCGGCCGCTATGTAATCACTAAGTCTAGACTCTTGTACGACTTGTGTTTGGACAGCTGTGAGCTGAACCTGTGATGTATGGATTATGATGTCAATGTTGAATGTGTGTGGTAGCAATTCATCGTGGGTCTAGCACAGTAGACACATAGGGTTCGGGGTCAAACCTGGGTCCGACACCATAAACAAGCATGATTGATATAGAAGAAACAGAATGAGTCCCCAGTATTAGACCATAGTCGGCCTAACATAGGAAATACTTGGACAATAGATATCGTATAAAAGGCATGCTCTAGATAAACGTAATAAATTATAGATCTGACAATATCATATGATCTTAAAAATATGTACGGTAAATTGTATATAAAATATTACGTACCTTTATAGATAATTAGTAGATTAATTTAAAAAACCAATCCACCAATTACCTTGATGCGTACTCGTTTGACATCATATATATTTGAAATCTTCTGGTACGCCACATGTCTTGAAGCTTGGATGATCTGGATAGATCAAATTGATGGCGATGATGGTTTCGATCTAGTTGAGGAACGTAGTATGGTTGGGTCAGATCTCCTAGGGCCAAAATCGTTGAAGCATCCCTTGTCGAAAAATCCGCAACGACGATGACTTGACGAAGCTTGAGATGATGAGGGCTACGATCCATCGGAGAAAACACTTTGGTCGGCTCATATCCCCCTATAGCTGAAATCATCGAGTTGTTTGTCGTCGGAGCATCCGTCTTCTCAAACACATCTCGTCGAAACCTTGAAGCACCAAATTCCCCTACCTTGCACGCTACTATCGATGTTATAGATCACGGCTACGGTATTTGCATGGTATGGGGATCGTTGGTACCAGGGTGTATGCGAGATTGCGATAAAAGAGATAGAGACAAGGATATTTTATACAGGTACGAGCCCCTTATCTACCAGGTAATAGCCCTACTCCTGTTGGCCGAAGCCGGTGTTTACCAGGTAATCACACAAGTACAATACTTGGGATAACCTATCTAGTCATCATCGACATGGCGGGATGAACCACCACGCATAGTCGACGAGAGGGTAGTCTTCCTCCTCGAATACGGACTTGGCAAGATCAGAGATAGCGTTAGATCCCACTTGTCGGTCTCCGCAGCACCAGATTGGGTCTGTCTAGGCTCATCTCCGATGTCGATGTCTAG
The DNA here is from genome assembly GCA_000573905.2 of Oryza punctata. NCBI lineage: Eukaryota > Viridiplantae > Streptophyta > Magnoliopsida > Poales > Poaceae > Oryza > Oryza punctata. The sequence continues at coordinate 8,450,859 of CM002495.2, forward strand.
CGACGTGTATTGATGTCTATTCTGACTGAGCGTGTCTATTCTGATTGTGCTTGTCTGAAGCATCGAGGCCCCCATCGTTAATTTTGGTAATTAATGACAAGCTATTGACGATAGAATTTGGTAAGCATACAAATCAGAATCGAGATCGAATCCGAAGCGGATTTGAAGATATGTCGAATTCTTGAAAACAGAGTGTGTACCAGTTGGAAGTCTGTATCGGTCGATACCGAGTTTGATATGGATTAGCCGATGCAGCTGATATTGGTTAAGTTGATTGCGTGATCAATGTCGAATTCAAAAGAGGGGCTTTGATGATATTACTAGGTGAGGATAGAGTCCGATATAGGCAATTATATCTATTAATTAGGATTTTATGTGATTTCCTTATAGATATTTTCGGTAAGAGTCCGCCTACGGGACTTATTCATCGGTTAGAATCGTATTAGGAAAGTATGAGTCGTGTCCGTTATGGATAAGTTTGTATATTTGGGTATAAATAGAAGCCCGAGGTCTTGTAAAAAAAACAACATCAGTTCAATCAAATCTCGGTGCATCGCCACCTTTTTCGTTACTCTGTTGCGACGAGTTCTTGCTTTCGAATCGAGCTGCATCGGTTTCGATATTCGACGAAGAGGTAAAACTTGTTATGGCGGTTTGCATTATCGGGATTAGTGTTTACATCTTTATGACACTCTAGTCTTATTTTGTGACTCACCGAGTTATCATATATATTATATAATCCAAATTGACAATACTTTCTACCTGCATCGGCCGATCTGTATCTAGGGTTTTGTCGGTAACGGCTACATTGACTTGTTGACTTAGATTATATAATATATCCACCATCCCGAAAAGATGACCCTCGGCTTGATTGTTTAGATATTATGCTTCTTTTCATACGTAGTGATGCATCAGTTAAGTTTGATCTACTAAGTCGTGCTTAGAATCATAAACTCTAGCCTGTTTTATGGTTGTTAATAAGGATAGTATCGGGGATTCAGCCGATCTTATGTGATATAGTTGTTTTACATAGATCTATGTCTTGTTTAATATACTGTATCTACTCTTATATCAGGATCTCAACTAATACAAATATATTAAGCTTATTATCAATCTAATTGATATTAGTATAATATATTTATTGCAAGATGATATCCTAGTATAAGGAAGTATCGGAGCTATAGCCGATACACGCTTAAATTTGGACATCGGCTATGACATGAGCACATGTAATCGTTATTTCATCTTATTTTGAATCTAAGCAATTTATACTATCTCGGTTAAGTCCGATCTATCACATTTGCTAATTTCTAAAGTAATATTAACTTATAGATTATATATTGTTAATATCTACAACCGATGGACCAAGTTTAGGGTTTGTTTCTCATCATAAATATACCTTACAGCGATTCATTTTACATTGCATCGGTTAGGTAACGTCACGAGATGACATCGGCTTTCTGGACGATCGACTATCGTTTACTAATAATATTTGCATGTTTCATCTTGTTGATTGCAGGATCAAATCAATTGGCACACCCTTAAACCCGAAAGTATGTTTTGGACCTGCACTGGAGTTAAGCAAATCTCCCAGGCCAGTGTGTGTTTTTTGCATCAACACAAGCGCTAATTGTGGACTAACTATTTCATTTCAGATTGTGTATTTAAGTTAGAGCCACATGATGTGTATGCTATGGATGATTAACAAATATCAAAATTGATGGCGCAAAGAAAAAGAATCAAGACGGTAAAACCTAGCTTTTATTTTAATTGATCGGGGTGTTGGGCGATCAAATTTTTGCTAGGTTTATTCTTTAGCTTTGTCGTACTATCAAGAGGGGTGATGACTTAAACAAATATTTTATCAAAATACCACATTAGGTCATATGCATAAACTTGGTTCATCTGCTCTTTCACTACTTTCACTTGACCATTGGCAGTCCGACCGTGTGCCCTACATCAGTGTGACCGGCGTGTTGCGGTCGGTGTGACCGATGGTCAGAGGCCGGTGTGACCGGCCAATTGGGTCGGTCTGACCGCGTGTCGCTCGGTTTGACTGGGTGGCCGCTATAGCCTCTGCATCATCTCAGCGATTTATGGCCGAGCTGAAGTGAGCCGATGCTGGTCTGACCAAGCCACCGTTGGTCTGACCAGAGCTGACCCAGTCTGACCGGTGGGCATATGATAGTGCATTAAATGCATTATAACGGCTAGTTTTCTAGCCGCTACATTTGTGGGTGTTCTGACCGGCCACCCTATGGAAGCCTACAGAGGTTGAGATTTCGACCCCCAACGGCTAGTTTTTCTTGGTAGGGGTATATAAATCCCCCACTAGCAACAAGGGGTCTCTCTTGGCACTTGCTTCAATTGCATATACCCCTTGCACCTACTCTCACACCCATTTGAGCTATAGTTCATCCTTTATGTGTTAGAGAGTGGTTTGAGCCAAGATTCAAGTGCATTGCTTCATTGTAGAGCTATTGTGGCACTTGATCATATCCAAGCCGGGTCATTGCTTGTTACCCTTGGAGGTTGCCACCTCCTAGACGGCTTGTGTAGGTATTGCCCGGTGACCTCTCAAAGGAGATTTTGGAGAAGGCCCGATGCCGGTTTGTGAGTGGTTTGGAGTTCACCACCTTCGGAGTGAAGGAAGAACTACCTTAGTGATCGAGACTTGGGTAGTCCACTTCGTGGGCCGGCTCCCACCTTGCCCACCCCTTGATAAAGGGGGCTTCCGGTGTTTTGAGCGGTGAAGTTGGGCTCGCCTCAACGGGGATTAGGAAATCAGCAAGTTTCTAAACCTCGGGTGAAAAATTTCTTATCTCTTGTCTTATTTACTTATTGCATTTATATTTGTGCAATTTACATTCTTAGAGACATATTTGAGCCCTTATCACCCTAGGATTACAAAACATAACTTAGTTGCATAGTTAGTCTTATCCTTCACCAAGCCTAGCAACTTAGGTTAGTTTTGATTAGGTGGAATTTATTTTTAATCGCCTATTCACCCCCCCTCTAGTCGACATCTCGATCCTACATTGTCTTGGTCTGACCCCCTCTCCTCCTATTGGATCTTGTATTTATACTCACAAATGTTCCCTTGTTCAAGTAGAACTAGTAAAACAAATATGGATACGATCCGAGTAGTCCTTATAGTTTTCATGTAGAACTCTGCTTCTCCTTCCTTATCCGGAATACTTTTCGTATATGAGGCATGATTCCTATAAGACATGGTATATGGTGAGCCCCGCCGAGTTTAACCCAAGACTATTGAATATGCCTTCATAGCACTGACAGACTTGATAACTAGTTATAAGGGAAAGTGATATGCAGTGTTTAGTATTTCCTATTTTGATTGAGCAGGGAACAATTGGTACACATGTGATTAAAATAAAATGTATGTCCAAAGCGTTCGTGTTGTGTCCTTGTACTTGATCATAGCCGCAAATTGGTCTCCTAAGAGCAAGTTTAATAGTATAACTAACTATTAGCTATTACCTCATATATAGAGCTAACATGTACAGTAGGTAGCTCATCATCCTGCTGCACAACCCAGAAATATATACAACTAGGTTTCATCCATTGTTTTCTCTGGAACATGTTTCTCCCTTAACCACTGGGAGGACTATAACTCTCCACAACTAGGTGGTAACTTCGTACAACCTTATTTATCTTCCCATGATAAATGGCAATATATTCAACTAAGTGGCTCCATGGTCTCCTTCCTCTCCACCTTGTCAATTCGTGCTTCGGGCAGCAAGCACATTTTCAACAAAATTAGTAGTTTCTAGCAAAAATTAACAAAATTATTTCTGATAAAACTGACTGCCTAGAACCATCAACCTCTTTAGCTACTAGTACTGCTACCCACATGAGAAAACTATTTCTAAAGAACTAACAAAACGGGTTACTAAAACAATACTCACTACACCTAAAAATTTACTAACAAAATTACAAATGGGACACGCAAAACCACATTTTTTTGCATTTTAAAAAAAGACAAAAACAAAAACAAAAATGACAAAACACTAAAGGAACAAAGAAAAGGTCATGATAAAAAAACTGACTACAACGCCGTGAGGATGTGCCCTCCAAAATTCTCTTCTCATTACTGAAAAACAGAACAGTCTGGAAGTAGCAATACAGATAAAACTCTCCTCATTAAATTTAGTGAAAACAAAACAGAAACAACAGAGATATCAACACAACTACTCATTACACGTAAAAATTGCTAATAAAGTTACAAATGGGACACACAAAAACATTTGTTAGTAAAAGTTACAAAAGATAACAGAAAAACAAACACAAATCACAAATGCGGCAAAAAAACAAAAGAAAACAAAATAAAGCTCCATGAATAAATCACCAAATCCACATTTAGTAGAAGCCAACTTTTTTCTTTGAAATAATAGAAGTTTTTTTCCAGTAATCCAACAATACTGTGATAACTGATAAAAGGTGCTAATCCGTAATCAATGAGAAAATAGTTTTTTGAAACCCTTCCTACAACAATATCACTCCTTTTCAGAATCACCAATACTCATTGATTGTTGTAAAAATTGCAATGAATAGAAAATAGTTTTCTATTCATTGCAATTGTAGCAAAGCCCAAGGCGTCGACGTTCCGCCTGCTCCTCTTGAGAGAGACGCTTCACCGGATTACCATCCACCTTGAGCGGGGGCGCGCCCGCCGGCGGCGCAGGGAGCGCGAGGCGCGGGGCCGGGGCCGGCAGCAGGCCGCGAGGCGCTGGCCGGGTGGGGACCAGTGCCGGCTTGTCGAGCTCCATCAGCTCAACCTGCCGTGCCAAACTCATGGCAGCTGCGAGTGACTGCGGGTTGTGAATGCGCACGGCGTGGTTGAGCGGTGGAAGGAGACCGCCCGTGAATAGCTGTACACGCTGGATCTCCTCGAACGGGCCGGCGCGGGGCAGAAGCGCCTGGAAGCGGTCCTGGTACTCCTCGACGGTGCCCGGGCGCTGGCAGTCGGTGAGCTCGAACAGCGCGCCGTTTGCAGGGGCGGCCCGTAGCGCAGGTTGAGGAGATCCTTGAAGCGGAGCCACGTGGGAATGCCATCGTCCTCCTGGACTTGGATGTACCACATTTGGGCGCCCTCCTCGAGATTGTAGGAGGCCATCCACACCTTTTCCTCCTCCATGATCCGCTGTTGGTGGAAGTACGACTCGCATCGGTTGATGAAGATCAACGGGTCGGACTTGCCATCGTAGCGCGGGAAATCCAGCTTCTGGAACCGAGGCGGCCGATTGTTGTGGTGCTCGCCGGACTGCTGTTTTGTGCCCGCGGTGGACGATCATTCAGCGGACAGGGTCTGGATCGCCTTGGCATTGGCCTCGGCGGTGGCTTGGAGGGTCTGCACGGCCTTGACGAGCGCCTCGACGGTGGTCTTGAGGTCGTCCCCCATGGCAGACGCGGCGCAGGACGTTGCGGAGCCGGGTGAAGAAGGTCCGATGGCTGGTGGTGGTGGCAGCGGCGAGGTGGAGCGAGTAGGCCAGGATCACCGGGATCATGATACCAGGTTGTCAAGTTCGTTGAGTCCCTGGGTAGCTGGACCACGACTACGGAGTTCGTAGCCATGCTCCGTCTTCTCGGGCGAGGTTTTACCCCTCTGCCGCAGGCTTAGGTTTTAGACGAGAGGAAGGAAATGAGATGATTGATTCTTGCTTAATCTCATGCAGCGTCTGTTACAGGAATATATGGCCAGTGGCCTCAATCAAGCAGAGCAACAAGCTCCAATAATTTAGGAACTAAAAATAGAAAAGCTATCCCAATTTTCCATCTTAGCCACTGCTGCCGATCGCGCCCTGCGCGTCCTCGTGCGCGCCCCCCGCGTTCTGCGGCGCGTCGCACGTCGCGTGCCCGGCGGCGTCTAGAATACGTGCGCCCCCACGTGACATTTTCACAACACTGCAGTGCAAAATCTAAAATTACAGAGAGTTCCATCTGTAGCCTGACAATATATAACATCAAATCAGCCTGCTACCAAAAAAATTAACAAACATGTACACAACTCCAAAACTAATTAAGGATCTAGCTTACGAGACATAAGTAGCACAAATCAATTATTCGACCAGACCAGCTAATAACCTAACTAAAGACTTCAGCAAATCATTGATCCCGGCAATGTCTCATCATCAGTGCTACTATTTCCTGCAAATCAAGCAGTAACAGTTTGTCTTGTAACCTTTTCCCAAGCACTTGTGATCAATGGCTTTGCCTTTGGTGAATTTCGCTTCAACCCAACCGTAACCGTAGAAGCCAACTTTTTTTTTTGAAATAATAGAAGTTTTTTTTTCAGTAATCCAACAATACTGTGATAACTGACAAAAGGTGCCAATCCGTAATCACTGAGAAAATAGTTTTTCGAAACCCTTCCTACAACAATATCACTCCTTTTCAGAATCACCAAGGCCATTCAATTATCACATAACTCTAGAGCAATATCTAAACAGAGTTCGATCCGTCACGTTCACAGTACGCTATTATTTTAGTTAGATATAAATCACCTTAGTACCAAACAAACTAACTAACACATGAACACACAACTCCAAAGTATAACCAGTGAGATCATGGTGGGTGCGAAACTTGTGTATGATGAATTGCTACAAAATGGTGGGTGCAAGATATATTTGGTTAGGATAAAAGAGCATTTTTCTAGTGAAATTTGTACGTTGCAATGATCATCCACTGGCAGCTTAAAATAAAAAAATGAAAAGAGATGGCTGCTTCGGATATGAGAATTGTATAGTTATTTTACATAGTTATTAGCATTTCCATAATTGTGAAGAAATGATGAACTTTTCTATTTATTTGGCTGGCTGTAGGTAGTCATGTACACAAATAATAAGATCGTTTCCATAGGCCATAGCATTTGAGCATTTTTTTATGTCCAATTAGTTATACAATCTAACAAACAAATTTAAGATCCGATGAAATAAATTTGAGATCAATAAACTGCTTAAAAATGGCTAACAAGTTCAAAAATAAAATCGATGTTTTGGCAAGATTTATCTAAATTACACTAGTTTTTGTCATTTATTGAGCTCTAACTGTGACAAGCGATGAAACCACTCCCAAGATGCAATCGGTCAGCAAATAATTTTGAACCCTGGCTATGAGTCACCAGATAATTAAGGTGCTCCTTCTCAATATCACCAACACTATTTTCCATTTTCACAAAACTGGGTGCAAAATCTAAAATTACAGAGAGTTCCATTTATAGCCTGACAATATATAATAACATTATTTGAGATTGAAATAATCAAATCACCCTGCTAGCAAAAAAATTAAGAAACATGTACACAACTCCAAAGACTAATTAAGGATCTAGCTTACGAGACGCGTAAGTAGCACAAATCAATTATTCGACCAGACCAGCTAATAACCTAACTAAAGACTTCAGCAAATCATTGATCCCGGCAATGTCTCATCTTCAGTGCTACTATTTCCTGCAAATCAAGCAGTAACAGTTTGTCTTGAAACCTTTTTTTCCCAAGCACTTGTGAGCAATGGCTTTGCCTTTGGTGAATTTCGCTTCAACCCAACAGTAGGACTTGCACGTGAAACCCAGGCAGATCGGCAATATGGAAACAGATTGCGTACAAGTATCTGCAATAAATTAATTTCACCCATCAGTAACTTATACAATTATTAATCTCATTTCAGTTGCCATAACTAATCACAAGAAACATTTAAAAATCGAGGTTTCTGTTTAAAAATCAAGAAACATTTAAAAGTACTGCAAAATGAACTCGTTCTTGTCGACAAATTAAATATGTATATTCTTCAACACAATGAGATTATACATGAGATTCTTTGAAAGCAATATATGAGTATAACAGAGTGTGTGGGTGAGAGAGAATAACCTATAGGTTTTGGTATAGATCTAGAATTGCCAAGTGATAACAGAAGCATCAAGACGAAGCAAATGGCAGCTTTTCTCCCAACCATGGCTGATTGGCTCTGATCGGTAGAGCTTAATTAGCCGAGACTTGTAGCTAGCTTAAGGATCGGTAATTAATTCCTACGATGTGGGAATCAAGGTGTTCTATCATGAAGAGATATGATGATAATATGTGTATTTATAGAGAAGATAAATCGAAGACGCTCGATCGATGGGGGACGAGAATTTTGGGTGGATAACGGCAGTGACTGAGACTGAGTTTGTTGAATATTCATGTACATGCATATATATGGACCTGTTCAGCCGGAAAACTAAACCGCATGCACCGCACCGTACGTGAACGACTTATGATATGAGAGTGTGATTAATTAACTAACGGTTACCGCCTAATCATCGGTGTAAAGCCAACCACTCGTCATCTATAAATGACCGTTTCCGTTTGGTAAACTGTATTTTTTTTCATCTTCGGTAAACTGTTTTTTACTTGCTATCTGCTTCCTTTTTTCCCAAAATAAGTTGAATTCCAAATTTGATTTCTATGCTTTTATCTACCCTCAGTCTGCAAATTAAAGAATCTGAAATGCAATACAAACATACTCTCATATACGCGCACAGATACTTACTTATCGTTATAAAAAAAGCACACGCTAATTCTAAATATATGAGCACCTCTCAAGACTGAATTAGTATATTTAAAATTAACAAAGTTACTATAAATATCTCGCTATCGATGGATACTTTATCACACTACTACAGGATTGATTATCCTGGACACCACCCCTTTTGTTTCCATGCGGTTCGTAAGTGAAACCGCACAGAAAAATAGGAGGACCGGCGCCGGGTTGTTGCTCGCACGGGAAAATGCGGGCGTCTTAATCCGACCGCACTGGATAAGAGGATTATCCCGTACGGTCGACTTAAGAGGATCGCACGGAAAAATCGATTTTCGCGTGCGGGCTTTTTAAGTCGACCGCACGGGAAAATGCATCCCTCATTTCCCTCCCACCCACTTCAAATTTTTCGCATCCTCTATCTTCCTTTTTCCCTCTCACCCACTTCAAAATTTTCCCTTTCTCTTCCTTATCCTTTTTATTCTCCCTCAATCACTCCTATCTCTCCTCTCTCCCTCTGCCTCTTTCCTCTCCACCCCTCCCCACCGAGCGCACAGGGCGTGCGTCGCCACCACCGCCGACGGTGCGGGAGGCGGCACCGCGGTGCGGCATTGACCTCTTCGACGGCCCGCTCTAACGCGCGACGCAGGCTGCCGTTCTCATCGTCGACCACCCTGTGCAGCTCGGTGAGCTCGACGTTCTCATGCCCCCTCGCGTGTGCCTCGTCCTCGGCCGACCGGACGTAACTTAAACCGGGCGTGTACAATTTCTACCAGAAGAAAGCTTAGCTTACCCCGCAAAGTAAGAAAACTTATATCTTCAATATACGTTCTCTATCTACCCATCAATACTACTTTTCTATTAATAAGGTGTACTTTGATATTTTTCTTTACCACTAAATTAAGTTTCTCAGGATATGAGGGTTCCAATGCTAAGTTGCAAATAATAATATTATTGTAGTATAAAAACATGAATTATTTGGAAGAGATAAATGAAGGTTAGATAGCATATTTCATATGATTGTAATGTCATCAGTAAACCAAAGTACAATGTATTTGTACTTATGTTAATTAAAAACCTTCTATGAACTCTCACATTAGCAAGAAATTGATTTGATGCATCCTATTACTGTGAATGTAGCTCGTGTTGAGAGTCATATTAAATAAACAAATGACACAAATGAAAATAGCACAAACTCTAATTCAGTAATAAAATTCATAATTAATAAATATCATATCGGATCCATCTTATGATCTCAATTTAGTTTTCTAATAATTAAATTCTAAAATTCAAAATTCATACTAAGTACTAACTTGTAACTAAAGTGGACTCTACTTTTAGTATAAGCTGATGTATATCAACGCAGAACCAACACATTTAATGTAATAATATAATTTTAATATAAGAGAATAGCCTATGTGACGCACGGGTTAGTGATTAGTGATTAGAGTTTCTAATTTCCGTAGCAACTTTTGTGAGATTATGTGAGTACTTTTCATGAGATATGTACGACATACCATATGTTTTCAAACTAAGTATTTATTACTTTTGTTTATAAGCCAAAGTTTTGAGTTTTGAAAAAAATGAAAGATCTTCATGTATTTTTTTACCAGAGGGAACATATTATGAAAACAAATCTTGAAACTTAGTCGCATTCCTTAATTTGTGAGTTAAGGCATGTTGGATATATTTTCCTAGCATTTTCCTTTACATAATTTCTAATAATTCATGATTGTGCATTCCAATTCCTATATATTCTCAACTAATGAATCTGTTGCATCGATGGAAGTGATCATCAACTCAAATAATTCTGCTGGCATCAGCTGGATGCCTGGATAGAGGTTGCATATCGTGATACTGAAATGACAGAAATAATTATAAATTAATAGATCGATTCGTAATTAACGTGTCTTATAAACATTTGAAAAGAGACGTCTTAGAAACCTTGAAACGCCTCTTTAATTTCCCCAATGACACATGATGATAGCCACCGGCCGGCCGGAATACACAGGAGACTAGCAATAGCATTATGTATCGAAATATTCAACGGCCTGCAGCCCGGCCCTGCGGCCAACTCAGCATGGAGGAGACAAACAAATCTACTAATTCTTAAAGAGTAATTCAGTTTATAGTGACAATTAATTCACTAGTCACAACAACTGAATTATATAATAGTTCGATAAGATCCGCATTGCGACATTACACTTACCAAACAAATTAACAATGACGGTGTACACAACTCCAAAGAGAGAAATTTAGAATCTAGCTAGCTTACGAACATATGACTAGCACAAGTTATTCGACGACACTACTAGCTAACAAACAACCAACTAATTAAAGGATCAATTCTGCAAATTATTAATAGATCTCCTACAATTAGAACGGAACATAACATAATATCTTGTCTTCAGTGGTACTAAACATTCTTGCAAAGTTGGCACAAGCATTTGATCTTGTAACCTTTTCCCAAGCACTTGTGAGACCGGACTTTGGCTTTGTTGACTTTGGCGAAAACCCAGCAGTCGAACTTGCAAGTGAAACCGGCACAGATCGGCGACACCGAAACTTCATACCAGCAACTTTGTTCTACAAAATTAATTTAGCCGTCAGTAAACTTACAATAATCTCACTTAAATTAGTTGGTCATAATCACATAAAACATTGGAAACTAGCTAGAACCTATAATAGCTCTCCTATCCTTACTAGCAGTGACGAATCCATAAAAGTTTTACAGCTAGTTAGCCTCGACAAACATAATTAATTATACTATAACTAGTATTTTCTATAGAAAATTAAAAATCTATCTTCGAGCCTTCCAATTACATAGAATTTTAAAGGAGCAACCACGCGATGACGCCGGTAGCCGCCTGGGATCTCAGGGCATTAGATCCGCCATTGCTTATTAGTAGTCAACAAGACACGAAAAATAAGAATTCAGTTTCTACATGCAATCGAAGAACGGGTAATAAGAGAAATGAAAGTGATGCTCAACGACAAATATATACTCATACACAACACATCAGAGAGGGAGAAGGGAGGGGATTATAGGCTTGAGTTAGGAGCATGATTAACTAACCAGCATAAGTATGCGCAAGTGTTGATAGAAGAAGAACCAAGACCAAGCAAATTCCAGCTTTTCTCTCACCCATGGCTCGTTAATTGGCTGTGAGAGAGCTAACACTGCTATACTGTAGAGATCTCGGCTTTAATTTATAGCTAATTTCCTGGAAACAGTTTTGTCACACAAGAGAGTGATGAGGTTAACCATATGATGATGTGTGTATTTATAGGGAGAGTAATCCAACTGAAGAAGATGAACGTTTGTAATGCAACGTAAATCTTGCGAGGATAAGTAACAACATTTGACTGACTGAGTGTGAGAGGAAGTTAGGTAGGGGAATCCATGCGTGCATGCATGCTAGCTTGGCCTTGGCCCTGTTCAGCCGGATAAAAGAACAACAAATTGCATGCAGGATTATATATGTCTATCTATAGATCGAGAGTATAATAAAACTGATAAGATGCTGAAATGCAACGTGAATCTTTAAAGGATAAGTAGCAACATCTGACTGAGTAAGCGTGTGGGGCAGTTATACTACAAAGGCGTGATGAGTGATCCTTTTTTCTTTTGGGGGGAGGGGGTGTCATTCCTCATAAGTAAATTATATTATTATTATTCCTCATAAGTAAATTATATTATTATTAATCTTTGTATAAAAATTAACGAGAAAATTAAATATGTTTTATTAAATAAATGACCCCGCCGCACATCTCCCAATAGGCCAATACCCGTTCAAAGAGACATATACTAGCGGTAATGCGGTGTCAATATTTTTACTGCCAGTTTGCAGGCAACAACACAAAAGTTCACCGCTTTTCAGCAAAGGTAATCATGAATCAAATGGCACATGCAAAAGTTGAGTGTCCTTCCACAAAATGTTATATGCTAGTTAAGTCCCAGAGATTTTTCTTGCTACTAGCTAGATAAATTATCCATGTATTGATATACGGAGAATTAAACAAAGAGATCGTCGTCATATCCTAGATAGCATGTACAGGTCTAAGATCTAATTCTGTTATCGAAAGAATATATGATCAGCTTAGTTTTCGGCACACCTCCAAGCTCAGTCAAGCTCTGACCAAGGTGAGTCCATAAACTCCTCCGGCATATGCTTGGCCTATTTCATACTCACGATGCAAATTATTTATGGAAATTAATCTATTGGTTTGGATTGTTGTTTGTTATATTTTTTTTGTGGGGTCTGTAAGCTCGGTAGTGTAGTGTTTGGTCGAATGGTCGATGTGAGGTTATTTTGTTGTTAAATTCTGTTCCACAGGAAGGGATATTTTTCTGTTCCTTAATTTTAAGTTCCAGTACCCTGTATTGCTGTCATTCTTGACTAATCAGTCATGTGCATATTTTTGTTGATAATGGATAGAAATCCAGTCTCTATATCCATAAATTGATATACACAGTTAAAGGTTACACGAGGACATAACACTGCACATCTCACAACTGAGATTCACACAAATCAAACGACCAAAAAGAAAAAAAAACTAGAATACTAGCTTTTCCTCCTCACTTCAAACAGTAGGGGGATGCAGAGCTAGCCCTCTCTTTTGCCTCTACGCCCTCTCGTTGACGCTGCAGAAACAGGTTTTTATCTACTTTGCCATGTGCAAAGGAAGAAGATAGAACTAGTCCGTCCAACGCCCTTCATGCCACCAAGCACCAGCTTCATACCGGACAGACAATCTGTTCCCCTTTGGTGAGAACGCGTTCATTGCCGCCATGCCATCATCGTTGTAGAGTACCGCCTCCGTTGAGCCGCCACAGCTCATATCGCCAAAAGTTGTCGCCACATCGCACGAAAGCGATCATGCTGCTCCTCCGTTGTCACTGTAGAACCTCACCTCTTTCGAGCCAACAAGCTTAACTCACCGGAGAATTGCCACCACAACACTGCCTTCGCCACAAACCACAACCTCCGCCAAACTACCGTAGCTTATCTCACCGGAGAGCCGCCGCCGCAATGCTACCGTTGTCATAAACCAAAACCTCCACCGAGTTGTTGCCACAGACTATCTTGTTGGGGAGACACCGCCTCCACACCATCTTCATCGCTGACCTCTGCTACTTGGCACTGCCAACTACGCTTGGCTTCGCTCCTAGCACGTCACCAAGCCAATCAGCCACCATCACCACCATCGAGTAGACCAACCGCACTCTGCCAGCACCACCACCAACACCGTCATCGCCTCCTACGCCCCTGGTGCCACCGCTGTGCACGCCACTAGTGTGCCGCCACCACCGACCCTTCCACCTTTGAGAACACCCCCAACAATACCGACACTACTACGAAAAAGGTTTTCGGTGCCGGTTAAAAGAGATTTTTGCTAGCAGCGGAGGCAACCGCCAACGAGAAATGGCCAGTGAAAATAGAGACTTTTCACTAGCGGATGACCAATCGCTTGCCAAAAAAATCTTCACAAACGGTGACAACCTTTCCACTGGCGGATGGCTAGTCGCATGTCAAAAATATTTTCACATGTGGCACCATTAAGCCAGCCGCCAGTGATAAGGATTTTTGGTGAGAAAAATAAAATACAAAAAATGCATTAGCAAAAATCCGCAAATTAATCGCAATGAATTTATCAACGGGTGATACCCGTAGACCGTATTCTGAGGCTATTGGGGAACGCTGGTACTAGGATCTACATGAGAACGTATCAAGCAAGTAGAAAACAAGGATTATACTGGTCCAGACCCCTCGGAAAGTAATTGCTCTAATCCAGTTTATAAGAGATTATGATGAGAATCACAAAAATTACAATAGAGAACAATAGAACTGTTGATGGTCCTTAAATCATAACATCCGACCAACAATCCCTACATATAATGAAATAAAATATGGTATCCCACTTAGTGGTATGGATTATTACTAATCATTTCCACTAGTGTTGGTGAAATATGTGTATGTAAGTATTTTATGCAGAAAACACACCCGTTATGCGAGGAAACACACCTCCGGATAATCAGGTTCAAGTACACCGATTGGAGGGCACACATGTCAGTCCAAACCAACTTAAAATGGCCCAATCCACCGTGCACCTCCTTAGGGACCCACCTGTAGTCGGGAAGCCAAAGACGGTGGATAAAGGCGGTCGCACTGGATTGGCAAAACCAGGGGTTCGGCTGAACTAGGCTGGGCTCTGACCGAGCCCAGTTTTCCACGTGGTGCCTTCATGAGCTCTCCCAAGGTCGGTTGTGGCAGTTACCGCCTCATACAACCACCATGCTGGCCTATAAAAGGAGGAGAAGCTCTCACTCACAACACATAAACTCTTTGGAGTACTCTCTTCTTCCTATCTAGGCTTAACTATTTCTTCTTAGTAGAAAATAGGTAAAGAGTGAGGGGAAGCTCTGGAGGAGTTCCCAGAAGTTTGGCGCTCTCTCCGACTTCTACCTCGACGGATGCAGCTTTCTAGGAGGAATTCTGGAGTACCGGAGCTGTCGGTACACTTTGCTCCAGGTTCGGAGAAACTACTTTTATAAAGTAAATATTTGGGATCCTTTCTAATGTTATTTAATTACTTAGTCTAATTGAGATAGATTTCCATCTTTGCGCGTTCATTGTATAATATTCGTACTAAGTGCTCTAGTACTAGGACTTTGGATAAAGAAGGAAGTTCCTGCGTGAGTATTATAGTAGTAATTAATAAGTAAGGGGTGATATCTAGGTTAGAGATTACCTTTGTTTGTTGTGTATCCCACGGATTTGTTAGAGGTAGACGGCAGGTGGTGACAATCCTAAATCCCGTCTTAGTAATACTCCACGTTAGGTTACATCATAGAGCTATAACCGAAACCACGCTGGCAGACCAGCAGGGGTCGGTGCCCGAAGCAACAGATAGAAAATTACCTTTAACTTAGCTTAGATAATTAAAACACATGGAAAGTCCTCTCTAGCCTAGCTAGCCTACCAATAGTTGTTGTCCTGTGATAGTCTTAGCCTTAGGTAGATTATGCACGTTCCCTGAGTTTGATATCCTTCTGGGGTCACCTGAAGGTGAAGTGCTGCAGCGGTATTCCGTGCGCATGCGGATTTATCTGTGGTTGCAAGAAATTCCAACAAGAATCTATCAGGTCTCCAAGTAGATCCTCATCAAGAACGATTCGACGAGATCAAACGGCGAATTAGCTTCGATGTCCTCTCGATTGCTTCCCGCTGTGGCTTGTGGTTAGGCGATTATTCGATGATTCCCACCCTGGGAGGGGGGAGCCTTGTTTTTATACGACAAGTATCATTTTCCACCAAGTAAAACTAGGGGATCCCTCTACTGCATACAAAACCAGAAAGTCTGTATCTCCCCCGAATAGGACTCTAACACCTTCTATTCGGGGAGATAATTTCCTTATAAGGCTAAGGTTACCTTCCCGTATACTTTAGGGTATGCCGTATCCATATACAACGCGACCCCAAGGATAGGAGGTATGCCTTATCCGTAACCCTGATAGTAGCTCCCAACTTCAATGCAAACGAGTTTGATTGTATCCTCGACCCAAATCTCCTAGGCAAACGATGCCATCCTCTTCTGAACAGTCTCGGCAGTCGAGAACATATAGAGCATGCGACTCAGTTCCTTGTCATGGAAGACTCGAGAACAACGATATACTACGAATTTGGATTGAAGTAAAAAAGAACTGAAAAAGCTGTCATAAATATATCAAGAATACTGGCAGCGGTAATCACTCCTTTCCTCGAAATTCAAAGCGCCGATCGTTACCTATAAAACCTGGTTTTCGGATCCATTTGAGTTCCGTTTGCCAAATTAAACCACCACTCTCTTGTCTTCCGGATCCCTCACAACCTCCGCCAGCCAAAAACCCTAGTTCTGCTCACCCCTAGTCAATCCTATGGACCTTGGCAAGTCCAGTGTCGACACAACAGGGATGAAGAAGCTGCAGATTGAAGGCTCTTTGCTCGAGAGGAAGTCGATGGAACGTTCAGAAGGAGGTACAACCCCTATCCCTGCACTAGGGCAGATTGTTTGTATCGAAACTTTCACGCAATGCGGTTTTCTGCCCCATCCTTCCAAATTCCTTCTCCTTCTACTTGACTTCTACGGCATTCACCCCCTGCACCTGAACCCAAATTCCATATCTTTCCTTAGCATCTTCACACACCTTTGCAACGCGTACCTTGGGGTGTCGCCCTTAGATCTGTTTAGGCATTTCTACGAATTAAGGTGGATGGAATCCCGTAGAATCTCCTATTGTTGCGGTCTTCGCCTCCGAGACGGGATGAAGGGAGAGTACATCCCTTCAATTGCCCGTCCTCTCGAGGATCGTGGAGGGAAAAATGGTTTTATCTCCTTATCAAGGACCACGCCGATAGCCTCGCTATCCCCAATCAGAAGCCTGAGCGCTTGCTTGACCTCTCGAGGATCGTGGACGTTGAGGCCTTCCTTGACCCCTTCCCTCAAAAGCTTCGTAGATAAGGTCCACAACCTTCGAGAATAAGGGTTAACGGGGTACGAAGTCGCCGAAGACTCGGGGGTGGAGGATGAAACACGGATCTCGGTTCGGGGTATACGATCTCGTAACCCTCCTGACGTTACTCCAACTATTTGGTTAGATCTTAAAACCTAATGTAAACTTCCTATCTGCAGATCTTGATGATGCAACCGTGTCTAGCCGTGTAGGCCACAAAGTAATCGACCATTCATCGAATGCTGATAACCTCCCTCCCGCTATGCGACCGCATGCCCGCGGAGAAGGATGCCACCATCAATATAAGTAACCTTAGACCACCCCCTCGTTTTTGCAATCCATATTGTGGGAGTAGAAATCTAAATCGTTACAGGCCCTACCACTGACAAATGTCAGCGGTCCACTGATTGATCATTAGGCCACTGGCTCTCTTAAAGAGAAGGCGATGTTTGAACAGGTGGCTGCCGTAGACGCTCCTGGGAGCAGTAGGACCAAACCGACTAAAAGGAAGCGGGTGACGTTGGAGATGACGTCGGGGGCTGGAAAACTGGTCCAGACAAGTGGCTCCGAGGTCAGTCGTGTTCTCCCAGACCCTCTCATTATTTGATTAGTTTCCACTATCCTGACATAAATGATCTTCAGACCACGTCCAGTGCAAAGCCCCCACCCCGGAAGGCGGGCACACTCCTGAAGCGGCAGAGATTCAAGTAAGTGTTTTTGTGGTTTTTGTTTCTTTGTGTGGCTCCCACTCTTCCTTTCCAACATGCTCCTTTCTCGATGTAGCGCCTCCTTACCGACCATGAGGAAGTTAGCTCTCGGTCCCCGATCATCATCGTTGCTGCAACCCTGCCACCACCTCCTCCCTCTGGCGCTTCGGAGGTTGTTGCCTCAGCACGACATCCATGGCCGAAGAGATGTGTACCGGACTCCAGACTGTTGCGTGTCACATTCTCGCGTGCCTCAAGCTCACGTGTCCAGAGGTCGACCTCAAGGAGGCGTTGTCAAAGGGCGGTGCTGGCCGAGTTGGGGGAAGGCATTATCCCCTTTTTTGAGGAGTAAAAAATATTCCCTTTTAACTTGTATCTTAAAGGCAGACCTTCAGCATGTTGTCCTTGTTGAACAATTTCCGATTTACCACTTTTACGTCTATGATGGCGTTCATGGTCACTTGTAGATGTGTTGAAGATGAGGTCATCCAGCAAGGAGGATGTCCTCATAATTTTCCCATTAACATCTCCTCACCAGACGCCTCCTCATCACCAAATGGTGACAACCAGGCTTTAGTTGTTGTCCACCCCGATAACATGCTAGATCCACCAGGACCAGACTACGAACTCCTTCACGAGCGAAATCAAGGTAGGAACTTCGATTGTCGCAATGTTTGTCCTTATATTAGATAGAGCACGCTAATAATTGATCGATACCCTTGTCAGGTATTGAGACCGCTCTCGAAGTGAAGCAATGCAACGCCGAGTATTGGAAGAGCAAATTCGAGAAGGCGAAGCTGGAGAAAAGGGCAGAGGTTGCACGCAAAGAGGAGAACGTAGAATTACTCCGAGGGAGGGAAATATGGATTTCCTCCTACCTCGAGAATTTCTTTCTGGCCCTGATGCGGTTGTGCAAGGAGCTGCGCATGGTCCGCCCTCCTACCGAGAAGTCGTTGGGTGGCTACCTTTCCCGGATCTGGAGTACTTGCCACCGTTTGGCAGGAATCGAGAAGTGGATCGACAACAACCTTAAGCAGGAATATCGTCACGCCAACCGACATGCCGGTGGTCACCTGATTGCTTATATCCGGGATGTGCGCCCCAACATGAACTTGTCCTTTCTGCGGGAGGGGTTTCGCCATTATCGACTGAGTTCTGCAGAGATAGACCAGTTGGTGCAGTCATTCGCTTAGCTTGATGAGGGTGTTTTCTCCTCGATAGACTACTGGCCTTCATGGTAGACCGGTTACCTGAATAACAATAGGTCTTCTAGTTATGAGTCTGTATGATAATATTTATGTAAGAATTGAAATCTATATCTAGATATTAAAAACATAGTGTAAGAATACTCTCGCTAGGGCTGCCTCAGGCAATTAGAGTATGGCACCCTTCCTAGGCCCCAGCTGTTTTTATGGAAAAGTCGTTTTCCAAAAGGCAGCTTGAATCTTATAACAAACCATGCTTGAAGCAGCAAATTCCTAGCCCCCAGCCATGAAGTTGGGAAATCAATTCCCGATTATACGCCTTGGTTAATACGTTCAAGTGGGCGTTCTAACATCACCAATTCTAACATGGTCGTTTGGCCCTGCACGGCCTGTTGAACTTTCGAAGTGGTAGGCATCCCCAGCCAAGATCCATGGGATACCTATTAACGATAAAATTTGGTAAGCCTCGAAGTCATCATCGGCATAGAGTCAATATCAGCTTCAGAGTCCTGGAATCGGCCGATATGCATTATCAATCGCTAGCAGTTGTATTCTTGATGGATTCGGAAGGAAATTAATCGATTAAAGGAAGTTTATCCAGAAGAGTCCGGGTTCAAGGAGGATGCGGCATGACAGTTTATCCTTTAATTAGGCAGAGTTGCTAGTTTCCTTTTATCTTTAGGAAAATGTGTTTAGTGTCCGATAAGGACTTTATGTCTTTCCTTTTATCTTTAGGAAAGTTTGTGTCATGTCTGATATGGACTAGTATCTACTCATGCGTATAAATATATACACCTAGGTTCCCTATAAATTATCTCAACGATCAATACAACTACTCTCGGCGCATCACCACCCTTTTTTCCGAGGTTTTTTTATTTATCAACCTGACGCGGGGCTGCATCGGCTTTCGATCTCCAGCAAAGGGGTAAGTCTAACGTTTCACCGACCCTGGTGATTATATAGGCTACATTGGTGTTGTTCAAGGCTGCATCGCTTTGATCTCTTGGATCGCTCTGGTTCAGTTGATATATTTGTCTACTTGATATTTCAGTTCTATTTTAATTGAATTGTGTTTAGAGACGCATCGGTTTAGTTGGACTGTCTCGGTTCGGTCTGATCTTCTGTCTTAGTTGATATATCCCTTCAATCACAATGTTGTTTTAAATAGAATTGTTATATCTATCACATTAGACAGATCTATCGGCTCGTCAAGTATTAGATTATCATATACAATCTCGTGCTACATCGGTTAGGTTCGATCTACTAGATTGTTGTTGATAATATAAATCTTGTTAAGCCCATAGGTTGATGCTAATATTTTATGGGAGTGCTAGCCGATAAGTTTTCTGGACATTGCATCGGCTTACAAGGATTACTTATAAGTTGGTTTTAGCCGATGACAACAAATGTTTTCACTGTTTATCTAATCCTTTGGATTTAAAGACATCGGACCTCCAGCCGATGAATGCTTTAACCTTCGGATCAGTGCTTATTCAATCTATCATTACTAGCTGATTGGTTTCTACTAGATTATATTATTGTTTTATTACATTATCATCAGCCGATTATCTTTATGTCATTATTTACTCAAGCATCAAGATCTATACTGGATATATATATAGTCGATAGTTCAAAACTCTATCAATATCAGCTAGTATAAGCATCGGTTGGAATGACTACATCGGCTTATCAGCCGATCGGCTCTTTTGATCTTCAATTTATATATGTTGTCAGTTGCAAGAACAAACATCTCACCATTATTTTGGACTGGCACCGGAGCTAAGCAGATCTCCCAGGCCATCGTGTTTTTACGTCAACAATACCAAAGCTTGTCACGTGAATGTAAGAGAACAATAGGATTGACTTCGAGACGAGGCGATATAAGAAGAGGAGATCACTGGATAAAACACTCATAGGATATCAAAATATGAAGTATATTTATTGTAATACTAGATTTACAAACTATTTACATAAATCCTATACAAAAAATTTATGTAGTTGGTCGATGTTCCAAGAGTTTGATAACTCCCGACCCTCGTTGTCGGCAATCTTGAACGTGCCTAGCCTCAAGACTTCGACCACCATGTACGGTCCCTCCCACTTAGGTGAGAGCTTGTTGCGCCTACCTAATTCTGGACTCGTCGGAGGACGTAATCACCGATGGTGAGTGTGTAGGCACGAATACGCTTTTCGTGATGGCGATGTAGAGCCTGTTGATATGCGGGTACTCGAACTACAACTTGTTCTTGATGTTCTTCTAGGAGATTGACCTCGTTTGCCTACCATTCATCTTGTTCCTCGTCTACATACTTTTCCACTCATGTAGAGTGATGTCGTAGCTCTAAAGAGAGCATGGCCTCGGACCCGTACACGAGGAAGAAGGGTGTTTCTTTTGTGAAGGCCCATTGGATGGAGAGGAGTTCATCGCCCCAGCTTGTATCGTAGGCCATGAGCCTGTCGTATACACGTGTCTTGATCCCTTGGAGCACAATGCCGTTTGCCCGCTCGACTTGCCCATTACTCTTAGGATGGAAGACTGAGGCAAAGTAGATTTTGACCCCGAATTCAATGTAGTAGTCTTGAAAGGCACCGCTGGTGAACTAGGAGCCATTGTCTATTAGTATTCGGTGTGGTAATGTGAGCCGGCAAAATATCTCTTTCATGAACTTGCAAAATATCTCTTTCATGAACTTGATGACGTGTTCGGCTTTGATCTATCTTGTTGGCTCTGTTTCAATCCACTTTGTGAATTTGTTGATAGCCACAAACAAGAACTTGTAGCCGCCTTGTTCTCGAGAAAAGGGTCTGAGGATATCAAGAACCTAGCACGAGAATAACCAGGTGAGAGGGATGGTCTGAAGTGCTTGGGCTAGCATTTTGGTGTGCTTCCTATGGAACTGACAAGCTTCGCACCGTTGTACCAAGTCACAAGTGTCTTGAAGGGCTATAGGCTAGAAAAATCCTTGTCGAAAGGTTTTCCGACCAGAGTTCTCCTGCCGGCGTGTGATCCGCAAATTCCTTCATGGATGTCGAGCAGCAGATGTTTGCAATCTTAGGGAGAGATACAATTGAGCAATACTCCTTCTGCAACCTTTTTGTAGAGTTCGTTGCTGATCATACAGTAAGCTTTTGCCTACCGGGAAAGTTTTTGTGCTTCGGTGTCATCATCCGGTTGCTTGTCTTCATCCAGAAAGTCCATGAGTGGTTTACGCCAATCTTGAATTATCTCAATGTCCACGACGACATTGTTGACCTTTAGGGTAGCCCCAAGCTATTCTCGGTATTGGCTATGGTGCATTCATCGTTGGATGGCTTAGTCAGGACATCTAGGAAAGTGCCTGGCTCCACAGGTTCTCTTCTAGACGTGCGTCGAGCTAGGTTGTCGGCATCGATGTTGTCTTTTCAATAGACATGGCGCACTTCGAGGCCATGAAACTTTTGCTCCAGCTTCCTGACTTCCCCGAGATACTTGGTCAGTTCGGGGTTTGAGCATTTGTAATACTTCTACTTGCCTTTCACAATTAGTCGCCTTACTCCAAGTGTCGCTGCGGCTCGTAACCCTGCGAGCATACCTTCGTACTCCGCAGTGTTGTTCGTTGCCCGGAAATTGAGGTGTATAGCATGTTTGAACTGATATCCGATGGGTGAGGTCAATATGAAACCTGCTCGCGCTCCTTGGCTATTGAAGGCCCCATCGAAGGCCATTGTCCAATTCTCGTTATCCGTTTCACCGGCTGCACCGTCCTCAGGGAAAGTCCAATCAGCAACAAATCAGCGAGGACCTGGGACTTGATGGTTGTGCGTGGGATGAAGTTGACATCGAATTGGTTGAGCTCGACGACCCACTTGGCAATGCGTCCTACGACATCTTTGTTCCTGACCACCTCACCTTGGGGGAAAGAAGAGACGACCATGATTTTATGAGCCTGAAAGTAGTGGCGCAACTTCCATGATGTCATGAGCACAGCGTAGAGCTGCTTTTGGATTTGCGGGTAATGGCCTTTGGCATCGTGGAGGACCTCTTTGACATAGTACATCGGGTTTTGTACTTTATCCCTCTCGACGATGATTACAGTGCTAATAGAGTGAGGTGTGGCGGCAATGTAAAGAAATATTTCATCCATTGGTTGTGGAGCAACGAGTACAGGTGGGTTGTCATCGTTCTCCTATCCTAGCCACTAATCGGCTTAATGTTACCATGCACCCTGTAGGCTTCTGCACTTCCTTAAGCTTTGTCGATGACTTCATGTTATCAATGGCCTTGATTTTCTCGGGATTTGCTTCAATGCCTCATCCGGAGATGAGAAATCCACGCTCTTGCTGATCTGGCTGTCGAAGGCCCCTTGGATCTCTCGTTGGTATGTTTTACCTGTGTTGAACAATCCGAAGGGCATTTTGGTGTAGCTTTGAAAACAGCTAAGTGCGTGATGAACATTTTCTTCTCTTCATCCTCTTTGGCCATGCTAATCTGGTGCTAGCAGGAGTATGTGCCAAGAAAACACAAGAGCTCACATCCGACCGTAGAGTCCACCAGTTGGTCAATGCAAGGAAGAGGGAGGTAGTCCATTGGGCACACCTTGTTGAGGTCGGTGAAGTCTACGCACATCCTCCACTTTTCATTGGCCTTGCGCATCATTACTAGGTTAGCGAGCCACTCTGGATGGATGACTTCTCTAATGAAGTCAACCTTGAGGAGTTTTGTCTGGCTCTTCTCAGATGACTTCCTTTATATCTTGGGCGAACCGATGTAGTTTTTGTTTAACTTGCTTGGCGTGTGGATGCACCATTAGTTTGTGCTCAATCACCTTCCTAAGGACCCCTGGCATGTCAGACAGTTGCCAAGCGAACACGTCTGCATTATCACGGAGGAAGGTGATGAGCTCGAGTTCCGATTTGCTGTCGAGCGTTGCTCTGCTCATGACTGTCTTGTTGGGGTTGCTGCTGGTCAACGGGATTATCTTCATTGCACCATCCGGCTTGGGGGTTATGTTGGCTTTGGTCATCTTCCAGGGAGGTTCAGTAGTGGTGGGTGGGGCGAGGATGTTCTCGACCATGTCGAGGCTCGTCTTGTCGTACTGCACTACTACCTTAGTGTGCCCTGGAATCGTGATTGTTCAGACCCGGTATCTTGATTAGCTAATACACATAGTGTGATTCCGAAATAAATTTTGCGAGGATAGCATGGTAGGCTATATTGAAATCCGCTACGTCGAAAGTCATCTGCTCGGTTGGGAAATTGTCGACCTGACCAAACATCACCGCAAGCATAATCTTTCCTAGTGGCCTCAATGATGATTCTGGCATGATCCCATGAAAAGTTTGTTCGAAAGGAATGAAATCACTTCGAGGGATACCCATTGCATCAAGAGTGCTGGCGAAGAGGAGATTGATGGAGCTGCCGCCATCGACGACAACCCGTGCGACCTTAATGTTCCAAATAGTGGGTTCAATCACTATTGGATATCGTCTGGGATGGTCGTTGTTGTTGAGTTGACAGTTTCAGATAATTCAATCTTCTGACTGGACCATTTCATCTTGGTAGAGACTCCTCGTGATGTAGAGTAGACTTTTCGTTCTACCTTCTTGTACTCTTGCTTGGAAGTGTACGATGTAGATCCGCCGAAGACATGGGCTAAGTGCTGGTCAAAATCTAGGAACACGAGTTCGTCGTCGGACGAGAGATCATCAGTGCTCCTCTCGACCACACAAACTTGCTTTCCTTTTCCGAGGGCCAGCTGTTTTGTGAAGGCTTTCTAGAACACTTGGCACTCTTCCAATGTATGCGTGTCATTCTTATGTATTGGGCACCATTATCGTACAGGTTCATTGCCTTGAGGTGCTGGCCTTTTTGGGGCGGGTTCACTTGTTCTGCGACAAGGACCTCTGTCTCCGCCTTACGCTTTCGGTTCTATTTACAGTTCTTATTTTCCTTTTTGCTAATATGAAATTTGGCTTGATATTCATCAATGAATCACATCCTCTTGATCTTCAATATTTCATCTTGTGTTTCTTCTTCACCAAGGGTTGATCCTCAACAACTTGTGACATCTTATGGCCTCGATCGGTTTGTCGGTATTCGGCCAAGCACTTGCTGCTGCACCACTACATCGGGTTCTTCAGCGCCAAGCCTCCGCTTGCCCTTCTCCCATGCGTGGTCCATTGCATAGCCAACTCTTGCAAACCCTTCACCGCATCTTGCCATCTTCCGTCACTTGTAGCCTTGAATCGTAATGAAACCTCGTTGTATTGCATATTCTTCTTCATCATCCTCGTTGGCTTTTCATTAGACTAATGCTTTGCTTATACACTCAATAAACATATTAGTCGCTTAATCATTTATCATCAATTAACCAAAACCCACTAGGGGCAAGGATGCTCTTTCAAACCTGCTCAAGATGATGAAGTGTCATCGTAGTCAGGAGTGCATCCCCCCGACGTATGGCCCCGTTCTCGGTCCTCTGTGAATTTTGTCGTCGTCTGTCGTCATCCCGGCGTTGTCGTCCTCGATCACTATCATCGTGACTTTGTCAACTCTATTGTTGTCATCCTATCGACATAAGTCGTCTTGACGATCTCGGTCATTGTTCTGACTATCTCGATGATTGTCGTTTCCCCCCTTCTATGTCGTCCCTAAGGTGCGGGAGGCTGATAGTGGTCGTCTTTGTTCTGATGTCGTCATTCTTGCCTCCGGCCGTTCAAGTGATCGCGGAGGGCACGGTCCTCCTGATGGGGAGGGGTTTGACGGACTAGGCTCCTTGGTGGGGCGTCCTGAGGATTCCGGCTTGGATCCTGGCTGGGGTGCGGGCTGGGGATTTCCTCAGCGCCATTGTTCTCGGCTGCCCTGTCCAGGTACGGAGTAGAGCATGTTTTGGTAGCAGCGAGCAAGCCAGTGCCTGAAGTATTGTAGGATTAAAATTAAGCTTTCAAAACGACCCTGTGCTTCACTAGAAAATCCTCTCTATCCTTTACCTATTTTAACTTGTGTCCTTGGATGAACCTGACGAAGAGCTAAACACATTCGTTCCCTGTGGAAATTCTATACCTTGGAATACTTCCGGGTGAAGTGCTACGGCGGTATATCCGTGCGCTTGCGGATTTTATCTATGAACGTAAGAAATACCAACAATCGCTGACCTCCGCCACTGCCATGGCGCTACCAACTACGCTTGGCTTCACTCCTTGCACATCGTCGAGCCGATCAGCCACCATCACCACCATCGAGCAGACCAACTGCACCTCTGCCACCACCACCAACAACACCATCATCACCACCCAGGCCCCTGGAGCCGCCGCTGCGCACGCCACATGCGACACCATTAAGCCAGCTGCCAGTGATAAGTGTTTTTGATGAAAAAAATAAAATACAAAAAATGATTTGCAAAAATCCTCAAATTAATCGCAATGAATTTGTCGATGGGTGATACCCTTAGACCGTATTCTAAGAGTATTGGGGTATGTTGGTACTATGATCTACACGAGAACGTATTAAGCAAGCAGGAAAAAACAAGGATTATACTGGTTCAGTCCCCTCGGAAGGTAATAGCCCTAGTCTAGTTTATATTAGATTATGACGAGAACCACAGAAATTACAATAGAGAACAATAGAATCTATCAGGTCGCCAAGTAGATCCTCATCGAGAATGGCTCGACGAGATCAATCGGCGAATTAGCTTCGAGGTCCTGCGGATTGCTTCCCGCTGTGTCTTGTGGCTAGGCGATTATTCGGTGATCCCTACCTCGGGGGGGAACCTTGTGTTTATACCACATGTATCTTTTGCCCCAAGTAAAACTCAGGGATCCCTTTCCCGCATAGAAAACCTTAAACCATATCCCCCGAATAGTACTCTAACACCTTCTATTCAAGGAGATAATTTCCTTATATTCCTATTGAATTTCCTTATATTCCTATTGAATTCCTTAAAGCTAAGGTTACCTTCACGTATACTTGAGGGTATGTTGTATCCGTATACAACGCAACCCCAAGGATAGGAGGTATGTCTTATCCGTAACCCTGACAAAATTCACCGGTGACAATCACATATCCCAAATTCACGAATCATATCCACAACAAATTCACGAGTCACGTTCACACGGAAAATACCAAATATTATCAAATTTCATTGAATTCACAATGCACCACCATCCCAAAATTCACAAAAAAAAGCATTCCACACAATCACGAAATTCACAAAAAAATGTCAACGTCGCTCGGTGTTGACGATGAAATTTGGTAAGCATATGAATTGGAAACAAGGTCTAATTCGAAGCGGATTTGGAGATATGCGGGATTCTCAGAAACAGGGTACGCATCGACTGGAAGACCGTATCGGCTGAAACCGAGTCTGATATGGATAGCCAATACAACCAATATTGGTTACATGATCAATGTCAGGTTTGAAAGGAGGATTGCGGTGATGTTGCCAGGCGAGAGTGGAGTCCGAGATTGCCAATTATATCTATTAATTACGATTATATGTAATTTCTTCATGGACATTTTCGGTAAGAGTCCACCTAAGGGACTTGTTTGCTAGTTGGAGTTGTATTAGGACAATATGAGTCGTGTCCATCATGGACAAGTTTGTATTTTCAGGTATAAATATAAGCCCAAGATCTTATGAATAAAAATAACACCAGTTCAATCAATCTCGGTGCATTGCTAACTTTTTACTTTTATTTTTGACGAATTCTTGCTTTCGAGTCGAGCTGCATCAGGTTTGATCTTCGGCGAAGAGGTAAAAGTTGTTATGGCGGTTTGCATTATCGGAATTAGTGCTTACATCT
This sequence comes from Oryza punctata, assembly GCA_000573905.2. NCBI lineage: Eukaryota > Viridiplantae > Streptophyta > Magnoliopsida > Poales > Poaceae > Oryza > Oryza punctata. The sequence continues at coordinate 8,478,575 of CM002495.2, forward strand.
TCATGACACTCTAATTCTATCTTGCGAATCTCCGAGTTATCATATACGTTATATAATCTAGTTTGACAATACTATCTACTTGCATCGGCCGAACTCTATCTAGGGTTTTGCTGATAACAGCTAGATTGAGTTGTTAGTTTAAATTATATAATGTATCCACCATCCCGAGAAGGCAACCATCGGCTTGATTGTCTAGATATTATGTTTCTTTTCATACTTAATGTTGCATCAGTTAAGTTTGATATATTAAGTCGTGATTAGAATCATAATCTCTAGCCTGCTTTATGGTTGTTAATAAGGATAGTATCGGGGTTTCAGCCGATCTTACCTGGTATAGATGTTTCACATAGTTCCATGCTTTGTTTAATATGTTATATCTACCCCTTATATCGGGATCTAATCTAATATAAATATATTGGATTTATTACCAATCTGATTGGTGGTAGTTAGATATATTTGTTGCAAGAAAATATCCTAGTATAAGGTTGTATCGGAGCTATAGCCAATACATTCTTAAATCTAGATATCGGCTATGACATGAGTACATGTAATTGTTATTTTATGTTATTTTAGATTTGGGTAATTTATACTATCTCGGTTAAGTCTGATCTATCTCAATTGCTGATTTCTAAAGTAATATTGATTTATAGATTACATAATACTGGTATCTACAGCCGATGTACCAAGTTTAGGGTTAGCTTATTATTGAATATGCCTTATAACTGATTCATGCTTTACTGCATCAGCTAGGTTATATCACGACATGACATCGGCTTCCTAGCCGGTCGATTGTCGTTTACTAATAGAACTTGTATGTTTCATCTTGTTGATTGCAGGATCAAATCAACTGGCACGCTATTGAAACCGAAAGTAAGTTTTGGACCTGCACTATAGTTAAGCAGATCTCCCAAGCCAGTGTGTGTTTTTTGCATCAACACTCGGCGTCGGCAACGGAGGGTGGAGGCCAGCCGCGACGAGATCAACTCACCCTAGAGATGGCCACCGTTGCACGAGGGAGAGAGAAAGATGGTTTGGCGACACTAACGACAAGGAGGCCCCGTAGTGGCAGATCAGGGCTCCCTTGGCCCGACGGCGGTGGATGAGGGAGAGAGGAAAACGGTCGTTCGATGCCGACGACGAAGAGGCCCCGCGGTGGCGTATTCGGGCTTCGTTAGCCTGGCGGTAGTGGACGAGGGAGAGAGGAAGATGATCGAGCGACGCCGTCGATGAGTTGGCCCCGCGGTGGTGGATCCCCGCTCCGTCAACCCGACGGCGGTGGATCCAAGCTCCCACGGCTCACCATCGCCGGATCCGCTCCCAGATGCCCCCTCCGCCACGCCGATGCCGCTGCCTACTTCCCCACACCGCCGCCCCCTTCCCCGTGCAGCCATCCTCTCCCTCTTCATCGTCGTCGCCCAACTCGGTCCGCTCTGGCCAGCTGGATCCACCAGCAGGGAGGCTAGGGTCGCAAAATCTGTTGGCCGACACGGCAGCAGTACTGGGCAGCGATGGAGGCGACGGTAGCCAGTGATGGCGGAGAGAGAAGGGAGACCGGAGGTAGGAGGGAAACGGTGGGAGTGAGGCGGAGAGAGAAGGGAGATGGAGGGACCAATGAGAGAACCAAAGGGAGGAGGGGGAGCCGAGGAGTTTGGTGGGTGGTGAATTTTATTTTAATAGCATAAAAAATTGTTTCGCGGCGGTGCTCTTTACCTACCACCAGCGAAAACCCAATTTTCGCTGGCAGACAGTTAAGAGGTCCGCCTCGAAAAATAGAGTTGTTTTTTATGGTGGAACTCTTATGTGTCTGCTAGCGAAAATCGGTTTCCACTAGTGGTTCGTGACCCTGAATCCTCCAATATATTTTTACAAGCATTTTTTTCATTAGTCTACCAGTAAATAAAAAAGTGATGCTATGAAAAATCATTTTTTAAGTTCTGCGAGTTCTACCCACCATGCCTATCGGCCACCGCCACCATGCCTCCCATCTCCATGGTCATCACCATTGTCCTTGAACCATCCGCCTCTATTCCGGCCACATCCCCCATTAGCCAGGGCCGACGATGCTGTCCGCCTCCAACGCGGTTCCGCGCTGACTCGGCAGGCGAGACAGGAGCTAGCATAGCAGCCCAGGAAACCATGACTTGAACTAGCCCAATATGAGGTTGTCATGCATGTTATATCGGGGATGTCTAGTACGCGATCGATCGCACGAACCCCCACGCACGATCGCGTCAATTTCCATTTTTTCCGGTCCCCTGTTCATATGGGATTTTTCCTTTTCTCCATACGGTGTTGACATGGGCTGCACGTAATATGGTTGGCCTTCTGGCCCATGCGTTGTAGCCCGTGTGTTTGTTAGACTACTGGCTCACATGCTACACAATTTTATGCATCCTATTTCTATGCATGAATAAATCTTGCACATATAACCTTTATACATAGAAATATATTTTCTGTTTTATATAGGAATTTTATACACAGAAGATTATGAACTTTATACATATAAATATTCGGGATGTAAAATTTATATATGTAAACTTTGTACATGCAAACTTTATATATAGAAACTTTATGGGTATAAAGTTTTTATATAGAAATTTTTGTTTTAAATATGATATTATATATTTTTTTGTCATCATATAAAAAAAGGAAAATTATCAAATTTGAAAACTAAAAAAAAAATCAAATTGGGCTGGCCTTGCTAGGCCTCGAAGGCCCAACCAAGAGATATCTACGTACCGTATTTCAGAAACTAATAATGGCATGCTAAAAAAAGGAATAAGGAAGGGGGGCTTAGAAGCTGGAAACAAAAATCGGATGTGGTTGCCAAAAACAGAAACTTCGATCTGATCGCGATCCAATCCTACACGCGATCGATCGCTAAATATCCTTTTTGTGTTAATATCCCGTTTACATGGATGAGGTCAGTGCAAAAACTAACTAATTGGACGTCCGAGATGTTCTTCCTATATCTGATGTACTCATGCCCCACTTTATTATCAGATCAAACATATAATAGATGAGTTTTTCTTGTCATTTAATTCATCTCATATCAAGACATTTATTTATATAATTACATTGTAATTATATTTGAAAGTATTTTGAGTGATTTCCTGTCGACATAATATAGAGCTTATCGTTCCCAAGACATGTACACATACAAGTTTTTTTCTGCTTTTATGTACACACACAAGTTGTCCGGGGTGTCAGCTAGGTGTCTTGCTATGTGATCCGGATTTTGGGTGGATGTGACACGTTATAATCCTATGAATCTAAACAGGCTCATACACTATCCAAATTTCTAGTATTAGGATGTATCACATCCACTTAAAATCCCCTATAGTATAAGACGGAGGCAGAATTTATTTAGGGACTGTCTAGTTGGCTTAAGGCAACTAATCCAACAATTAATGCAAAGCTCCATCTAGAATATGAGTATCAATTTGCCCCTGATGCAACCGTCGAATGTTGTGAATATATTTATCTCTCTTGTTGCTTATACTTTTTGACTTGTTGCTTAAATATTTATACTTGATTGTGAAAGAGCACCCCTGCACAGTCTGACAAGCATGGGCACATGTGATTTTTCCCAGCTGACATTTCCTCCGGCCATCTCTTTACTCACGCATTTCTTTTCTATATATAAGTGATTTCATACATGTGCAATACAATCTGGTGCATGAGCTTGACAGGCTTGATTGGTGCGGAGTCAATGGTTTTTGATGTATGGCATCATTATTCACCTCCACATGGACATTCGATCAAGTGAGCGGCTGCATTATTATTAGCGGAACTACTTCTTGTTGCCATGTTGGATCTGCGCATCATACGCTACATAGATTCTTTACTAAGTTTCTGAAACTATTACACACTCATCGTAGTATTTTGTTTTTAGGTTGGCCACTAGGCTCGCCTTCATATCAATTCCAGCCAGCGTGGCGTGTCGTTAGACTTTTTCTATCAGAGTACGGAACGCTTATCTCAAAAAATGATGGAAAAAATAGCATATTAGTCTCTCTGTCCACATTTATCCATAAATATAAGAAATTTTAAACATTTTTTCTGTTTTACCCCTTCAGCAAAGGACCCCTTTCTTTAGTAGTGTTGAACTTCATAGGCACATTAATTAAGTGAAGGGGTATTATCATAGAAAAACCTAAAATTGCTTATATTTGTGACGGGAGGGAGTAGCTAACTACGTAATTATACGCTGATGGATTTGATTATGTATATTTCACCCTAGAAAAGGTTCTCGTTTTGTGCGCATAAGGTTTCGATGGCTCCCTGTGTAAGCAAATTAGAACAAGCGACTGGTTATACACAAGCCTTTGATCACAGACGGCTTGATATTGGCCACTAGCTTGGACAAAAATGCTAATCCCTGCTGGCAGGGATTTCACTTGCTTGGCTGCTAGTACAACCTAGGGCTGCATTATGTTGTACCATTTCCCAACCTCTACTTTATCCTTTTCCACGTCCTTTTCCACGTGTACACTTCCCGAATCACTGAACGGTACGATTTTTAAAACACAATTCTATAGAAAAGTTGTTTTAAAAAATCATATTAATTTGTTTTTCAAGTTTTTTAAGTTAATATTTAATTAATAATTATGCCATAATCCATCCCTGCATTTTCCGTGCTATAGGATTTCCAAATCCCACAATCGAATACAGCCTAAATGAACTAACTAAATATTCCTTTGTTTCTTCCTACGTGTAGCCTAGTTTTTGTCATCCTACATGCATGGGTGTGTGTTGTCTATAAATATGCATTATACGCATGTTTTGTACCAGAAGCTCTCTAGAACAGTAACTAAGCCGGCTTTTCATGGCTGCTGCTAATAATCTTCCCGCTGAGGTCGCCCACCCACGCTCGGGGTGCACGCTGAGGCTGGTTCTTCACCGTCATGGCGATGCCGCCACCAACTTCGATTGCGAAGGCTGCAAGGAGTCGGGAGAAGGCACAAGGTACACCTCTGTCAACAACCCCAGAGTCCACCTCCACACGCACTGCGCCCTCGCGACACGCACGCTGCAGCACCAGCTGGTGAGGGGCGACATGGAGCTCCGGCTCATCGCCCCCACTGGCCGTGACGCCGTCCTCTGCGACGCCTGCTACGGCGCGGTGCGAGGGTTCCACTACCACAGCTCCACGAGCAGCCTGGACCTACACCCGGGCTGCGCCAACATGCCGGTGTCCATCACACTGAAGGAGGGCGGCAGTGGCACCACCTTCGAGCTCCGCACGAAGGTGAAGCACCGGTGCAGCAGCTGCAGGGAGATGGAGGGATACTACCGTCCATGGTGCTACCGCTCCACTAATTTTGACAAGCGCGTGTACCTGCACATCAAGTGCATCAAGGAGATCATGGCTAGCTGTCGCCGCGGCGACGGCGAGGCTCGTCAAACGCATCATGAGATCGTGGCTGCTGGCTCCAGCCGCGGCGCTGGCTTCGGCATTGGTGAAGAAGACGATACCCGTGTGATCGCCCGGTTACAAGAGCGCGCCGGCGGGAGCAGTAAGCTGGTGACGCGCATATGCAAGGTGCTTGTGATCTTTATGCGTGTCGTCATCGGGGTGCTCTTTGGAGACCCGACTGCATTATTGGTAGCAGGAGTGAATTTAATGCCTGCCTTGTTAAATCAGTAAACAACCTCGCTAGGCCCATTGACAGCCCTTGCTGGTATATGGGTTAACCCTTTTATTGACCACACGTTAATGTTAATGTTTATAATGGTAGTGTTATTTTGGTAAAGCATGTAAATCTTAAGGCTGCGCATTATTATTTTACCAATGTTATTTAAATAATTATAGTATTTTTCAGAAAATAGATGATGACTATTTTTAATCTACTTGTATGAAGAAGAAAACTACTAGCTGTGAATTGGGTAGGGCGCGCGTACACGCATGCATGCAGCTTTATTTTCCTCCTCATATATATAGGTTTATTAACTTAGCCAATTTATTGCATTGTGATATATTTTCAGAACTTCTCAAAATTATTTAAGATGCCACCCGCCATCAAATCATAAGTACCCGTGATATATTGTTTCCAATCATCCACACAATATATCTTGTCCTAATATGTGTATTTGATAGTGGTGTACTCCTGCAACGGCAGTACATTGTGCTTCGGTGTGTTAATTTTGCTGCACTTCAATTTTCTCGCGATTTTAATACTTAATTAATGTTTACATTATCCCAACCGTGAGCATGCATGCATGTTTACCCAATGTGTTTCTTGTTAAATAATTGAGCGTGCATGCAAGCATATATAGCACCTGCATGAATCGCTCACTAACTATGTATAAACATTTTGTTCGTGTACCTTCAGTTCATGTGGTTGAGTCATATAAAATAAATTCAGAAGAGAAGCGAGTCAGTTGCTGCGTCGCAAAGTCTCTCTCTTCCTCGGAAAGTTCTGTTATATATGCTTCAACAGAATGTCCTCTTATTTTCTCAAAATTAGTTAATACATACATATACTTGTAAAAATAATACTACAACATTATTAAACTATGAGCAGTTTGTGCACTGATTATAACTGTATTGGTCTTATAGATGGCCATATGGCCCGAGGCCCGCAGCCCGGCCCAAGGCACGCTAATTTAGCCCGACCCAAGCACGGCACGGCCCGAGTGTGGTCGTGCTCGTGTCGGCCCGGCCCAACAACCGGGCCGTGTTTGGGCCGCTCCCTCGGCACAGTGGGCCGGCCCGGCACGGCACGATCAAAAATAAATAGTAGAGGGACATAAAATATACTTAATTAGCAAGACCCAAAGATAAAAGAAATACAAAATAGACTTGTTTCCAGCCATATGAACACAGCCCACAGAGTTTAGAGAGGAAAAATAGACTTATTCTGTGGAGAAGCATGATGGGCTGTCGTGCCTTCGGGCCGGTCCGGCACGGCCCGAGTCTTACTAGGCTGTGCTTGGGCCGTGTGCGCAGCCCGTGGGCTGGCACGGCACGGCACGGCACGGCATGAAGTCTAGATCGTGCTGTGCCGGCCCGACTGACCTCGGCCCAGGCACGACCGTGCTTGGGCCGGGCCGTGCCGGGCGGTCCATTTGGTCATCTATAATTGGTCTTTTTCCCCCCTCATTTGTATTTTGTAGGTTGTTTTTTTCTGGAAGCAGAAAATATCAATAATATGTATATACTTTATATTGAAGAATATTCAGAGTTTTTTTGACTAACTGTATTATATTATTATTTATTGTAAGAAGTAAAAATATATAGACAATCTTCAGACTGAGTGGTACCAATAGTCAATTTTTTCCGACACACTATTACCTCCTACGATTTTGCTAAATATTTGCCAGGTGATGTTTTTCATAGTATTTGATATTTTTCTTGCCGCATGATGTTTTCCAAGATTTATGCAGAAACTGGATCAGTTGAGTCCATAACCGAGTCAACTTAGCTTTCTATCGATGGATGCCTATCTATAAATCAAACAGTCACCCCTATCAGTAGCCATCCATTTATTTCTACTATCTCCCTCGAGCTCTTCTCCTCACTCTCAAACTCACTCTTTCCTTCCCGCTTCCATTTCCTCCCCTTTTTCTCGTTTTCTCCTGCGGAAGAGAAACAGAGGTCGTCGGAAATATTTTTGCTCCTGTGATTTGGTGCGCTCTATGCTGCAGCAAGTATGTGTTTTTTTTTGTGTTTGTTGTTCTAGCCGTGCACTTCATCAGGATTCAAATTTGAGGTGTTGAACTTAGACGACGATGATAATCTAGTACTGTATTTTGTGTGTGGGGGGGGGGGGGGGTTCGCTTTCATTCAGGCTAGGTTTCTTAATGCATTTTTTCGTATTTTGTGTGTGGGGGGGTCGATTTCATTCAGGCTAGGTTTCTTAATGCATTTTTTTGTCATGAATAGTGCTAGGGTTTCAAAGTTGATTTGTTTTTATGAGATTTTTTGGTCTCATGTTTTGGATTTGAGTACATTTAGTTGTTCCTGTCCACCTTACTCTAAGCTCAAGATTAATCTCAATTTTCTGTGGTGATTTTATTTAGCTCAATCTCAAGTTTAGTTGTTCCTGTCCTGTTGATTTTTTGAATGTCAGACAGGTTATACTTAGTAACCTAGATTAAGCTATGATATTTGCATATGTATGGTGCTAAATGTAGTTTTGTATGCACTTACAGAACAAATCAATGGTAATTACGCTTGTAATTACAATGAAAATACATCATAATTACATATGTAAATTTAGATTGTATTTCATATTTGCCATTTATTCCCCTACAAGTAGCATATTTGTTTGACTCTTATTGCCAGTGAAGTCAAGTAATTTAGTTTCTCTAATGTAGGCAAAGCTGGAAGTAATTTTGTTTATGTCATGTTTTGGAAGTAGGTTGTATGCAGTTGTACTTTTGAATTGAATTTTTTGAATGTTTATGGCTACTAGTTTTGTTATATAGTAGTTTTTTTTAGGGATGTTATATAGTAGTTTTGATATCTACTTGTTTTTTTATTTTAGTTAAATACATTGCTTTCACTTAGTTTCAATGGTAGGATCATTTTACTTAAATTTGATCTCAAGGTGTTTTTCATGCTTTACTTCTAGGTTTTCAATTGTTCTTTTCCTTGCATGAGTTTGGTTGTCTAAACAAGAGAGTGTAAAAGAAATCATAACTAGAATTTAAGTGATATTTTTAATTTGTCTAGTTGCAGTGTACTGTTCCATTTACTATTTAGGTCTAGATTCTTATTATTCTTCTAGTGCAGAGAAGTTTGTTGAATAGAATTTTGTAGAGTTATGAATTTTAAGAAGTTGACATGTTCAAGTTAGTAGAGCGGTTTTAATGTTTCGTCAATATGAGTGAAAATGAACCTGCTAGAAGATTGGAACAAATTTTTTTGGGTTGAATCTTCTTTTAAGTGTTCTCTTTCAATTTTTCTTTTTCTAGTTTAACTGTACTATTTCCTTTATGGTTTAGTTCTATATTCTTATTTTTCTTCTAGTTCCGATACTTATAGCTTTCTATAGACTTATGAACTTTGATGAGTTTGACATGTACAAGTTAGTACACCAGTTTTGATGTTTGGTAAGCAGCAGGGAAATTACATCTTGCTAGATGTAATGTAGGAAAAATATGTAGCAGTCAACTCATTTGTTGCTTTGATTTTTATAGATAACAATTTTAACTAGATCTTATGGACTATGGGCTTCCTTGGTTTTACCAGGTCCCGAAACTTCAATTGCATCTAGCATTTTCAGAAGATTGGTAGGTTTCTAAACTTATTTTGTCTTATTCTATCATATGTCAGGAGCAGTGAATGGTGTTCTTGTGAATGGATTTTTTAATGTGATGATATGTTCTTTATTTATACTTGGGACAATTCAATTTTTTAGCTTTGTATGGTATTTGCAGATATTGGTTAGTTTTGTGATGGCTTAGTAGCCTAGGTTGAGGTGTGCAATTCCAAGTGTTATGTCAAAAAGCCTTATATTCAGTTATACTGTAATTGTATCAAAATTACAGTGGACTTACATGTCATGTCAATTGTAGTTACAAATGTAATTTTAATTATATACAGTGTAATTTTTTACTGTCTGTATATAAATCAGAAATTGGTAGGTCTTTTTTAGTTTAATTTATCCAAATATGAAATTGGTAGGCTATTTTGGGTTCAATCTATCTAAATGCGAAATTGATGCTTGTGTAGAATCGCAAACTATATTAACTTTTACTTGTACTAATCAACATATGATCACTATAGATTTTTCTGAATGGTTGTCTGATCATCAACTCAAAGTTTAGTTAGGTGCATCAATTTTTAGTTGTTCTTTACTTCTATATTTTCACGTGTTCTTTTACTTGCAAGGGAATTTTGGTGTCTAAAAAAGTTTGTGCAAAATAAAGAATTTGTTCTTTTTTAATCTGTCTATTGTAGTGTACTGTTTCATTCATGGTTTAGTTCTTGATTCCTTCTTTTTCTAGTGCAAGGAAGTTTAATTCTTCTAGATTTTATGATGGGACTAGTTCAAATTCTATGGTTTGGTGTGCAGGCAGTGGCAAATGAAATGATAGTGTCTAGTGGACTTCCTTGATTTAACCATGTCTATGTACATCTTCAGCAGATTTGTAAGTTTCTAAAATTGTTTTCTTAAGTTGTATCTTCAACATATATACTTGTAAATAAGTAGTTGAACGGTGTTGTTCTTACAATCGAATGGATTTGATTGAATGCCAGATGATAGTTTGTTCTCTGATGACTTAGTAGCCTAGGTTGAGTTATGTCATGTGCATATGTATGGTGCTAAAAATAGTTTTGGATGCACTTACATGACAAACCAATGGCAATTACATTTGTAGTTACGTTGAAAATATACCATAATAGTAATTTTAGTTTTGTACTGATGTAAATTTATATTGTACTACAAACAATGTCATTGCAGAAAGCTGTAATTTTGTTGTATGTACATCTGACTTTCTTAAGTTAATTTTGAGATATTTCATTTGTTGCACATCTTTTGAATGGTTGAGTCAAACTTGCTCGCCTTCATATATTTGGAAGTCCTTATGTATCAAATTTGGGCTGAAATCTTCATTTACTAGTTTGATTTTTTTTTTGTTCTTAATGGGCTAGTTTGTCATCCTAATTAAAATTCGTTATTAATCTATGTTGGCACGGCATGTTATGATGTATTTTTGTTATTTTTTTCTAGTCCCTTGGATGCTAATCCAAGGACACATAAAATCTGGGTGATTTTGGGTGAAAAATCACCGCACAAATGGATAGGTAGCTCCTTCGAGACCCGACGACACCATTGATAGCATTTAACTTCATAGGTAGCCTTTGTCACCGATCGGTGAACACCTATCGCTTTATTAATGATATTTAAATACTTGCAATTTTTTATAAAAATAATGAATACTTTTTCAATCTAAACTTTAGATGAATTAAGTGTTTTTCGATGTGGGAAAGTATTTTCATCCCTTGAGGGGGATATCCCCTCATTTCATGCATATCATATAAACAGTAATTAAAAAATTTGAAAAACAGATTATAAGATAGATTAATATGAAATATATCACTCCACAAACATGTAATTTAAAATTTAACTTATACAAGTTGTAACAAAAATAACAAATATAATTGCAAATGTACAATAACTATTTTTAGTTTAATTTGTTATTTTCTTTGCAACTTGGAGAAGTCGAATTTGGTCTTGCATGTTTTTATGCGATAATTTTATATTAATCTATGTTATCTATTTTTTTTAAAAAATGTTAACTATTTAGATGATATGCCAGCAACGAAGGGACATCCCGTTGAGTGATGAAAATCCTCATCCATTCGATCTACATATAGGAAGAAAAAACTAGCTGTAATTGTATAGGGCACAAGATGCATGCAGCTATATGTTTTTCCCTTCATATGTTGGTTGATTTAGCAAATGAATTAGGTCGCAACATATATTATCATTTTAGGAAATTTTTACAACTTATGCGTAGTGCACTCCTATACACCAGCTATACATTATTGTGCTTCTCAGTCTGTTAATTTTGCTGTCCTTCATTTTTTGCACGCTATTGATAATTTATGTTTGCATTTGTCCCGCGAGAGAATGCATAATTGCACAATGTGTTTCTTGTTGAGTCACATACATGTAAACATCTTTTGTTCATGTGCCATTCAGATCCGGGTTGTTGACTTATTTATATATAATAAAGAGAAAAATAAGAAAACGCGCAAGTCAGTTGTAGCATCGCAAAATCTTGTCGAAGCAGATGGGAGACTGTTAAAAACAACACCCTCCAAAAAGATCACATTATTATGGTTCTATATATTTATGGATAAATTTTCTCTAATAAATTATCAAATGTAAATAAAGTATAATTACAGTGTAATTATATTGTAGCTCACATATAACTAATAATGTGACCTTCACATTTCCTTCGAAATTCGTGCTTGTTGGGAAAAAAATCATAGTGCACACAAAGGTGAGGAGATTCGATCTCGTGACCTTCGCTAGCCTGTTACCATGAGATTTTTAACCGATACATACAAATTAAACTGTAGTTATATCTAAGTTACAATACAAGTTACATTGACAAATTTTTAGAACAAAAGTTTTCAACAACTCTAATTGATGATAATGTAAAAAAATCATCTAAGATTTATTAAGATGCCAAATCTTCCTCTTCCATCGGCCAGCCCCGATAAGCTTGTTTGCCTTGCCATGGCATGCAGCTCAAGCAGCCCTCATATATAGATGGCCATAAGGTCCGAGGCTTGACGGCCTGGCCCATGGCACGATTATTTTGCTTGGTCCAGACATGGCACAACACAACTGGTGTCGAGACCGTAACCACCCAGCCCGTTAGCTGGGCCGTGTCAGCCCAGCCCGACAACTATGTTGTGTCTGGGTCGATGCCTTCGCACAGTGGACCGGCCTAACACGGCACTGTCCAATGATTACGGAGGCAAAATAAACAAGCGAACCAATATAGACTTATTCAGCCATATTAGGCATGGCTTAAAGAGAAAAGGGATGCAAAATACACTTATTCTAGTTATATATGACACGACTCAAAGAGATGAGGGAGGCAAAATAGACTTATACTAAGGAGAGCATGATGGGCTTTTGTACCTTCGGACCAGCCCGATACGGCTCGAGTATTATGGTCGTGCTTGAACTATTGGTGCAGCCTATTGACGGGCACAGCCTGGCCCCGCGTGTAGGTTGGACCATGCCGGCCCGACTGATCTCGGTCCGGATCCGATCGTGCTCGATCCATGCTGGGCCAAGCGGTCCATTTGGCCCACTGTACCCACCTGGGATCAACGACCAGCCATATATACGCACCCTAAAATAATGGTCGGCACGGCCTACCATTGACGCGTTGCGTACTCCGACTTAAGCGAAAATAATAGGATCACATAAGATTGTAGCAACAGATCAATCTTCCTGATTATTGCCAAACATACACAACTCCAAAGACCTATGATCTAACTAGCACAAATTACTCGATGAGACTAACTAATAATAATTGAAGAATTAGATATCACTAATCCCCCCGCAGAAAAAAAAGCAAAAAAAAGATATCACTGATCCCTTCTGATAAATAGTTAAAATCAATCTGAATCAGTGATTTTTGTCGCAAACATTACAGTAGCATCTGCCCTTGGGACCTGATCCCCTGCACCTGTAACTCTTGACATTTTGCTTGGTGAATTTCGAGGAGAGCCAGCACGAGAACTTGCACATAAAACCCGCACAGAAAGGCATCTTGGTATTAGATTGCCAGCATACCCCTGCAAGACAAATTTACCCATTAAACAGCAACTCAATTACAGTGACCTCTCCCTTTATCTTTAATGCACTCGAAACAATGACTTATGAACGTAGTCAGCCTTAATATATCACATATTCACATGAAACACTGGATCAAGTATGAAGTATATATCCACCAAACTAATAAGACTTAAAATCACTTCCTGTTTGTTGGAAGAACACACTATGGAAATTAGTGAACTGATGATTCAGTTTCTGTGATGACTATTCATGAAACTGGAAAGAGAGAGACAGAGAGAATTAACCTGCAGAAGTAGGATTGCCAAGTGCTAACACAAGCACAATTATCAAGCAAACAGCAGCTTTTCTGCCATCCATGGTTGTTAGCAAAAGAAAGTGCAGCGATGTCAATCTTTCGGTGAATATATAAGCAGCAACAACACCTCAGTTTGAATAGGTAATCATGATTACCTGCATTTCAAATGCATGGCCTTGTTCAGTTAGAAAATGATCGATTAGTAGATCTAGTCTTATCATGAGTACAGTTAACGCCGCCTAATCAGCTATATTCCCGTTTACATGCACGGGTGCATAAGAAAGTCAATACAAGAGAATAGCAGGCCCATGAATTGAACAAGACCAACAGGAGGCCGAAAATAGCCAAGGCAAGGTCAACGAGGAATAAGTTCACTTTAAATCCTTCATCTTATCATCGAGTTTGAATCATATCCTTGAATCACAGTATCAGATATAACACTATCGGGGGAGCAGTTCCCCAATAGTGGGGAGATGCAAACCCCCTAGTGAAGATTCGGCCAGGGGGTTAGCAGGAATCCTCTATGAGTTATCTTGTCGCTGTCTGGTTGTTCACCAGCCTCTTAATGAGAGATCTACCAAGGATTTTATTCCTTGGATTGCCCCGATGATGAGGAAATAGGTCCCGATCTTCTGATAGTTATTGATAATTGTTGATTTGGTGGAAACTTGACACACGATCCGACTTCCGATCAACACGATCCGAACCCTGCAATCACAGCACCACGTCTCCTCTAGTTATCAACCATGCGCTGCCCGGTTGACCTAGCCGAGAAGGCTAATCCCTGCATGCGAATCAAAGAACACAAGTAAGAACAATATAGATAGCAACTCAATTTCATATAAATGATTAAGCACACGAATTTGGGTTTCAACAAACCAAACTAGCGACAAAACTGCAATGGCAGAAATAATCTAGGCAAAACCTGACTTTAAACCATGACAGCTACTGAATAAATATAATTAGGGACATCCTAGGGTTAGCCCAAGGGCGTCCACAACTTCGGCTTAGCCCACGACACAATTACAAGGCCGAAGGTCCAAATATGACTCCGATAGGATGAGATACGCAACTTGTTTTGCATATTCCCGACAGCTGAGGAGGAATTTTGACTCAGGATCAAAACCATCTGAAAGTAAACTCCATAAGCTTTCCAACAAGTACTCATGGCCCCGAAATTCCATCTCGATCAGCGGCTAGGTCCGTTTGAAGTTGATGCTCTCAGGAGGCCAGAATCCAAATCCAAAACGTTCCGAACTTTATCTTTTACCTTCTATGGACCAAAAGTAACACGGTGAGGTAAGAGTAAAATTGGGTAAGATCTTGGTTTGGTCCCTAATAAACTTCTTTGATCATCCAAGCACTTCGTGAGCCCGCACTCCTTTCCTTCATCGATGCAAGTATTTCATGGTGTAGTAACATTTGTTCAAACATATGATAAGTATATCTAATATATAACATATGCACCTTTGGTTGATGAATACATAGGGTAATCATGGTCATATCCGAGATATTTGTGTCCTCATCACCTGGGCATCCTGGGGAGGAGATCCGAGCTAGCTGGGCCTTTGCATTGCTTGCCATGTGCTGAGAGCTAGGCCCAGTGGGCCTAAGCCAAGTTGGGATAATGCCATCACTCCACCGTGTCACCGGCTGGCACAATCTGGTGTTGTTGGGCTTGTTTGACGTGTTGTCTTGCTCCTATTGTCCCATACAACTTGGAAATCAAGTTATAAACCTGTTTTGCAGACTCCCATGCACCTTCCAGCAACAGAAAGATTGGTAATGCTTTTGACCAAGTCGACGGGCTCACCACTCTGCTCCGACTGCCTGCAGCACACAAATTCATAAGCCGGGGACATCGTATCCCAGCGAAGATTTCCTTAGAGAGCCCGGTGCAACATTGGCCTTTGGGCCCTTTGTTTGGGGCTGCGTAAGTCCAATATACTACCCAAAAAAGGTTCCGATCTCTAAGCAGTTATATTTCTGAGCGACCCATCCCTCCTAGAGCATATGTGGTGCTCGGGCCCTTGGCCTATGCCGGGGCCCCGGGCACACCCCCATGTCCTTTAACAGGAAGTCTTGTTGTTTCAGACGAGCTTCTCGAAGATGTCGTTTATGAAGGAGTTAGGGTGTATAATGTCTACACTCACAAGATGTAGATCTGGTAGGTCTCCACTAGCCTACTCCTCGACACTCCTCTCTAAACGGCAAGTGTGTGACCTAGAAGTGCAAGGGAGCCTTGGGACCCGAGCCAGGGCGGGTCCCGAGCTCTCTGCCATGTTGTTTTGTAAATGTAGATCTTATAGATCTCCACGCTCCTTTCAAGGACGGGAGTGTGTGACCTAGAAGGGCAAGGGAGCCCTAGGACCTAAGCCAGGGTAGGTCCTAGGCTCTCTGCCCTGTTGTTTTGTAGATGTAGATCTTATATCTCTCCACACTCCTCTTAAGGATGGGAGTGTGTGACCTAGAAGAGCTAGCGAGCCCAAGGACCTAAGCCAGGACAGGTCCCAGGCTCTCTACCTTGTTGTTTTATATATGTAGATCTTATAGGTCTCCACACCTCTCAAGGAGGGGAGTGTGTGATCTAGAAGGGTCAGGGAACATCGGACCCGAGCTAGGGCAGGTCTCGAGCTCCTCCCAGCTCGCTACCTTATAGATATAAATCTTGCATATCTCGACACTCCTCTCCAAATGGGGAGTGTGTGACCTATAAGGACAGGGGAGCCTTGTGACCCGAGGTAGGCTGGGTCCCAAGATCCCTGCCCTGATAGCAATTGCTCATGATGGCGATTTAATGAGGTTTTTCCTTTATGAAACAGGAAAACGACCTTAGGTCACCAGGGAAAGGGAGACCCTAGTTCCCGTTTCACCAACAAACACGTCCCTCAACTTTCAAACCAGAGTACATGAAATCCTAAGGTAGTATTGAGGCCGGTTTTTGGTGACATGGCACTAACGTGGCACTTAAAATCAGGAAAAAAAAATATGACAGGACCTACATATTGGAAAAAAAATGTCGTGCTGCCACTGCTTGGAGGAGCTGCCACCGGTCGAACGCCCCGCTGCCAGGTTAATGTCATGGTGGCACACCCTGCGGGAGTGGCAGAAGGCGATGGCAGAGATTGCTGGAAGAGCCCCCACGCCTCGAGCTCCTAGAGGTCGCTGCCGCTGCCGCTATTATGTCATGAACAACTATAAAATTAGTATCACTTGAAAGTATTTTAAAATACAAATTTAATGATATAACATACAATACATAGTACTTAGTTAGCCTGCAAATGGGGGCGGGTCGGGCTGACCCGTCCCTATACCTGTGGCCTCATTTACTTGAAAACCTTTTGGAAACCAGGGACACGAATTGGCCAGCCCCTCTTTGGTGGGACAGGCTGACCCATTAGGTCCAGACTACTTGAGCAGATGGAAGGTTGTGCGGACTAAAATCACATGAAAAGCAGACTAACAAATTGATACGAGCGATAGAAATTGAAAAATTGATAGCTGAACAAGCGAAAAAAAAGGCAAGCATGCCAGATGGAACAGAAATCAGAAATTTTTATCCAGAAATTTAACAAAAACCTATAACTCATCAATAAAAGAAAAGTTAGCAGGTACATGCACAAAAAAAGAGTTGAACATCACAGAAATCCATGTCATCTTATTGGGATTAAATGAAATGCAACCTTTTAGAATCAAAGTGCTTCATGCTTGAACGAGAAGCACGCACTTAACCTGCCCTTTTAGCTCTTGATGCAACAACAAGAAGCGCTCCCGTACCTTGTTGACAATCCTGAAGACCACCAATGCCCTCGCTGCTTGAGCCACCTCTATCGCCGCCGCGATTGCGCTCAATCCAAGCTAGGAGGAGTTGCTGCTGAACCTGGAGCCGCTGCCACAGCTGCCCATGCACATGGCTGCGCTCGATCTACGGCAGCAGCGGGTCACTGCCGAGCGAGCTTGGACGCTAGGAGCCGCCGCCGCCCACCGTCATCGCTGCGACGATGATCCAGGCAAGAGTGATTTCCCCGAACCCTAAAGTCACGACTAATAGGTCGACCCATCTTCACCCTAAGTCCATTAGGTTATGGACTCATTTGTACCTAAACATATAAGGACCAGCCCAAAAACCTTATGGAGCCAAATATTGAGGGGCGGGTGTTCATATTTCTTAACAAGTAATGAGATTCATGGTAATAGCGTCAGAAATATTAGTCGGTATTTTCTTATGATTGCAAATATAATCTGCAAGCACACGGATATACCACTGTAGCATTTCACCCAGAAGTATTTCCAAGGTATCATATTTATTTAATCCCAAGGGAAGATATGTTAAGAGACTATTATATTATTAATCCACATCATACTTAAGTAGATCACAGTCTATTGCAGGGGTTAAACAAATATAGAATAGGGTAGGTTGACACGCAGAAGGATCACTCTAGCTAACTCTCTCGAAATAAAAATCTAGACTAACTGGAGAAGACATGAGAAAAGCCTATTTCTGTACTTATAGTATATAGCCCTTTAATCATACACTTGCTAATGTACAAATATATGCCAAAAACCCCTAACAATGCCCTCTGGTATATTGAGAAACCACCCCTGATTGTCGAGTTCCTTACGATAATCCGTCATGGCTATATAACCGGTTATGGATACGAAGGAGTACCCTCGCCAGGAACAGTTCTTAGCCCTATATATGCACGTGGAGGAATACCTATACTGAGCTGTCACCGTCAGTGGCCCACCTGTACAGTTCCATGGCATATAGGAGCACTTATGATATTTAATAATCTAAGCACCACACTTACATTACTAAATACTACTCTATATCTCTACAGATGACATAGAGCAATCAACTGAATGAACAATAAGCCAATACCACTGCATCTCTCTAGTAAACTAGCCATATAATTAATACGAGACAAGTATAAACCAAACATGGTACTCGTATAATTATGCAAGTAAAGTAAAGGACCAAAACTGTATAAAGAAGAATATTTCATTATTGAATAAACTCTTATAAGAGAGGAAATAGCTACTAGAACCATACCCGAATTCTCCGGAAGATTTGAAGAACACTAGAACTATTCTAATTCTAACTCCATTAGTGCTAGAACAAAGTAAACTACTAAGGAGAGCTTCTTCTTGATTCCTTTTGGTGTGTCTTGAAGTATATGAGGCCTCCTCCTTTCATAGCTTGAGTATGACGGTTTTGGTAATTGGAAATGTCAGAATCGCCCTTCAACTGTATTGGGGAGGCATCTGGGACGTCCACGTGGAAGGCGATCCCCATCGGAGCCGAAGTTGGTTTGGCTGAACCTAGGGTTCGGCTGAACCCTGACTTGGTCCGATGGGCCTCCAATTCCTCTTAGGACTTCTCTTGTGCGTCCTCAGACTTATGCCATGGTGGTTGGGCCCATTTACAGATGTTAAATTGGGTTTATGGGCCCATCCATCTGTATGTCGGCTTCCGATGTAATTTTCCGTCATTCCTCCTTTATTTATATAGTCATCTCTTGCAAGAAAATACTATGCCAAGTACAAGTGGAACTAGATTATTTCTAAATAAAATATGCATGCAAGCATTACTAGTTCTCCATTATTGTTGGGAATATTAATGGTCGAAATTGGTCTATAACGACCATCAACAGCGGGCCAGCGGTCTAACGGGCTGACCCTCCCCATTTGCAGGCTGAGTACTTAGAAGGATGAGCTAGCTGTGTCCTCAACCTCCTCACCAAGCTGGACAAGGGGACTGCCTGGTCCATGGTGTCGGTGCCTAGGGTCTTCTCGTGCATCAAGTCGGGAACCAGTGACATGTTGGGCTCCGAGCTAACATCCCTGCGATGCGACTTCGGCAAGCTCTCCAGCAGTGCACCGGCATCCCCACGTGACACTCAAGACCCCCTACTGACTTGTGACGAAGAACTGTTGATCAATGTCGCAGTCGCTTCCCTACAATAGCTAGGTCGGGCCCCGATGGGACTTCATCCGCTTCCATCACTTGTCGCGATGGGACCTCATCCGCTACTGACACCGCCGCTGTTGTTGTCGCCGCTGCCCAAGCTCGCTACTGGAGAGGATTCGGCCTTGCCATCATCATCGCCAGTAATGTTGGTTCCTTTTGGTGAAGTGCCTGCTAGAGAGGATTCGGTCCTGCCATTGCCACCGCCACTAACGAGGACTCCTTCACCACCAGTGGATGCAGTACTGCTTGAGGGAGGTGTTCAGCCTCTACCACTGCCCCTCCCTTCAACGGATGTGGCTCATATTCCGGTCAAAGGAGAGGTTGCACAGACCGATGCATCCCAGGCAACGGTAAAGGAAGACCTGGGCCAGAATGATGCGGTCCAGGAAGTGGAGGAGGACAACGGGCTGATGGGCCTCTTCCAAAAGCACACTCACGTGCTCCTGGCCATGCCAGCCCGTTACACACTGGCCGGGGTGCAGCCTACGGAGGACGGCCTCGATGATGATGGGCCACGCAGGAGCCAAAGGCTTGCCAAGAAAAGGGACCCGGGCATCTCGGTGGCAGTCCAAGCCAATGTAAACCTTTGCCGTCATTTGGGCTGGCTGTCGGAAGGGGCGGCACCAACAAAGAAGACCCTCGAAGATTACAAGGCAATGTTCAAGGATCCCCTTCTACCGATGGCGATTGAAGCGCTCACTGTTTTGCTTGGCCTCGACAATGTGCTGCTGCAGTGTCAGGATGAGGAGATGGCTTCCATGCTGGGGCAGGCTAACCCAGGAGAGGTCCTTTGTGGCGCGGTGGATGGAGACGGACCATCCTGATTCCTCATGCCGTAAGTCCGGAGCAACCGAAACCAATGATGATCTTGTTGCCAATGCCAATATCGTTTGCTTTTGTTGGTAGCCAGACTCTGTACGTTGAGATGTCCCACTACTAACGTGCTAAGAGCGGAACTTTAAACGCTTTACCACAATTCCGTAAAGTCCAATCCCCTCGTCAATCAGTGGCTGCGCCGCTTTCTCCACTGCAATTCTGTGGAGACAGGGTCACATTTTCAACCACGAGCTATTTTGTTCTCTACATTGATCACCGATGTCTACATAACTACATGCACCCCTTCATCCACCACAATTTCGTGGATAGGTTACGACTTAGCTACAAACGCTGCAAGCGTGCCATCTCCTTCCCTGCCTCCCTTTCTTTTGCAATCACAGATGCTGATGGAGTTTGATGGCCGGCCAATCCATTGATCAGGCTCGGCTGTTTAACCTGAGGGGAAGTGCTACACGGTGCCATAAAATTGGTACAACATGTAGCTTGTGTTGAGACTGTTCCGCCCACCCCATGACAAATACAACTCCTAAATTAGACATCCTGTTCTGGAATATGCGAGGCCTTAAAACCCCTGCTAGGCAAGCCACTGCATGTGAAACTTTATTGGACGTGAGCCCCCACATAACATGTCTCCAAGAAACCAAGAAAGATTCCATTGAAGCTGCACTTGTGACGAACTTGGGAGTGAGTCCTTTATGAAATTTTCTTCATAAACCAGCCATGGGGCCAAGCGGAACTCGAGGCGTGATCCTTATCCTTTGGAATGAAGATGTAGTGGACGTGATGAACCACTCGGTTCGGCAGTTTTACCTTACAATCACAGTCACTGTCAAGCGTTGCCAAACATCCTTTGTAATGACGACGATGTACGGCCCAACAAGGCGAAGACATAAGCAAGCCTTTCTCCAGGAGCTACATGACACAAAGCCGATTGCGGCAATAGGATGGCTAGTTGTGGGGGACTTCAATGCCATCTACAGGGCAACTGTCAAGAACAATAATAAACTGAATCTTCAACAAATGGGCCTTTTCAGAAGTACCCTAAACGAGTGCGAACTCAAGGAAATCGTTCTTCAGAACAGATGCTTCACTTGGAGTAATTAGAGAGAAAATCCCACTTTGATAAAGCTAGATCGGTTCTTCTACGATGCATCCTAGAATAATACAATTGATGCGCACCTATTGCATGCTCTATCTTCCTCCATATCGGACCACTGCCCTCTCCTCTTGACCAATCATGGTGAGTCCCCTGTACCAAAATCCTTTTGCTTCGGAAACTTCTGGACCAGGTTACCCGACTTCCAGGAGGCCATCGCGCAAGGATGGAACGTGCAGCCACCTCACCATGAACCTTTCCTTAGGTTGCATTACCACCTTGGCAGCACTGTGAGACACCTACGAAAGTGGAGCAAAACTCTGATATCCAATGCAAAGCTGCAACTACACATGGCCCTGGAGGTCATCCTACACCTCGACATTGTGCAACAGACACGTCAGTTAACACTATAGGAAATCCAGCTCAGGCAAAGGCTAAAATCAAGTGCTCTTGGTCTGGCAGTTATTGAAACAGCACGCAAACAGCGAGCTTCCAGAATTACTCACCTCAACGAGGGGGATGCGAACACGAAATACTTCCACCTCAGAGTAAATGCGAGAAACGGGAAAAACTTCATTCCACGCCTAAAGGTGGGGCAACGAAGGAAGTTCAAACAAAAAGACAAAGAACGGATAATAAAGTCTTACTTGAAGAAGATCACGGCTCCACCACCAGAAAAGGAAGTCGACTTTGACTGGGATGCCCTACAGCTTGAGAACATCGATCTGTCGGGCCTCGGCGTGCCTATCACAGAAGAGGAGGTTAAACAGGGCCTCAGTCAGCTGCCGATTGATAAAGCCCCAGGGTCGGATGGCTTCACAGGGACCTTCTTCAAAGCGTGTTGAGAAATGGTCAAACACGAAATCATGGCGGCCATAAATGCTTTCTCGAGCCAACGTTGTAACCACCTAGCACTAATAAATACAACCAATATGGTGTTGATACCAAAAAAGGATGGGGCAGACTATGTGGCTGACTTCAGCTCGTCTCCAAAATGTTGGCACCTCACTTACAACCCAACATGGGAACGCCAATCTCCCACGTCTAGAGTGCTTTCGTAAAGAAGAGGAGCATCCACGATAACTTCATGTATGTTCGTAACTTGTCCAGAAGATTTCACCAGACGAACACCCCAACCTTGCCGGTCAAGCTTGACATAACCCAAACCTTCGATACAGTTAGATGGGACTATGTACTCGATTTCCTAGCTTGAACAAGGTTCCCCCCCAGGTGGAGAGACTACATGTTGAGCATCCTCAGAGCTCCTCCACCTAAGTTCTCCTCAACGGCTCCCCCGTAGATTCCATTAAGCATGAAAGAGGATTGAGGTAGGGAGACCCCCTGTTCCCACTGCTCTTTATCCTGGTGATCGAGCTGCTTCATATCATTCTTGACAAAGCAACGAATATAGGCCACCTAACCACCCTAAATGGAAGGGCGGCGAGATTACGAACATCTGTATATGCTGATGATGTTGCAATCTTCATTTCGCCGTCAACGCAAGACATTAAGAATCTAGTGAAAATCCTCTCACTCATTGGAGAGGTCACGGGGCTGAAGGCAAACTTACAGAAAAGCCAGA
The DNA here is from genome assembly GCA_000573905.2 of Oryza punctata. Classification (NCBI taxonomy): domain Eukaryota; kingdom Viridiplantae; phylum Streptophyta; class Magnoliopsida; order Poales; family Poaceae; genus Oryza; species Oryza punctata. The sequence goes on from CM002495.2 coordinate 8,501,636, forward strand.
TTGCGGTGATCCGCTGCAACAATCTTGACCTGCAGGACGTCTTCATTGCTTTCCTAACCAGGGCAGCTTCATTTCCACTTAAGTACCCAGGGTTGCCCCTCGTTGTCTCCAGACTTAAGAAGAGTGATGTGCAACCGATCCTTGATAAGATCGTAACAAAGATAGCACCCTGGCAGGGGAAACTCGTGATGACAGCCGAGATAACCTCTCTAACAAAATCCGTGCTAACAACGCAACCCATCTACCATCTAACAGCCCTCAAGATTCCATATGGCACGCTACATGAAGTCGATAAGATGCGTCGAAAGATCCTATGGGGGGCGAAAGCATCTCGGGAGGCAAATGCAAAGTTAACTGGAAGAGGATCTGCAGGCCAAAGGATCTAGGTGGACTGGGGGTCCTGGATCTGTACAGATTTGCAAGGGCCCTACGAGTGTGCTCGCTGTGGTACGAGTGGACAACCACTGACAAGCCTTGGATCGGTACACTGCTACCCTATGACAGTCACAGCAGGGAGTTTTTTCCTGTTGCAAGGACTATCACCATTGGAGACAGCAAAAGCAAGCTTCTGGCACTCTCATTGGCTCGAAGGCCAAACGCCGAAGTCAATTGTACCACCAATCTATCAGGCTTCAGGATGAAAGAACAGGACGGTGAGGGAGGCCACAGAAGGAGGGGTGTGGATCTCAGATATTCGCATCTCTCAATTCACCACGACAGATCACTTCCGACAGTATGTTAAGCTTTGGTCTAGACTTCAGCAGCACGCCCCCCTAAATTACTAGGCAGACACTATTGTCTAGAAGTTGATGGGCAATGATGTACATAGCAAAATCATCATATCACATCAATTTATAGGAGCCACAAGAACGATTTTCAATGAAACGTTCTGGAAATACTGGGCACCCCTAGAATGTAAATTCTTCGCGTGGCTGATCATCCAAAACTTTGTCTGGATGGCAGATAGACTGCAAAAAGGAGGCTGGTAGAACCAACGCCTTTGCCCCCTCTGTCAAACCATTCAGGAATCATAGGTGCACCTCCTGAAGAGATGTTGGGTAACCTGCATAATTTGGGCAGCAATTCAACTCTAGGCGAGGCTGGACCTTCAAATGCATGAATGGGTCAATTGTACCTTTGTGGTGGATTGGTGGCAATTCCTACTCTTGGGCACGCTGACCCCTAAAAAGGCGCTGAAGTTGATCATCCTAGTTTGCTACAAGTATGGTGTGAACACAATGCGAGAATCTTCCACCACCAAGCGTTAACTCCTACCATGATTGTGGCTAAGATAAAAAAGAGGAAGCTAGGACTTAGGTCAAGGCGGGTGTCGCCACCCTTGGAGAATTCCACGTTTTGGGAGAGATCACCTAGCTCACGGTTCTTTTGTGGGTGTGATTTTTTAACACCCCCTGTACATATGTATTGCCTTTTTCTCCTTTTCTATTAATACAAATGGCAAAGCTTTTGCCGGCATTAAAAAAATCATAGATATTATTGATGTGATTATTAGTCAAAATTTATTAAGTTTGATTTTTCTAAAAAAAAGGGTGCTTTATATAGAATGGAGGGAGTACTACACAGCACACTGAGCTGGCATCGTGGTGGGCTTACCGCCTATTGTACCCTAGGTGGGCCCTACGCCCTCGCGCTGCGCAGCACCCGCTTTGTGAGGGGCACTTCGAGCTCCACCATATCGCCCCCACCGGCGGTGGTGACGCCGTCCTCTGCGACGCCTGCTACGGCGCGGTGCGAGGGTTCCACTACCACAGCTCGACGAGCAGCCTGGACCTACACCCGGGCTGCGCCAACATGCCGGTGTCCATCCACCACCTTCGACTTTGAGCTCCGCACGGAGGTGTCTCACCAGTGCAGCAGCTGCAGGGAGATGGAGACCATGGTGCTACCACTCCACTAACCTTGACCACCAGCAAGTGCATAAAGGAGATCATGGCTCGTCAAAATGCATCATGAGATCGTGGCTGGCGGATCTGGCGAAGACGACGATACCCGTGTGATCGCTCGGCTACAAGAGCGTGTCAGCGGGAGCAGTAAGCTGGTGGGGTGCATCTGCGAGGTGCTTCTGATCTTCATGTGTGTCGTCGTCGAGGTGCTCTTTAGAGACCCGATCGCATTATTGGTGCAGGGCTGGTCTGTACGTGAGTCCTACTCTTCTTCTATTGGCTCGCATGTTAATGCCTGTAATGCTATCATCTTATCAATGTTATTTAACTATAATATTTTTCAAAAAAAATACAATGACTATTTTCAATCTACTTGTATTAAGGAAAAAAACTTCTAGCTGTGAATTGGGTAGGGCGCGCGTACACGCATGCAGCTTTAGTTTTCCCCTTCATATATATAGTTTGATTAATTTAGCCAATTTATTGCATCCTAATATACTTCAGAATTTCTCAAAATTATTTAAGATGCCATCCGTCATCAAATCATACGTACACCTGATATATTGTTTCCAGCCATCCACACAATATATGTTGTCGTAATTTGTGTATTATATAGTAGTGTACTCCTGCAACGGCGGTACATTGTGCTTCGGTGTGTTAACTTTGCTGCACTTCAATTTTCTCACGATTTTATTAATTAACTAATGTTTGCATTATCCCGCGCGTGAGCATGTTTACACAATGTCACTAGTACATAACTTATTATCTATAATATCTTTCCCGTGCCTGAGGATTACGGACCATCACAGCATCGTCATTTCTAACGGGCCAAAATAAACACCAACAAAGATATATTCGTACAGATATTATCCATATGCATGTATTTCGAGCCCATCATTGATGAGACCTATCGATGACGAACTTATATTTAAGCCTGATAAAGATTATCTTTGTATTTTTTGTCGGATCCAAAACATAGGCCCGTCACCGATAGGTCACATCGGTGACGGACTCTAATCAAGATCCGATAAAAATGATATTTAGCCCCCTCACCGATGGTTGTCATCGGTAACGGGCGTGATATTAGGCCCGATAAAGATAACTAAATGCCCGTCATCGATATCCGTTCGTTGGTATTTACCGATATCTATTGCACATTATAAATACTCCAGTTGTCTAAGAAATGGTTATCCCACTGTTTATTATTTTGGTTGGAGGTGTAGGGGGTGAATTTTTGTCGGTTTTTTCAAAGTAAAATAGAAAATTTAAAAAAGTAATTAAAAAATAGTAAACAATTCACATAAATTTAGTAGTACACCTTATAGAATGTTTACCTAATATTTCTTTATTTTTGCAGCAATGGACCGAAAACGGTGGATGTACGAGACTCTGCGATATACCACCGAGTATATATCTGCTTCTGCCATTTTGCAACGGGCATGGCTAGAAAAAACCTGAGGCTAGCCAAAAAACAAAATTTATTTTTTGGTAAAATACTCATCTATGACGGGATTTAACTAAAACCCGATTGAGATGTGATTATCTATGACGGGCTTAATTTTAAGCCCGATTGAGATGTGATTATCCGTAACGGGCTTAACTTTACGCCTGATTGAGATGGTCTCATCCGTTACGGACTTAACTTTAAACCCGATTGAAAGGGCCTCATCAGTTACCGGCGCCGTACCATTACCATCTGAAGTACGAGGATCATCGGTGATGGGTCCTAGTTTGATCCTAGTTTAATTTGTCTACGTAGTTAAACCTATCGGTAATAGGGTTTAGTTTTGACTCGATAGAGATAGCTACCATCCGTGACGATCATGTGCTCAATATATATGATTTCTCATATCACTGACCTTTTTGTTTCATGACGGGACCTATCTCCGATACTGATGAGGTTTACCGTCAGATTGAGATGAGATATGCCGTGCTAGCCTGCATGAGTCGCTCACTACCTCCGTATAAACATCTTGTTCGTGTACTTTCACTTCAGGTGGTTAAGTTGTAGTATAAAATAAATTCAGAAAAAACGCGAGTCAGTTGCTGCGTCGCAGCACCTGTCTTCCTCGGAAAGTGTTCTCATATGCTTCAACATAATGTCCTCTTACTTTCTCAAAATCAATACATACATATACTTGTAAAATTTGTTTAAAAGATATTACGAGATTGTTAAACTATCCAAGAAAAATCCGAGATCCAGAATTCATGCGCACATTGAGTAGTACTCCGTAAGATACAAATCCAAACCATGAGCTGTTTGTGCACTGATTATAACTGTATTTATCTTTTCCCCCTTCATTTGTATTTTGTAGGTTTAGTTTATACTTGTATTTTTTTCTGGAAGCAGTAGATATCAATAATGTATATACTTTATACTGAATAACAGAGATTGTTTTTACTAACTGTACGGTATTATTATTATTTAAGAAGTAAATATACATATGTATAAACGACCTTCAGATTAAGTGGTACCAATAGTCAATTTTTTTTTCTGACACACTACTGCTTCCTATTTGATGTTGTGGTATAATGCGAGCGAATCCCCTTAAACCAGTAAAAATTCACTTATTTATTTATTCCCAATGTAATTATAAATTATTTTACCTAAGTGCACACGCACCTAGAACAGCCACCGTTAGATAATACATTGAGATCTGCGCAATTGTTTTAAAAAACAGTACAAAACGCAGACGATCGTATAAACGTGCGTAGAATACATCGGTTGCTGCTACTGATTACTCCCTAGCTCTGTCGACAAATATAACCATTTTTTCTTTTTCTTTAACAATGATTAAGGAGAATGGAAAAGCTAGGTTGGCTAGCAAGAGAATCGTCGGGAGATTATTCAATTAGGGCTAACTCTAGATTGGTAAAGTACTCTATCTAACAATGTTTACATTTGTGGAAGTTGTTAAAGGCATTATTATGCAAGTATGTTTGGGATCTTTTAAGTTCTTATGATGATAAATCACTAAACATCCTCATCGTTTCGCTTATACTTGTAGTAAGCGAAATGTCGAAACTAGATTTCGGTAATATGAAAAGGGGGTTGCGCACGAGACCTAAAAGTGGATGGATGTGGAGACAAGGATTTGGACAGGTTCAGACCCTCTCAACGAGAGGTAATACCCTACTCCTGTTTGGGGATTGTATCCGTCGGGTGTTGTATTGATCTGACGATCTAGTTGTGCTCATACCCCCTAGAGGGTCTCCTACCCACCTTATATAGGATGGGGGGCAGGATTACAAGATAGAAACCTAAACCAATACGGTATCGGTTTCCTAATACTACTTTACAATATTACCAAACCAAGACTTTAGGTCGTTCCGTAATACATAAGGAAACGTAATACCCAAGTCATGATCTGTTACATATTATATAGATCTAAGTTATCCCCTATAACTAGTCGGATAACCATGTCGTGTGGGTATGGGTACCATAATTTCCACAGTAGCCCTGAGACCTTCACAGTCGAAAAGATAATCTTCTCTCGAACTAAATTACTTCAAAGTCGAGTGCTTCAATCATCCTCGCCATGATCTCCCGAATACTTTTATCAAATCAGAAGACTGTGGAGGGCCGAAAAATGATAAAATATAGATTTAGGTGCATCGACTAGATGCACCTGATAGGTGTAGCCCCCGACTATGTGGTTAGTTGAACAAACTAAGTATATAGTCAAGGAATAAATAGATTGACCAGCTGAGTGGTTTAAGCCACCTAAGTAGCATAACGATAGCACATACGGCATGAATCCCCGAGTAAATAAGACTCAAGTGATAGACCGACTGTTTTCTGACAATATGATGCATGCAACCTAGGTTACCACATCTTTGAAAACTCACATAGCAAAAACAGCTATAAAAAAGCTTGTATGCCGTGAATAAAGAAATTTCCAAAGCATTAAGTATACACCATGCTCACACTGTTTTAACATATGTGCTTAAATCCCTGAAAGACGCATGGCTTTACCATTCTTGGAAGCATAAGGCATATGTGGTATAAAATCCGAGTAAATAAAACTCATAAAGGATTTACCAACCGCCTGAAAAATGACCAAAATATATAATCAGCCTAAACCATAATATTGATCAATAAAAGTGCACACTTACGTGGCGAAAAGCAACGATATTATATCTAATCGATTGCTTTATAGATCAAACAGTGCCTTGACTTATATATATGAAAAAGTCAGCGGGGTAGCTATATAAAGCTTCACTGTTTGTCACCTTTTAAAGTGCATTGTACCAACTCCTAAAAGTTGAGTAACAGCGATATAAAAGGATTTTAAGGTATTGGGCACTCGATCACGCGCATTTTTGCCTAAGCAAAAAATGCCTAAATTCCTAAAAGAACGTGACTGGCCACACCTTAAATATGGGCTGCAGACATATTAGGCCTAGACCAAAAAATATGCCTTCGATACCCTCAAAAGGATGACGCATATAACATGCCTCTTGACATGCTCCCGAGTAATAAATCTTCCGGGTAATGTAGACCAAGTGCATCTCATCCGAGTGGCTTCTGGTCCAAATAATTATCCCTCATGGGGTATAATGATAATTGAATCCCGACTGGTGCAAATACTCAGTCGATGGCCCTCATGGGGAATAAAGATTGATTCAGACCTTGAGCATAGGGGATAAGCTCACGGCTATGAGTATGTATCATGAACAAAGCCAAATCAAAGGTATAATCCTTAAGCCTGAGCTGATGAAGCCCCTGAGCATATAGCTTGTCATTATGTTGTAATCGAAATCATCAATTAGTAGTAGCTGATGTAGTCGGCATAGAGGCGAGATGACCAATTTGTAGAATGATATCGCCCATCAGAAGCGATGAAGATGTTAGTAGTGGAGACGAAGTTGCCCATATGCAGCGATAATGAAATCCATCGATCATGAAGATGAAGAAACCGGTTGACGACAACTGATGTGACCAACGGTCATGACAACTGGTGATAGCAGCAATAGTCGTATGTGAAGACGAAGAAACCAGTCGGTAATGCCAAACATAATTGGTAGTGAAGATGAAATTGCTCATCCATGGCAACAGAATAGGTGCGGCAGGAGAGGCATAGTTTGATGTTGATGATCCAGTCAATGGCGGTGTAGCAGCCGATGATATGATGAGGTCGCCCATCAGCGACGGTGTAGTAGGCCAACCGTGAAGGCAAAATAACAAGTCGGCGATGACATAGGCAACCGAAGGCGAAGACATAGTCATCCATTAGCGACAGTAGCGATGTCAGAGCCGATGAAGCAGAGATAATACCAAGGAGGCTCAGCAAGAAGTCGACGAAAAATGATCCAGTTGGATATTCAATGTTGATTAAGCTTGAACCCTTGAAGCAAACTCCTTGGTTGATGGTAATTGACCGGAGATCATGATAGTGTCGATGAAGAAGGTGATGGTGATGATTTCAATAACAATAATCCATCACATTGTTGAGAAGATGTCGAAGCCCGAGTAGTTCCCTTGACGCTAACACTTGCATGACGAAGATTGATGCAATACCCGTTGATTGATGACGATGGCAGTAGAACTTGGTCTTGTAGCTGTGGCATATGCTTTTACTTGGAGGAAAGCAGATGTTGTTCTCCAACTCGTCGAATCTGAGTTGATTGGTTGATAATTTCAAACTCCCGGACATGTAGATTAAATCTTGAACTTGATACTTGAGAGACTTGGAGTAAATTGTGGTAGCATCCAGAAACCAAATATTGTAGGTGAAAAAATTGTAGTTGCTGAAGTAGAATGACTGCTCTGAGTTGAAGACGAAGATAATGACTTCCGGAGTTGACTCATTGGCTGGTTAATTGATTACTTCATCTTGATGTAGCGTCTGTCGAATTTTGAGTCTTATATTTGTGTAGCCCCCAACTCTTTGGTTAGTTGGGAAGCAACTGAACATAGAGTCGAGAACTGTAGCTTGTCGTCGAGTAACCACCACTTGAGTGAAAATACGCATTAAGGATGTCCGAGTAGAAATCTTGAAGATTAGAACGCCACTTGTTGTAGTAGATTAGCTCGGCATCATATGCAAAGATGTCGAGGCTCTTGGAGACATCGTGATTAGTGAAGTAGCGAAGCTTCCGAAGTAGTGGCAGTAGAGTTTACCGGTGCCGAAAATAATGAAGATGAAACCGTCCCACAATGGTGATAGAGTTGCACTGCCGTGATGACGTGGACACGAGTCGGCGGCAACAAAAGCAAACCATTGGCAAAGACGTGTAGTCGTGAAGATAAAAACACTAGTCGGCAGCGGGAAAACCAGTCGGCAGTAAAGACGTAGACGCCCAGCGACGGTGGTGTAACCAACCAACCGTGTAGGCAAGGAAAACAGTCGACGACGATGACGATGGAGACGTAGACGCCCAACAACAGTGGTGTGACCAACCAACCGTGTAGGCAGAGACACCAGTCGGCGATGACGAAGACGGACCAGTGGTGAAGTCGTAGCCGTCCAACAACGGTGGTGTGACCAACCAACCGTGTAGGCGGAGACACCAGTCGGCGACGATGACGATGACCGACGGTGAAGACGTAAACGCCAAAAAATGGTGGTGTGAACAACCAATCACGTAGGCGAGGAAACCAGTCGGCGACGACGACGATGACCGGCGGTGATGTGGTAGACGCCTAGTAATGGTGGTGTAACCATCCAACCGTGAAGGCGGAGACACCAGTCGGCGATGATGAAGGCGGACCGGTGGTGAAGACGTAGACGCCCAACAACAGTGGTGTGACCAACCAACCGTGTAGGCGGAGGAACCAGTCGGCGACGATGACGATGGCCGGCGGTGAAGACGTAGACGCCCAGCAACGGTGGTGTGACCAACCAACCGCGTAGGCGAAGGCACTAGTCGGCGGCGATGAAGGCGGACCGGTGGTGAAGTAGTGGACGCCCAACAACGGTGGTGTGACCAACCAACCGTCTAGGCGGAGGAACCAGTCAGCGACGATGACGATGGCCGGCGGTGAATACGTAGACGCCCAGCAATGGTTGTGTGACCAACCAACCGTGTAGGCGGAGGAACCAGTCAGCGACGATGATGATGGCCGGTGGTGAAGACGTAGACGCCCAGCAACGGTGGTGTGACCAACCAACCGTGTAGGCGGAAGAACCAGTCAGCGACGATGACGATGGCCGGCGATGAATACGTAGATGCCCAACAATGGTGGTGTAACCAACCAACCGCGTAGCCAAAGGCACCAGTCGGCGATGGCGAAGGCGAGCTGGCGGTGAAATCGTAGACGCCCAACAACAGTGGTGTAACCAACCAACCATGTAGGCGGAGACACCAGTCAGCGACGATGACGATAGCCGGTGGTGAAGACGTAAACACCCAATAACGGTGGTGTAACCAACCAACCGCGTAGGCGAAGGCACCAGTCGGCGACGATGAAGGCGGACCGGTGGTGAAGCAGTAGACGCCTAAAAACGGTGGTGTGACCAACCAACCGTGTAGGCGGAGGAACCAGTCAGCGACGATGACGATAGCCGGCGGTGAAGATGTAGACGCCTAGCAATGGTGGTGTGACCAACCAACCGTTTAGGCGGAGGAACCAGTCGGCGATGATGATGAAGGCGGACCGGTGGCGAAATCGTAGGCGCCAAGCAACGGTGGTGTAACCAACCAACCGTGTAGGCGGAGACTCCAGTCGGCGACGATGATGATGGCCGGTGGTGAGGACGTCGACGCCCAACAACGGTGGTGTGACCAACCAACCGTGTAGGCGGAGAAACCGGTCGGCGATGATGAAGATGGCCGGCGGTGAAGACGTAGACGCCCGACAATGGTGGTGTGACCAACCAACCGTGTAGGCGGAGGAACGAGTCAGCGACGATGACGACAGCCGGCGGTGAAAATGTAGACGCCTAGCAACGGTGGTGTGACCAACCAACTATGTAGGCAGAGGAACCAGTCGGCGACGATGATGAAGGCGGACCGGTGGCGAAATCGTAGACGCCCAGCAACGGTGGTGTATCCAACCAATCGTGTAGGCGGAGACTGCAGTCGGCGACGATGATGATGGCCGGTGGTGAAGATGTCGACGCCCAACAACGGTGGTGTGACCAACCAACCGTGTAGGCGGAGAAACCGGTCGGCGATGATGAAGATGGCCGGCGGTGAAGACGTAGACGCCCAACAACGGTGGTGTGGCCAACCAACCGTGTAGGCGGAGGAACCAGTCGGCGACGATAACGATGGCCGGCGGTGAAGACGTAGTCGCCCAGCAACGCTGGTGTGACCAACCAACCATGTAGGCGGAGGAACCAGTCAGCGACGATGATGATAGCCGACGGTGAAGATGTAGACGCCTAGCAACGGTGGTGTGACCAACCAACCGTGTAGGCGGAGGAACCAGTCGGCGACGATGATGAAGGCGGACCGGTGGCGAAATCGTAGACGCCCAGCAACGGTGGTGTAACCAACCAACCGTGTAGGTGGAGACTCCAGCCGGCGACGATGATGATGGCCGGTGGTGAAGACGTCGACGCCCAACAACGGTGTGTGACCAACAAACCGTGTATGCGGAGAAACCGGTCGGCGATGATAAAGATGGCCGGCGGTAAAGACGTAGACGCCCGACAACGGTGGTGTGACCAACCAACCGTGTAGGCGGAGGAACCAGTCAGCGATGATAACGATGACCGACGGTGAAGACGTAGACGCCCAACAACGGTGGAGTGACCAACCAACCGTGTAGGCAAGAAAACCAGTCTGCGACGATGACGATGGCTGGCGGTGAAGATGTAGACGCCCAGCAACGGTGGTGTGACCAACCAGCCGTGTAGGCGGAGGAACCAGTCGGCGACAATGATGAAGGCGGACCGGTGGCGAAATCTTAGGCGCCCAACAACAGTGGTGTAACCAACCAACTGTGTAGGCGGAGGAACCAGTCGGCGATGATGACGATGACCGACGGTGAAGACGGTAAACGCCCAACAACGGTGGTGTAACCAACCAACCGTGTAGGCGAAGGCACCAGTCGGCGATAGCGAAGGCGAGCTGGCGGTGAAATCGTAGACGCCCAACAATAGTGGTGTAACCAACCAACCGTGTAGGCGGAGACACCAGTCAGCGACGATGACGATAGCCGATGGTGAAGACGTAGACGCCCAACAACGGTGGTGTAACCAACCAACCGCGTAGGCGAAGGCACCAGTCGGCGACGATGAAGGCGGACTGGTGGGGAAGACGTAAACGCCCAGCAACGGTGGTGTGACCAACCAACCGTATAGGCGAGGACACCAGTCGGCGACGATGAAGGCGGACCGGTGGTGAAGACGTAGACGCCCAACAACGGTGGTGTAGCCAACCAACCGCGTAGGCGAAGAGACCAATCGGCGGTGATGACGGCGGCCGGTGGTGAAGATGATGTTGCCATGAGTAACGGCGGCGGAGCACACCAACCGTGGAGGCGAAGAGACCAGTCGGCGGTGATGACGGCAGTCGGTGGTGATGTTCTGACAGATCCATTCCCGAAGCGTAGGAGATAAGCTCAAAGCCATGAATCCCCACTATGCATATCTGGATTTGGATCCTGCAGTGTAAACATATAGGATGAGTAGCATTTGATGCAAATAGAATACTTGTGAAAAATTCAAGCATTTTGAAATATTTATAAATATGTATTTCTCCTCTTGTCGATTTTGATTTCCCCGAGTGGATGACTCATCACGTTTAAACACTCTGCCCGACTAGTCATTGACATGAGTTCGTCATTAATGGAACAAAGTTTCATGAATTGGAGTTTACTACTAGGGTACTTTTACAATTGTTGAGAGCAGAAAGCCAGTTATATTATCTCTATGCTTTTGATTTCTTCCGAGTAATACTTAGCACCTTTCGTTATATACTCCATCCAACGAGCCCCCGGGTGCTAGGAATCGGCCCAAAGGCAACTATCCATCGACAAACCAAACGGGAAGCATAGGGAAATAGAGCTTTGTAATCGATCGATACTTTTTACTCGGATTATCTCGCACGCAATCAAGATAAATATTATGAAAGTTTTTGAAAAAATATGATATAACATCTGTAGCCCCCGACTCACTACTCAATGGAAAACCAATTGGTGTAGTGAGGCAAAGGAGAAGCAAAATATCATATGAAGAATACAATAATGATGGCTTAGCTTTGTTGTATTCCCCGCGGTGACGATAGGGTTGTCCATCAATGACGACGAAAACACCAGTCGGTGATGGCGGAAGGCGAGCCGGCGGTGAAGATGATGTCACCATGAGTAACAACGGCAGAGCACACCAACCGTGAAGGCGAAGACACAAGTCGGCGGTGATGACGATGGCCGGCGGTGAAGATGCTGACGCCCAGCAACAGTGGTGTGACCAACCAACCGTGTAAGCGGAGACACCAGTCGGCGACGATATCGATGGCCGGCGGTGAAGACGTAGACGCCCAGCAACAATGGTGTGACCAACCAACCGTGTAGGCGGAGGAACCAGTCGGCGACGATGATGAAGGCGGACCGGTGGCGAAATCGTAGGCGCCTAGCAACGGTGGTGTAACCAACCAATCGTGTAGGCGGAGGAACCAGTCGTCGATGATGATGAAGGCGGACCGGTGGCGAAATCGTAGGCGCCCAGCAACGGTGGTGTAACCAACCAACCGTGTAGGTGGAGACTCCCGTCGGTGACGATGACGATGGCCGGTGGTGAAGACGTAGACGCCGAACAATAGTGGTGTGACCAACCAACCGTGTAGGCGGAGGAACCAGTCGGCGACGATGACGATGGCCAGCGGTGAATACGTAGACGCCCAACAACGGTGGTGTAACCAACCAACCGCGTAGGCGAAGGCACTAGTCGGCGATGGCGAAGGCGAGCTGGCAATGAAATCGTAGACGCCCAACAACAGTGGTGCAACCAACCAACCGTGTAGGCGGAGACACCAGTCAACGATGATGATGATAGCTGGTGGTGAAGACGTAGACGCCCAACAATGGTGGTGTAACCAACCAACCACGTAGGCGAAGGCACCAGTCGGCGACGATGAAGGCGGACCGGTGGTGAAGTTAATGTCGCCATGAGTAACGGCAGCGAAGTCGCATAGCAAGCAAATAGTTTGTGTGGGGCTTGGCCATGGATCAGACTCGGCCATCATGATATATGCAAAAGCAGAAGATAGATTAACCTATGATTAGTAATTGGGAAGAGATAATTAATATAATAGACCAGAGGTCAGAAAGATAACACCTGGATGGCAGAGCTCTAATGTATATCCTATGTCCATATTGCTGATGTTCGTCGATGTGCATGCACGTTGATATCTTGCAGGCTAAGCAAAGTTGGACACGGCATCGAAGATGGTGCTCTGCTGGATAGGCGCTGCCGAAGCTCGGCTGATGATGATCACGTGCATAGCTTAGCATCAATCGGCGGCACTAGAGACTGAAGCCGTCTGGGTGTCAGCGTTTGGCTGAATCGTATCCGGCTCGAAATCGTAGATTGGATGTGAAATTCGCCGCCGAGTGGTTATCATCCTCCCTAGCTGGATTGAATCCGAATCTGAGAGGTGAAGCTTGTCGGCGACTCCCAAATTTTATTCCATCGCACCTTTTGATGGGAAACTCAGCGTACCCCTACCTAGCGCGCCAACTGTCGAAACTAGATTTCGGTAATATGAAAAGGGGGTAGCGCACGAGACCTAAAAGTGGATGGATGTGGAGACAAGGATTTAGACAGGTTCAGGCCCTCTCAACGAGAGGTAATACCCTACTCCTGTTTAGGGATTGTATCCGCCGGGTGTTGTATTGATCTGACGATCTAGTTGTGCTCATGCCCCCTAGAGGGCCTCCTACCCACCTTATATAGGATGTGGGGCAGGATTACAAGATAGAAATCTAAACCAATACGGTATCGGTTTCCTAATACTACCTTACAATATTACCAAACCAAGACTTTAGGTCGTTCCGTAATACATAAGGAAACGTAATACCCAAGTCATGATCTGTTACATATTATATAGATCTAAGTTATCCCCTATAACTAGTCGAATAACCATATCGTGTGGGTATGGGTACCCATAATTTCCACACGAAATAACTTAACAATGATTAAAAACCAATTTATAGATATAACTTTTATATACGTGTTTTTAACGGTTTAAAAACAAATACTGAAAAATAAAGTATGATAAAAAATTCTAAAATTAACTTAAAACTGAGATTTAAAATTCAAAAATTTACTTATGCTTATTAGGTGAGGGCTAAACGATAGGGTTCAGAGAGTAATCAAGACACCTAAGAGATGTTCACTTTGTTGCCAAAACTAACCTTACCAAGTTTTAGCTTTACCAAAATTTGGCAAGGTAATAATCTAAACATTGCCAAAACTTACCTACATTACTAAATTTTGGTAATTGTATAATCTTCCTCTCACAATATCTTAACAATAGTAATAAATTAGACATAACTTACACTTCTCAACCTTATCAAATATTGGTAATACCAAAAATTTGGTAAGATTGATTTAGACATCAAAGTGAACAGTCCCCTAATCTCCCTCCTTCCGCGCGGCTTGGCCCAGGCATGTTACCTTGCCATGCGCAGCTGAAGCCCAAGTGCCCAACTAAGCAGCCCATCGAAGATCACCCGGCCATATATACGCAGCCCAGAGTCCGAAATAACAGGATCACAATATTGTACCAACAGATTAATCATCCTAAACAAAGATAACTCCAAAGACTGTGATCGAACTAGTACAAATTAGTCAGTGATACTAACTACTGTAATAATTATTACAGAATTGAGATATCACTGATCCCTTCTGATGTTGGGCAAAATGATATCTATCTGAATGAGTGATTTTTGTCGCAAATATTACAGTAGCATATCTGCCCTTGGGACCTGATGCCCCTGCACTTGTAGGTCTTGACATTTTGCTTGGTGAATTTCGACGAGATCCAGCAGGAGAACTTGCACATAAACCCCGCACAGAAAGGCATGTTAGTATTACATTGCCAGCGTACTCCTGCAAGAAAAAATACCAATTAATCAGTAACTAAATTACAGTGACCACACTTTATCTTTAATGCACTGGAAACAATAACTTGTGAACGTATTCAGCCTTAATCACATATTCACATGAAACACTGGATCAAGTATATATCCACCAAACTAATAAGACTTTAAATCACTTCTTGTTTGTCGGAAGAACACATTAAATTACTGAACTGATGATTCAGTTTCTGACTTTCTGTGATGACTATTCATGAACCTGGAGTCCCAGCCAAGGAAAATTCATGAAACTGGAGAGAAAGATCGAGAGTTAACTGTTAACCCACAGAAGTAGGATTGCCAAGTGCTAACACAAGCAAAATGATGAAGCAATCAGCAGCTTTTCTGCCCTCGATGACTGTGAGCAAAAGAATATGTGGCGATGTGAATCTTTGGGTGAAAATGTAAGCAGCAGCAACAACACCCTTACAGTTTGAATGGTTGATTATTACCTGCATTTTGCATGCATGGCCCTGTTCAGTTAGGAAATGATCGATTGGTAGATCTAGTCTTATCATGAGTACAGTTCAAAGCAGCCTAATCAGCTATACTTGTCGCACAAATCTTCCCCACTTGATACAAATTAACATTGTTACTTGATAATTAATGTATGCAATGAACATCTTCTTTACCCCAAAGAAATACTAAATAAATAAGGGACTAACAATAATAAATAAACAGCAAGATGTTTACCTGCAAACCGCTTGATGTCCTACAGTCGATGGAGTCCAGCGCGTCCTTGTTGGATCAGTACCAAGGCTTAGCACCAGATCAGCCACCGCTAAACCAACAAAGGAACTACAGCTTCCTACAGCCGAGAACGCCCAAAACCAAACCCTGAGCCCTTAACAATCGAGCACCAGTCTCAACTCTAGCTACATCTTTGGCATTTAGGGGGAGAGGGTGAGAGAGAAGAATGGAACCGCTCTCCCCCTAAGACCCTCCAACGTGGCCAACATGCATAAGTTAGGGCACCGCCACAAGAGGACGAGACATCTAGAGTGAGTTTACACCAATTGTCTGGGAGAAGTTTTGGCAAGGGGCTTCCTAGATGACGTTTCCAGGGAGAGGAGCGATGATGACACCGCTGCCGCCATCCGTCGATGTCTCAAGGAGAACCAAGACATGGTTTTCACCTGTAACCCTACAAGATGAAAGGGGATGGCTTGACAATGCCCCCAAAAGGGAAGACGACGCCCAAAGCATTGTCATTGCCAGCCCGGCCAAGACCGGGTTGGGTTTACACCCCTCGTCCTGCCACCTACCGATCGAAAGCTAACGCTCCATTGCTCTAACAACCATCCATCCTCCATCGGCACGTGGACACCGCTGCCGCCATCCGTCGATGTCTCAAGGAGAACCAAGATATGGTTTTCACCCGGAAGCCCTACAAGATGAGAGTGGATGGCTTGACAATGCCCCCAAAAGGGAAGACGACGCCCAAAGTGTTATCATTGCTAGCGTAGCCAAGACCGGGTTGGGTTTACACCCCTTGTCCTGCCACCTGCCGATCAAAAGCTAATGCTCCATTGCTCCAACCACCATCCATCCTCCGTCGGCACGTGGACACCGCTGCACCGACGCCCACCGCCAACCAACCTCTGCATGCCTCCACGCGACCTCCTGCTCTTCGCACCGGACAACCATCGTACCTCCACCGTGGCTAACCGTGCCTCCTCGTGCTGCACCGACCTCCGCTGCCACCGGTCATGCCTTCTCAGGCGTGCCGGCCTCCGCCCTCGTCGGCTGCGCCGCACTTTCCTCCACTACCGTTGGCCACCCCTGCACGCGCCACACTGGCCGCCCCAACCTCTGCTGCCACAGGCCGCACCTACACGCGCTACGCCAACCTCCGCTACTCCGTCACCCGCGCCTACAGCAAGCCGCCAGCCTCTATTGCAGTCTCCCACCAATGTCCCTCACCGCACCGTCTCCTCTGGCCAGATCTAGCAGCGGTGGCACCAGATCTAGCCGTGGGGGTGCCAGATCCGGCTGAGGCGGTGCCGGAGTCGTTGCCTCGAGCCGCGCCACCATGTGGCCTATCCCGAGCGCCGATCCACCTCCTCGTGCCAGAGATGGGGCGCCTCCTGGGGTGTTTGGCCCTGCTTCTGCCGTCCCAGAGGGCTACATGGTTTCCGGTGGCGCACTCCGGCTGCGGCGAGGGTGGGAGAAAGGGGGAGGGTGGCGGCGGTGGGGAGCTAGGGTTGGCCCTTGTGTCATCCGTGCGTGGATGACGACGGGGAGCTTTCAATGTGCTTGAACTTTGGCTGTATATATATACTCTTGCTCTACCCTATATAATCCACCAACTCGTTTTACTCATCATCATCATTATCATTGAACATATCCGACGACCTAAATCATCTATACCATAGGACCAATGATCCAGATCACACACGTCTCCCTTGTTGCTGCGGGATAGCTACATCGTGAATTGGAAGATGTAATTCTAGAACTTTTGACTACTGGTATAGTATGGCTAAAGAGGGGAGCATATAGTTATAAATTTGTCATAATTGCATGATGAACATGCTGCAAGTTATCTAAAAGAATCAACATGCTTCAAGGGTCGGTCTATATACTGTATTGCTATACGAATAGAAATGACATGGTGCCAATTAAGATACTCCCATTTTGAAGAACCATGGACGGTAAGCAAACATGATACTATTTTTAAAACTCATCATGTACTGAACTGACTTAAGATCTCATTGTGATATTTTAAATAGCTAAGCAAATATTTCTTTTTGGGGAAACAAAGAGAAAATACCAATAGCGCTGCATGCATATGCTGGTATATGATCTTAAAAGAACAATTGTTGGGTGCATGAATCTAGTAATGGTTTTTTCAGGAAACGTGTTCACCAATGGGTAAATGGGAGGAACTGTGGAGAAACAAATTCAGTGATTTCCAATATGAAAAACGCAAAGATTTGGTACAGTTTTTAATCAAATGTAGATGGTCAAATATGATAGTAGATCAATCCCTCAATACCCATAATTACCAGAAAATTGAAGTTATCATATTTGCAATCAGTCATACATTGGCATATGAAGCTAAGCTACTAAAAAACCACTTCTGTGTTGGTTGGGAACTGACCATAGGTACCGGATATCCCAACCGATACCCAGTAGGCGACACCTTTGACTTCGGTCATCGATGCCAGATCTACAACTGACAACTGGTACCTAGCTATGACACATATAGGTGCTGGTTTTGTGGAAAGAACCAGCACATATATGGTAGTATAGGTACCAGTTCTTAAATCGATAGCCATGTGGACGACCTTATAGGATTGGTTATTAAATACAACTGGCACTATAAGAAATATATAGGTGCCGGTTTTTGAGCAGACAGGACACATGGAAATGATTATAGGTGCTGGTTTGTAAGAAAAACTGGCACCTATATCTTGACAAGAAAAATAAAAATGACAGGACCTACCAATTTCACATAAAAATCAAACAATAACAAAAATTCACATCAATTTCCATCCGTTCATCAACGTACGACCACATTCACATACATCCAAACTCTATTCAATTCCACATCCATTCATCAACATACACACATTCACATTCATCCGAATTCACTCATTTATCAACATACACACATTCATAGCCACATCCAAATTGACAACAATTCCACATTCAAAACCACATCCACACATATGTATATATATATCAACACAGAGAAAATTCTAAGTCTAAATATTTTTGAAGTCTAAAATTCCTAAGTCTAAGTTCTAAGTTCTAAACATTTGCATATATATCTCTATAAAATCTAAATTCTAAAGAACACCCAGAATTGCCCCAACGGCACCTGTGGGCTCTAATGACGACGGCTACAGCCACCTTCTTCCGGGGAGCACCTCACCTTCAATAGGTAAAGAGAATGGATATTTAACGGTTTGCCACTCTTAAATGTGGAGAATAACTATTTACCACCTAGGTCCACATGTCATAAATATATGAGAGTCCACATGTTATTGACATATGGGTGAAAAATAGTCGAACATCAAATCTAAGAGTGAAAAATAATAAAATGCCCCGAGAGGAAAGGATGAAGAGAGAGAGGGGAAGATAGAGATAGAAGGTGAGGTGACCACTTACATGAGGATCCAAATGTGTTTTTTCGACTATGATGGCACGTCAGGTTGTCAACCACGACCCATCCACAGTACTACTAAGGACTCTATTTAGATTGGTTTTGATAGTTGTAAATCTATATCCAGTTTTGCGACTGACCGATGTGAATAAAAGTCAACCCATACATGAGGTACTTAGAATGCAACTTTGTGACATATGCTCGTTAATTGCAACGATCCATATTATGAAAAATGGGCTAAAGACTGGAATGTACATCCAACATAAAAAGGGATATTTTTTATCCAACCACATTTTCCCCCTTTTTTCCATTTTTCTTTAGTGATTTTTCTTTCCGGAGCGCAGCAACCTTTTTCCTTTTTTTTTTACATACATTGTGCGAGAGAAAGGAGGATGACTATACTTTTATATAGTAGAATATATACAGATAAACATGATTGAAGTCATTATGGATCATCTTCTACAATCTGTTGGAAATATGGTCATAATTCGACATATTTTAATCCAGAAAATTAATGTAATAAACATGACATTTGTGCATCTAGCAACATGTTTAACACCAAGATGAGAGTAGTGAAATACCCAGAGAATGCTCCAGTGGAGATGAGGCATTGGTATTGCCTCCGTTGATGTTGACGTTCATGGTTCCACCTCCTCCAGCGCTGTCATTCCTTCCTCCTCCAGTAGCAACGTCGTTCCCTCCTCCTCCAGTAGCGCTGGTGCCGATGGAAGACATCGTGATGTAGTGGAAGTAGCTGATGCAGAGGAAGAAGACATCGCACTGTAGAATCGATGTCGAGGAAGAAGATGTCGCAGAGCAGTCCTGCTACAGAGCGCTCCCCAGAAAACTTGATCGCTCGCCTACCTGTGCATGTACTCAAGCGAACGAACTTTCGGAGGCCTACTCATCCCAAGAACTTGTGTGCGTAAGTACTCGGAACCGGGGAAGCAGAGTGGTAGCGCAGGAGCAGAAGAACAGAGAGTTCCCCGAGGAGAATGAGATGTGCAAGAGAGGATGAACAGAGAGATGATCCACTGTCTATCCGAGAATGAGATGTGCGAGAGAGGATGAACAGAGAGATGATCCACTGTTTATCCCTGGTGATGGAGTTTATATAGTGCGCGAGAACGAGAGAGTAACATTCTGGAGAAATCACATCAAAGTTGAATTCTTGCTGTTAGAGGATTAACACCCGAATCAATACGATTCATCAAATTGGTATTGAAACGTTCATCCTTTAACAGCCGAATCGATTCCTTTAATTCTTGTCCATTGCAAAAAGTTAAGAGAGAGAGTAGCAGTGCAAGCCAAGCCAAGCCAGCCTCGCTTCGCCCATGGTCTCGGCCTTGGCCCAGCAGGACCGGCCGACTCGGCACGCACGCGCATGTGCTAGTTCCACCACCATCTCAACTAGTCAACATGTGCTCTCCAATAGCTTCCTATTTAAATTAAGATCCTTCCACATAAAATTCCAAGGTGGTATTAAGCCCTTAACATTAGTTATGGGCCAATGGAATTTATTAGGAATAAATTAGGCCTAGCACATTTATTCTAACAATTCCCACCAAATTTCAGAGCTCACAAGAAATGTTCTCAGTTCTGAACCTGTTTGTTATACCAGTGCTTCGGTGGAGTCTGTTAAGTTGAACTTCCATCAAGAAAGGGAGCTATACTTTACCACAACTGAACAATGGACTGTCAAGTGGAACTCATATAGGTGTGTTCCTTCTAAGATGTTCTATAGGACATCTCTACTTACGAAAGCCACTCTAATCACATTAAGGTATACACCATCCTACCGTACAGAAAAGGAGAGAAGTACATCATAGGGATGGACCCATTTCAGGGTCTCTCCTCCCAGTCCCTCAATAGTTTATTTCGCCATCTTAATTCACGGAATCTATGATCACATAGGACAGGTTTCCACTATTGTGTAACTCAAGTGGGTCTCAAGTCCATCTCACTCGATGCACTGCCTATCATATTACGTGATAGTCCCTTAGTAAACTGATCTATTGGATTCCTAGAAGTTTCGACATAGTCCAGTGCTATCACTACGGAGTTTTTCAGCTTTCTGACAGATTTCGGTCTTCTCTTAACATGCCTAGATGACTTCATGTTGTCCTTCGAACTGTTCACCTTAATAATCACCATTTGATTATCACAGTTCATCAGGATAGATGGTACTATTTTTCAACCACTGGCAAATCCATCAGGAGCTCACGAAACCACTAAGCCTCAACTGTAGCAATGTCTAATGCTGTGAGTTCTGCTTCGATTGTTGACCTCGTTAAGATGGTCTACTTGCAAGACTTCCAGGAAACAGCGCCACCTCCAAGTGTGAACACATATCAACTTGTGACTTTTACTTCATTCGCATTAGAGATCCAGCTTGAATCACTGTAGCCCTCTAGTAACTTTGGGTACCCAACATAGTTGACGGAGCGTGAGCTCCTCAACGGGGGACAGTGAAGGCCCGCTTATGTGAGTTCGGCCAGGGACACAGGGTGAAATTCGTGCTCCGATGTGAGAGGGATAGAAAGAGAGATGCCTCGAGGGAACGCGACACATGGAATTATACAGGTTCAGGCCACCGGCGAGGCGTCATACCCTACTCCTGTGTGTGGTTGATCAGAGTTTGTTTTTGCAGAAAAAAAAAATCCTCCCTTCTTTAGGCTTGGGCCTCCTTTTATACCTTAAGGGGTTACCACATGGGCCAATAGGCTGCTTCCCAGAGAAAATAAAACATTCTTTTACATTTAACAGCCATCTTGTCGCTCGTCGGAAGTCGCACGCATAGTCGCTGCAGTGTGACTCCTGTCTAGTCGGCCGACTAACAAGGGGGATGCCCGGGTCATTCCCTATTAAATAGGTGGAGAATTGTGTGCTCCGTCCGTACCGGGAGATGGGCACCGTCTGATCGGAGCTGACATACCAACTCCGGTTGGATTGAGAGGCAAAAAAGCACTCATCATTTTGATGGGACCTAATGGGGCGTGCCGTGCACCGCCTGACGTGCAGCCAGTGCACAGGCACCACGCCGCTATCCCATCAGTCATTCTGATCAGTCACAGACCAGTCAGTCGGCATGACCGGCGTCAGACCGGTCATGCGCGCTCTGCGCCGCATTAAATGCAGCAAGGCGTGCTCGTCTGAGCCGTCATCAATGCGGTTAGGTGGGCATTGGAATCGCTCACCTAACCCCGCACACGCGGCGGAAGCGCGGAGGGGTCGGGGTGGTCCGACCCCCGTGATAGCGGAGTGTGAGGGGAGCGGAGACTAGAGAGGGCGGCCGCCACCGCACCCTCAAGTCCGACCCCCCTCAGGGGAGTGCCACGTGGGTGCAGGGGGCTGCCTCAAGCCTTTAGTCTCTATACCCCCATGCCCTTGTCACCGACAATAGTGAATTCTATAGTTCACAGTGCCTTTTAGATAGCGCATTACTCTTTCCATAACACGCCAGTAATCATCTCCCAGATTTGAAACAAACTGGCTCAACTTGCTCACAACAAATGAGATGTCAAGCCTCGTTGCACTAGCTAAATACATTAGTGAACTAATGATCTGGGAGTATCTCAGTTGATCCCTTGATAATCTTCGGTTTTTCCTAAATAGCACACTGGTATCATAAGGAGTAGGAGTTGGCTTGCAATCACAATAACCAAAGCGAGTCAAAACCTTGTCCACATAGTGGGATTGCACGAGTGTAATCCCACCCTCATCTCCTCTCAGTAGCTTAATGTTAAGAATACCATCAGCCACTCCCAAATCCTTCATCTCAAAATTGTTGGATAGAAAGTCCTTGACCTCCTCAATCATATTGAGGCTGGTCCCAAAGATCAATATGTCATCGACATATAAACATAGGATCACTCCCTCTTCCCCCACCATAGCAATAGTACACACATTTGTCAGCTTCGTTCATAACAAATCCAGCAAATGTCAGAGTTTTTGTCAAACTTCTCATGCCACTGCTTAGGTGCTTGCTTAAGACTATACAATGACTTTAACAGCATGCACACCATTCCCTCTTGACCTTCTAATATATAGTCATTAGGTTGATCCATATAGATCTCCTCCCTCCAACTCCCCATTAAGGAAAGTTGTCTTAATATCCATGTGATGAACGATAAGACCATGAGAGGCTGCCAGAGCAAGTAGTACTCGAATTTTGGTCAAGCAGACAATTGGTGAATAAGTGTCAAAGAAATCACCACCTTCCTTTTGGGTATAACCCTTGGCCACAAGCCTTGCCATGTACTTTTCAATTTTACCATCAGACCTAAGTTTTTTTCTTGAAAACAAACTTGCATCCTACAGGCTTGCACTCGTATGGATGCTCAACAACTTCCCAAGCACCATTAGACATAATAGAGTCCATCTCACTATGTACCACTTCCTTCCAATAGTCAGGGTCAGGAGATGAATATGACTCTTCTATGGTTCTTGGAGTGTCATCCACAAGGTATAAAATGTAGTCATCACCAAAAGAATTTGCAGTCATTTGTCTCTTACTCATTAGAGTAGCTACAATATTATCCTCCTTAGGATTTTCCCAGGCGTTTGATCATTGTGTTCTATTGGCACAAAAGACTCAGGGGATAAAATATGTTCTTGACTAGAAGTGCTAGGTACATCTTTCATGGGAAATTCATTCTCAAAAAATGTAGCATCTCTGAACTCAGTTATTGTACCAACACGCATGTCAGGTACTCAATCTACTATTAAGAATTTACTATTAAGAATCTATATCCCATGCTATGGATAGCATAACCAAGGAACACACAATCTACCGTCTTTGGTCCAAGTTTGCGCTTTTTGACTATAGGCATATTAACCTTATCCAAACATACCCACGTACGCAAGTATGAGAGATTTAACTTCTTCTTTTCCCACTCGTCGAATGGTGTTACTTCTTTATTCCTAGTAGCAATTCTATTCAGGACATGACAAGCAGTCAATATTGCCTCAACCCACTATTCCTTGGAAAGTCCCGAGTGTTTAACATTACATTCACCAACTCAGTTGGAGTGCGGTTCTTTCTTTCGGCTACCCCATTTTGACTGGGTTGAATAGGGAGGCATTCTCTCATGAATAATTCCAAACTCTTCGCAAAATGAAGTAAACGCATTAGAAAAATATTTTCCACCCAGATAAGATCTTAACCGTTTGATTTTCCTTTCAAGTTGATTTTCTACCTCAGCCTTATAGATCTTAAGGTAATGCAATGTTTCATCCATTGTTTTCAATAAATACACATAGTAGAATCTAGTGCAATCATCTATAAGTGTCATGAAGTATTTTTCCGCCTTTAGTCAACACGCCGTTCATTTTGCACAGATTGGAATGAACAAGTTTTAGAGGTGCCAAATTTCTCACCTCTCATGCTTTGTGAGGCTTGCGAGCTTGTTTCGATTGAACACAAGTATGGGCATTTAGAACCTTTGACCAAAGTGAATATCGGGATTAAATTCATGTTAGCTAAGCACATCATACAACCGAAATTCACATGACAAAGTCACGAATGCCACATATTGGACTCATCATCATTGCTTACATGGTTCACAACTTTATTACACATATCGTTTAAGAAAAAGCGGAACAAGCCTCCATTGTCATAACCTTTACCAATAAAAGTTCCATATCTAGATACCACACACATTGAATTCAGACACAAGTTTAAAACCATCTCTACACAATACAGAGCTGCTAATAGGCTTCTTCTTTATTGAGAGGACATGCTGCATGTTCTCCAGCTGCACGGTCTTTCCCGAAGTAAACTTCAAATCGACCATACCAAAGCCAAGCGAACCATTCCCCATTAGCAAAGAGGAACCTCTACCGACCTAACAAGAAGAAAACAGGGAAATATCACTGGATCGGCGGCTCAACCGGAAAAAACCGGAACCAGAGATCTCCATGGCTCGGTTTGATAGAAAGACCGGATATGCCTATGGACCGCTTTGGACCGGCTAAACCGGGTGGTTTTCAATGAACCGGACATTAAATTGGCTCCGGTCAAACCGGACAAGGCCTCAATAGTGTTTCAAATGGGCCTGGATGCGGCCCAATTAGTCTGCCAAGCATGCTTCAACTCATTTTTTGTAGCAAAAATTGATGGAAATATGCTCTTGGGTGGGTTCTAGAAGTCCATTCCAGTGACCATCTAACCACGCGGAAGGTTGTGATGAGACAATAACATATGCTATACATATACATACGGAACCGCGGTTCAACCATCCGGTTCACGGTTGAACCGGCAGAACGGTGAACCAAGGGATCTACCAGTCTGGTTTTTCATACTATGATGTCAACCCACCAATTAGGTGACTGAAAAATAGAAAGAACTGTAGATAAAAAATTATTGTACCCCAATGTTCCTCCCCCATCGCTAATAACCATGTTTGCAGAATTTTTGTCCTTGCAATCAGGACAATACACAATGCCGAGGCTTACCACACATAAAGCAATCGTCCTTTGCCTTTCTTCTTCAAATTGGTTGTTGACTTGGGTTTGACATCAAGTTTGACCTTCTAGTTTTGTTGTGAGATGCATGAGGATTCTTCTTGTGCACTAAAACGCTAGAACTGTAAAATCAAAGGTTTTTGATTATGTTTTTGTGATGAACAAATTGGCAGTGAAGATTATTGCTTTTGATATTTGGAATTTATTTGCGAAGTGGTTTTGGAGATGATTGAATTTTCAGGTGATAAACAGGAGTTGCTGATTCGGGTCCGGTCAGACCGGGCGGTGGTCGTCGGTCAGACCGGCGTGTAGTGCGCGGTCAGACCGGCGCAGCCCGCGGTCTTTCCGGCCGATGCTGAGTCGGTTTCGGTTTCGGGTTGTTTGTTTGGATATCCGTGATTGTTTCATGAATATGACTTCTAGATGGATACTATACGTATGTAATACTATTGTTTGCTAACAATGAGTCAAGTTGGGGATAGCTTGGTCTCGGAATATGGTTTCTTTGTTTGTTTCATGTGTAGGTGAATTTATGTCGGATGGACCGGGAGCCGGCTTGGGGATAAGACGACGTCCGTGGTGGTCAGAGATCATGTGGGATACTAAGGCTAGAGTTCAATGCACGTGGAAGGTGGAGGTTCCATATGGCATACGATGGTGGTATTGTGTGCGTATGGGATGCGGAGTCAAATTTGGAAGGAGTCCAAATTTGGTGGGATTGATTATGTAGAGTTTGTTTCTTATACAAGAAGGTTTCCTAGGGTGATTATGACTTCTAGTATGAGATTGGTTCGTGGTTTTAGGCTGCCTACTATGGGTATAAATAGAGTGGGAGCGTGAGGCTTCCTTGTATCGCTTCTGAGAGCAATTGAGTTGATAGTTTTGCTAGGGTTTCGAGTTTAGTCGAGATTTTTGTAAGGAGTGTTGTTGGTGCACTTTGTAAACACAGAGAGAATCAATAAAGTCGTGATCTACTTTAAGAGTTCTTCGATTTGTGTTTCATCGAGTTTCGGCGGTCCAACCGGCGACATACCACCGGTCAGACCGGCGGCAAGGCGGCGGTCAGACCGGCGGCGCACCTGCGGTCAGACCGGCGGCAAGACGGTGGTCAGACCGGCGAGAGACCTGCGGTCAGACCGACGTATACCAGGCAATCAGACCGACGCAACAACTTCGGTCAGACCGCGATCCGTCGAATTTGAGGGTAACTTTTATTTCCGCTAAAAGTTTTGTTTTTTGGGCATACCAACCATTCACCCCCCTCTGGTTGGCTTAGTTATTGTTGTTCGATCCTACAAGTGGTATCAGAGCCTTGTTTTTCTCTTTGGATCTTAATCAATCTAGAGTTTTTGCCATGGCTGCTAATAGGTTTTCAACTAAGCCTCATGTTTTCGATGGAACAGATTTTTCTCATTGGTGTAGTAGGATGCAATCTTATATTATGGCTGAGGATTATGATATTTGGAGAAAAGTTTCTCATCCTTATGAGATCCCTGATCAAATTAATACTGCTGCTTTAAAAACTGAGTTTGAACAAAATTGCAAAGCTCGCAATATTCTTTTGAGTGGGATTTCTCGTTCGGATTATGATCGTGTTTCTCATCTTCAAACTGCCCATGAGATTTGGATTGCTTTGAGTAATTTTCATCAAGGAACAAATAACATTAAAGAGCTTCGTCGAGATCTTTTCAAAAAGGAGTATATTAAATTTGAGATGAAACCTGGAGAAGCTTTGGATGACTATCTTTCTAGGTATAATAAAATTTTGAGTGATCTTAGATCTGTTGATTCTTCTTATGATGTTAATTATATACAATCTGAGATTTCTCGTCACTTTTTGAATGGTCTTGACATGTCTATTTGGGATATGAAAGTTACATCTATTCAGGAGTCTGCTAATATGTCTACTTTGACTTTGGATTCGCTTTACACAAAATTGAAAACACATGAGATGAATATTCTTTCTCGTAAAGTTGATTCTAAGTCGAGTGCTTTGGTTTCTTCCTCAACTTCTTTGGATGTTAATGCTTCTTCATCAAAGTCTTCCGTAGTTGCTTTGTTTAATGCCATGTCCGATGATCAACTCGAACAGTTCGAGGAGGAGGACCTGGTTTTGTTATCTAACAGACTTTCTCGAGCTGTGACTAATGTCAGGTACAGGAAAAGAGGTGGACCAAATCGCTGCTTTGAATGTGGTGCTACGGATCACTTTCGTTCATGTTGTCCTAAGCTTGGGAGAAATAAGAGGGAAGATAATGGTGATGAGAAGATCAATGACAACAAGCCAAAGAATACAGTTAGAGGAGGAAAGAAGATCAGGGAGAATCTCAAAAAGGCTTTTGATCAAGTCTACGCCGCGTTTGAGCCACTAAGCGATGTAGATGGAGAAAGTGGAGATGATGACAAGGGAAAGAACATCTCCGGTGTTTGCTTCATAGCACGAGGTGAATCAGATTCAGAATGTGAAGACAATGAGGTAAGTGCTTTTGAAGAAGCTATTAATATTTTGAGTGCAAAAAATAAGAAGTGTGAGAAGATGTATAGAAAACAGGAGTTTATCATTGAATCTCTTAATTCTGAAATTGATAGATTAAAATATCTTATTCCTAATGATGATGATTGTCAAAGTTGTGAGGTTTTAATGAATGAAATTTCTAAAATTAGAGATGTCAATGCTGCACATGATTTGAAAAGTAAATCTTCTCTTGCTCTTAGTTTTGCTTTGCACACACGCACTTTGGATGAGTTGATTTTAACTAAAAAGTTGTTGCAAAAATATCAAATTGCTTTTCATGCTAGTTTGATGTTTAACATGATTTGTGCTAAAAAGTTAAAACAACCTCATGATGTTTTGGATTGCTCAACATGTGCTTTGAATAAGATAAAATTAAAAGATGCTTTAGGTCGTGTTGAGTACATGGAAGATGTTGTAAAAAACAATGAAGTGCTCTCTTGCCCCAAGTGTCGTAAAAGTAAAGATATCATGATAGATTGTGAAAATTGTGCTATTTTGGAAAAAGAGGTTTCTTATTTGAAAAATTCTTTGCTAAGATTTTCTGATGGTAAAAAGAACCTCAACATGATCCTAGATCAATCTAAGGTTAGCACACATAACCGTGGTTTAGGTTTTAATCCTTATGCTCATCATACTAGACATCCTTCTGTTGTGGTAGGTGTTGGTGCTAGAAGTGGTGAAATTTTGGTTAAACCTGAAACTAAGAACACTGTGTTTAAATCTGCTAGCATTATGTCTACTTTGAATGCATCTTCTTCCAAATCCAATGTTGTGCATGCAAAACCTCCTGTTGTTACAAGTGTTGCTAAGTTCTCTGGTTCTACCAATATTTCTTCTCATCGTGAAAAATATACTTGCTCGTTTTGTGGCAAAGATGGACATCTTGTTGGTTTTTGTTTCAGATTAGCTCATAAACAGAAAAAGGAGAGAGATTGCTTTTGCAAAATCAAAGTGGCAAAAATCTAGTTTTCCCTCGAGTAAACCGGTCAGACCGCAGTGGGTCCCACGGTCAGACCGGCGACCGGTCAGACCGGCGGTACAAAGGCGGTCAGACCGGCCCCCGGTCAGACCGACCACTGTACCTCGGTCAGACCGACCTCGGAGAAATTTGTCTAAAAATTCTCAAACTGTTTTTGCACGTGGATATATGCCTATTGGATTTTCTGGTCGTGTGTCTCAGTACTGGATTCCTAAGTTTTTATTATCATCTAACCCCAGTACTGAGGCTTCGACTTCTGCCTGTGTGTAGGCGTTGGTGGCAAGGAAGGAGAACGTGTGGATCGTGGATTCCGGTTGTTCGCGGCACATGACCGGTGATAAAAATTGGTTCTCCTCCCTCAAACGGGCATCCAAGACTGAATCGATTATTTTTGGTGATGTTTCTACTAGTGCCGTTCTCGCTACAGGTTTGGTTAAGGTAAATGATAAATTTGAATTAAAGAATGTAGCTTTGGTTGAGGACTTAAAGTATAATTTACTTTCAGTTTCACAAATTCTTGATGAAGATTTTGAGGTTCATTTTAAGAAAACTGGAAGTAAAATTTTTGATTCTCGTGGTGATTCTGTGTTGAATATTTCTCGCTATGGTAGAGTGTTTAAAGCTGATTTTGAAAATCCTGTTTCACCTGTGATAACATGTTTGGTTGCTAAATTTAGTAAAGATGTGATGTTTTGACATCATAGACTTGGACATGTTGGTTTTGATCATCTCACGAGGTTAAGTGGTTTGGATCTTGTTCGTGGTTTGCCTAAACTTAAGAAAGATCTTGATTTGGTTTGTACACCGTGTCGTCATGCTAAGATGGTTGCTTCTTCACATGCTCCTATTGTTTTTGTGATGACTGATGCAACAGGACAGCTTTTACACATGGACACTGTTGGTCCAGCTAGAGTGCAATCAGTTGGAGGAAAGTGGTATGTGTTGGTTATTGTTGACGATTTTTGTAGATATTCTTGGGTTTTCTTTATGGCAACTAAGGATGAGGCGTTTCAACACTTTCGTGGTTTGTTTCTTCGATTGGATCTTGAATCTCCTGGTTCTTTGAAAAGAATTCGAAGTGATAATGGTGGTGAATTCAAAAATGCTTCATTTGAACAGTTTTGCAACGAAAGAGGTCTTGCACATGAATTTTCTTCTCCTCGTGTTCCGCAACAAAACGGTGTTGTTGAAAGAAAGAATCGTGTTTTGGTTGAGATGGCTAGAACGATGTTGGATGAGTATCACACTCCTAGAAAATTTTGGGCTAAGGCATTTAACACCGCTTGTTATATTTCAAATCGGGTTTTCTTGAGATCAAAACTTGGAAAAACTTCTTATGAACTTCGATTTGGACATCAACCCAAAGTTTCACATTTGCGCGTTTTTGGTTGCAAATGCTTTGTCTTGAAATCTGGAAATTTGGATAAGTTTGAGGCACGTTCTACCGATGGAATGTTTCTTGGTTACCCCGCACACTCTCGTGGCTATCGTGTACTTATTTTGGAGACTAACAAAATCGTTGAAACTTGCGAAGTTTCTTTTGATGAGACTAGTCCAGGAACTAGACCCGATATTGCAGGTACATTGTCACAGGTTCAGGGGGAGGATGGTCGTATTTTTGAAGACGAGAGCGACGACGACGACGAGGTCGGCTCGGCCGGTAAGACCGGGCGCCAGGCCGGTCAGATTTATGTGGATGATATTATCTTTGGTTGTTCGACTCACGCTTTGGTTGTAGAGTTTGCCGAAACTATGCGCAGGGAATTTGAGATGAGCATGATGGGTGAGTTATCGTACTTTTTGGGATTGCAAGTTAAGCAAACACCTCAAGGTATATTTGTGCATCAAACGAAGTATACGAAGGATCTTTTGAGACGGTTCAAGATGGAGAATAGCAAGCCAATTTCAACACCAATTGGTTCTACAGCTGTGTTGGATCCTGATGAAGATGGTGAAGCTGTTGATCAAAAGGAATATAGAAGTATGATTGGATCATTGATGTATCTAACTGCTTCTAGGCCAGACATACAATTTGCTGTGTGTTTGTGTGCGCGCTTTCAAGCTTCTCCTCGTGCTTCACATCGTCAAGCGGTCAAGTGAATAATGAGGTATTTGAATCATACATTTGAGTTTGGAATTTGGTATTCTACTTCATCTTCTATATGCTTAAGTGGATATTCAGATGCTGATTTTGCTGGTTGTAGAATTGATAGGAAAAGTACTAGTGGAACATGTCATTTTCTTGGTACATCATTGATTGCATGGTCTTCTAGGAAACAATCTAGTGTTGCTCAATCAACTGCTGAATCTGAATATGTTGCTGCTGCTAGTTGTTGTTCACAGATTCTTTGGCTTTTATCTACTTTGAAAGATTATGGTCTTACTTTTGAGAAAGTACCTCTCTTTTGTGATAATACTAGTGCTATTAATATTGCTAAGAATCCTGTTCAACACTCACGCACAAAGCACATTGATATTCGTTTTCACTTTTTGAGGGATCATGTTGAGAAGGGAGATGTTGAATTGCAGTTTTTGGACACAAAGTTGCAACTTGCTATATTTTCACTAAACCTTTGGATTCTAATTGCTTTGCTTTTCTTCGTGGTGAATTGGGTATAATTCATCCTTTTGGCATGTTTTGAGGGGGAGTTTGTACCTCATGGTTTTATCAAGCAAAAATATGATAATAAGAAAAATTGATAAAGAGAGCTTTGTTTTATACATATGGTATTTTCTTGTGCATGCTAGCAATACTATGAAGGTTTATATGAGACTTAGATTTTGCTTTTAAGGGAGATGATGCATGACACTTAAATTCTATACTTGAATTAAGTAAATGTGCAATATTGATGCTAGCATATGGTTTGATTCATAAATGCTCTATATATATGCTTTATTGAATTGTTATTCCTCAAATAGCTTTGTTGTGAGAATAAAAAATATAGAAAATGAATACCGAATCCTTGGAAACAGTCTTGACGACAAGGACGTATTCGACATGAGCAAAATAATGGGTGCCGAATCCCTGGAAACAGTCTTGACGACAGGGACGTACCCTGGAAACAGTCTTGAAAGAAAAAGTTCTAAAATTCTCTTGGTTGTTTTGTGCTAAAGTTTATTTGAGAAAGAATGATAAATGCAATAGGTATATATGTGTAGTGTTTATTCTTCAACCTATGTGCTTGTTAAGATGTTGCATTATAAATCGTATGAAATCATGAATTTTGATTGTTGATTCAAGCTTAATTGTACAATCTTTGGTTCATGATTATACTTTAATGCATGCTTATTATGCTCTAGATGGGTTTATTTTTCTTTTATTGTGACACATGACTTGATATGTTATATGTATGCTGAGCTCTTATACATAAATGAACATCATTCTTATGCTTGATGAAATCATTGTCAAAATGGGGAGAAGTGTTTTGGGAGAAGCAAGGTGAATTTTTGAGAAGTCAATGGATTTCTTTGGATTTTTTAGCACGATGTGTACATTTGTACGAAGTGTGCTTTTTACCGCTTTAGTTTTTATTTTTCCAAACACCAAAACATTTTTAATGGGTTTGCCAATGTGTTCATCAAGGGGGAGATTGTAAAATCAAAGGTTTTTGATTATGTTTTTGTGACGAACAAATTGGCAGTGAAGATTATTGGTTTTGATATTTCGAATTTATTTGCGAAGTGGTTTTGGAGATGATTGAATTTTCAGGTGATAAACAGGAGTTGCTGATTCGGGTCCAGTCAGACCGGGCGGTGGTCGTCGGTCAGACCGGCGTGTAGTGCGCGGTCAGACCGGCGCAGCCCGCGGTCTTTCCGGCCGATGCTGAGTCGGTTTCGGTTTCGGGTTGTTTGTTTGGATATCCGTGATTGTTTCATGAATATGACTTCTAGATGGATACTATACGTATGTAATACTATTGTTTGCTAACAATGAGTCAAGTTGGGGA
Source organism: Oryza punctata (assembly GCA_000573905.2). Classification (NCBI taxonomy): domain Eukaryota; kingdom Viridiplantae; phylum Streptophyta; class Magnoliopsida; order Poales; family Poaceae; genus Oryza; species Oryza punctata. Next base: position 8,534,584 of record CM002495.2, read on the forward strand.
TAGCTTGGTCTCGGAATATGGTTTCTTTGTTTGTTTCATGTGTAGGTGAATTTATGCCGGGTTAGTATTGCGGTGATGGACCGGGAGTCGGCTTGGGGATAAGACGACGTCCGTGGTGGTCAGAGATCATGCGGGATACTAAGGCTAGAGTTCAATGCACGTGGAAGGTGGAGGTTCCATATGGCATACGATGGTGGTATTGTGTGCGTATGGGATGCGGAGTCAAATTTGGAAGGAGTCCAAATTTGGTGGGATTGATTATGTAGAGTTTGTTTCTTATACAAGAAGGTTTCCTAGGGTGATTAGGACTTCTAGTATGAGATTGGTTCGTGGTTTTAGGCTGCCTACTATGGGTATAAATAGAGAGGGAGCGTGAGACTTCCTTGTATCGCTTCTGAGAGCAATTGAGTTGATAGTTTTGCTAGGGTTTCGAGTTTAGTCGAGATTTTTGTAAGGAGTGTTGTTGGTGCACTTTGTAAACACAGATAGAATCAATAAAGTCGTGATCTACTTTAAGAGTTCTTCGATTTGTGTTTCATCGGGTTTCGGCGGTCCAACCGGCGACATACCACCGGTCAGACCGGCGGCAAGGCGGCGGTCAGACCGGCGGCGCACCTGCGGTCAGACCGGCGGCAAGACGGCGGTCAGACCGGCGAGAGACCTGCGGTCAGACCGACGTATACCAGGCGGTCAGACCGGCGCAACAACTTCGGTCAGACCGCGATCCGTCGAATTTGAGGGTAACTTTTATTTCCGCTAAAAGTTTTGTTTTTTGGGCATACCAACCATTCACCCCCCCTCTGGTTGGCTTAGTTATTGTTGTTCGATCCTACAAGAACCTCCCTCGACCTTTTTGTCACTGTTGTCCTTTGCCCTCACCTTCTGTTCAACACCCAAAGTGCCAATGAGATCAGTAACATTGAACTCTTGCCTCATGTGTTTAGAGAAGTGGCAAAGTCCGAATAAGAATGTGGCAATTTGGCAATAATGTCACTCTCCATGAACTTGTCTAGCAACTCGCAGTTGTTGTTCTCAAGTTCATTTATCAGCATCTGAATCTTATGAGCTTTTTCCACTACAGATCGGTCATCGCCCATCTTGTAGATATAGAACTACTCCACAACATATAGCTGTTGACGACGAAATTTGGTAAGCCTCAAAGTCATCATCGGCCTAGAGTAAGTATCGGGTTCAAAGTTCTAGAATCGGCCGATGGAAGCTATTAATCACCAACAGTCGGATTCTTACCAAATTCGGTTAAGGAAATTAATCTATTAAAGGAAGCTTATCCAAAAGAGACTGAGTTCAAAGAGGATGTGGCATGGCAATTTATCTATTAATTAGGAAGAATCTGTTAGTTTCCTTTTATCTTTAGGAAAGTGTGATTAGTGTCCAATAAGGACTTTATGTTTCCCCCCAGTTTTGGAGTATGATGACTCATGCTTCAAAATTCTCTTCCATCTCGCCTTGATTACTCCAAAATTGATCTTCCTTTGCTTCTTGCAATCGGCTCACGTAAGCCGATGTCGTCTGCGCTAAATGAGCCAGATTGTCAAACTCATGGCAAAAGAACATACCTCTTATAGGTGCTGACAATCCTTGGAATGCAAGATCAGCTAGCTACTAATCACTTAAGCTCAAACTATAGCATCGGCTGCGGACATTACAAAATCTTTGAATATATTCCATATCCGATTCTCCCTTTTGCTGCTCAACCGATAGTAAATCTGAAAGCTTCATCTCATCAATTCCAGCAAAGAAATAATCATGAAATTGTTTCTCAAGATTGGCCCATCCTCTGACAGAATTTGATGGTAATGATGAAAACCATGTGAAAGCCGATCCAGTCAAATATAATGGAAAAACTCTAACTTTCAAAGCTTCTTCGGCCGATGCCTCCCCACATTGCGCTAAGAATCGGCTGATATGTTCCATTGTAGATATATCATCTTGCCCTAAAAACTTGGAGAAGTCTAGAATCTTGTACTGGTATGAAAGCGGAACTCTATCAAACCATTCAGGATATGGCTGCCGATACATATGGATCTGCTCCTTAGGTCTAATTCCAAACTGTTCCTCTACTAACCTTGCAATTCTATTGGCCCAACCATAGTTCCTTTGACGGCATTTTTCTCCACATTGATACTCTTGAAGTTCTTCTGGCCGATAGTGTTGTTGTTCTTTAATCTGCCCCCCGAGCTGGCCTCTTTTAACAATTAATTCATCAACTTTTCCCTTGATCAAATCTTGCAACGTGTCCACCAAAACTCCAGATTGATTAAACAATGCATGATGAACTGCTCCATCAACTTTATATTGAAGTGTTTCAATCCTCGGCTCAAGAAGTTGAGATTTCTAAATTGGCCCTTACGGTGTCATGACGAAACATTGAAGGCAACGCTTTTGAAAATCAGCTTTTGCTTGCTCCATCTCTTGCCTCTGTTCCTTCGTCAAATCCTCCATTGCGACCAAGATATTGGCATCGACTTCTTCTTCAGACATGTAGATATCAAAATTGTAATCCCACTGGGTGTGCCAAAATGTGTTGACGTAAAAACACGACGGCCTAGGAGATCTGCTTAGTTCCAGTGCAGGTCCAAAATAATGATGAGATACGGGTGTGCCAGTCAGTTTGATCCTGCAACTGACAAGATATATAAATTGAAGATCATATAGCCGATCGGCCAGCAAGCCGATATAGTGATTCCAGCCGATACTGATACCAGCCGATATCCAGTATAGATCTTGATACTTGAGTAAATAATGACATAAAGATAGTCGGCTGATGATAATGTAATATAACAATAATATAATCCAGTAGCAACCAATCGGCTAGTAATGATAGATTGAATAAACACTGATCCGAAGGTTAAAGTATACATCGGCTGGAGGTTCGATGTCAATAAATCCAAATGATTAGATAAACAGTGAAACCTTTGTTGTCAGCGGCTAAATCCAAATTGTATGTAATCCTTGTAAGCCGATGCAACGTCCAGATAACTCATCGGCTGAAACCCCGATGAAACCCTTATTGGCAATCAAGAAGCAGGCTAGAGATTATGGTTCTAAGCACGACTTAGTAGATCAAACTTAACTGATGCAGCACTAAATATGAAAAGAAACATAATATCTAGACAATCAAGCCTTTAACTGATTTTCAGGGTGGTGGATACATTATATAATCTGAGCCAACAAAGTAATCTAGCCGATATCGACAAGACCCTAGATGGAGATCGGCCAATGCAAGTAGAAAACATTGTTAATCTAGATTATATAATGTATATGATAACTCGACGACTTACATGAACAAGATTAGAGTGTCAAAGCGATTGAAGCACTAATCCTGATAACGCAAGCCGCCATAACAAGCCTTACCCCTCGTCGGAGATCGAAGTCGATGCAGCCCAACTTGAAACAAGAACTTGTCGAAAGTAAAAAGGTAAAAGGTGGCGATGCGCCGAAGTTGAATTGATCGAGAGATAATTTACAGGGACCCTGAGTGTACATATTTATACCCATGAGTAGATACTAGTCCATATCGGACACGACTCAAACTTTCCTAAAGATAAAAGGAAAAACATAAAGTCCTTATTGGACACTAAATACACTTTCCTAAAGATAAAAGGAAACTAACATATTCTTCCTAATTAATAGATAAACTGTCATGCCGCATCCTCTTTGAACTCAGTCTCTTTTGGATAAGCTTCCTTTAATAGATTAATTTCCTTAACCGAATTTGGTAAGAATCCGACTGTTGGTGATTAATAGCTTCCATCGGCTGATTCCAGAACTTTGAAGCCGATACTCACTCTAGGCCGATGATGACTTTGAGGCTTACCAAATTTCATCGTCAACAATAGCTCACTGCTAGCATCGGAGACTCCAAACTTGGCCTAAAGTGCATCCTACATGTCCTTCCCAGAAGGCATATGCATGTACATTTCCACTATGTTGTCAGCTAGTACACTGATGAATGCTCTACGGAATAAGCAATCCACCGCCTCAAACTTAGGTTCCTCCTCTGGTGAGAGAGGTTGTCCGGACGTCTTATCCCATAAAACAAAGAAACATTGTATAGCTGTCAGTAGTGCACGTGCTTTCCATCTATTATAATTTGAACCATCGAAAGCATGTGGTTTTAGTGATGCTGCAAAACCAACTACCAAAAAGATCAATCAAGTTTTGGTTTGTTGGAAATATGGTCATACTTCGGTATATTTTAATCCAGAAAATTAATATAATAAACATCACATTTGCAAAGGACACTGATCCTAGCATTGTGATAAACATGAATATGCTAACAGGGACAAAAGCATCTAGCATCATGTTTAACACCAAGATGAGAGTAGTGAATACCCAGAGAACGCTTCAGTGGACAATGAGGCATTGGGGTATTGCCTCCATTGATGTTGACGTTCACGGTTACGCCTCCTCTAGTGCCATCGTTCCCTCCTCCTCCAGTAGCGCCGGTGTTGGTGGAAGACCTCGCAATGTAGTAGAAGTAGACTATGCAAAAAGCTGATGCAAAGGAAGACGACGTCGCAGTGTGGAACCGATGCCGAGGAAGAAGACGTCGCACTGTAGAACCGATGCCGAGCAAGAAGACGTCGCAGAGCAGTCGCGCTAGAGAGCGCTCCCCAAAAACTTGATCGCCCACCAACTGGTGCAGGTACTCAGTGAACAGAGTTCCGAAGACCTGCTTGTCCCAAGCACTTGTGCGCACAAGTACCTGCTCTTCCCTAGCACGACTCGGCTCGTCGTGTGCGCGTGCGTGGCAGTCCCACCACCATCTCAACCGGTTAACAGGTGCTTTCTAATCCTTACCTATTTAAGTTGTGATGATTCCACATAAATTTCTAAGATGGTATTAATCCCTTAACATTAATTGTGGGTTAATGGAATTTATTAGAAATAAATTAGGCTTAGCCCATTAATTCTAACACAATCATATAACCGTCAAAAGTGAGTGACGGTTCATCGGTACAACTTTGGCCCCTATCATATCATCGTGTATGCCTATCTTACAGTGCGCCGTAGCGGCGGGCGATGCTCACGGGAGGAGGCGTCCAGAGTCGAGAGCCGACGACCCAAGGAAGATTGTAACTTTTTTAGACTGCTATGTATTTATAACGACAATTTTTTTATTAAAATTAATCAAATCATTTTTACACCATAAATTATTTAAGTTTACACTGTAAATTTCAATAACTGTATTGTAATTTTTCTAATACATGACATAAGAGAACAGAGATTGGAAGACTTGTAATCTATCTGACATGAACGCATGCGCGAAGTTGACCTGAGGTTTGTATAAATATTGCCCTGGTTGGCCCCAAGGCAACAATGTAAAGCCCCATTTCATATGTGTATTTAATTTTATCCTACTGCAACTATCGAATGTATGTTTCACTTGGGCCCTAAACATGTGATTGATTGGGACCAACACCACATCATGGGCATGCGATTTTTCCCTGCTGGCATTCCTCCCCATCTGACTCACACACTTCTTTTTTCTATATGCGATTACGTACATGTGCACAATATTGTGGTGCATGAGCCTGCAAGGCATGATTGGGTTGGAGTCAATGGTCATCTTCTCCCTTCCACATGAACAATTTCATCAAGAAAACAGCTGCATTATTAGCTGAACCTGTTGGATCAGCACATGACACAACGATGTACCCATCACTACTAAACTACCTATTCTTTATTGAGTTTCTAAAAACTATTCAAATCTTTCTGTTCTACAATTTTCTTCTGGACCCGTCTCGGCCTCGCAATCTCAAGCCGACGTAACGCCGTCGACCTCGTTGGCCGGAGCTCACCCCAACTCCGGCGAGGTCACTGTCTTCCCCGACCGAATTCCATGGGAAAGCAGTCGATCATTGGTTATCAAGCTAGTCATAACCCAGTCACCGTTGCGATCCAATTGGCCAAACGGAGTCCAGAATTATATCCACGGATCAGTCGCTGCAGCTGACAGCGACGCATAGTGGAATCATCCGTTTCTCCACGAGCAGAAACCCGTGTGGCGATGGCGAGCTAGCTGCCTTAATTTGACGGTCTCTCTGAAAACAACCTGCTGAATTCCTTTTTATTTTTCTGATGGATTCAAAAGCAGAGCAGAGAATTGTATGCTTTCTTAGTACCAATAAGATTGGCATATTCCTGGCTCCTTCCTGAGAGAAGAATCAGAGCATGCATAGTTGTTTTCGCAGAGATATTTTTCTCCATTTTTGTGATGGATTTTACTTGTACTTGTTTACATTGTTCGGGTGGATTTAATGTGTGATAGGGATGTGGCAGCAACTTGCTTAATTCTGATCTCATGTTTTTTGTTTAAATAATATATTCGGCTGGAAGAATCACCGGTAAAGGGATTGTTTGTTCCCAACTAACTCAATCAATCACTGTGATAACTTAGATGGTTGATGGTGATCAAGAACCCCCTAATTATGAGAATTTGCATCGTTTTTAAAAGATGGCAGTTTTCATGTGCAATTACAAAATTTATAATCAATTTAAGCAAAATTCACCACCCTAAAATGTAGGCATATAGTATGTAGCATGATACTATGGTACTACTGTTCCTTGCTTTAAGGTTTGTATGAAATTTGCAATGTCAATGTAAGAATATTAGTAGCATCTACCAAACACTACTTATACAATGAATTTGGAAGGGATGAAAATTCAGAAATATTTGGTCAAATGTTTGCCTCGTCGCCGTTAGGGAGCTTGGTGTAATGGTGACCCGCCGCCATGTCTTCTTCCACCTGCTTCATGTCCCTGCACTCGAAGTAGTACGCCGTGACGGCGGCGACGGAGAACACCTCGACGGCGCCGAGGAGGAGCACGTACGCGACGCCGGCGGCCACCCCGGCCGGCGCGCTGCGAGGCCACCACCTGAGCGCGAGCGTGTACACCGGCGAGACCGCGGCGGCCAGCGCGAACGTGGCGACGACGTAGAGCACGGCCTGCGCGTTCTTGCCGCTCATGAGCCGCCACGCGCGTGACACCGCGCCGGCGCCGCGCTTCCCGGGCTCCGCGGCCGACACGGCGAGTGCCACCGCGCAGACGACGGTGAGGTAGACGAAGAAGAGCGACGCGAGGAGGACGGCCATGGCGTCGAGGAAGAGGAGCAGCAGGGAGTACTCGAGGAGGGGCACCATGAGCATCGTCATGGCGACGATGGCCCCGGCGCAGACCACCTCGAGGACGTACCCGAAGGCGATGGTCAGCACGGGACCCCACACGTTCCCCCTCGCCACGCCGAGGAACCCGGACACGGTGGCGCGGCGGTCCTCTCCGTCGCCGCCACCGGAGGAGGAGAACGCCGCGACGGCGCCGAACACGGTGGCGATCTTGATCGCCGACCCGGCGACCACCGCGGCGAGCACGCACGCGGCGGCGTCGATGAGGAGACTCCGCAGGTCATCGTGGAACCTCCTGACGAGCTTCGGGTAGACGGCGCTGGCCGGGTCGGCGCGGCTGAGGGCGTCGGCGTCGAGGAGCACGGCGACGGCGCGCGGCTGCACGGCGAGCGAGTTCGCGAGGAGGAGCGCCCCGGCGAGTGCCGCGGTGAGCGCGAGCAGCGGCAGGAACACGCCGCGGCCACGCGCAGGGACGAGGAATCCGTGCTTGAGGAAAGAAAAGAACCCCGGTGGCGTCCCGGCGGCGGCCGCCATGGCTCCCCACCAAGTGCAAGAAACCGATCGAGCAGAGGAAGGACGAGCCGCGATGCGAGGAAGAGGGGAAAGTGTGGGTTTCGTGGAGGCGAGGAGGAGAAGTAGGTGACTTTATAAAGATGGGCTTTTGACTGGACACCATGGGCGTGGGAGTGGGAAGCCGGCGGCGAGGTGGGCGATGGACGGAAAACGGAAATTCCACGGAAAAGGAAATGGGCCGGCTGCATCTTTAGTTGGGCCTTATTTGGGCCGCCCAGCCTATACGTTTCTGGGCATTACTAGCGCAGGTAAACCTACCTCTGAATTAATACCGAATAAGTCTAATTTGTTGCTCTGGGTAAAATCACATTCCTCATCCGTACAATCGGACATATTGCATCCTTCAACTTTAAAACCGGTGCAAATCACTCCTTTAATGATTTAATAAGTGATTTTGTTGACGTAGCAGGTTAACCGCAATCAAACTCATTGAGTCATCATTGGTAACCGTGGAACCCACGTATCAGCACCAACTCTTTTCTCCTCCCTCTCTTTCTTTCCTTTTTTTTTTTTTTCGTCAACAAAGTGGGCAGTGTGGGGGGTGGCCAGCGAGCACGTCCGCCAGTACACCATCGTCCCCATAGCTCCGAGAGGCTGTCGCCTCGCCGGAGGTTGGTACACCAGGGAACAGAGGTCGTGACGGCGCAGGAGCTCAAGTAGGCGCTCGCCGTGCCATCCCCAAGCTGACCTTTTCTCCCCCATCTCGTCTACCGCGCACGCGAGGAGCTTAAAGCTCCCAACGACCATCGTGAGGCCACCGTGCCGCGGGAGGACGACACACTGGGATGAGGCTCGCTACAGCACGGGAGCTTAAAGGCGTTGCGCCATCCCCAAGCTGGCCCTCTCTTCCGCCGCGTGGGGGAGGAGCTCGAAGCTCCTGGGGAGCAGCTTCCAGCAACTGGACAAGGGACATCAGGAGGCCTCACAAAGTGGGAGGTCGACAGATTGGGGATGGAGGATTGGAGGCTGCGAAGGCACAGGAGGAGCTCGAGGAGGCACTCGTTGTGTCGTCCCTCTTTCCCTCACTGAAAAATAATAGCAAAAGGGATAAACTGAGAACAAGCATCAACCTCTCCCCCGCCATGCTTGTGGCGTGCAGAAGCACCTCAACTACGATAAAAAAAGGTCCCGCCAATTCAACATTCGGTAACCATAACAATCGCGCATAGATAGCAAACAGGGGCACCGATGCTGGCTGACACTAACGGGGAATGCACCTTTAGTACCGGTTTGCAACCCATTTAATCCAGGGTTGCAAACTGGGACATCTAATTTAGAACTAAAGATGTATATCTTTAGTCATCTTTAATCCCAGTTGGTGTTACTGATTAGGACTAAAGATGGATACTTTAGTCTCGGTTGGTAATATCAACCGGGACTAAAGATGAATCTTTAGTTCCGGTCGGTAACACCAATCGAGACTAAAGATATTTTTACAATTTTTTTATTTGCATATACTGCTTGCTTGTTTATATATTATGCATTTATATATATATGTTTAAATACATATGCTTGCTGCTTTTTTTAATATATATGTATTTATATATATATATAATGCATATATATGTATAAATATATATACATATATATGCATAATATATTTATATAATACATATATAAATATAATAAATATATTTATACATATATATTGCATATATATGTATAAATAAATACATACATATATACATATATATATATTACATATGTATATATGTACAACCAAAATATGTAGAGACACATATAAATGGATTACCAAAAATATATACAGAAATATAAGTAAGTACATCTATGTTATGTGTATATATATATTACAATCCTATTCTATTCGTGGGTGGGGTTGACGAATAGGTTTTCTATCGTGGTGGAATTCTCCTGTAGGATCAATAACCTAATCTATGATAAATCACAATGTTGTTCTTGAACGGCCTATATAAATGCATCGTAGGGGAGTTGCTCCATCCTCCAAAGAACCTATTGATTCAAAAAATGAGATATAAATATATGAAATCAATAAGAAATCGAGACATAATGTATGGATGATGTTTACGTTCATCGAGATCCTTGTCACTATTGATTCCATGTGTTATGTATGAATATAGTTGTAAATGTAATAGCCGCATAAGTTCGTCCCTTGCTTCTGTTTTGGACATTAAAGGAGATCGAAACAACAGATATAATACATATTTTTAATTTAGTACAAATTAAATGATTCGGTATAATTTTGGAGCATGTACTCACCAGAAAGTTCATCCTGACATCTAATTTTTCTTTGAAATTCCCGCGAACAAGTGTACGGAACCGTGTCCATGCCATATGTATAGTTGCAAGCAATGATTAATTATCTAAGATCTGCATATATAGTAGTAACGACAAACACTCCAAATGACAATGCAATGGATGACTTTACGTACCTGTTTAGCACTTCAAATATTTTGGTGAAAGTTTCTGCCGGTTTATACATTGAGTCATAGACAAGTAGTTTGCTTGCAGTAAGGCTATAACAAAAAGGACCCAGTGGAATTTGCAAATTGCGTGATATGATATATATGTCACGGTATGAGTACGAGAAGGAAATTTCTACAAAAGGAGGTAAAAACTCACAATGTGTTGTACAACAATAGTATGAAGGTCTTGAAATGTTGTTGTACCAGGAAATGGAGAATATTATCCTCGGTTTCTTACTCAAAATCCTTTATGACCGTAGTGTAAACTTTGCGGGGGTCCATGAATCCAACCCTAAAAGCTCCATGCTTATGGCATATTTGAATCTCCATTCTACAACGGGAAAAAAGGATGTTTTCGTCAGCTATTTACACACTGCAATCACTCGATGCCAAATAAAAGGAGCTAAGAAACGAAAAAAAATTAATTAAACAATACTTACAGAACCAATAGACTGAGAAGAGAGAAGTCGAGGGCGTCTCGATGGTACACGTTGAAGATTTCCTGGAAACGGACCCACAACTCATCATCTCCTTGGAAGTAATCTGAGTTTTTTACCCTCGCACCGAACATCACTCTACCGGTGGCTGATTTTTCCATGTAGTATTGATGGAATCAGTACATATGTGTAGAGAGTGTTTTAACCTGATCAGGCTTGACAAGTGGTTTACCGATGGTAAATTTGTATTTTAGATCCTCTGCTGTTGCTTTTTTTATTGGTGCGTCGGCCAACAATTGCTCCCTATTTAGACCCGTCTCCGCTATAAATTGTCTTATCTCCATTTCACCAGGCGGTAGCAACGGATCAATCGATTGTTTTGGTCGCTTTCTGAGCTGAGGGACCTCTTTGGACTTTCCTTTTGCCTTCTTAAAAGACTTCGTTATTGATTGGTCATAGTCGGATAGTAAAGTCTTTTTTACCGATGTGCTCATCTTCTTGAAAAACTCCTTAGATGCCGGGTCTATAGGAATCTTCTTTACTGGACTTCCCATCTTGAAGTGTGCCTTCACTTTCGCTCTTACAGTCTCGTCAATCTCCTCGGGAGTTCGGTTGTACGCCCTAGTCTTGAGAGCAGGGACCTTAGGATCGTCAAGTCTTGGCTTCTTCGTTTGTACGCTTGACTTTGACGGTGCGGGACTGTTGATGCAAAAAACACACACTGGCCTGAGAGGTTTGCTTTACTCTAGTGCAGGTCCAAAATTAGGGTTTTAAGTTCAAGGGCGTGCCAGTTGATTTGATCCTGCAATCAACAAGAAAATATGCAAGGAATATTAGTAAACGATAGACAATCGACCATAGGGCCGATTTCATATCGTATGTGGCCTAGCCGATGCAATAAAGCATGAATCGGCTGTAAGGATATAGGAAATAACCCTAATCATAATATATCGGCTGTAGATATTAGCTTCATGCAACTATTAGATCAGTATTACTATAGAAATAAGCAATTGGTATAGATCGGACCGAACCGAGACAGTATAAATTACTTAAGTCTATTGCAACATGAAATAATAATCACATAAGACTATTGTCATAGCCGATACTTAGATCTAGTTGCATATCGGTCGTAAATCCGGTATAATCTTATGATAAAGCATTAAAGATTGAACATAGAACATTAAACAAAGCATAAACCATGTCAAACATTCTAAGATATATAATATCGGCTGAAACTCCGATGCTATCCCTATTGACAACCGTAAAGCATGTTATAGATCATGATTCTAAAATAACCTAATAGGTTGGACTGAACCAATGCAACATTAAGTATGAAGAAGCATGCTATGCAACAGGCCAATAGCGTCAAATCAGGATGGTAGATACATCATATAGCATGAATCAATAAAGTAAACTAGCCGATATCGTCGAAACCCTAAAACAGATCTAGCCGATATAGGAGATAGCATTATTGATCTAAGCTATATAACGCATATGATAACTGCGGAACTTGCAAGATAGAATTAGAGTGTCATAAAGATGTAAGCACTAATCCCAATGATGCAAATTGCCATGACAAGATATACCTTCTCGTCGAAGATCAAACTAATGCAGCACGACTCGAGAGCACAAGCTTACCGAAAATAAGAAACAAAGGTGGCGATGCGCCGAGATTGATTGAACGTCTGTTGTTATTATTTACAAGACCTCGGGATTATATTTATACCCGAAAATACAAACATTGTCCATCACGGATACGACCCATATTAACCTATTACAAATCTAACTAACGAACAAGTCCCTATGGCGGACTCTTACCGGGAATATCTGTAAGGAAATTACATAAAATATCCTAATTAATAGATACAATTGCCTCCTCAGGACTCTATCCGTGCATGGCAATCCATATGAAGCACGTTACCGCAACCTGATGACGTGTACCAAGTCACATTACCAAGATCGGCTCCATCGGCTAACCTTATCCAACCCTGACTCTGCCGATCAGTTCATAGCCGATTCGGACTCCAGCCGATGCGCACCCTGTTTCCGAGATCCTTGCATATCTTTAAATCCACTTCGGACTACATCGTGTTTCTGATTCTTGCAGATAGATTTGCTTACCAAATTTCATCGTCAACACATGCCCCCAATTCCGAAGTATTCATAATGCAACGGAATTATCTCTTTTCAACCGCAAAATTCTAGGGTTACCCCTGTGACCGTTACGCACCTAATTCTTTAAATACCAACCGCTCCCTCGGATATTTCACGGCGTTAACTCCGTTTTCACCGCTTAAGCCACCAAATTTTCCGTGAACTCCGGCGAACACCTTCTCTCTCCACTCCGGCGACCAGAGCAACAAATCCCCTTCGGCGACGACCTTCGCGCAACAATGGCAACTTCATCAAATCTACCATAATCCGCCGCTATGGAATATGCCGAGGTAAGTCCCACATCGTCTCCAATCTTTTCCTTAAATTTCTTCATTTTTACTCTGCCTTCATCCCCCCTTTTCCTCTTTAATCTGTAGCATCTAAGTCACCAAGTAGCCATCCCAAAACTCAGTGAACCCAACCACTTCTTCCTGGGTCCGATAGGTGATTTAGATCCTACCGATATCATCAATGCAGAGACAAACAGAATTCCTTTTAGGCAGGCAAATCCATCCCTCTCCCGCTGGACCACAACTTTCAGATCTTGGCCCTCTCAAGTCGATAAGTGGATAGATTGGTATAAAAGGGTCGCAGCTAGCAAGCAAGATCACTGGGATGAAATAGGGATAGCCCAATGCCTGTCCTTATCCATAGCCGATATGAAGAAAGATGAGCCGATGCTGTCTTGGGCTGCATATTTTTGGTCAGATACCTTCAACTGCTTTATGTTCAACCAAGGGCCGATGACTCCCACCTTGCTGGACATAACCATGATCACTGGCCTAGATATAACCACACCAGCCAACCCCATCAGTATGAAGACCAAATGCACTTATAAGTTTAAAACCAAAAACATCGGTGGCTGGTCTGGTTTTATTTCTGACAAAATGGGAACAGGCTTTGTATCGGCTAGAGAACATGCCGCCTTCCTGATGATGTGGCTAGATAAGTTCCTATTTTGTGGATCCACCTGCGGCCCAACAGCCAATTGACAACATCTAGCCAAAGCCCTAGTCTTGAAAAGAGAATTCCCTTTGGGAAAATATTTGCTAGGAGCAGCATATCAGATGTTAAGCCAATCATCGGCCAAACTGATAATGGATGCCAATGTGAATACTGGCGGCCCATGGTGGTTTATCCAACTATGGTTAACCCTGCATACTCTGAAGGTTGCAAAAAGGCCATCACTCCTAGAGACAGAATTCCCTTCTACAGCCGATTCTGATAATGATCAGGAATCAAGCCAAATGCGCCGATGCATGTCATTTGGAGAAGCAGCCACCAGTTATGCTGGACATGGACCATCGGCTGAGCACTTCCATAACTGGTTCGGCAACTTTTATGATGGATTCCCAAGAGACAGCCGAATTTGGTTTGCTTATGATTCTTACAAAAACTTTGAACTGCCAACTGACTTCAGGCTGAATGAAATTAATGATGAAAGATTTGAGAAACACAGAGAAATCCTAACTGCCGCAATCTCACCATGCATACTCCCAGTTGGCATATCTCAGGGCAGAAATGTTCAACCCTCCTATGAGTTCTACTATCTAGCATCGGCAGCAAGACAACTTGGCATGGGCACACTACCCATCGGCTTGTACTATGCTGACAAGATTCAGACTAGGGGTGATATTGTATCAGCTTTGATGATGGATAAGTTGCTCAACATCCCTGGTCCCCCTCTCGGCAGCATTGACAGATTCAACATCATTTTGATGAGGAGCATCCAGTTTGACAGATGGTGGTCAGAGATAAAAAGTCACATATTCCATCTGCCAGTCGAATCATACCTCACCCGAATCATCCCAAACTTGGTTCCTCAGGTAAAACTTTCCTCTCAAGCTCTTATATTTCATTATTATCAACTTCTTAATACTCATAATTTAACAATTTTCCTTGCAGACAACAGATTCTCCTCCTCCTCTTGTCAGCCGAAGTGGCAAACCCATATCATATGCCATCGCCAGACTCCCAAATAGTAATGGACCAGCTCCATCCATCATCGGCTTCAATGCCCCAAAAACGGCCACCTTGCTTCAAGGTCAATTAAGAGAGCCGATGCAAACTGGAGATATGAAAAGAAGGACAAAACAGGCTGCCGTGAAGCCAACACTCTTAAAGAAACCATCCAAACGACAGAAGAAAACAGCTGATACAGAAGCTGCCCAAGCTCAAGAAATAGATGATATCCTCAAAGACATCGAGATGGACGAGGCAATCAATGAAGTTGCTGCCCAAATCAGTGATACAGCCGACATCGCTACACCTCAAGCCGATACACCTCCTGCAGTACAATCCCAAGCTGCAAAAACTCCAAGTCCTCCGAAGCCACCCCAAAAGGCACAAGTAAGATTACTCTGACTACCATTATCTATTTCCATGCTTTAATTTTTTTCTTAACTTAATCATCCTCTTTTTTTTTAGCCCAAGAAGAAACAAGTCGCCACAAGGAAAAAACCAACTTCTCCACCAGCATCGGTAATCTTACCTCACTCCATCTTCAATTTCATCCTTAGCCGATACTGACCACTTGTTATCATTACAGCCCCCTCAGGCACCATCTCCTCAACATGTATCCAATGAGCATACTCCATCGGCCGCAACTAGCTGACAAGATGAAGAGGTTGCTACTACAGCTCCAGCTCCTCACATTCCTGTAAGTATTCTTCATGCTTAAATCTATCGGCTCACTCATAATTGTATCACTTATCAACCTTTCTCTATTTTAGCTGTTAGCCAATATGTTTTCTTTTGACATAAATCAGTTCCTGGATGAAGAAGAAACAACTAGCAAGGCCATTTCTCCAATTTCTGAGGATTTAAGAAAAATCTTAGCTGACATCGCAGATCGGCTAAATGCCTCGCTTGATACATTAGTCGTGAATTGTGGGCCGATCAGAGCAAGATTTGAAGAAATCCAAAATCAGATCCCTGATGAACTGATCGAGATGGTCTCTCCTGCAGTCTTTCTTGAGCAACATCATTTCAAGTTAGAAAGAGCAAGGCAAAGAATCTCAGATCGGCTAGAGCGTGCTGCCCATGAAGCAAATATGCAATCCAGCCGACAACAAGTTACTGAAGAAAAATCCAAGTTGGATGAACTAGAAGCTGGGCCAAACTCTACTCAACATAAGATAGAAGAACTGAAAAAGAAGGAAGCCGATCTTCTTCAACAACTTGAAGCCTGTAGAGCAGAGATCACTATCGAGTAATAGAAACTAGCCGATTTGCCCAAAGCTATTGAAGTCCAGAAATCCAAGCTCAAGAAGTCTGTGAAGCATCTTGCTGCCTTAAGCAAAGCCTTGAAGCCAATTCCAGGATCAAACGCAGCTGATGCTCAAGCCATTGAGGAAGTAGAACAAATTAGGCAAAGAGTTATATCGCCTATTCAAAAGTATTTGGCTTGATGTAACTCAAACTATAAGTTATCTGGAAATATTTTTGCTGTAATATATACTTCGGCCATCGAGCCAGTTTTGTACTTAATCAAATACTGAGATATCTTATGCTATCGGCCATCGAGCCGATTCTATACTTAGCCAAATTCTGAGATAAAATTTGCTGCAAAAATTTGCTCAAAAATTTCCAACTGATCATCCTCCATACCCCCAAGTTTGTAGTAGGGAATACAATGCTGCAAACTTATACATCTAAGGGCGATAGAAATATTGGCCATCTAAAGGCGATGTAAACACATCGGCTATTAACCATAAACCGGCAACCATAGCCGATTATGAACCAATCCAAACACTTAGGTAATATTTCTTCAAATATTTTCCATTAAGTGCTCTTCCAAAAACTTCCCCATCAAGCCCTTTTAACATATAAGCCCCTTTAGAAACACATTTGTGGACTTGAAACGGTCCTTCCCAGTTCGGTGACCACTTACCGAATTTATTATCTCTAGCCCCTATCGGCAGGACCAATTTCCAAACTAGCTCTCCTTCTACAAAGGATTTGGGCACAACTTTCTTGTTGTAATGTCTGGGAACTCTCTCCTTATCTTTTCTAACCTTTGCAAGAGCTCGCAATCTGGTTTGTACCAAATCCTCTGATTCATCAACCATCAAATTGTGATAATCGTCGGCTGTCAACTCATCTTGTAAAGAAATCCTCCTAGAGCCGATGTTGGTTTCCCATGGTAATACAGCTTCATGCCCATAAACCAATTGATAAGGAGGTACCTGAATCGCACCATGACAAGCCATCCGATAGGACCATAATGACTCAGCTAAAATAGTATGCCACTTCTTGGGGTATTCGGCTATCTTTCTCTTAACCAATTTGATCAAGCTTTTGTTAGATGCCTCAGCCTGCCCATTTGCTTGTGCATAATATGGTGAAGAATTCAACAACTTAATTCTCATGCTATCGGCAAACCGAACAAACTCATCAGACACAAATATAGAACCTTGATCAGTTGTAATCGTCTGTGGCAAACCAAATTTATATATAATATGCTCCTTGACAAAATTGATTGCATCTTGACTATCAACCTTCTTCAAAGGAATCGTCTCAACCCACTTTGTGAAATAATCAGTCGCAACCAATATGAACTTATGCCCTTTGCTTGATGGTGGATTGATCTGGCCGATCATATCAATACCCCAACCTCTGAACGGCCACGGCTTGATAATGGGGTTCATAGCTGATACTGGTGCTCGCTGAATTGCTCCAAATTTCTGACAATCTTGGCAACCTTTGTAATATCTGAAATAATCCTCCAGCATTGTCGGCCAAAAATAACCAACCCTCCGAATTAACCACTTCATTTTGTGAGCCGATTGATGCGTCCCACAGATACCTTCATGAACTTCACACATGACAACTTTTGCTTCTTCCATGCTCAAGCATTTCAAAAGAACTCCATCAATCGTCCGATAGTATAAAACATCATCCAAGAGAACATACTTAGGAGCTTTATACCTTAATTTCCTTGAAACCGATCTGGAAGGATTTTATAGATACTCAAAAACATCAAATCTCCAATCATCGGCTGGAATGCAGGCCACCTCCACTTCGATTCCTTGTAACATCGGCTTATAACCTGATGCACCCTGAGCTAAATCATTGGCTTCTACATTCTGCTCCGAGATATATGTTTCATCGAAACTATCTTGAATGTCTTCATCAGCTCTTGGCATTTTTCATTATATATCATCAAGGTGTCATTTTTGCATTCATACTCCCCAGATAGTTGACTTATCACCCATAATGAATCACCCATGATCTCAACAGCATCGGCTTCAACTTCTCTTAATAACTGAAGTCCCTTGAGAACAACTTCATATTCTGCTTGATTATTTGTAGAGTATGGTTTAATAGTAAAAGCAAACTGGAAACTTGCCCCCCTAGGCGATATGATAACCAAGCCGATGCCGCAACCATGAGTACAAACTGATCCATCAAAGAATAAAGTCCATGGCATGATATCAATATTATCAACACTGGTATCCCTATGTTCAACTATGAAATCGGCTATCGCTTGCCCCTTTACTGCCTTAGCCGATTCATATCTGAGATCAAACTCTGACAAAACAAAGATCCACTTCCCAATGCGCCCTTTCAAAACTGGAGCCGATAGCATGTATCGTACTACATCGGCCTTACATACTATAATGCACTCATTGGAGAGTAGATAATGCCTCAACTTTGTGCAAGAAAAATATAAGCATAAACATAACTTCTCCACAGGCGAGTACCTGGTTTCTGCATCCAACAAGCGTCTGCTGAGATAGAATATGACTCTCTCTTGTCCTTCAACCTCCTGAATCAAGACTGAGCCGATAGAATTTTGATCGGCTGATAGATAGAGTTTGAATGGAATCCCTTTCTGTGGTGGTATAAGAATTGGAGGAGTACTCAAATATTCCTTGATATTATCCAGAGCCTGCTGCTGCTTCTCTCCCCAGACAAATTCTTGATCGGCTTTCAACCTTAATAAAGGAGTAAATGGTTCTATTCGGCCAGACAGATTTGATATAAAACGTCGAACAAAATTAATCTTGCCAATCAATGATTGTAGCTTGGTCTTATCTTCTGGGGGTTTGATATCTTTAATTGCTTCAATGCTCCTTTGAGGAATTTCAATCCCTCTCTCATGAACCAGAAACCCAAGAAATTGACCAGCCGATACTCCAAAAGCACACTTGGTAGGATTCATCTTCAACCAATATTTTCTTGCTCTTTCCAAAACTTGTTTTAAATCGGCTATATGATCATCAACTTCCTTGGACTTAACCACCACATCATCTATATATATCTCCACTAATGCACCGATAAGATCGTGAAAAATATAGTTCATGGCTCTCTGATATGTAGCACAAGCGCTCCTTAAGCCGAAAGTCATTACTACCCACTCATATAAGCCGGTAGCACTAGGACACCTAAAGGCAGTTTTGTGAATGTCTTCCTCAGCCATGAAGATTTGATTATAACCAGCATTGCCATCCATGAAACTAATAATCTTATGTCCAGATGCTGCATCAACGAGTTGATCGGCTACCGGCATTGGGTATTCATCTTTCGGTGTAGCTTTATTTAAATCCCTGAAATCAATACAAACCCTGAGCTTGCCATTTTTCTTGATAACTGGTACTATATTGGAAATCCACTCAGCATATCGGCATGGTCTAATAAAACCGGCATCATAGAGTCTTGTAATTTCGACCTTAACAGCATCATACATTGCAGCCTTACAACGTCTTGGGGGTTGCTTGTATGGCCGATAGCCTGGTTTGATAGGGAGCCGATGTTCAACTATCAATCGGCTAAGTCCTGACATCTCATAATACTCCCAGGCAAAACAATCTCTATACTCCTTTAAGAGTGCAATTAGTTTACATTTGAATTCTTGTGGTAAATTTTTACTAACATATGTCGGCCTAGGCCTATCACCTGGTCCAATATCGATTTCTTCTAACTCATCGGCTGACATAAAACCTTGCCCAAGCTTGCCGTCGAGATCGTCGATAGTATCTTCAGTGTATAAATTGGAACCCTCCACGGCGCCCTCAAAATAAGAATTGGGGCTCTCCATCTCCTGTTGGTTGTATGGCATCATCAGAAATCTTTAAGTAATCTCCTTGCCAAACTTTTCCAGATAAACAATCAATTCCTTCCATCTCCCAAATAGATAAATCAACACAAGCTACGTTGACTGACCTGTCGGCTGGCACGATTTCAATTTGGTCTCCTTGCCATTGAATCAAACTTTGATGCATTGTTGAAGGGATGCAACAGTTAGCATGGATCCAATCTCTTCCCAGCAACAGACTGTAGGAACCCTTCCCGTCAATGACAAAAAACGTGGTTGGAATTGTTTTGCTGCCGATGATTAACTCCACATTCAAAACCCCCTTGGTCTCAGATGGATTCCCACCAAAATCCTTCAGAACCATGTTGGTCTTGATCAAGTCCTCTGAGTTCTTCCCAAGCTTTCTGAATGTTGTATATGGCATCAAATTAACAGCTGCTCCTCCATCGACTAGCATCTTAGACATCGGCATACTGACGAATCCCTTGACATATAGTGGCTTGAGGTGCCAATGATTTTTTCCCTCGGGCTTTTCAAAAACAGCTTGTTCTGGAGATAACATCAATTTAGCCGATGGCAAATCCTTCTTCTGTTCGACGACTTGCTCCACTGCATATTCGGCTGGTAACATGAAAACCATGTTGATTTCAGATGACATCACTTCCTTACCCTTACGTTGTTGACTCTTGGTGTGATCGGCTCTGACTTTATCGGCTGACACCACTTTGCTCTTCACGCGCCAGACTTTCTTCGTTTTCTGCCGCAGCCGATGCTCAATGGCCCCCTCAACCTCCTGGAATTGTTCCTTGTTCCTCATCCTTTGCACTCTTCTCTTCTGATTTTTGGTGAATATCCCAGAAGGACACCATTGAGGATGCATTGGCTTGGATGCTCTACGTGAGTCATCTTCATTATTGTCTTGTTGCATCGGCCCAAGTCTTTCATGTACTGACAGCCTTGATTGGTTTGGCCGATGTGTAGTTGCACGTTGTCGGCTTGGTTTTTGGATGAACTGGACATCAGGATCACTGTAGCCAGGGCAATTTTCGATAGATGGTAGCCTCATACCTTCGTTCCAGCAGAATTCACAACTCCAATGGGGGTCAAAATATCTTTCTTCTTCTTCAGGATATGACTCCTCCTCCCGTTGGCGCCTATTTTGATACTTGCCGATCATGCCAGCCGATCTGATACTCCTGGTGTAGTTTTTATTTCCGTCGGCTGTATTCTGGTTGTATCCAGGATGCACCATGTTGACTGGAAAAGGTTGCCCATCTATCTTCATCGGCTTCTTGGATCCATCAATCTTAATTTTCCCTTGTTCAATAGCCGACTGGATCTGTTGTCTGAAAATTTTGCAATCGTTAGTGTGGTGAGATCCTGTATTGTGCCATTTACAATACTTCCTCTTCTTCAACTCTTCAGCCGATGGGATGATGTGTCCTACTGGCAATTGGATTTGTTTTTCTTGAAGAAGGAGATCGAAGATCTTGTCGGCCTTGGTAATGTCGAAGTCATACCTCTCCTCCATCCCCGAATTCTTAGCCCATTGACAGACCACCGTCTTCTTGTTCCTAGCCCACTCAACTGCATTGATGTCTGGGTCTTCATCTTCAGAGTCAGAATCATAATTGTAGACATTGTTCACATTGTTTGTCTTCTTGATAAACTTCCTAGCCTCTTGGAATCTTGTTTCATGAGCCAATACCATCTGAGCTAGATGTGCTAGACTTTCAAAGTCTTGGGCTGAAAATCTTTCTCTGATCGGTGCTAGCAATCCTTGAAAGGCTAGATCTGATAGTTGAGAATCTGATAAAGATAGGCTGTAACATTTGTTTCTCACATCTCTAAATCGTTGAATATAATCTGGGACTGATTCATCTGATTTCTGCCTGATTGCTGTGAGGTCCGATAGCTTCATTTCTTGAACTCCACTGAAAAAGTATTTGTGAAACTGTTTCTCCAGATCGGCCCAACTCCTGATTGAATTATATGGCAAGGATGAAAACCAGGTGACTGCCGATCCAGATAGTGAAAGTGGAAACAAGCGAACTCTGAGAGCTTCTGTAGCCGATGCCTCACCACATTGAGCTAGAATCGGCTAACATGCTCGTAAGTCGATACATTATCTTGTCCCGAGAACTTGGAGAAATCTGGCACCTTGTATCGGTTTGGCAATGGAACTCGATCAAAGTATTCTGGGTATGGATGCCGATACATGTTGCCATTGTCTTTTGGCTTGAGTCCAAATTGCTCCCCCATGACGTCAGCGATCATATCGGCCCAGGGTTGATGAGGTGTTGCTCCACCATACTGTTGCTGTAGTGGATCCATCTGGCCAAATTGGATCAGCCGAGCTCGTGGTGAGTGAGGCTGATAAAGATTATTAAAACCAGCCGATATGCCTTGAGGTGGTATGTATGGAGGTTGCTCTGTACTGTATTGTTGGCTTATCGGCTGAGGAATTCCAGTCGGCTGTTGTGGAACCGAAGGAATTTGGTATGATGTGTCGACAACTGGCGGTCTTGGGTAAAGAATATTCATCAGCTGCTCTGGTGTTAACTTAGTTGATGCTTGCCCCCCAGTGATCGGCTGTGATCTGGTTAGAATTGATGGAATGTTTGAACTTGAATAAGGAGCCGATGGGGCCTGGGTTTGAAGCAATTGCTGACTTGTTTGATTCCCGCCGATATCTGTCTTCACAGCTCTATATGCTGGGAATGTGCCGTCTGTTGGATAGATAGGTCCTTTAGCCTTTTCCTGGGCTATCGTCCCATCAACCACCGACTTGATCATGTTTATCAAGGTATTTACAAGTACTCCAGACTAGTTAACCAAAGCATGGTGCACTGCCGAGTCGACACGATCTTGCAATGTATGGAGGTCTTCATCACTTGACTCGACCTTGGTCTGCTTATCCTTTTCTTCTCCTGATCCGGAAGTACTTGGGTCTTGTTTTACGAACGTCGGAGCCTGGACTTTGGTCCTTTGGATAACCGTACCTTGCCGGGTGACTGTGAACGAGTGCAAATACTGGTTTTGGAGTTCGTTCAGCATCTGCTGCAACTCTTCCTTCTGCTCGTCACTCAGCTGCTCGGGTGTGATTCCGACGATGTTGTCCTCCGAAACTTCTGTGATGTTTGGAGACATGATGACACGGTCCCACTGGGCGTGCCAAACGCGTGTTGATGCAAAAAAACACACACTGGCCTGAGAGGTTTGCTTTACTCTAGTGCAGGTCCAAAATTAGGGTTTTAAGTTCAAGAGCGTGCCAGTTGATTTGATCCTGCAATCAACAAGAAAATATGCAAGGAATATTAGTAATCGATAGACAATCGGCCATAGGGCCGATTTCATATCGTATGTGGCCTAGCCGATGCAATAAAGCATGAATCGGCTGTAAGGATATAGGAAATAACCCTAATCATAATATATCGGCTGTAGATATTAGCTTTATGCAACTATTAGATCAGCATTACTATAGAAATAAGCAATTGGTATAGATCGGACCGAACCGAGACAGTATAAATTACTTAAGTCTATTGCAACATGAAATAATAATCACATAAGACTATTGTCATAGCCGATACTTAGATCTAGTTGCATATCGGTCGTAAATCCGGTATAATCTTATGATAAAGCATTAAAGATTGAACATAGAACATTAAACAAAGCATAAACCATGTCAAACATTCTAAGATATATAAGATCGGCTGAAACTCTGATGCTATCCCTATTGACAACCGTAAAGCATGTTATAGATCATGATTCTAAAATAACCTAATAGGTTGGACTGAACCAATGCAGCATTAAGTATGAAGAAGCATGCTATGCAACAGGCCAATAACGTCAAATCAGGATGGTAGATACATCATATAGCATGAATCAATAAAGTAAACTAGCCGATATCGTCGAAACCCTAAAACGGATCTAGCCGATATAGGAGATAGCATTATTGATCTAAGCTATATAACGTATATGATAACTGCGAAACTTGCAAGATAGAATTAGTGTCATAAAGATGTAAACACTAATCCCAATGATGCAAATTGCCATGACAAGATATACCTTCTCGTCGAAGATCAAACTAATGCAGCACGACTCGAGAGCACAAGCTTGCCGAAAATAAGAAACAAAGGTGGCGATGCACCGAGATTGATTGAACGTCTGTTGTTATTATTTACAAGACCTCGGGATTATATTTATACCCGAAAATACAAACATTGTCCATCACGGACACGACCCATATTAACCTATTACAAATCTAACTAACGAACAAGTCCCTATGGCGGACTCTTACCGGGAATATCTATAAGGAAATTACATAAAATATCCTAATTAATAGATACAATTGCCTCCTCAGGACTCTATCCGTGCATGGCAATCCATATGAAGCACGTTACCGCAACCTGATGACGTGTACCAAGTCACATTACCGAGATCGGCTCCATCGGCTAACCTTATCCAACCCTGACTCTGCCGATCAGTTCATAGCCGATTCGGACTCCAGCCAATGCGCACCCTGTTTCCGAGATCCTTGCATATCTTCAAATCCACTTCGGACTACATCGTGTTTCTGATTCTTGCAGATAGATTTGCTTACCAAATTTCATCGTCAACAGGGACGAGGTGGGCAAGTCTTTCTTGCACTTGCAGCTGGTTGCAGCGTTGAAGATAGAGCAGAAGATGCCCATGACGGAGACCTCGGAGGAGTTGGTGCCCACCGAGGAGACGTGCACGCAGAGGAGCCGGAGGAGACAGTGCAGGCGGAGGAGGTAGAGGAGACGGTGCAGGCGGGGGAGATGTAGGAACGGACACCGCATCTCGCCCGGGAAACACTATGTAGCACTTGCACCATAGTATAATGGCGTGGGCTGTCTCCTAGTTTCGTCTCCCCGTCTCCTCCGGGGATGTCCAGCTCGAGGTCCTCGAACCCTCGTTCCACCAGTTCTACTTCGACCCTTGAGTAGTCAGGTGGAATAGGTCTACAATGGTATGTCCCTGAAGGGTCGACTGGTATGGCCATGCCCGACGCCACCTTCATGAGAAACGAGGATAATTAGTTATTAACATGTGCACCAACTTTCGCAATGTACAAGACATATACCACAAAACTACGAGCATACCTTGAGTGATATGTTCTTGAATGGACTATGGAGCTCACATGTTGTCCGTTGCGTGATTTCATCAACGGGGCACGGTGGTTCATCGTGAGCTAGCCCTGTTGCAGCTTCCAAGCCATATTCTCCTACCTACCCTGTAGAAGCGCAGCTGCTGCGATTCCCTAAGGGGCTCAGCATGACGGGAGGAACATGTTGTTGGCTATGCTACCTCTACTGTTCGGCTAGTCGTTGGTCCACCAATCTTTCCACCTACTCTTGCATCCTTAACTCTTGCGTCACGACCCTATACTCAGGATTTGTTAACTTTGCCTCAGTATCTCTTTTGCTCCTCATGCAACTCTTGTACGTGTGGATGTCCTCTTGAAATCCAAATTTTCATGGAACCAAACCTTTTCCTCGCGTTCGGCCTGGATGCTCAGCATTTTGAAGTGCGAGTGAAAGCTCGTCCTTCTCTCTATCGGGCCAGAATGTTCCCTAAGTAGAGGCCTCTACTGCTTCCGACAATCGGCTTGCTGCTTTGCGAATCTCATCGCCGAATATCAGGGAGCCATCACTGAGATTTAGCGTTCCATAGTGAGCATAGTACTAATGCTTTGATCGTTCCGGCTAATCGGCTGTGGCCAGAATGATATGCTTCCATTTTCTCCCACTTCGGCACTGCCTTCTTATAGCCGCCTAACCCTAGCCAGTGATGGTACTTCTTTTTAGCGGAATTGGCTTTATTCTTTTCTATCTGTCGTTGCCCTTGCTCCCCTGTCTTGTATGTGACAAACGCATCCCAATGGTCCTTCAGCTTGGTCATTTTGTCCAAGTCAGGTGTTAGGCCCTTCATGACATATTTCTTGTACAAATCTTTCTTGAACTACCGGAACTGTTTGGCCATCTTCATTAAAGTCCAATTCTTCACTTTTGGCTTTTCTACCTCAAGGACCGTGAATGTCTCAAGCATCATGGTCCACAACATTTCTTTTTCTGTATCCCCATGTGCCCTTGTTTGGCGCCAATTTACTATGCTGATGGGCACGTGATCCCTAACAACCCATCCACTACGTGACACAAACTTCGTTGCTACATCAGCAGGGGCAACTGGTCATCCGTAAGGATTCACTTCAGTGATAATATGTCCCCCCTCCACTTTCCTCGTGGCACCTCGTTTTCCGCGTCCCCTCTACTCTCCAACGGCCCGTTAGCTGTCACTATTCTCCTTGTGCCCCTCCTCATTACCCTCGTTGTTACCCTCTTCGTTCAGGTACTGGTTAGGGTCCTCGTTCCCATCCTCGTCCACCCAGTATTGGCTGCTGCCCACTACGATCTGGTCGTAGATGATTTGTTCATCGTCACGATCATCCATCTGTTCATAAAAATAACGAGGTCTATTGTTATATATATATTGACATTCACGACACCTACGATGACCAGCGAATTTCCACCTACCTAAGAAATATGAAACCTACGTTAAATTTAACCTATTTAAGAAATACGAAACCTACATGTGTACATTTTAAATACAGTTAATACGTTTCATACAATTATACGAAAACTTATATAGTTTCATGTAATAGTAATGAGGTATATTATTATATATATTGACATTCTCGACACTTGTGATGTCCAGCTAATTTTCACCTACCTAAGAACTATGAAACCTACATTAAATTTCACCTATTTAAGAAATATGAAACCTACATGTGTACATTTTTAATACAGCTAATACATTTCATACGGTTGTACGAAAAATTTTATAGTTTCACGTAACTTGCCTTAGTTTTTGTTGGAGGCCTTGGGACCACGTCAGCTTGAGCGACGTCGGCGGTGAGCAGCTAGACCAGGTAATTCTAACAATTAAAAAATAATTAGTTAAAACATGTACATTGCATATGCATCAGTACTTCTGCGTTGTGAAGGTCGTGAGAATTGTGAAAGTCGTTCGGTCCTTATACTCATTAGAGGCGTGAAGTCGTGAAGTGCTAAAAATCATTAAAGGCGTTCGGTCGTGAAACTCGCTAAACTCGTTAAAGTCGTTAAACTCGTTCGGTCGTGGAACTCGTTAAAGTCGTTAAAACTCGTTCAGTCGTGAGAGTCGTTAAAGCCGTTCGGTCATGAAAGTCGCTGGAGGGGTTAAATTCATTCAACTAGTTCGGTTATGAAAATCGTTAAACTCGTTCGGTTGTGAAAGTCGCTAAACTTGTTAAACTCGTTCGGTCGTGAAAGTCACTAAACTCGTTAAAATCGTTAAACTCGTGGAGCGGTGAAAGTCGCTAAACTCATTAAAGTCATTCGTTCAAGTTCGATCGTTCGCTCATTCATGTTAATTCGGTCGTTCGGTCATTCACGTTAAACACGTTCGGTCGTTCACGTTACACTCATTCGGTCATTCACGATCACGTGCGGCGGCGCAGGCTGGCGGTGGTGGCAGTGGCGGCAAATGCAGCAGCGGCGGGTGCATCGGCAGTGGCAGTGGCGGTGTGGCAGCAGTGGCTGCGGCGGCGGTGGCAGAGCGCAC
Source organism: Oryza punctata (assembly GCA_000573905.2). NCBI lineage: Eukaryota > Viridiplantae > Streptophyta > Magnoliopsida > Poales > Poaceae > Oryza > Oryza punctata. The sequence goes on from CM002495.2 coordinate 8,562,008, forward strand.
CGTGGGGATGACGGCGGCAACCCGGAGACGAGAGAGATCGGAGAAGGAGAAAGGGGAAGGCCTAACCATTAAATGCAGTGGCGAGGGCGGCGGCGGCGGAAACGAGAACGACGACGCTGATGATGGCGAGATGACGACGGCGGCGGTGACAGCGAAGACGATGGTGATGGCGCTCAATGAGACGAAGACGAGTGAAAACTGCTAAGTGTTGGATCGGCGCGGAGAAGACGAGATCTTTAGTCCCGGTTGGTGGCATCAATCGGGACTAAAGATATTTTTCTGTTGTTTCCAAATTTTTTCCCGGCTAGGGTTTACAACCGGGACTAAAAATTAAATATATAAATAACATATGCCCGATTTAAATAGCTAAAATTGTTACTCCGTATTACATTCTAAAAATCCTACATAAATAACTCATGCCCGATATAAATATTTTAAAATTGTTATTAAATTTTAAGTAATCATATATGAATAACACATGCTCGATACAAATTGTTAAAATTGTTATTACATTTTAAAAATCCTACATAAATTACTCATGCTCGATATAAATAGTTTAAATTGTTATTAAATTTTAAATAATCATATATAAATAACTCATGCCCGATATAAATAGTTTAAAATTGTCATTAAATTTTAAATAATCATATATAGATAACACATGCCTGATTTAAATAGTTAAAATTGCTAACACATTTTAAATAATCATACATAAATAACTTATGGCCGATTTAAATAATCATACATAAATTTTAAATAATCATATATAAATAACACATGCCCGATTTATATAGTTAAAATTACTACAACATTTTAAATAATTATACATAAATAACTCATGGCCGATTTAAATAGTTAAAATTGCTATTAAATTTTAAATAATCATATATAAATAGCACATCATCGATTTAATTAGTTAAAATTGCTACAACATTTTACATAATCATACATAAATAACTCATGGCCAATTTAAATCGTTAAAATTGCTATTAAATTTTAAATAATCATATATAAATAATACATGCCCGATTTAAATAGTTAAAACTACTACAACATTTTAAATAATCATACATAAATAACTCATGGTCGATTTAAATAGTTAAAATTGCTATTACATTTTGAAAATCATACATAAATAACTCATGCCCGGTATAAATAGTTTAAAGTTGTTACAAAATTTTAAATAATCATACATAAATCACTGATGGCCGATTTAAATAGTTAAAATTGTTATGAAATTTTAAAAATCATACATTCAAAATAATTTACATCTTTGGTACAACAACCTAGGTCATTACATTAAAAATAATTTATAGCGTGATGGTTGACCTCACATACTTTCTCTTCATCAATGTTCATTCGCTATGATCGTTGCGTGAGTAAGGGGTGTCCTCATTTAATAGGAGGATGCTCGGGTCAACCGTCACCGCGAACGGTGGTTGCCCATCAAATTGATGGTAATCTTCATCAGTCTTGTACTCGACTCCGACGATTTTCCTTTTGCTTGGGAGAACCACGTGGCGCTTTGGCTCGTCGGGCCCTTTGCCCTTCTTTGGTTTGCTAGACATGTCCTTCACGTAGAAACCTTGTGTTACAGCATTGGCTAGGACAAATGGTTCATCTGAGTATTCAACCTTGTTAAGGTCACCCGTTGTCATCCCACTATCATCAATCGTTACGCCTAAACCAGTTAGCCTAACCCATTGGCATCGAAACAGAGTCACCTTCAGAGGTCCATAGTCGAGTTCCCATATCTCATCAATGCCACCGTAATATGTGCTGGTTGTCCCATCGTATCTCATAGCATCGATACGAACAGCACTGTTCTGGTCCGTGCTTTTTGTGTCTTGGGCTCTTGTATAAAATGTATACCCACTGATTTCATATCCTTGGAATATCGAGATCGAGCAAGATGGTCCCTTCGCAAAGAAGGCTAGTTGTTGATCAATCGTCTCGTTACCCATAAGATGTTGTCGTAGCCAAGCAGCGAAAGTATCAATGTAATGGCGTGTAATCCAGGCATCGAACTTTCCGACATTGTTGGAGTGCACAATCGCCAAGTGCTCCTCGATGTAAGGACCAACTAATGAAGATTGTTGCAAAACCGTGAAATGTGCTTTACAAAATAAATTGTTGTCTACAGTCAGTATTGTTTTCCTTCCAAGAGTCCACTTTCCCCTAGTCTTCCTTCGTGGCTTGATTCGGGCACCCCGATTAGACGAAGGCCTTCAATAAATTCTACGCAGAACTCAATGACCTACTCTATTCTATACCCCTTGGCGATGCTTGCCTTCGGTCGAGAACGGTTACGAACATACTTCTTCAGAATGCCCATGTACCTCTAGAAAAGGAACATGATGTGTAGGTATACAGGACCGAAAATACGGATCTCTTTAACAAGATGACATAGAAGATGTGTCATTATATTGAAGAAGGATGGTGGAAAGATGACAAGACATTGCACCACGTCATTTTCAAGGGATATTAAACTATCTGGATCGATGATCTTCTACGAAATTGCATTGAGGAAAGCACATAGCTTTGTTATTGTTATCCGGACATTATCAGGAAGAATACCTCGAATTATAACAGGAAGCAGTTGTGTCATCAACACGTGGCAGTCATGAGACTTCATATTTGTGAACTTCTTCTACTTCATGCTTATTGTTCCCTTTATATTCGAGGAGTATCCAAAGGGTACCTTGATGTTCTCCAAACATTCAAACATACTTTCCTTCACTGCCTTGCTCAGAATGTAACTGGCCGAACTCAAGTAATGGCTTTCTTTCTCCTTTGGTACCGGATGAAGGCCATTGCATTGTTTCATATGCTTTAGATCATTACGTGCTTGAAGTATATCTTTCGACTTCCCATATACACCTAGGAAGCTAAGCAGGCTGATGCAAAGGTTCTTAGTGAGATGCATCACGTTAATTGCGTGGCGAACGTCCAAGACTTCCCAACAAGGTAACTCCCAAAAAATAGACTTCTTCTTCCACATCGCTGCGTGGCCATCTTCACTTGCTATAGGTTTGCTGCTAGGTCCCTTTCCACATACTACTTTCATATCTTTCACCATAGTAAACATGGCTTCAAAAGCATGCGGATCGAAAATCACAGTATTCTCACCGGAAACAAAGCCCGGTGTTTCAGTGAAGTGATACACACAGTAGAACCCTAGGCCAAACCTCCAATGGAAAAGGGTTTATAAAGCTTACTATCTTGGCCAATGCGTGAGATGGATGGCATAGAGATCTTGGGGCTTAAAATTGAGTCGTTGCAGCAGTGGAGAGCGGGACCCTGCCATTCAGCCATTTCTGGTAAAAGTATAGACGAGGTGCCATACTTGGTTTTGCCCAGTAAAAACACAACTTCGGATGCGGATGCATCTTCAGCATTTTTCACCAGTTTGAAAAGGATACCAGGACCGTCAGCATACATGTCGACTATGTGCTTGAGCTGGGAGGCGTCAGGCTTTTCTGTTATGATGTTTAGGTTTAGTACAGTGGTCGACCTTCTGTTCAAAATGCTTGTCTTTCTTCCGGACAGGGTGGGCTGCAACAAGAAATCGACGATGACCCATGTACACAACCTTCCTACAATGTTTCAGATACATACTTTCAGTTTCATTCATGCAGTGGGTGCAAGCCTTATACCCCTTGTTTGACTGTCCGGATAGGTTGCTAAGTGTGGGCCAATCATTAATGGTTACGAATAGCAACGCTCATAGGTTAAATTGCTCCTGTTTGTCCTCATCCCACACGGTTACACCTTCTTTCTTCCACAGAAGTTCAAGATTTTCAACCAGTGGTCTTAGGTACACATCAATATCATTACCAGGTTGCTTTGAGCCTTGAATAATGATCGGCATCATGATATACTTCCGCTTCATGCATAGCCAAGAGGGAAGGTTGTATACACATGGTCATAGGCCAAGTGCTATGGTCGCTGCTCGTCTCTCCAAATGGATTCATGTCATCCATACCTAAACCAAACCTTACGTTTCAGGCATCCTCTCCGGAGTCTACATATACTCTGTCGATGTTCCGCCACTGCGACCCATCGGCGAGCTGTCTCAGCATCCTGTCTTGTTGACGTTCTTCTGTGTGCCAATACATCATTCTTGCATGCGCTTTGTTCCTGAACAAACGCCTCATTCATTGTATTATAAAGAAATACCACATCACCTTAGCAGGAACTCTCTTCTTCGAAGGATATCCGTCAACTTCACCATTTTTTACCTTCCATTGCAAGAATTCCAACATGGTACCCAACTTTTGTACCCTTGTACGCAACCTGGGTACAAGGACATTTTGTGGTCCGCTAAAATACGCTCCAAATTCTGGACCACATTTTCATATTCGCAGTCCTTTACGTCGCGCAACATCTGACCAAGATCATCCGCACCGTCTTTATCTTCATTAGCCCCGTCCGCCTCTCCTGTTGTATTTCCTTCAAATCCACCGTGTTGAGCCCAATCCGGAATGTTCGCGTCTTCTTCTCCATCATCTTGCATTTCAACCCCTAACTCTCCATACAAGGTCCAACAATTATAGCTAGGCATGAATCTCAACTCAAACAAGTGGACATGAATAGTTCTTGATGTAGAATACTCCTTTTGGTTTTTGCACTTTTGCACGGACAGCATATAAAACCCTTATGCTTGTTGGTATTGGCAACGCTCAAAAAATAACGCACGCCCTCAATGAACTCTGACGACCGTCGGTCCGTGGTGTACATCCATTGCCTATCCATCTACCCGAAATGCACAAAAACCGTAAAAAGAAAATCCACGAAAGTCAAACTAATTAAATAATCGTACCTAAGAAATATGAAACCTATGTTATATATAAGTAATCATACAACCATTGACAATAATCCGATTTATTATTAATGTTTGATTTATTTTTAAAGTTTTAAACAAATCTTTAATGTGTCGTACTTATTTCTAACTAGTTTAACAATTTTTAAAATAATTTGGTTTTATATTTTGTAATCGTAATTTTCTATATTTTTTCCTTTGTCATCTCTTTTATAACATTTCTATCCACTTGTTTCTAATTTTCAAAAGTAACCTCCTTTTCCCTAAACAAATTTTCTCTCTCATCATTTCCATAAACGTTTTTTAGAGATAATAATGTATTGAAACATAGCTATAAATGTATTATGCTAAGCATAAATCTTTAAAGGATGAAGTTGCTAACCTTTTAGAACACTCCGATTTATATATTATCACCAAAATAATTTTACAAAAAATTTTGTAGCACCTCCCTTCCTCCTCCCAACCTTTACAGCAATGGCTCGGGCCAGAGGAGGAAGAAGGAGAAATACAAAGGCTTTTGATCTCTAGTCCTGGTTAGTAATACCAAGCGGGACTAAAGATCATGTTAATCTTTAGTCTCGATTGGTGTTACCAACCAGGACTAAAGTGATTATCTTTAGTTCCAGTTGGTAACTCCAACCAGGACTAAAGATGCCCAGCGGCCTGACACGGTCTGACACAAAGTGAACTGGGACTAAAGATGATCTTTAGTCCCAGTTGGTGTTACCAACCGAGACCAAAGATCATAAAGTCCCGGCTCATTTTTTAACCGGGACTAAAAATAATCTTTAGTCCTTGTTCATATTCAAACTGGGACTAATGTGATTTTTGTCTTCCGGGTAAAGATCACTTCTCCAGTAATGTGAGTGAAAACGAAGATCCTGTCATCGGCCGCGTGCTACACCGTCGATGGCTGTGGTGAGCAGGAAACAGTGGGCACCAACGATGGGGTGGCAGTGGCTGCATGTTAGAGCTTATGTCGAATATGTGTACTAAGTCGGTTATAGTTTAGGACTTGGAGTTGTATTAGGTGTTAGGAATAAAAGAGTTAGACTCTATCCTAAGCTTTCTTTTAAATATAGAGGTGGACATTTTGTAACTGCATATGGTGACTTAGCATAGCGAGAGGGAGCGGCTGCCGAGTGCCGACAGCATCCATCCAAGGATCGTTGTAACTCTAATACACTATAATATGTTGTATTGGAGAGGAGTGCCCGTAATCAGTGCCTCGGAGATATAGGGTTCGGCTAAACTCTGTTACCAAATATCATGTCTCGGTGTTGTCATCAGTTTTGGATTTCTATGGTGTTTCTCTCGTGTTTGGTTTTCGATGGTAATTTCGGGATCAGTTTTATAACACAGCAGATGCCGCATCCGGAGGAGGCAGCGGGGAGAAGGAGACCTCCATCAGGGCGCTCATGGTGGCCGACTATTTCATACATAAAAAATAACCACACTACCTGCTCAAGTATGCAGGAGATAATCACTATCAATTGTTACAGAGGTTCGGTTTCGCTGCAGGTTCATGTCTTGACCACACCACCAGTGCTTGAGCTGAAGACGAAGGAGTGAGATTTTTTTTCTCTAGCTCGACAACATCGGAGAAAATTTGAACCAACAATTTACGATATTTCACTCCCTGACGCAAAATGGTTTTTGACACCCAATATGTATGACTTGTACTAAATTTTGCTTCGTTATAAGCCATAAATTGGTGTTCTGTTTCATTTACTTTTATCTTAGCATGTGCAAGTGGAGGTCTAATTCATGTAATATCTATTTATCTATCTAAAGTTGATGATAGGAGTGACAATTTCGAGATGTTTAACTTTTTACCACTTTTAAGATGTGGTAATTAAGGATTTATCACTCGCTGTCTATGATATTTGGTATCTCATGTGTCTATGACATATGTGTTCAGTGGCAAATCTTAAGAGTGGCAAATAGTTAATTATTCTGACAATTTCCCTATTAGGGCCGAGGACGTGCATGCTCGCTGGCCTAGCGCAAGCAAGAAGTGAGCAAGCCAAACCAACCAATAAGCTGATGCAAAAATGCATGAGTAATTTCTTCCAAAATTAAAGTGGTGTTCATCGAACTCTTATTGAAAATATTGATTAATTCAGTGAATGTTGAGGATGTTAGCCCATGTTCCGTTTATAAGAAAACTGATTCAGAGAAATTATATGTATTCTCTCCGTTTTTAAATAAATGGCATTTTTCCATGTTTGATAAATTATATGTATTCAATTATTGCAATCTACTGCTACATTCGTACAATGATTTTGTCCATACACCTACGCAGGCAAGGGACGGAAGTAGTACGTGTTAAATCAAATTAGAGGCAAGTAACTTCATCATATCAACACTCTATATTTCTTTAAAAAAATAAAAAATAAATAGTGAAATCAAATGCTTAGAAAGAAGTAGTGGAAAGAACTTCATTGGGACAATTGAAATCTTTGAATAAATAAAATATAGTACATCTTTAATTGAATATCGAGGCAAAATATCTAAATTTCTATAAACTGAGATTAACAAATAGTGAAACGAGAAATACTGTTGTCAAAAGATAACAGTGTCTACCGAAAGGCAGGAACACTCCTATAAAAAGTAAAATGGTATATTAATATTTATTTGAAATTATTGGGATCCCCCATACATGCCCTGTGGGGCCTATTTATAAGCTTAGTACAGACACATGCACAATAAGGTTACTAAGTACAGAGCAATTTATATGTCTACCCTCATGATAGTGATATTTATGAGGGTAATTACAAACAGTATGGCTTATCACTTCATGGATCACCAAGTGGGCCTCCATGGGCCATACGGCCTGTAGGAGGTTCGGCCTCCTTGTCCTGAGGGCGAAGACCTCCAGCCTTGGGGCGAAGGTCCTTTGCTTCGCCCAACACTTCGCCCCAAGTTGACTGTCTTTTTAGCCATCAAGTCTTGGCTATTTCCTCCAGGTCGAAGGTCCTTAGTTTCGCCCAGCACTTCGCCCTAAGGGGTTCATCTGCATGGCCATTGGGCCTTTGCCACCTGTGATTCGCCCAGGCGGCCGTGAGTAGGTTTTGGTAGCTTGGTCAAAGGTCCACATGGCATGCCTCCAATAAGTCCCTCACGGGCAAGGGTGAGTAGAGCGCTTTGTTCGAGACAGTGCAAATTCCTAGGTATGGCATAAGGCGCCCCCTTTCGACCGATGTTCCTCCCGAAACCTATTCCTAAAAACAAAAAAAATGTGAAGAAAATGAGACTAGCCTTGGATAGATGTTCCTTTTCCCTTTCTGGGCTTGACGGCCCATTATCGGCTTTAAGAGCCACTTGCTTGTTTTCGGCCTTTTACTGTGACACAAATTTTCATTTTTCACTGTGCGGCCCCCGACCGAAATTGTCTTGCTTGGATCGGACATGTTTACTGGAATCTTGTCCACCTTGCCATGCGGAGACGGTTTTGGCACCAGTGCCAACTTTAGTTTGCAGGATACTGACTTCGCGGCCATCGATAGGTGGTTCGGCCGGAGAAGGTTGTGATCCCCTCACCATAATTACTCCAGCTGGCCCTAGTATCTTCAACTTGAGATAGTTGTGGTGAGCTATTACTTCAAACTTGTTTAGCATGGCATGGACGAAGATGGCGTTGTAGTGATATGGGATGTCAACGACATCGAATAGGATTGGTTCTTACCACCTGTTTCCTTTGGGGTCGAACGACACCCAAAGCTGGGTCTGCCCCAGGACTTGCACCGCGTTTCCTCCGAAGCCCTAGAGCGAAGCGGGAGCCTGAGTCAAAGCTTGGATCTGCAAGCCAATTTGCTTGTAGGCATCGGCGAAGATGACATTTGCCGAACTCCCTCCATCAATAAGGATGCACTGAACTTCAACTCCCGAGATTACCGCAGAGACCGCAAGGGGACCTTGGTGAGTAAAAGACACTCCTTCTGCATTTGCAGGGCTGAAAGAGATTTCGGCGCCCAGATACTGCGGCGCCATTTTGCCTATCGAAGCCACCATGAGGTTATGGACCGTGCGAGCTTGTGCTTTTTTCTTGCGCTTCGATAGTCGCAGCACTAGATTTGTTCTTGTGATAACTTGAATCACAATTCTTGGTCCATCATGATGTTGTTCGCCTTGCGGTGGCCTTTCCTGCTCCGCTCCTCATACTGCTTCTTCGGCATTAAAATGGTTTGGCTTCAGTGGTTGATGATGACCTTGATTGTGGATGTTTCGACATTGTTCAATTGTGTGTGATGACTTGCCGTGGTATACGCAGTACCTATCTTTCTTGTACTTCTTTTTCATTGGTTGGCCTTTGCCACCCCCTGAGAAGGTTTTGAACCTCTTTGACTGCCATAACGGCTTTCCCCCTTTCGGTTCTGAACTTTTTCCACGTCATGGGAGTTGGTCCTTGTCTTGGGAGATGGGCTGGGGGGCTTGATTCGCTTCTGGCGGTGGCTCTTGCATGCTTGCTTGAGCAGCCACCTTGTCGTAATCGGCTTGGATTTTGAGCCGCTGCTTGGTGTCCTCTTTGCCTCGAGCGTAGCTATCGATGATGCAAAAGAGATTATCAACAGTTTGCAGTTCTTTTCTTGCAATATTTCTTATTAAGTCACTTGTGAGGAGGCCTACCGAAGCGACGTTGATGATAGATGCTTCGGTGATGACTTGTACTTGGCATCTTCCTTGGGAGAATCGCCTTGCATAATCCTTTGTGGATTCCCTAGCTTCTACCGAATTCCGAAAAGGTCTTGTTGTGTCTTCGGCTCTTCATAAATGCCTTGGAAATTCATGACGAAGACATCACGCAATTGTTCCTAAGCATATATGCTGTTTGGTGGAAGATTGAAGTACCACGACCTGGCGAAGCCGTCAAGAGCAAGATGTATGACCGTGGCCTTGGTATTTTCATCACCATGAGCTGCTTCAATCGTCGACTCGTAAATCGACAGGAATTCACTTGGATCGGTCTCACCCGAATATCTTGCGGCTGTGGGATACTTGAACTAGGGGGAGTAATCGGGTGACTCCGCAGACCCCTACTTAGAGGTAGTTTCTTTTCACCGCTTAACCTTAACGCCGAATCTTGCTGGTACTAGGGCGAAAATCCTGGCTATGGCAGTGCGAAGGGGGAAACCATCCCTGGGGCTTGGGCGACTTGAGACTGGATGAGGGCATTTGGTTAGGGCACTTGTATGGTTCCCCCCGCTCCAATCATGGCACCCTGAGAGGCTGGTGAAGGCATTTGAACTGGTGAACACGAGTCATGCTGGTTCGATGGTTGCCACGCCACTACGCCTTGACTTGTCCCTCCGGCAACTTGGGCCGAAAGGGTTATGCTTGGTATTGTGTGGGGTTGGTTCAGTTGCTGGAGAAAGGCTTGAAACTACACTTGAAGAGCCAAAGCGACATCCATTGAAGGCTAGGTGATGGGCGCTTGGATCGACCACACTAGTTGGGTTGGTGCACCACGCACAGTAGCCGTTACTACTTGGGTAACAGTGGCCTAAGGTGTGGGTTGTGCTTGGGCTGCCGAAGACGATTGTACCAATTGAGTCAAAGCTTACACGGTTGGCGTAGCTTGAGCGGTTGTTGTTGCTGCCGCTGAAGCGACAGCTTACTTCGCTGAAGCTGTTGACTTGGCTTGTATGGCAGCTTCGTACGCTTGATATTGCTCTTGTATCTGGTGAAGCGTGTCCTGCAGCCTTGTCATGTCCTATCGTATAGCTTCCATCTCCGCCCTCTGCTCGTTGTTGCCGCGGCAATGGTCGAAGCTTGAACTTGAGTCGAAGCTTGACCTGAGTCGAAGCCTGAACTTGAGTTGTACCACCGTCTTGGTGCACCGCTTCCCCCCCTCCCGCTGCAGGTGTTGTGGCGTCCGCACTGGCTCTTGACAACTTCATCCCAGCTTCGCTCCTTGGTGGGTCTTCGGCTTCACTCGCTCCTTTGACCTCTACTTCATCTTCCTTCCTCTTCGTCACCACTATCTCACGCAACGACTATTTTTGTGGTATTTAGTGGTTTCGACCTGGGTTCCCCACGGTTGACGTCAGCTGTTGTCGAAAGACAACTACATCTACTGAAAGGCAGGAACATTCTTGTGAAATGTATATTAATATTTATTTGAAATTCTTGAGATCCCCCATGCATGACCTGTGGAGCCTATTTATAGGCTTAGTACAGACCCATGCGCTCTAGGGTTACTAAGTACAGAGAAATTTACATGGTTATCCTCATGATAGTGATATTTATGAGGATAATTACAGACAATATGGCCTTGGCCTCTTCATGGGGCTACCAAGTGGGCCTCCATGGGCCATACGGCCTGTATGAGGTTTGGCCTCCTTGTCCTGAGGGCAAAGACCTCCAGCTTTTGGGTGAAGGTCCTTGGCTTCACCCAGCACTTTGCCCCAAGTTGACTGTCTTTTCAGCCATCAAGTCTTGGCTATTTCCTCCAGGTCAAAGATCCATAGCTTCGCCTAGCACTTCGCACTGAGGGGTTCATCTGCACGGCCATTGGGCCTTTGCCGCCTGTGATTCGCCCAGGTGACCGTGAGTAGGTTTCAGCAGCTTGGTCGAAGGTACTCGTGGCATGCCTACAACAAATACAATAAAAGTTAGTACTAGCAATAATTTTGCTAGTGTTGGAAAAAAAATCTAGATAAATACAATCAGGTCATCTTATATTTCTTAGAAAAATGAAACCACATAGAAATGAGTACCTAAGAGCATGACCAATAGATACCCAAAATTTAATCCCCTAAATCTATATGTTTTAATCTTGAAATAGAATTTGACTATCCTTCTCTATCCTAAATTTGAATCGCTAAATAAAAATGTGAGCCATCTTAAAAAAGACTAAGCACAATCGTTCCATCATCTATTTAAGGAGAATATGGGATTTTAATTTTTGAGAGGAGAATGGGTATTGTTGGATGCTATTTTTTCCTCAAAACAAAAAAATATCTAAGATTGAAATCTGTTTTAGGCTGCTGTTAATACACACGGGACTGTAAACAGGCCGGTGTGCCAACTGGCACACTGGCATGGAATAGATTCTCTCTCTAGTTTGTAATATAGATCTAACACTCTCCGATCATAAATATTTGAAATGTAGAATACAAATTTGTCAAATTTTTTAAATTATGACCATTTATTATCTTCTCTAATGCTTTGCGGATCAATATGGTTGATCAGGAACTTCAGTGCAATCACATGTCAACGTTGGCTTTGAAGAACATATAAAGATTTTTGTGTTATTTGGCTAACATAGCAGCGATATCATCTCACACTGATGTAGGGTAATTTTCTTAGCTTTACCCAGCAAACTATATCATTTCCTAAGAAGTTCTCAGATCCCGTTGCAACAATGCAGGGGCACTCACTCAACTAGTACCCAGAAAAAAACAGTTACAGTCACATGCCCACCAATAAAACCAACAAACAGAATATAGCCTCGATAAACTAGTCGTAAACTTGCACTACAACATGAATTGAATGGCTCTACTACAAGAGTAGCATTATTACATTGCAGTACTGAAGCAATTCATCTAAACAGAACACCAGTGGTGAGGTTCGCAGCTCCGTAGATCATATGAATCCCCCCTAAATTGAAGTTCATCTCACAGGGATAGTGACATAACAGACAGCCAATGGATTATGTTATAGGATTCAGGGCAGTAATGAGGTTTCCTCTTCAACATACCTCCTCGGTTCCGCCTCCGAGCTCTCCCCTTCCTCCTCCAAACTCTTAGGAGCATCTTTGTCCACCCTTGGAGGCTGCCACTTGCGAATGCCGAGGTGGTACAGCAAGGCCCAGATATGGGTGATGAACTCGCCACCCTGCACGAGGTGACGCATGTGCGCCTCCACATTGCCATATGGTGCAGCGTAGAGCAACATCTGGACCCATACAAGCGCTAGCGCCTTCCAGGGGTCAGAGCAACACCCAACGCCATCACGGGGCGGCCTCTCACCAAGAAGCTGCATCCCCAGATCTGTGCCAATCAGGAAACTGTAGTTGCCTGTCATTGCCTCACGCGGAGCCATCTTCGCCTCCTCTGCAAATCCATCATACGCACGCTTTGCATGAGAAGCCGGCCCAGGAAGTAGCTCTGGCGCTGAAACCACCAAGTAGGTGCAATACTTGGACAGAGCATTGGCGACACGACGATTCTTCTCTCTTTCTCCTCCTCCTCCTGTTGCCGCTTGTTTTTCCTTGTGATAAGCTGCTGCTGCTTTTTCGAAACAACCTGCTTCTGTCTCCGTGCTCTGGTTCAACAAGGCATCTTGCTTCTCCTGCTCTGCTAGTTCGCAGTAGCATGTGGCAACATGCCACACCATTACACTGTGGGCATAAATGAAGCCAAATGAGGCTGTATTCAGGAACATGACGTGGACGAACGAGTTTTTGTCCCCGACAATCATATAGGGAAGTTCGTCTATGTCCACTCCATTCTCACGCAACTCGGATAACCAATGGTGATCTATCATGTCACTCCTGATCTGACCAAGAAAATCAGTAATGGACGCTCTTACATCGTCGTCCAACCTAAACGCAGCTCCTTTGTTGGCATCGCTACCCCACAAGTCCCAGAGCACGTGTCCAATGTACTGCAATCCATGCATCTGACGGCCACCCATGGAAGTTATGCTGTTGCCGAGGAACTTCCATTCTCTCCCCGCTTTACCTGCTAATGAACACTGGCCGAGCTTATCTTGCCAGAGGTACTTGTCGAACCAATTAGTCCTGGTAACGGCAAACCATTTCAATCTCATCCACCATGACCACTGTATACCGATTCCCTTCTTCTGGTTCCTGGCACACTCGCACGCAAAGGCGAGTCTTGCCCAGTTTGAGGTCCAGCACCAAATCAATTGCATCAATTGCAACAGAGCCAGGGAAACCAATATGACAAGAGTGATAAAAAGATCGGCTGTTGTGGTGTCCACGACAATGGTGGCACCAGAACCAAGAGATGTGGTACGACGACTAGTCATTGTCCTAGGAATGGCAACAGCTACCCCGACAAAACATATCCCAATTAATGAAGCCAATGCCCAAAAACTAGCAGCTTTTGCTTCATAGAAGTGAAGGAATGCATTACCAGTGAAGAAGACCTCATAGAGAAAAGCCAACTCAACATCAATCACCTTCAAGGCCCACTTGCAGTCAATAATGTCCTCGCTAAGATCAACCCTGTTGTCCACATGCTCGCTCAATCCAAGAATATACCGTTGCAACTGATGAGACAGACTGAAAGCGATGCACACATCAGAACATAACTGCAGCTCATCCTTTTCTTGGCATATCAAATCTATATCAGCCATATGAACTGTATTAGACAATGCCGGGCGCTCCGAACCATATACAAGATTTTCAAGATCAGGGGGGAAATCGACGATCATATTCTCTCGCTCCTCACCATAATCTCTACCACGTGACAAAAAACGTGGTTCTTGTAAACCTACTGTTTTTGCTTCCATGTCTCGCATTCTGCTCTGTAGCACAAGCGCCAATGACCTATGAAAGCCCTTGATGAAAGTGATGGCAGACAACATGCCGATGGCAATGTTACCAACATCAGTGGAGATGGTTGAGATGCTCATCAACAGAACATATCCACAGTAGAGGCCAAGCTGAAATAACATCTTCAAGAGCGGGCTCTTGTAGTCAAGGCCGTTGTAGGATGTGACCGAGTCAGTGCAGCCCAAGAGGGTGAATAAGCACACAGTCCATATGGGATACATTTCGCTCTTCACTGACGAAGATTGCATTATGCCAATGCTATAGGTTCCAAGAGACAGAGATAACACATTTGCAGCCAAGAAGCCCTTTTGGACTATCCAGTGATTGGACCAACGGCGGCATGACCCAAGGACAGCAACGAAAAAAGTGATGGCAATGGCCACTAGTGCCAATGCCTCGATACGGAGCACTGTCCCCCTTGGGCTTTTCCATAGATTTCTCTGCTGATGCAAGAAGGTTGTTGATGTTGTATTTCCCAAGTGCTCCTCCATATTCCCCATGCGTCGATAATCCACCTTCCCAGGATAAGATGTGTTGTAAGGTAAGATGCCAACATAGATTAACCACAAATAATGGTGACAGGTTACTTTTCAATTGCTAATTTGCCATAGGATATTTCTTGGTATGAAATGAATGCCTAATGGTGAATACTAAGCAGTGCCTTTTCTGTACAACACATATTTTGACAATCAGCCATATGACTGATGAAAAAGAAGCAACTAACAACATTTATGGAATTTGAATTTGGAAGTATGGAATCGACCAAAACCAGAAATCTGCATTCATTTCTTTGGTTCAAGTCCCAATCAGAACTGTAAGATGATCATCAATTTCAATGAAAAGAATGCTCTGGACATGCTGGTAACAGCCCAGGAAGCAATAGGCTTGTTCAGCTGCAATTTTTTGCAGCAGCTGCTGCAGCTGCACCTAGTTTCTGCGGCTGCGGCGCAAGCCGTGGCTACTAGCAACAGCCGCAGCCAAAAAATGGCAGCCAAACAAGTCCAATGCTTTATTAAAAGTGAAAAAAAAACTGAAAAACAAAGCAGTACCAATGATGTATCGCATTGCAAACAAAGTAGTGCATTTTAACTGTCCATCACAGAGCCCCCCTCAAAGAAAAGTAAATACACATAATACCTGCCTAGTGATCTTTGCGATACGTTATACTCCCTCCAGTCATCAAATATTTGATGTTTAAGACAACATTGGTCAAACTTTTGAAATTTGTAGTTTTGAGTCACATACCATGTTTCTGCTTTTGTTCTTCCAATTTCAAGCAGAGTTGAGCCTCCCAGTTGCAGGAGCTTTCCTCCTGCCTCCTATAGAACCCTACAGAGTCTCCCACTCTCCCTCCTCGGCGGATGCTGCAAAAACTAGCAGAGTTCTATGATTGTTGCTCCTTCAAGAGCGCAGGATGTATTAGTCAAAAGTCATAACCACTTGCCTCGAGTGATATTTTAAATCATAGGTTTGTGTATTCTGGGACCCAATCCATTTTATAAACTGTACTGTATGACTTGCCGTGGGCTTGGTCTCCATCTTTATTCACTAGAGAGCGGCGATTTTGATGAATGATTAGGGTTCTTGAGCTTAGCAGCGTTGCAATTACCTGCATAATATTAATATTTAATATATATATATATATATATAAATATATATATAATCAATTAATAGCTAGTAGCACAAATAATTGTGTAAAAGGAAAAAAAAATAACTAGCATAAAGAAGTTACCTTGGCTTGTTGGTTGTTGAAGCCCAGACCGAATCGATGGATTGACCGCAAATGTTGGGGGGGCAGTTGAATCAACAACAACCATACTTGGCTGCATTCCTGCTCCTCTCTGCAGACTCTGCTTCTTGAATCTTTGAGTGCTCCATCGATCGGTGGTGGCTGGCACGCCCGGTGACGGCGAGCATGAACGCAGGTGCACTGTGCGTGCAGCAAGGCGATGCTCCGTTGGGATCCGGGCCCAGATTCGATTCGGTGGCTTTTCCCCCAAATCCGAAGGGCCGGAGGAAGGCGAAGAGCTTGAGTTGAGGAAGCGCGAGCGCGTCGACCACGATCCATCTGACCCCGCCGCCGCCGCCTCATCCGGCCAGCATCGGGTCCTCCTCTCAGCGCACAGCCGCCAAGGAGGCAAGGACACCGCCGTACCAGTTAACTTCTATAGAGGTACTCCTCTCCGGCGATATGGGGCTTGGCCGCACCGGATTGGAGCCCCGATGACGAGGGAGCAAGACCAAAGTACTATTGCCTCTATTCCAAAATGTTTTTGGCTCCACGTGCACCATTCAACCAAAACTCTTTATATTTTATCTTTATATTTTAGGTGAAAAAAGTACCTCTATTTAAAAATATATAACATCTTTGATTTTTCATAAAACATTTAACCATTCATCTTATTTAAAAATATTACATAAAAATATTTTGTTGTAACTTGTTTTTCATTAAATAAAATATAAATATTAACTTATACTTTTACATATTTATACTAAATTTTTAATAAGAAGAATTATCAAAACTTTATGTAAGAAAATCAACAGCTTTATACATTTAAAAGCAGCTAGCAGTAATTCTATTCAGAATAAATTTCGCAAAAATACGTGGCATGTAACCTCAGATATTCCAGTTATATAGTTTCATAGCACAAAAACTAGTTTCCCAATTATTACAAATTAAATTTATAACTTATTTGACCTATCATATATTAGTTGTAACTATCTAAGTTAATACCTGCTTATCATCCCTTATCCTTAAAAAATAACTCCACCCCTAAAATAAGTGTAGTGCTAACATTTAAAAGGCAACTTATGAAAGAGAAATAAACTAGATGTCTCTTATTTAATGAGAGAAGACAAAATAATAGGGAAGAGAAATAAATGGCCCTTATAAATGAGAGAAGACAAACTAACAAAGAAAGAGAAATATCTTACATATCTCTCATTAATTAGTAAGGGGTGGTCGGAAGTGCAGGTGATTAGGAGATGAAAAAAAATTGAGCGAGAGATAGTTGGAGGAAAAATAGTACTCACTTATTTTAGATAATTTTTTACTCACACTTTGATTTTAGATAAAATTTCAATTGTAGAAAAATGCATTTATTTTAAGAAGGTGAGAGTAAAACTAACTGTCCAGTGATCCATCGAAGAAGATCGATGAGAGTACCCCTAATTTGGTAAATGAGATTTTTTTTAACAATAACTGAGCGTTTAAAATTTTTTTCTGCCTCCTGCGCTGTACATGTCCATAATTTATTTTTTCATGAATCTTTTACGGTTTTACCTAGTAGCTAAAGTACTGATATCAATAACGCTTATGAGCGACACACATCTTCCTAGAGACGATATCGTGATGACTCCTTTATCCGTGCCTTGGGGTGGAGTTTCCAAGTGAAAACTTTTCTTAATTTCTGGAATAGTGATGGTGACATTTAAGATGCCGTATCTTTTTAAAAGGCATCATATTGGAGCTTCTCTATTAGCGCAGTATTCTTTTGTAGTGTTGTTCCCATCAGATCTGTCCCTTTGTATCATTTGTAGTGTTCCCGTAAGATCTAGTTCGATGGCAATGGTGATGAAAATATCTGCACGAATGCTTGAGTTATAGCTGTGTTATTCTCATACTTCTTGGATGTTAGTCGCCAGTGGTGATGATAGTGAAATTCGATGGATAAAGAATCGGTTGCTAATTTTGAAGATTCTGTTTTTCTAGTTTGAGCAAGAGAGTATATACAACTTGTAAACCCGGTGAAACAATGGTTATACATACTCTAGCCAACCATTGATAGAGATCTGTGTTTTTAATTAAGCCATATAATTTGTCATTCGCGGTTATGCATCATGCAAACTCTGAAATAATTGGATATAGCTTATTTAAAATAAAGATTGAAATGAATTTCATTATTTTTAAAAAAAATTCTCCTGAAAAAATGGGCAAAAGTTCGACAGCTTGCATCGCATGCATACATCATCATGTCCATGATCAACACAGATTTATCCTATAATTAATGGCTGAACGGCAATGAAAGGGAGAAAATGGACCAGGACAATATACTTGGACTTAGGCCTTGGATGGGGCTAATTTTTTTTAGTCACTATCATATCGAATGTTTCTACACTAATTAGAAGTATTAAACGTAGACTAAACATAAAACCTATTTTATAACCCTGGACTAATTCGCGAGACGAATCTATTGAACCTAATTAATCCATGATTAGCCTATATGATGCTACAGTAAACATGTGCTAATTATAAATTAATTAGGCTTAAAAAATTTGTCTCGCGAATTAGCTCTCATTTATGCAATTAGTTTTATTATTAATCTATGTTTAATACTCTTAATTAGCGCCCAAACATCCGATGTGACAGAGACTAAAATTTAGTCCCTAGATCCAAACACCCTCTTAGGCAATCAAACATACTGATTTTTTTGCAACTTAGTCCTTTTTCGTAAGAATTTGATATATGGACCCCCGGCGGAAACATTTGCAAAAATGGACCCCTAGAACGGCGCCATGTAAGGTGGCGCCGTACTTAGATAGCACGGCGCCAGGAAGTTCGGCACCGCGTATTGACATGTCAGCGCCAGCCTGGGATCCCTGTAAAATACACGGCGCCAAAGGCAACGGCGCCGTGCTATGTAATAACGGCGCTAACGGGCGCGGCGCCGTTCACAGAATCCTTTAACAAACCGTCGGCCACCCTCTCCAACCAACAGTCTCCATTTCGAACAGACGGTTCCGGCTCTCTATCTCTCCCCCACCCGACCTTCCTCTCTCAGATCTGCTTCAATCGGGCGGATTGTACTCGGGGAAGTTCCAGATCCGCATCAAGCAAGGTGAAGTCCCTCTCCTCCCTCGTTTTTTTTCCTTTCAAGTTGACTGAGCTTGATATATTTTTCCTAACCCTAGGTAGAGCAATAGTGGTAGATATTTTGAGATGCTTTGGTTAGTGTACATAATGACGGGATTGGAATTGTAGGGGTATTGAAGTTGGAGTTGTGGGCACGGTTTTAATATTAAGTATGGATAAATTTGTTTGGTTTATAGGTTGGAATGGGCTTCACGCGTGAGGAGGGGCCCCCGGTGTTGAGCCTCCAATGTGCTTCTGTGGGGATCCATGTAGGGTGGAGAGATCTGATGATCAGGAGATGTACTAACAGAGGTATTGGATGTGTGCGAATTGGGCTTTTGATCCTCCGGAGGCCGCTATAATAATTGGCAAAATGGTTAGTATGTTAAATTTGTACAGTAGATAAATTAAATTTGTATGATGGTTTTGTAACATGATTGTAAATGACTGCAGGAGCCTCCTCCACTTTGTGATTTTGAGGAGTGGATAGATACGGAGATCAACCCACTGCAAAAGCGTGTTCTTGAGGGTTTGAAGGAGTTTGAAGAAGAGGTGCAAAGGAGACGTGAAATCAGGCGTAAGGAGATAGAGGCTCAGAAGGAGCGTAGGGATGAAGAGCATAGGAGGATTGCAGCGAAGAGGAACGCGGAGAGGGAGAGAAAGCTTGAGAGAGCACGTCGTGCCAAGGCAGCATTGGAGGAGAATCCGGACGTACTTAGAAAGGGGAAGTGGCCTCGGTGCACTCAGTAATATGGTTGTGGGTGTGTGCACTTGTTTGAAGATCTTTTCGTGAAATTTGTTATGTTGGACTAACTAGTTTGTATGCAATTTGAATTCGTTGAACTATATGATTTGGACGCTATTTGGTGAACTATTTGATGAACTATTTGATGTTGATGTGAGCCATAAATGTTAATATGGTATTGTTGGACAATTTCATCTCGTTTGGAATATATGAGCTATTTGAAGTGTTGCATAGCCACTGACAAGGCGCAGTAGCCTTTGGCCTGTAGGCAGAATACGGCGCCAAAGGCTCTGGCGCCTAGCTACTAATACACGGCGCCGCGCTCTTTGACACCGTCATTTGTGTCTGCATGCCCCCACGGCCAAGCCTACGGCACCAAAGGCCCTAGTGCCGTGCTGCATCACCATGGTGCCGAGGGTTTGGCGCCGTGCTGCATAGACACGACGCCCAATGGTTTGGCGTCGTTCTGTTTGGACCAGAGGAGCATAGCTTAGGTTCAGGATACGGCGCCAAATAGGCTGGCGCCGTGTTTGTACACCTGGGCGCCAGGCTGTTTGGCGCCAAGCTGTCTACCTACGGCGCCAGGCTGTTTGGCGCCGTTGCTTATCTCCCAGCCAAACAAAAAACTGAGTCACCGCAACTGAAACCACATATTCAAATTCACAATACAATATGGATTCCAACAGATGCACTTGACAACAGGAAGTCTAATTTCAAGCACACGTTCAACATCAACACAAGTTCAAGTGCAACATCACAACAAGTGCAAGTTCAACATCAACACAAGTTCAAGTGCACAAATAGCTACAAAGTCACAGAACCAAGTGAACAATCACATCTACCACTCCATATCACCTTCTTTTCCCTCTTCTTCTAGCCGCTGCCTTGCCCTTGCCCTTTCCAAGCGCATCTGTGCCAGGTGTGTGTCGCTCGGGAGGACGGCGAGCACGTGCACGCGGCTGTGAACTAGGAGGAGCATCACGCATCTGTGACATGTCAACCTCGTCGTAGTCCTACTGCACCTCAGTATCGTCCTCTGTCTGCTCATCGTCGTCGTCCTCCTCGTCCTCCTGTTGGCCCTCATCATTGTTCTGAGCATCGTTGAACGTTTGTGTGCGAGATGAGCTCTGGCCAGCAGCTCTATAGGACGATGAGGCTGCAGCCCTCGAAGCTATGTTGCGCCTCGATCGCGAAGATGTAGTTGGTGGCGCAACATCCATGGCCACTGACACACGGCATCCGCTACGAGCTGCAGCTCGACGCAAGCGCCGCTGCAACTTCTACAAAACAAAAAAAACTAAATGCAGTCAGAAATGCCTCAAGCAACCATTAAATGAAATTGAACAAGATTAAGGCAAATGTGTTAAGTACCTCAAGCAACTCCCTCACGCGTCCTCGGACTACCAACTGGGTGGCGCAGATGGTTCTCAATGTCGTGAACCGACTGCACCATCGATGTTCCCTGCATTGATATGAACATTCAAGTAAGGATAGTGCATTTTAACTTGAAAAAGTTTATACAACCGAATATAAGTTTTTTAAAGTGTTATTTTACCACTCTGTCAAGGATTGGGGCAATCTCTACTTGTGTTCCCTGTCTGCATGTCGTGTCGTATGGCGTGTCCTCATTGTCAGATGAAGCTATCTCGGCGTAGTCATCTCCCGACCACTTCTGCCGCAACTTGTAACGAGTAGCACCATGGTACCAGGCCAAGTAGTCACGGAAGGTAGCACGGTGATGTGGTGGCCCCGTGAGTCTAGCAGTCTCGTCAATCCTCCGCCAGGCATCAACCATGTCACGATGGTGGTGAGCAAAGTCCGTGACTTTCCTTTAGCGCACACGATCAAACCTGTATAGTTAATGAACGAATGAGTTCATGTAAAGTTAGTGAAGCAAGTACTCACTGGTGCAGGTCGGTGGACGTCGAATCTTCCTCAGGAGGCCAGCTCTACGCCAACCCAAACTGGCGTGCCACTCTGTGGGGGAGGTGAATCTCCACGGCGTAGAAGCAAATCAAAGGGCACCTCACTGAAAACATGTTGGAGTCTCGGGTGCACAGTGGGCTAAGAGGCAACGCTAGAACTTGCTCCTCCAAGTACGCTCCCATATGACCTAGAATCGATATCTGTACGCATCAGAACAAAGTACTAGTAGTGGAACAAGGAAAGTGACCAAGGAGGTGCAGAACGTACCGTAGAATGACTCAGTGCATCCAACTCGCTGTACTCGATGTATGCGCGCTGAGTAATCGCATACGGGGCTGAGACGTTGTCCCATAGGTATGCCACAGTAGGACCCAAGTCAGGCACACCCACAGGACGCCAGTCACGTGGCTGAAGCACTCGAGGTCTACCAACAGGGAGTCGTGACCACATCCATAGCTGAAGGAGGAAGGTGCAACCGCCTAAAGTAGACGACGCGACTGAGCGTCTGCAAGCCTCACACAGCTGCCTGTACAGGAAAGAAAGGACAGCGGATCCCTAGCTGTAGAGTCCAGCGTCCGCCCAATCCCGGAGACAGTGGATGTACATCCATGAGACAGAGTCCTCTGTGCCGTCTGGGAAGAGAACGCAACCAAACATGTGCATCACCCAGGCTCTGCAGTGGTATGTGACAATCTCCGGTGTAGCATGACCAGGGCATTGTCCAAATGTCGCCCTCAACCAACTGATCAGTACCCCGGAAACCTGGCCACGTCTGCCCTCAGCTGGTGCTGCCAGCAGCTCTGTACCCAAAAACTCCTCCACACGTGCCCTCCACCCATCTGAAACTGCAGGGCCTATCACTGGCTGTCCTCTGATCGGTAGGCCCAGAAGCATGGTGACATCCTGTAGTGTGATGGTCATCTCACCACAGGGAAGGTGGAAGGTGTGAGTCTCCGGCCTCCACCTGTATAACAAACACAAGTTAGTATGGTTATCAAGAATGAAACTCAATTACGTAATCAAGAAAATAAAATCGCGTAAGTTTGTAGACGTGCACCTATCTACGAGAACAGTGAGAGCCACGGGGTTGAACGTGGGTATGCCGCGCCTAACATGGTTGGCGACAACGTGGAGGCCGGCTGCCTGCAAGAGTGGCTGGTAGCACCGGTCGTACTGCATGACCTGGAATCCATCATGGGTTTGAGGCCGAAGGATAGGAATTCCTGAAAAATATTGTACATGAATTAGTAGGTTGTACAAAAGCTCATGACATGCAAATAGAATAATGAAGCTACAAACAATAATAAAATTTTGAAATTTGTCGATTACCCGTCCCTCCTCGATCAGCCTGGCCCGGTGCTACCTCTCGTAGAACTGGTCCAGTAGCCGGTACCCTGCCATCCTGTATTGGAACCATGAAAAGTTAGATACATGATATAAATATTGAAAAATTAGATACATGATATAAGTACTGAAAAATTTTATACAACATGCAAACAAAAAATTCAAACAATAAAACTAAATGTGTATACCAAAAGCAATCACATAGAACCCCACCTGCCGGCCACAGGTCAGTGCACTGTGTCCATAACCAGAACATCTGCCACATTGGGTCGGCTGAGGGTTCGCCATAAACGGATTTGCTTTGGACCGTCGCGAAGCTCCCGGTATTTGATCCATGTCCATCTTATACCTTGACCTCTTCCTACTACCCTTTTTCTTCCACTTTGTCTTAGGGTTGACCACATACTTCGGACCTTCATATGGTGGCCACTCACTTTCATCACGGAATGGCTCGAAACGAGGACCCCAAGTGGATAATAGCGCCTGCACACTGAAGTCGTGTGGGATCTTCGATTCGACATCAACCCGGCGTGCCCTACAAGCAGTAACCATGTGCGAGCAAGGGAAATGGAACTGGTCTGGCCTTCGGCACGTGCACGTGAAGGTCCTTATGATTACCTTGTGTTTTCGGCCCTCTCGTAGCTCACCATCCTCGTTCGTACCACCTGCGTCGATTACCTCATATGTGCCTGTAGGGTGATCGAAGCAATGGAACTCCTGTTCGTTAGCCATCAGCTTGGCTTCCCTCAGATAGTACGATGATTTTGCTCCCCAAACTTCATGCTTCTCCAACATTTCCGTTGCATCCTTATATCGCTTAACAAACCATTATACACACTTGTAGAACGTATAGGCAACAATTGCAGTAACAGGGAGACCACGAACATCTTTTAATAACCCATTGAAACACTCGGCCATATTGCTGGTTTGAAAGGAGTACCGCCACCCACCAATATCATGTGCCCTAGACCATTTTACCACGTCAGGCATCAAACCAGCAATCCAATCCCTGCCTTGTGTGTTTGTCTTCAATTTCAACTCCTCTAACTTCTCCTCAAACTGCTTCACCTTCAATTCTCGGCACACTTCCTCGAATAATTTAAAGTTCTCCTTCTTGTGGTCTTTTTTGAACAGATTCTCTGCAAGATGACGAGTACACCAACGATGCCGCACCGATGCATGCCCTGCTATAGCTTTATTCACGGCGCTCATAATGCCGGCGTGCCTATCCGACAACACACACAGGTCTACCAGGACCAACAACACGAATCCGTACAAGTCTGAGAAACCACGACCAGCTGTCCGTATTCTCCTTCTCAACCAAAGCAAAAGCCAAAGGTAGAAGACAGTTGTCCGCATCAACTCCAATTGCAATCAACAATGTCCCCTCATACTTGCCGGTCAAGAATGTACCATCAATTGAGAAAACAGGCCTACAATGCTTGAAAGCCTCAACACACTGAGCAAAGCACCAGAAAGCCCGAAAGAACATCTGCCGACCGTCTTTCCATACATTTGGCTTAGGGACATACTCATAGTGCATACAAGGATTAGCAGATTTAATTGCATTCAACATCACAGGCAAACGCTCATATGCTTCCTCCCAATCTCCATATATCAACTTCAAAGCACGCTGTTGTGCCCACCAAGCCTTGCCATATTTCACCGTGTAATGCCACTTCAACCTCACAATCTGAATCACAGCACGGACTCTGATAGTTGGCATCATCTTGACTACAGGGTACAAGCGAGTGGCAATGAACTTAGAGGTGAGCTGGCGATGCTTCTGATTTGGCTCAGAAGATCCACAAGTGTATGGGCCAACAACAGTGGTTATCTTGAACCTTTCTGTACCCTTTACCTTGCGAGCACACACTTTCCATGCACAACGTGTTGCCTCACACTATATGGTGTAACGCCTTTGGGCGTACGAGTTCTTGACACGAAATGGATGGTTATGCACTATGGCGTACTCCTTCAACCACATCTTAAGGGCTGCCATGTCTTTGAATACATGTCCCTTCTTAATTATGGAGCTACAACCTGGGTGGGGAATCTCACCGCCCTCTACACCACCATCAGCTACGGCCTTGTGTGATTCACTCAGATCACAAAAATCTGAAACAAAGGGGTCACGGTCAGGAAACAACCTCCGAAGTATTTGTTCACTGCTAGGTGACAATGGAGGAACAGGACGGTCATCATCAGAATCGACTGCCCTCGTAGCCTCATACGTGTCATCATCACCGCTGACATGAACACCAACACGGTTGGAGGCCTCATACTCAAAACTAGGTTCTTCAGCTGAATTAGTAGGTTGTGATGCCTCATTGTTTCCAAGCGTCTCATCGATATCATTACGACCAACATCATCAAATTCAGCACCTACCCAATCATCATCATTGGCCTCATCTTCCTGAGTAAATGGCAACTCAACCTGCCGAGAAGGAACAACATGAACCTCCTGTTCCACCCGCGAACTAACTAGAGGTGAGTTGTTCAGTTCAAATATAGGTGCCTCCCTCAAGACCTTCCGCACAAACAAATCCAATGCTCTAACCTCGCTGCCCATCACAACTGACATATAATTCTCCCACTCATCTTGACCACTAATGGAGATCAACCGCTTTATGCGTGGACCCTTTGAGGACCCAACATTGATTACCCCTTGAAATATGATATCCCCATCAACACCCGTCCAGCTCAAAATTGATTTCAATCTTTCCACTACTACATTAAAAGTTGGCCTTGCACTAAACAACAATGGCAATTCTTCCATATTCACAAAATCAACACCTCCAACCTCATTCCTTGAAACAGTCCCACCATGATATATCATCACTAGTTTATCCATCTATTTAAGATAACGAAAACAAATCATTCAAAATATGAAAACAATCAACACAATAACCGTGACTAATCCAACTCAACACAATAACCATGCTCGTCTTTGGTCTGATAACATACAACAAATTCACACCATCATCTCCATATAACTACAAATGCTCTAGCATATCAAATCCAACAACAAAAAACCCTAGCATATCTAATCCACCACGCATAACCAAATCCACCACTACAAATGCGCTAGCAACTCAAATCATACATTTCACATAGCCTACACTTGCATCTAAACCACAAATATCACTCCAAACCGACGGGAATCAATTATAAAACGATATGCATTTCTAGGGTTAACTCCACCATGCCATTACACCAAATGAGCCAAAATCTACGGACAAAAACAAGGGAGGGGAGGGAGCTCACCTTGCCCGGGCGGGAGCTGCTTGCCGGCGGCGCTGAAACCCCCCAAAACGCCGGATCTGAGGGGGTGCCGGCGAGAGGAGAGAGAAAAAGGGCGCCGTCGCCTCTCGGGTGAAGGAGGAACAGAGAAGGGCGCGGGGGGAAGGGGCGCGGGGGGATGTGTAAGTCGAAGAACGGTGCCGCGAGAGATAGCGCCATTGTTACATAGCACGGCGCCGTGGTTTTTGGCGTCGTGTATTTTACACGGACCCCATGCTGGCGCTAACGTGTCAACAAGCGGCGCCGCACTTCCTGGCGCTATGTTGTCTATGTACGGCGCCACCTTCCATGGCGCCGTTCTTGGGGTCCATTTTTGCAAATCTTTTCGCCAGGGGTCCAAATGTCAAATTCTTACGAAAAAAGGACTAAATTGCAAAAAAATTACTCAAACATATGCATAGCTCCAGAAATTGTATGGTCAACATAGGACGACAAATGCATCACAAGAATTGAAAAACTGGAATACTGAAACAAATCTTCCTCTCTGTACTCTGTGTTTCACCTAGTAGCCGTTTTTTGTGGCCATGGGTGTGCTTGATCTTATTTTACCACAAATACAACGTCACTATAATTTCTTTACTAAACATGAGGTTCATCGCTGTGCAGCGAATCCGCCTCCTTGCACCGCAGCCTGCACTCATAGTAGAACACGGTGATCGCGCACACGGACACCACCTGCGCCGCGCCGGACACGACCACGTACACCAGCCCGAGGAGAGCACACCACCCCACGCTCGCCGGCGCGCTCGCGGCGGCGGCCACCACGAAGAACGGCGACGCTGCGCCGGCGACGGCCGGCATCGCCAGCACGAACGACGCCGCCTCCGCGGGCTCCATCGCCGCGAGCCGCCACGCGTGGCGTAGCGCGGCCGCCGCGCCGTCGCACCCGGGCTCCTCTGCCGCCACCACCACGCCCACGGCGCAGACGAAGTCAACGCGGCGGTGCGCGGCGTAGACGGCGCAGACGAACACCACGTCGACGAGCACCAGCGCCGGCGGCAATCGCTCGTGGAGGTGGAGGAACACCATGGCCAGGGGCAGCGCCGACGCCGCGATGGCGCCCACGCACGCGGTCCCCGCGATGTTCGCCACGGCGGCGACCACGAGAGGGGACCTGGCCATGTGCAGGAGCTCGCCGAACGTCCTCGGCGCCTTGCCGGAGCAGACCGCGACGGCGGCGAAGACCGCGATGACCCAGACGACGCTTCCAACGACGGCGTTACAGACAACGAAGACGGCGGCGGGCGGCGCGAGCCTCCAGAGACGCCTTCTCCCCATGTGCTCGACAAGAAACCCGTGCTCGAAGTCGACGTCGAAGCTCGCCGGATCGACGTCCCAGAGCGCGCCGGTGCCGTCGAACATGATGGTGGTGGCCATGGGCTGTACACTGACGGAGTACGTGAGCACGTAGACGGTGGCGTTGGCGACGGCGAGCGCGAAGACGACGGCGAAGAGGCCCGGGTTGAGCGCCGGCAGGCGGAGGCCCTCGCTGAGGATGCCGGTGGATAGAAGCAGCAACCTTTTCCGGGCGGTGGTCTCCATGGCTGGATCAAATTAACTTCCTGCCTCTTAGCTAGAAGAGGCTAATCAGCATCAACCTGGGTGTAAATGTAATCTTGAACGAAAATACCTGGAATTTGCACAGCATTTCGCCGTCTTATCACTTCGGTTTCTAATTGAATTGTGCAGTTCAATTGGTCTCAATTCTTTGGAGTTGTAATTTTGGCTGTTGCTTTTTGTCGGAGTGGCGAAAGCTGAGTGCGTTGTATGTACGTCGGATTGGTCAAAGTTGTTAGGACGTTTAGTCTAAATAATTACCACTTGAGAGAGCATTTTGGTAGGAAGTCACTCACTCTAGTTAAAAAAACACAAAATTTACTACTTTCTTCATCCCATCCCATTTTAAGTGCAGTAGTAGATTTCCATGTTAAATGTTTAATCGTCTGTTTTATTTAAATTTTTTAAAAAAAATAAAAAAATTAGTCATGATTAAAATATATTTTATCATTTAATAATAATAAAAATATCAATCATAATTTTTTTAAAATAAGATTGAATAGCCGGAGACAGAGGGCACCGGGATGCGTAGAGGAACAGTGAGAGCAGCCGACGGTGTGGCGAAATAGCAAGTGCATCGAGAAGATGTGAGGTAGTGGGAAAAAATCAACAAGAAGAGGCTAGGAGGTTCAGTACACACATCATCTGTCTAACGTGGGCCGGGCCGTATGGACCAAAAGTGTGCGTTCGAGGCATAGCTTCGCCAATTAACATTCATGCAAAGTTTAATGTATAATATTGTTAGCCAATATGAACAAAAATGCGTGGCCTTTTGCCCATATTTGCACGTGGGTCAAAAGAGATATGTTTTAAAAGAGTAATATGTATACTAAGCAACTACATGTAACTAGCACCAGGAGTTATGACATTAATTTGAGCTAGTGGATTAAGGATTAAAATGATTCACCCAAGAGATCTGAATTTAAGCATTGGCAATAGCAAGGGAAAATATTGTCTCTCTGTTTTCACATTGGTGGCTAGATGTGGTTGTGGCAAAATTTAATGCCTCTAAAAAATAGTTCTACTCTCTTACGGACATAAAAAAAATCTCTATTAAAATGCCACAAGATATAAAAATATTTTATATTCATCTATAGAGACAATTCATCATAAGGCACATTTCTGGAATGCCTCTACAGTAGGCATTTGAAAAGAATCTCTAAGGTGTATTAGAGAAAGAGAAATATCTCTTTAAGCCATTTTTGGTGTAGTGTGTTCATCTTATCCGTGGAAAAGCTATAAAAAAAGATGCAGTCCCCTCAGAACATGGTAGTAGTAATTAGTAAATGAGTTCAGGGTTTGAGAATTTGCCATCCTAAAATGTGCTCTCCATGATTCAATAATCAATACCTACCATCTCACTACCAGGCAGCAGCCACCAAGAGTCCAGAAACTTGAAAACTAATATCTGTACTAATAAAATTTAAGGTTTTTTTCGATTACATGACAAACACACACCACTATGCACGTAACATCTAATTAATAAATCTCTATAGTTGCCAGCTTCGCTATCCATGGTGCACAGACAATTTACAGATAAGAAACTGAACAAAGATCATGTACACAAACACATCTTAACCATGAGGATCACATGTCATGTTACAAGACCACAAGCAGCAGAACAGAACAGACTACAGGTATAAAGAAACAAAGAGAAAGCATGAACAAGCACTGCACAAGTTTGAATTGCCAAACCCCCAAAAACTCACAAAATGGACGGGAGGCACAGACACAAGACAAACAAACAGTAATGCTATGAAAATTGTGAATATCTCCTAATTCTTTCCCTATACGAAGTCGACCGCTGCACATCCGGCCTGAAACAATTGACGAGGCAGGGCATCGTCTCATCGGCTCCGGTGCAATTCAGCTTTATCGACGACAACTTCCCTGAGCTTGTGGTTCGAAACGATGAGCAGCCTAGATCAACTGAAGAGGAGCGCAGGCTGCGTATCTCAGACCTTCGGTGCAAAGAACCAGCATACTTGGAACTAGTGATTGCTGCAGGACCAGCATATTTGGAACCGGTGCTTGCCCCTGCTGCGCATAGAGCTAATGACTTGTTCGTCCATGGAAGCTCCTTTATTGGGGTTGTACTCGCGAGTCTAACGAATGAGACAATCGTGTGGCGGCACAACGGGCAAGGTATGGAGCCAGGCACACCACGGATGGATGTTGAGCTGCTAGCAGTGGCGCACAAGTAGAGCGCACATTTGGTGCAGAACTCATGGCCACACCCTATAAAAGAAAATAAAATTGCATGAATTTAAATGGGATTAACGGAATAGAAGTATTCTACTGTGGCGTAGTTCAAGAGTACCTTCTGCAGACACTGTACATTCCGTATCCAAACATATGGCGCATTGGTCATGGCAAGCAGATGAGACAGAAGTTTTTCTCCACCCACATTCCCTGTAAAAGATCCACAAACGATTGAATATATGTAAATTAATGCTCAAGGTTCTAAATCTTACTAGTAACTAGACAGTTCCTAGTGTGTGTGCGTGGTGCTACAGACCTACAGAACACCTGGTCAATGGATGTTTTGGCTTGTTCCTTGCACTTGTGCCATTGAACTCTCATTGCTGTTACAGTACTATTGTTTTGGCAACAGTACTATTGTTTGAAGTTCGAGTTTAATCAAAAGTCCGTAAGGGAATAACTGGAAAATCAATTTCCACCAGGAGCCACCAGGGTAATCCTGGTGTGTTGGCTCCCAGCCTAGCCCCAGCAGAAAATGTCCCGAGTGGGATTTCACTCCCTGCTAACGTGAGTGGTGGAGATGGGGGGAAATGAAAGTGCCATTTTTAATCCTGTGTGAACATTAAAAATTGTAAATGGACCTAATAAAAAGGTTTCTGGATACTGAGATTCTTGTTTTCTTTCTCAATATTTCTCCCCTAGTGAAGTTTGGTTTCTACTAGAATGAACTAGAGATTACTTTGTACTGTTTTATCTCCTGAAGCCTACCGTGAAACATTGGTGAATCTCACCTCTTCTGGTGGAACAGAGGTTTGTGCTCTGTTGAAAAAAACTACTTGAGTACAGATGTTTGGTCAACTTTGGACATGTTCCATTTCTGTTACGGAAACAGATCTGGTCTGGTAATTTCAGACAAACAAAATGATAATAGGATCTACCTATGAAATCACTTGTTTTACTCACCTGGCAATTTTGACAATGCTCATCAGTGGGAGAGACAGATATGATGATGGAAGAATGCGTACTGGAACTTCTGGCCGTTTGGTTAGGATACCTTCAACACTACTTTTGTGCCATGAACGAGCCACCATCAAAGGGGTCAACCTTCAAGCAAATAGCATTGGAGAAGAGTAAGCAATCCAAATAAATTATAGTGGATTTTCTATAGATAATGAAGGATAAACGGTCCACATGTGACCTGCCCTCATTGATTAGGAACAGGAAATAATTCATGTTGTATTTAAGTCCACACCGCACAACAGTTGCAGAATTTGAGTTGAAACTCAAAATAAATATGGGCTACTTAGAAATCATTGTTCAAACCATGTCATTATTTAGCATAATTAGCTTGGAAATTCCAGTCCAGAGTTCCAGCCAAATACTAGCAGCATGAAGTTCTGACAAATTGACCTCAGTTAAGAGATCGAATTTGCAGAAAGCATCTTAGAAATATGTGACACTTGAATGTAGTAATTGTAAGGTAAACATCCTTAATTAGATATGTTCGATATATGCTATGTAGAACTAATAAATCTTTTGTGATGGACTTGCTATTGCATACCCGTTAGTGTTTTGAGCTCTCATGTTTGCTCCGGCTGCAACAAGAAGCTGTTTAACAGCAATCAGTAAATGGAAACTGCCCAATTGTTTGGAATCACATGAAAGAGAAAATTGATGCATACTTGACAGCATACAGCACTTCCACCACAGGCCGCATAGTGGAGAGGTGTGCTTCCTGAACCTGCAAAATGGAAGAAGAGCTAATCTATGAGCATATAGAAACCTGGATATGGTTCCTCTTGTGCACTATATTTTCTTGTCATAACCAATGGTCAAGTTCCATACTTCCATCAGGAGTTGAATTGAGTTAAAAACATCTAGCTTCATACCTATGAGATCAATAGTTGAACCATCATTGATAGTGACCTCTGAAACAGAGGCTCCAAGGTCTAACAGCAATTGCACGCTCTCAGCATGCCCATGAAGGGCTGCCAAGTGAAGTGGTGTGACACCACCATCAGACTTGCTGTTTATTAGCCTCCGGAGAGCTCTGGAAATCAGAAGGTAAAGGGGTGCAATTATTAGTCATCAGTAGATGCCAACATAGACTAACGTCAGAATTTAACATACACTGCATCAAAGGCTTCCTTATTTGTTTCATCTGTGCATTTTGCGTGCATAACACTCCAAAATTCTGGCAAGCTGGGTACGTAATCAGCCACAAGGAGCCGAAGGCACCGAGTATGACCTTTTAGGGCGGCAAAATGAATAGCTGTCGCGCCACTAAAACAATCTTTTTTGTGAATCTAAAAAATGAAAGATATAGATAACAAATTAGTCGATATCGCAGTGTGATTTGACACAACAAATTAGTTGAAGGTAACTTACATTAGCTTTAAAAAGAACTAGGATCTGTACAACCTTCCAATGACCATA
Source organism: Oryza punctata (assembly GCA_000573905.2). Lineage (NCBI taxonomy): Eukaryota > Viridiplantae > Streptophyta > Magnoliopsida > Poales > Poaceae > Oryza > Oryza punctata. The sequence continues at coordinate 8,594,721 of CM002495.2, forward strand.
TAGACAAGCTTGCATTAGAGCAGTCTGTGTACAACAGTTTATTGTGCATCAGCACAAAACAACAGAAACATTTTATTTAACACAATAGAAATAAAAACAAATTTATGAGTTATTCAATTATCCATTGAAGAGTACTCCATGTGTTATATCAAAACTAAGGTAAATACAACAATCCAGACAAAACAAAAGTAGGAGTGTCTAGCTCGCTTCCCCTTTCTAACAAAGGCTACCGCTTCTCATCCTCTAGAACATTAGGAGACTCCCTCATATGCACGTGGAATGCACATGTTTGTATAATATGCAAAAAGAACATTTCAATAGTCTTTGCATATAAACCAAATCTAGAAGAATAGATTGAATTGTTAGTCCCTAGTGGAAAATATTCTTTATACTTGTTGCTACGTTGATGAAATATTATAAACCAAGGCAAGATATTAATGGTCATGAATAATAGCCATGAACAAGGTGAGAAAGAAAATAACTTTACCTGTCCTCTGCAGTTCCTGAGGTTGATATCAACACCAGACTCAATTAGGAGAGAAACAATCTAATGGAGTAATGAAATAGTTAATTGTTACTTGACTGAACAAATTAACAAAGATATCTCAAAAGAACTGCATATAGATAAGGAAACTATTATATGGAGAAAATCAATTTAGAACACCTCATGGTGGCCCTTTGCTGCTGAGTAATGGAGGGGCGAGTTCCGGATCCCAAACGTTGAATAGCGTGCAAGTCGAGGGTTAAGCTCCAACAGGGCCATAGCCTCCTGGATGTCTCCATCCCGTGCAGCAGAGACAAGCCGCTCACCGGTAGCTGAGCAACCGAATGAGTCACCCACCATACCTAAGAGCCCCATGGTGCGTCTACCTATGAAAGCACAAAATATTAGTATTACCTTGCAAAGATTCGGCGAAAATTTGATTTAACTCTTTCAGCACACTGTGGACCTACACAACAACCAAAGGATTCCTATGCCAAGGCTAGTGAGGCAACGAGAATGGAGAACCTGTAGTAGGAACTACAATATTGCCTTCAAATTGATCTGGAGGGGTATTTATTCACTTGGACGCTCAACAAGAAACCGATTCAAGAAACGCGGAAATTAAGCCACATGTCCACTTCACAAAGTACCAAAGTCCTGCGTAGGCAAGGACAAAACGGCATCACCGATGACGAGGCATTTCTGCAAGAAGTTAGCCAAAGATCCACACTAAAAGGAGTAAAGGGGCCAGTAAATCAGCAACTAGATCGCTAGACCCCTTGTCTACCAGAAGCTAATGGGCATAAATAGCAACAAAGTTGGCCCCTTTCTTAGGAAATGCCCTGAACTGATGTAGCATCATCCTTCAAGAAAGTAACCCCAAAAGGACAGTACTCTGACCGCTTGGCTACTCCACATGGATCAAAGAGTACAAGCATCACCTTTCTTTAGCCAAATTCCCCAAATCTACTCGGAAGAAGGGGAATATAACTAAACGAAGCATCTTCGCGCAACACAGCATCCCTAAATTGAACCAAGAAATGGTAAGCGACGACGTCCTCAATGAAGCTAACCTGCCTAGTACCTCTCTTGGATTACTACAATTATTAGTTTCTTACTATGAGTGATGCGGGATGGAAGAAAAAAATGCAGTAATAGTAGAAACAGCGGCAGAGAGACGGGTCAGGTCACTGTCTCTCCCGTCCCTTTCATGGCAAAGGCCCCAATTTTTTTCCGCCATGGAGGAATAGCACAACTACTGAACTACCAGCGCCAGCATTGAGCTCCGGAATTCGACTTGTAATGGTGAGAGAAAGCAAGACACAAGCATGAACAATTTCAGAGCGCATCAGTAGTAAGTAAGTTCAGTACAAACTGAAACTCCTCCTCTTGTGAAGTCTGAAAAAGGAAACCATTTCAGAGCTACTTATAATAAAGAATCCACCAACCCCGGATCGCAATCTTGGCTCATCCGCAAACGAAATTACACGAACACATTGCTACTCGCCTTCAAATTTTAAAAAAAAAACACAGATCTTTACTCTTTAGGTGGCTAAAAGAAGCGGGTTTGCGCGGGTAATCAGGATCAGGAAGACCAAATTAAAGAAAGAAAGAAACGGAAGCTCCCCACCTCCCCGGATGCCGGACACAGGGATCTTCAGGCGGCCGGCGCCGTAGACGCTCCTCCTCCTCCCCGCCGCCGCCAACTCATCAAAGAGAGGAGAACCACCGCCGCCACCGCAGCTCGCCTCCTACTGCCACCACCACCGAGAGAGATCAGAGAAAAACGAAGGTGCAAAATGGCTCGGCCCCAGCTCGAGCTGTCCCTGTCAGGGGACGGCGCCGCGCGCTGCAGGGGGCGGCGGGAAGAACGAGGGAGGCGTGGAGAGCACGAGGTGGCAGCATCAGGAGGAGGAGGAGGTGGTGGTGGTGGTGGTGGATGGAGGTAGGAGGAGGGGGAATATACACATGGAAAAATTTGGCAATTTGCGCAGTGTTTTTTTCTACTACTATCCTTGTTCAGTTTGTTTCTGTAGCTGAAGGCTGAAGCCGCTACGGGGAGGAGCACAAAGGCGTGGAATTTGGGAGGTTGTTTGTGACGTTTGTTCTTCGGTTGTATCAGAAATTCGGGATTCAGGATTCAGAAGCTACCCACTGACAGTTTCTTCTTCTTTTTGTTTTCTATTCCATCTGATTCAAATATATTACTAGTATTTTTAAGTTTGAGCAGAATTAAGGTTAAGGTAAGAATTGGTTGAAACGAGGAGTTAGATGGAGAAATTAAATGAGAGGTGGTCTCTGATTAGGCAGCGTTCTTTTCTCCCCTTTTCCAACTCATCTCTCGTTTCCCGCGCGCACGCTTTTCAAACTACTAAACGGTGTGTATTTTGCAAAAAGTTTCTATACAAAAGTTGCTTAAAAAAATCAAATTAATCCATTTTTGAAAAAAATTAGCAAAAACTTAATTAATCATGCGCTAATGGATCACTCCGTTTTCCGTAACCACTGTGCATGTTCGGAAGCTGGAGGAGTGAACGCTGCCTTAGTTAGGATGAGAAAGTAAATGAAAAAATGATTATATTGTGGTTGCATAAATTTTGAATCTTGTTTTTTTATAACGGAGGGAATATATTAGTTTCGGTACAGAGATGCAATTACAAGAGTTAAAAAATGGAATTTGGTTTTCCAGAGAGGAAGGGGTAAATTTGTGCCCAAGTATATTTTTTTAAAAAAAAACACGCAGAAAATATGTGTATTATTTTTTTAGGATAGAGAAAAAATGTAGAGTATTAGAGATAAATTTCAACACCCATCCACCTGGGAAATACAAAATCAACACACCACAGACAAAAAAAAAACTATTGCTCCAGCGCTATTGTCCTAGTAAAAAGCCCTTGAAGTTTGGAAGCTCTTACTAACCACCAAAGGACATCCTCACTAGCATGGCTTGAAGGACATAAGCCAAAGCTATGCTCAGATGTTTATATGCTTCCACATCTCCCAAGCAACCAAGATAACAAAGGAATTGAGTCTCTTCTTCTCATTAGTAGGTAACTCTCTCACTGTACTTAACCATGCCCAAGTAAATCTTTATCTAAAATTTTAATAAAATGTGTTGTCTTCCTTCCAAAATTGCTAGTTTGTCATGGTAAATTTGCTCAAGAATTTTTGTTTGTTTTTAAAGGCAATGGCACATGAAGCATGCTCCTATTTTGTAATACTTTTGTAATTAAAGTTTTAGTCTCATAGCCCACTGGTTGTAATATAATGGCCTCTTGCTTCTACTTTTATTTGTTTTTTTCTTGTGGACTTCCTTATATTACATTACACTGTCAACAAATAATACTACCGTACCCTTTTTTTCTCTTGTTACACCCGCAAGTTTATTATGTGCACCTTATAAATTTCCTATCATACGATATTTTGTTTAGTATACATTCTTTGACTGGAAAAATGTGAACATATATCAAAGTTTTTGTTTTGTGTTAACCATACAAGAATGTTCTCCTTATTAGTGGCATATTTTAACAACACTCTCTGATGCAAAATAGCTTTGATAGGTTTCACCGTTTCAATAATATATACTATTAATAAAGTTTTTCACCGTGATCAACTCTAGAACAGGCCTATATATGCATTGATAAGCACAAGTTGACTTCCTATTTTTAAACTATGCGGCTGATGTATGAAAACGTGTTAAACACTAAGCAATGTGTTGTTCAATGACATCGACATACAACATGTTAGATTTAGCTAAGATTTCAGCTCAAATAATATATCAAAGCTACCTCAACCTATTCAGACGGATTGTATGTGCTCCACTGATCCATAATTTGTGTTATCATGTAATTGATAAATTAGAAACATGATCTTAATTACCCTTTAAAATCAGATACATGTTTTTAAGCAATATTTGTTTTCTTGGATGAATATTTTGTGTTTGTTAACACGAAATGAATACCATTTTGTTAATTGATTAAGATGTACAACGCAACAACACGACGTAAAAACTCTTTTGAATTTACATGAAAGCAACTGAGCAAGAAAAATCGAAGCAAACCAGTATTCTACCAACTCATGGACCGGATTTATGACACCAAGCGAAAATGACTACTTATTAAGTTTAGCAAGCAAAAGATCTTTTCTACCCTTGCACGCATTTTGAACTATAAATAATACACAAACAGTAACATAGTTGTCATACAATTCATGTTCACTGAAGTCTGAACATTTAGTCTCCAACTCACGCATTTGGTTGTTACTTTATATAATTATATAAAACAATGAAATTTAGAAATATTGATGATTTCAAAAATAATTTTTATGACAAATGTTCTGGTGTATGTCCATATAAGAAATATATGTCGACACTTACATAAAATATTAGTTTTCAGAGTGTTGAACTTTAACTATATATTCCTCTGTTTTGTTTTGTTAGAACAAGCCTTTCACTAATAATTATCTATTAAAATACCATTTATATTTGATATAAAAGCATAATCATAAATATGTACTTCTTAATATGAATATAACAGAATTAAGTTTGTGTCATAAAAATTGATATTAATTGTTAGTTAAAACTTTATCCTAATGAAATAAAATACGTCTTATATTTTAAAAACAGAGATAGTACATTACAGGATGATAAGATTATAAATTGAAGTATCTTAGGAATTGTTGTTTCACGGTGTAAGTTTATCGAGAAAATGGAACACAGTTTTTGTACTTTTTAGTTTTATTTTCTAACACTTTAGTGCCATAAAAAATAACCTGTTAATTTGCACGTACGCAGTGGTAGAATGTGTGTTATGTGATAGTGATACATGCGATCCAATGGCATTAACTAGCTCTTAACTTGGTGCTCATCGTTTGGTTGTTGGGCATAATCCTTTTTGAGGACTGATGTGTTTGATGGGTCAAGACTTATATTGTGTGAAACAAACTGATTGGAAAGCATAATGCTAATCAAACAAATGACCTTTTCTTCATGGCAACTAATTCTTTTTTCTCCAAGTGGCAAACTCCATGAATTGACCACTTATTGAGTTCAACAAGCAAATGAGAAATGGCCTTATCTATCTGTCACATCCCATTTTTCAATTGCAAACATCATTTTCCATTATACATATATTACTCACTTCTATGTCTGCCCAGTGGTTCATTACCTAGAAAAAAAAAAAGAAAATGTTGGCGAGTGCTTGTACGGGTAGCAACTATTATGCAAGGGGACATGGAGAGCTGTTCCTCTGTGTTTTTTTCCTGACCAAAATATATTCTTTTTCCACCACAAAACACTGCATGCATGCATGGATGGACACTTTTTATTGTGTGATGCAGAAACAAATAATTGCAGCCAAGAAGAAGAAGAAGAAGAAAAGCCTAGCAGATGGTGATCTAACCCCACAAGGAAGGCATGTCTGCTCGCCCTGCATCTGCATGATGGAGAAAGGCCTTTGTACTGCAGATTTGCAGGGAACAGGGTATTGCCACTGATCAGGCTCCATTCCTCCCTTGTGGCATGCAGATGCAGGCCCCATGTTCCATTGCAACATGGAGCTGTAGTCCCTTGTCGATTTGTCACTAACTTTAATTGTTGTTGGGGGCTTTTTAGTGTTAGATGAGATCTACTTGGAGATCAATAACAAGGGATCCATAGTTTTAGGTTAATCTTTCTTGGAACATGCGAATTTTGCAGTAAATTCTGCAGGGTTTTTCATAGGAACTACTCCAGTTGGTTTATGTAACAGGCCCATAAAACTTTAGAGTGAGCAACCGAACAGGACCTCAAAAATTAGGGACTCAAAAATTTATGTTTCACTTCAAGTAAATGTGTTTTTAATGTTTCTGAGGATATGTTTATTCCATTTTTAAAAGTTTTCTTCTTCCTTTTTCACTCATATGACTAGAACATGCATGGTTTTTTCTTGGCTCTAATAGGTTTTCAATGATAATCATAGCCACCACAAAGACTTGGAGCCAATGATAATGATGTGAAAGTGCGTTATAGGCACTAATGATTCCACTTTTATACTTCCAAAAGAAAATGGGATTGTTGCATCACACGCAATTGCCAAAGGAAATTTATCTTTTTGTTTAATGGTATTTTCTAAAATGGCCTCATTTTGAGTTTTGCAGCGGGGCATAATATTCCGTAAGAACCGAAAAAAATATATATTTGTGTTCTTTGCCTACTGTATATTGCTTTTAGTCAGGTACATTCTTTGCTAGCTAATGCTGGACTGTAGAAGATCATGTATGGTCCATCTACTTGATATTGCATCAAGAATAAATGTATTTTTTTATTGGCCTGATGTTTCGTCTAGGAGGATATGGATTTAATTTGAAATGTTCTGAGATGTGACATTCAACAAGTGTTGCCAGTGGGTCTCAAGTCTCAACAAGGAAATTAAAAAACACAGCATGTACATATTATTTAATATTGAGGGAGATAAATTGGTAGACCATATAGGATCACGGGACATGCTTGACGGCTGTTGTGGATTGGTTGTGTACTGGAGGAAGAAAGCAGTAGTGATTGGTCATCACATAAGACTTGTTAACTGGAGCTGATCTTTCAGCTGAGATAACCATATTTGCAGTACAAAAATTTTAATCTGAAATTAATTTAGCTGCTTCTTTGCACAAAACTATTCCCTCTACCTTCTAAGGAGAAGTTGTGATTAACTACTTCATCGTTTTCCTTCACCGTACTTCCCAAACTACTGAAGAATACATTTTTCACAATAGAAGGTTTGTTTATAAAATCAAATAAATCTATTTCTCAGGTTTGCAATACTCCCTCCGTTCTAAAATACAATAATTTCTAGCCTTCAAAATTTATCTTAGAATATAACGACAACTTCTCTACTACATTCTTTTCTCAACCAGTTACAATCTTTCACTATCAAAATCCCCTACATACGTCTTTTTTCCACTAATCACAACCTTCTTTTATTTAATTCTACTAACTTTTTTAATACCGCATCCAATCTAAAAATTCTATACTTTTTAAGTTTAAGACGGAGATAGTAACTAACAATTAACTCGTCTCGTTGATTTGAAGCCACGAATGTCACTGCTTAATTACTGGCGGTGAGCTTGTGTAAATTCCACTGTAGCCTGTTGGGCATGGATTGATAATTTGCTGAATCTTGACTGTTTCTTTCTCAGGGCACAAATGTCCACCCATTCAGATTATTCAGACACCCCAGACGTGCTCACATGTCATATCTCTCTCTCTGACCAGCAAAGTTTGATTAATTAATTTAATCAGCAAGAGATGAGATACCCAATTCCGAATTAAGTCTTAAATTATCAGCCCTCCCAAGCTTGCTTTCCATGTGCAGCCTCCTGCTCATGTAAATAAAACTGTGTAAAAACACTGCAGATGTCAACCAGAGAACATGAGAGATCTCTGGATTGGTAGTAGATTAGCCCAAGTAAATTACCAGCTTGGGAATAAAAAAAAGGGAGGGGGGAGTTGCAAGGGAAGTTGCTAACAGAATGAATCACCTTTTGACAAACATCATATATAGCCTACCTTTTTCAGAGTTAGTACCCCCAACATTAGTGGGCCACACGATTAGTTAATGCGAAATTAATTAAGCAAAGCAGTGTCGTCTCAATCCACAGGGACATACTTTGCTCTAATCAAACGTTGAATCTTCACAAAATGCAGTATTATATAAATATGTATCACATGGCTCATCTAGTACGCATAACTCGTTCATTGATGCTGAAGAGACAACAAGGAGGCACACAGTGAGGCTCAGATTGGACTTGAGTTGGTCTAATTTCAGAAAAAAAAAAGATCCTATAAAGCTAATTTATATGTAAATTTCCAAAATCATATAGAATAATCTTGGACTTAAGATTGGAAAAAGCTATATGTACAAAAAATATCCCTACAAAACTCTTACAAACGCTGATGGGGCATACCGTAAATGTAGATTTTCTATAATAATTTGGCTAGTAATTAAGTACGTTTAGCAGTGCCAGGAAGAATCAGAACATCATTTTATTTTAAGAGTAATGGTATACGTACTTAACAAAATCTGAACTAAACTCTTACAAACAAATATCTCAACCGTTAAATTTAATTAGCGGATAGTTATGAAAATTCAAAAATTCAATCACAATATACTACATCAGTTTTTTTTAAGATATTTGTAAACAAGTTTCTGTACGTGTATCTTTTTTCGATTCTACCCGTATGTCCTGATCCATTTCATTCGTACATTGGAAGATGGGATGCAAAAAATCGGCCGGTAATCCACATTTAATTTTGGTTGTACAAATAGAAGTACATTACGTTCGATTACGTTAATTAGGATTTTGATGGTTAACGACTGTGACACACAACTGTTCTGAAAGAACATTACAATTAACAGAGCATATGCTTTGATTGGTAGTCATATATCACTTAGATAAATTTTAAATACTTGATACTTCCTTGTTTTTGGAAAATTTTGTTACTTTGATCATTCATTTTTTCCTAAATATTTCGCCCTTTGATACTAAGAATACATGTCCCTAAAATACCTCTCTCTGCTCCATCCATCTGTTCTTTTTTCTTATTTCTCATGCTGAAAAACTAATACTTCATTGAAGATAAATTCATCACATTGTAATTAAAATACTAATCCCTTGATATGCATGTTTTGGTTAAATGTGTCAATAATTAAAAAAATAACTTAGTTTTGCTAACCACATGCATTCATCAGGTCACTGTTCCAACACAAGAATACAAGATCCAGATCGAGTTGGTATCTGAAACAAAGTACATTTATGGCGCAAGAAAATTTTAATTCAAATCCGTGCATTCGGCGCAACGTATAAATGTATAATCCGTGGAAATTTAATTGAACACTTTTTTTACACTAAGATGGTGTTTGGATCGAGAAACTAAATTTTAGTCCCTGTCACATCGGATATTTGGATGCTAATTAAGAGTATTAAACATAGACTAATAATAAAACTAATTGCATAAATGAGAGCTAATTCACGAGATAAAGTTTATTAAGTCTAATTAATCCATAATTAGCACATGTTTATTGTAGCATGACATAGGTTAATCATGTATTAATTAGGCTCAATAGGTTCATCTCGCGAATTAGTTCAGGATTATGAAATGAGTTTTATCCATAGTCTACGTTTAATACTTCTAATTAGTGTATAAACATCTGATGTGATATGGAGTAAAAAAATTTAGTCACATCCAAACAGGTCTAATTAAACACTTACTAGTGACGGTAGAATTTAAAGGAATGGATTGAATTAGTTGTGGGCCGACACAAAGGTCCATAAATTGGGCCGTAGGGCAGATCAGTACTAGGGTTACTTCATTTGGGCCTTATCATCTTCAAGGAAAATCCAACCCTTAGCATTGGACAGAGAGAACCAAATTCAGGCAGCATGCTTAAGTCACCCAAAAACATCAAGCACAATAGCTAGCCGGATACGAGTTTATAGATAACTCGGTGGGAACTCCGCACGTTGCTGTGGAAAAATTATATATGATAAAATAGTAGCTATAAGCTGTAAGATTTTCTTTCTTACTATACGATTTTCTTTTATACGCTTTCTGTATCTTGTACCTTGGATCATTTATCCAAGGTTATAAATGATTGGATATATAGTGCAGTATTTTAGGAGAAGATGCAAAATATACCATTGATGAATTATCCCAAAGATAAAGTAAATAAGGTGATGTGGATTTATAATTTATAAGAAAAGAGAAAATTATCATTACCTATAATTAGTGAGATGAACTTTACATATATATACATGATACACATAATCTAAAGGCTATCGTCTCATAACAGTTTAGAGAATAGAAGATCTAATCGTTAATTCATTAAAATAAATCTTTATTACATTTTCATTCTATTTTTGCCTAATACTCGATTAGAAATCAATATGGACAGACATTCGATTTATATATTTTATCAAATCCGAATAGCAAGTTCTCTTTTGGGGGAGATAAGCCGTAGTACAGCGAGAAGTGCAAAAGAGCATGTAATCTAGTGGTTGCAATGACCTGAGTAGCACTCTAAGGGTCTGAGTTCAAATCTTTATATGAGCGAATTTCAGATTGAGTTATCTGAGGGGCTAAGTTACCAATTTAAAAAATATCATTCTCTATAATAATAATAATAATAATAATAATAATAATAATAATAATAATAATAATAATAATAATAATAATAATAATAATAATAATAATAATAATAATAATAATAATAATAATAATAATAATAATAATAATAATAATAATAATAATAATAATAATAATAATAATAATAATAATAACTACTGTCGAACACTCCATATACAAACCAGAGCTGTTGATTCCTCCCGTTACAGCGTTTCTAGAAATGGGAACACTACTACACAACCTTAATGGATGCCAGTTAGGAACCCCATAAAGGTGACGGATTTCTTAACCGGTACCTAGAAAGTGGTAATGATGTGGAAGGGAAATAGGTGTCTGTTCCGCCACTGTCGGAAGGGGAGGGTGTCGCGTTGCCGCCAGGCCGCCGCCGCGCGGGGAGGGCACCACTGGGACGCCGGGGTACCGCCGTCAGGATGCCGGGCCATCGCCAGCTCCTCTCCTGCTGGATCCGATAGAGGGGACGGTGTCGTCTCTGCCTGCCGCCTCCCCTCCCGCCGGAAGGGAGGGCGTCGCTAGTACACCGGGCCACTGTCACCGTCACTGGGACGCCGAGATGCTGGGGCGCCGCCGCTTGCTGCCGCTTCCCTGTGGAAAGAAAGGTGGAAAGGTGGGAGGAGGAGGAGGAGGAGAAGAGGCGTCTGGGGAGAGAGAGAGACAGGACCGAGAGAAAAGATAAGAATCTCGATGGTTAGCTAGCTTCCACCTGGCTCGGCTCGGTTTTGAAAGGTGTCGTTTTATTTCTAAAAAAACGATATCTATAATATATTATAGATGATATATTAAAGGTTCTGTTTTTTTAATAAACGGCATCTATAGTATAGATATCGGTTTTTGTTTAGAATTGACACCTATAGTTGTTTAAGGGTGTCGTTTTTTTATGTTTTCAGCCCATAGACGTGGGAAAAGGTCTATAGGTGCTAATTTTAGCATTTCTGGCACTACTCTGTGTGCCTTTTTGTTGTTGTGGAAGTAGTCAATCACGCAAACGGTCTCCTTTCCTTTGGAGCTGAAGAGACAGAGGCTAAAAAGGAAAAGAAAAAAGAAGGTACGGAGGTGTAGGTCCATTCCTCAATCGCCGGCAACCACTTCTAGCAGGGGCCATGAGTCTGGTGGTTGCGGTGGTGGCGACACCGGGTTTAGTGCACGGCGGCGGTGCAACTTCTCTTCTCTGCTTCGCGTATGATAGTTAGCTCTTCATTTCATTTTGCTCATGGAGGAGAGGGAGGCATTTCAATCATGTCCTTGTTCTTCGTCATTAGGTTGTCCATCAAGGTCCATGTACTCATAATCATCCCCATCTTCAATCTGTAGTATATGTTTCACCGAGTTAGAGATCCTTGTTTCAATTTAGTTTACATAGATGTTTCAATCTACTTATATGGATTCATATCTCCAGTTTAACCATTGGTAGAGCAGATCCATGGTGAGAAGCAAAGAAGCTTGTGTAGAATGATGTGATGATTAATCTTGGCGATGAACAATTGTCAAAGGTGGGTGTTTTGAAAAATATGGTGAATAGTGTGTTCTGACTGTGAACAGTGCGGTCGGCACTAGCCGGTTAGACCGGGCAGGAGCCGCAGATCAAATCGGAGGTGTATGGCCGGTCTGACTGGGTGGCCTGACAATCTGACCATGTGATTCCAGGTGGGAGTTGGTTTCGGGTTGTTTCCGTGAAATTTCTGCTTCATGGATATGACTTCTAGATGGTTTCTATTCGTATATGATACTATTGTGTGCTGATGTGAGTCAAGTTAGTGCGAACTTGTACTTAGATATGGAGTTTCTTTGTTATTCATGTACATGTGTTGCTTGAGGTCATGGGAGTATAGCTGGTGATGGATCGGGACTAGGCTTGGGAGAAGTTGAGGTCCAGATGATCAAGTATAGCACACGGGATGCTCAGGCTAGAGAACAATACATGTGGATGTGAAGGTTTCCATATGACATACATGTGGTGTTGTGTGCGTATGGAAAGGGAGTCAAATTTGAATTGAAGTCCAAGTTTGGGAAGATTGGAGTTTGTAAAATTTGTTTCTTGTACGGGAAGGTTCCCTAGAGGATTTGGACTTCTTGTATGAGTTGGATTCATGGGTAGGGGCAGCCATGCTATGGGTATAAATAGAGAAGGAGAGTGCAGCCTTCCGGTATCGACTTAGAGAAAATTGAGTTGAGAGATAAGTTAGGGTTTCGAGTTTAGTTCAAGATTTTGATGAGGAGTGTTGTTAGTGCACTTTGTAAACACTAGTTGATGCAATAAAGTCGAGATAGATTACATCTTCGAGTGTTTTTTGGATCCCGATGGTCTGACCGACAACAAGGTGGCGGTCTAACCAGCGGCAGTGAGCAGTAGCAGGTGGCAAGGCGGCGGTCAGACCGACGACTGGTAGGCGGTTAGACTGGTGGTAGTACTGTGGTCAGACCAGAGTAGATCAAACGGTCAGACCGAGCTATGCCGACGATTTCGTCAAATTTGAGGGTAACTTTTATTTCTGCTAAAAGTTTTTGGTTTTTGGTGTTACAACCATTCACCCCCTCTGGTTGGCTTGGTTCTTGTGTTTGATCCTACAGCTAGCACGTCTTGCACTCCACATAGAAATGAGTGTGGTTTTGATGTAGCAGCTCAGTCATCAAAGAAACTAAAAAATAGACGTGCACTCCACATAGGAGTGACTACCTCTCATCTTCTTCCTCAACCACTCCCCTGTCTCTACACAACACCTCACCCCATGGATAGGAGCTCAATCAGCTATCTGTTCCGCTTCGCCCTTGTCACGCCCGGAAATTCACTTGTAATTTCTGAACTAATTTATGCATACAATCCTAGTCCAGGAATCAGCCGAGGTCCACAAATCGATAATTTAGTAAACAAATCCATCATCACAATAACGTTAAATACTTACAGAAAAGGCACTTAGTCCTCACCATAAAGAAAACTGCAGCGGAAAACAAAATCTAGCGATGGCTTTAGCTCCACTCCCACAGGCAGGTCAACTGGGGTATAAGCCAAACGTCTTCTTCTTCGCAACTTTCTTCAACTGAGGTTGATTGATTATTGCAAGGGTGAGTACATGGAATACTCAGCAAGCCGCACAACAAATATGAAGTGCACAAAGATACCAAAGGATGGCATAATATATAGGCTCATTTGCAAAAACAGCATTTAGCAAACATTTGAGAATTGTAAAACGGTAGAGTAATTAATTAGCAAAATTAATCAATCACTGAACAACACACCAATGCTGCACAGGCCCAACCAAACCTGAACAACAAATCCCAGTCGTACAGATCAAACCTCCAAACCAGGAATTAACCATTCCAAACCAGGAGTTAAACTGATTATTACCATTTATCACCTTATATTATTAATGAGTAGTGTGGAACTAATCACGAAAAACATTGTTAGACCCGCCCATAACCGCGGGCACGACTATTCGAATAGTTTTACTCTAGCCAGAGATGTACCACTGTACCCACAAGACACAGCCTCAACATCATGTCAACCATGTGTCGCGATACCGGAAAAGTACCCGAATAGAGACTGTGACAAGACACATAACATAACCCAACTCAATGCAGTGCACCGCTCTCGGATCATAGTCACCCCCTTTTAGCCAAGGTATGGACTCCCCAGCGAACCCCCGTGGGCTTATCTCCGCCACTTCACAGTCTGGCACTCCACATTGAATCGTGCTACATCAAATATTAAGCCGTTGCCCACGCTGGCTTATGGTTGGCACGGTTAATGTTTCACAACAGTAGCTCGTGAACCGGTCCTTAATTGCCATGAACACGACTATCCAAATATCATCCCCAACCATGTGCTCACAACCCACCATTAGTCAAGTTTTAGTTGGCAAGCTAATTATTTTATCAATCACGATTGACCATCGTGAGCTACCATTAAATAGTCATCATTAAGATATAAGTGAAACATTAATTATCCCATTAGTGTACTAATGTCTCTAAGCATGGCTAAGCAATTATATCTAATATCTAGTTGAACCATTATATAAGTCCCACTAGTCAAATTATAACGCAATATATGAAGGAATAGGGTAATCAATGCAAATTGGCCATAACAAAGGAATAGGTCCACACCACCCAATGACATTCGAAAATAAATGCATATTTCAAAATAAATAGAGAATTTAAATATAGGATCAACATGCTCAAAGGATTGTGTTTAGGATCTGTGTGACTTGCCTTGCAATAATTGGTCTTCAATTAGTCTTCTGGAACACTTCCGACGCACTCACGAACCTTCGAAACGACGGAAACGACGAGCTAACATGCAAAACAAGGAAAAATACTAAGAAACTCCAAATAAACAATACATAAAAAGTAAACAAACATGTAGATCATGATTTTAGATGAATTTATAGACTTGAACGGCCTCATTCCGACTTCATATAAATTAGTTATGAATTTTACAAGATTTAATCCACTTAAACCTATTAAAGAAAAGACTATTCCAAGTTAATTAAACAATTTACAAATGATTTATAACTAAGAGAAAAGATTAAAAACATCCTCCGGTACAAAGATTGAATAAAATTTGGTAGATGACATATAGCAAAAAGGAACAATATGTCATTGAAAAGATCTATATTGATTTGGATGGTGGAGATCGATTGATCGGATTTTGACCTAGAGCGGACGGCTTGGATTGATCTGATCTAAGTTTTGGAGATGAACAACGCATCAACATCCATGTGGGATAGACGTTGACGTGGCGATGCTGTGGCAACTACCGGCGCTGACGTGAACACGCCACGCGGAATAGACGGTCGACAGCACGGGGTTCGATGGTCGCCGGTGAAACATGGCATGACGATGCAAACAGAGGATACCGGGAGGAAGAGCACGACGAGAGGAGCTCACCAAGGGGCGGTGCGATGACGGACGACGACGGATGACGACCGGCGGTGAGGTAGATGCGGCGATAACGTCGGGTTGACGGTGAAACGGCGTTCCGACGATCTTCGGTGGCAACGGAGGAGTGGACGGTGTTCTCCTCGCAGCTGCGAATCCAACGGAGGCGGCGACGGGAGAAGCAACAAGGCTTCGCCGGAGAGCATAAAACGACGGCGAACTCGGCCTTCACGGTGATGGTGGCTTCCGGCGGGTTTCGGTGAAGGAGACGGGGTGGCCGGGGTAGAGCTCGGCCTTGCGAAGCCGGAGGAGGTGGCGGTGCTGAACAGCGTCGGTCGAGGCAGTTGCTAGCGGTGGCTGGAGCGGTGGCTGGAGCGGTGGCCGGCGGTGGAGAGAGAAGGCGAGTGCGGGGAGAGGCGGCTAGGGCACGGGGGAAGAAGGGAGAGGGTGGTGACGGCTAGAGGAGAGGGAGGGGCTCTATTTATAGGCACGGGAGGAAGAATTCGGGCCCAAAACGAGAGGATTTGGCGATGGAAAATATGGTTTATCCTGAGTTCACCGGATAAGAACGAGGCTGAAATTCATGGGATTTAGCACGAATTTGATGGATTTCTTGGGGATAAGGTGGAGGAGATTGAGGGGAGTCTGTTCCCGCAACTAATTTTGGAAGAGGAGCAACGGGAAGGCCGGATTTGGTGGAGGAGTTGGTGCTGTTACTGTGCACACGGGAGAAATGCGGCTCTGTCTGGAGGAGGAAGACAATACTGTAGCGCGAGGGAGGGAAAGTAGACTTTCGGGTAAAAGGGCAGGCCCAAAAAGAAAAAGAAAAGAAAAGGAAGGGAGGCAAAGAAAAAGAAAAGGAAGGAAGGGAGGCAAGAAAAATCTTGCAAATACTTAAACAATCAAAGTATTTATCAAAATTATAACTGGACCATTTAATGATTAATTTATTATTTAAATAATTACTGAAATGTTCTTTGTATGTTTAAAATTAGTAATTGAGCTCTGAAAAATCCGAAAAAATTCCAGAGAGTAGAATTAACCATGGAGAATTTAATAAAAATTAAATCCAGCCATGTTTTATATCGGAAATTTTATTTCCCACATTAACTTCACTTGTAAATTAATGAACATTTCATATAAATTCTAGGAATAATTTATTTAATAATTTATAAATCCCTAAAACGAAAATTAGGGTGTGATAGCCCTGGAGGCTGGCTCCAAGCCAAAGCTGCTTCTCACCATGAGTTGCCTCGCCACTTGGATGCCTTGCTCATCTATAATGGCTACAAGGATGAGGAGTACATCTTGCTCCACATTGGAGAAAGAAGATGCTAGCCACAAGGCCTCCTCCAGCCATAGGTCGCGGCTTCCTCTTCGGCCTCTGCATCCGTGCTACTTCGGAAGCCCATCTCCACCCATGTTGCTTTCGGCGAGAGCCTCGTGTGGTAGCTTGGTGTTTTCGAGCTCACGCTCCTACGGATCGATATGTCTATCGGCTCTGGGATCTTCATCGTCACTAGAACCGATGAACCGTCACTCGCGACGCTGGTCCTGATTAGGCCCACACGTAGGGGTGGAAACGAGCCAAGCCAAGCCTAGCTCGGCTCGTCTTGCAATGGCTCGCAACAAACTAGGCTTGGCTTGGCTCGGCTCGGTTAGGGAAACGAGCTAAAACATGAGCTCGGCTCGACTCGTTTCTTGGCTCGAGCCAAATCGAGCTGGCTTGTGAGCCTTCCCATTTAAGCATCTCTTCATATATAATTTCTAATCATTAAGAAAAGTAAGAACAAATCATCAACATGTAAAATTGAAATAAGTTCATATATTCAATTCTTCAAAATCTAGATGATAAATTGCATATTTACAAATAATAACTCCACTAGGAAATAAAACCATCCATATAAGTACATAATAGCTTAGGCTCATGAGCAAAACAAGCAGCTCGCGAGCCAGCTCAGGCTCGGCTCATTCAGCAACGGGCTGAAAAGGAGGCATGGGCTTGGCTCGTTTGACATTGAAGCCGAGCCGAGATAAGCGAGCTCGAGCCAAGCCCGAGCTAAGCTCACGAGCCCGAGCTTTTTTTTCCACCCCTACCCACACGCTTCTCTTTTTCCTCATTCTGTTCGGTTTAGGAAACACGATGGTACTTGGTCCACGGTTGCGGTACTGTAATTAGTGGTTGGAGTAATTCTGACGAACTTGATGACTAGCTACAGCGTGGATGCCACGTCAGCGAAAACCACCCTTAAAATAACATACGGAGTCATTATACACTGTTTAATACATGGAGAGGGGATATAACCGGTTTTGCGACTGAATCATGCAAATCAAAATTGGCCAATGGTCAAGGGAGTCAAAATGGACTTCCTACTCTCTACTTTCTTAGCCCAGCCCAACAAGATAGTAGCCTCGACGCCTACTATCATGCTGAGGATCAAACTGGTAAGGGGAATAAGTCCATTTTTCGTCCCTTATCTTTACGTCGAGTTTAGTCGGTATCCCTAAACCACAATACAAGAAATCTTGAACCCCCCAACTTGCAAAGCAGGTTACATTAGGTCCTCTGGTAGTATAGATGGTTGGTTTCACTAATATGGCAAGTTGACTCGATCCACGCGAGCTAACAAAAGTTTAAGTGGCAAAAACAAAAGTGGGCCCTACATCTCTTCGTCATTCTCCTCCCCTCTTCTCTCCACCTCCCCCTTTTGTCTCTATCTGCCCTCCTCGCTCTTGAAGCTTGATGCATCGAGCGCATCAATAGGGAGTGGTGATGAGGAAGCAGCTCAGGGGAAGGAGGTCTGGTGCAGTGGCCAACTTGCCATCGCGGTGACAGAGGCTAGAAGCAACAAGTGTTTGGGTGGGGAAATGAATGGGCAATAGTTTGGGGATGGGGACCCCAATTAGGTCATGGCAGGAGTGGGAGCTCGTGGAGGATCGAGTGTCATAGGAGTACTCCGGAGCTCAAGGTGACCTTCGCGGCATGGGAGGACGTGGGAACTCGAGGCCACGGTGCTCCGACTAGCCCATTGAGCCCACCCGTCTTCCTCATTTAGCCCACTGCCCTTGTAGGCTAGCGCCAGTCTTGCGGCTCCATGGCCCTCCATGCCACTTGTCACACCCTCTGCCACTACTTCTGTTGGCCTCCACCCTGACGACCGGCTCCCGTGACCTACTGCCTCGACCAAGCTCTGGCTAGTCTCTGCTTCTCCATCGACACCCTTGATTGCTCTCCTTCTCCTATGCCAAGATCTGAAGGGCACAATCAATCCGTTCCATGCCGTGGCTCCTTCGCCTCTCCATCTGCAGAGATCTAGAGGACGCTGCTTGGGAGGCCCTGCTCGGTATCCACTACGGGTGCTGTGGGAATGCTGGCTGTGGCTGAGGAGTTCGAGGACAAGGTGGCCACCGCCTTGACCTCCAACTTTAGTTGCCTCTTCCGTCGGTTCCATCACGCTTCAGACCACCTGTACTAATTGGTGCAACGGCGGTGGCGGACCACCGGAGCCCCCTACGGGTGGGCCCGCTGGCCATCGCCCCTCTCCCTGCTAGCGAGCTCCTTGTGAAGAGAGGGGAGAGATGGAGAGATGAGGAAGAGAGGTGGAGAGGTGGAAGTCCACTTAACATGTGAGACCCGTATGTTTTTTAGTTTTCTTTTTGCTGACTAGAATACCTGCATGTCAGCCAAAATAGCCCAATTGCACGTAACCTCCCCACCTTGACTATGGGCTACCTCGCTCGCTGCACGTACAGTGCATGCCCGGAAATCTGGTGGCCAGTTTGCCCTATTGCGTGTCGAGAAACGGGATACCCACATAGAAAAGAAGCACAATGTTGCCAGTAGACAAGGAGGTATGTGTACGTGCAGGACTCAATCTACAGGCCAATCTTTTCATCAAGTACATATCCTGATATCCACCCCATTAATCCAAAATCCAAGTGTACATTTGGTTAGGATTATGATTTAGAGTAGGATTATTTTACTGATTCGATTCATTTTGTATGCAATTGATTGCAATGAAGAACATTAGAACATTGACATCTTTCTACCAAGTTCAGTACAACCAATCTACCGCAGGGACACAGTTAGGAATCCGGGATATATAGAAACTAGGCAAACTAATCCTTTTGTTGGTTTGATCCCAATGAAATTGCTATGTATTTGGGCTTTAAGAAACCCATTAAGAATTAAATTAGCATATTTTGTGTTGTTATCTGTGCAACTATAGACACAAGGATTTTTTATTTCTGGAAAGGCCGGATACTCTCTGTGCTAGAGTCCTAAAAGCAAAATGTTTTCCTAATGGAGCTTTAACAGATACCAGCTTCAGTGGAAATGCCTCCCCTGGGTGGAGAGGGATTGAATATGGACTAAAACTACTCAAGAAGGGTATTGTTTGGAGGGTTGGAGACAGACGGTCTATCAGAATCTGGCGAGAACCCTAGATCCCAAGGGCGCATTCTAGGAGACCAATCACCAACAAAGGTAATTGTAGGTTAAAATGGGTTTCGGACCTACTAGGAATCAGTGGTGATTGGGATGTGGAGAGAGTTCAACACCACTTCTTGCTGATAGATGCAGAGCTTATTCTCAATACACGCACCGCTGGGGCGCAGGAGGCAGACTTTGTAGCGTGGCACCCGGACAAGCTTGGTAGATTTTCAGTTAGAAGTGCTTATCATTTGGCTGTGGAGTTGGCCAATGCTGATAATTGTTCTAGCTCTTCGGCAGTGGGCCTTAGGACTGCATGGAAGCGTGTTTGGTCCTGTAATGTGCCCCAAAAGGTTAAGATTTTTGCTTGGAAAGCGGCAACTGACAGCCTAGCAACAATGAGCAACAAGAAAAAGAGGAACTTAGAGATTTTGGCTCGCTGCAGCATATGTGGTGTGGAGGAAGAAGATGTCGCTCATGCGTTGAGTCGCTGCCCTCATGCGAGGAACCTTTGGTTGGCCATGCGTGATGCGAATGATATTTCTTTGGAGTTGGATGGCTCTTGGTCTGGTTCTGCTTGGATCCTTACCAGTTGGTTCCCCTAAAAATGGAAGAAGGCGCCATGTTCCTTATGATGCTATGGCGAATCTGGTATAATCGGAATGAGTTCACTCATGGGAAACAAATCACTCCAGTGTCAGTCTCACATAGATTCATTGTCAGCTATATTACGACCTTGCAAGAGATCAAGCAATTCCCTGAAGCGGATGTCATCAAAGCGAAGCATGTAGTCCAGCATACAGGGAGGAGTTACCAATCTCACCCGGCTTTGATCACTCACCGCTGGGATAAACCAAGAGCGGGTTGGATGAAGCTAAATCTTGATGGATCCTTTGAAGAAAGAAATGACAGAGGTGGCATTGGTGCTGTACTCAGAGATCGTGCTGAGAATGTAATTATTGCTGCATGTGGAAAGTTGGACAGATGTGGAGGAGCCCTAGAAGCAGAGTTACTGGCATGCAGGGAAGGAATTGCCATGGCGTTACAATGGACGTTTTTGCCTGTGTTGGTGGAATCCGACTGTCAGGAGGTGTTGCAACTAATCTAATCCAAGCAGAGGGTGCTCTCTGAGCTGGGATTTTTAATCCATGAGGTGCAAAGCCTCATGTCTGGACGAAGGGAGATTATACTCACGAAAGTTCATCGAGATCAAAATAGTGTTAGTCATTTTTTAGCGAATAAAGGCATAAACGAGTCTTTAACCGCGTTCAGTTGTAATTTCATTTCACATCTGTTAGATGTGGATGCTTTCAGTGAGTAATATATCTTCCCTTTTCCCCGCAAAAAGAGGATTTTTTATGTACATAGTGAGTGAAAATTTTTATAAAGTTAAATTTGCAGAACCAAGCCATAGGGGAGGGTATTCTGATTCCCTGAGGATGTCCCTAGTATACCTTTATCACACAAATCCAATGCAAATGGTTGTAAATAGATTTTAGAAAAAAAATGGTGACATATATCACTCTACCAAAAATCAAATTCAAATCAACCTACACAGTGTGAATAGTATCGTACTGTTCATAGACTGGATTTATTCTTTTTAATCTCGATGCGTGAGTTGAGTTTAAACTTAAAGATTTTGTGGAGTGGTATATATATATATATATATATATATATATATATATATATATATATATATATGAATGCTTTTAAATTTTTTGAGATTTTTTTACAATCAATGTTCATATATATCTCATTAATCATATGAATGAGCATATGCCATCACCGAATAATCACATCTAGAGCTTCACCATGAGGCTGCTGGCGTTGTTGTTGAAGCCCAGGCATCCACAGTGAAGAGATCTTCCACAAGCGAGTGAGAGCTGCCGCAAACTACTCAACCTATCAACGCTCCTGAAGTTTAGTAAGTTGGTGGAAGATTGTCAGATGCCCTTGTATGATGGATGCAAGTCGAAGCATAGCAAGTTGTCATGCGTGTTGGAACTCATGAAGCTTAAGGCTAGTAATGGCTGGTCGGCCAAGAGTTTTACAGAACTTCTTGAGCTGTTAAAGGACCTGTTGCCAGAGGGGAACAATTTACCGCAGACGACATATGAAGCGAAGCAAGTATTATGTCCGTTGGGCCTGGAGGTCAGAAGAATTCATGCTTGTCCGAACGACTGCATTTTGCATTACAAGGAATACGCTGACTTGGATATCTGCCCCGTATGTGGGGTATCTAGATACAAACGAGCAAAGAGTGAAGGTCAAGGAAGTAAGTCAAAGAGGGGAGGCCCCGCAAAGGTTGTGTGGTATCTCCCAATTGCGGAGCGCATGAAGAGAATGTTTGCGAATAATGAACAAGCTAAGCTAGTGCGCTGGTATGCCGAAGAACGGAGTCGATAGTATGCTGAGGCACCCAGCAGATTCAGTACAATGGAGGACAATCGATAGGATTTACCAGGAATTCTCAAAGGACCCAAGAAACATGCGTTTCGCAATGTGTACGGACGGCATTAATCCATTTGGTGATTTGAGCAGTCGTCACAGTACATGACCAGTTCTGCTTGTTAACTATAACCTTCCTTCCTGGTTGTGCCGCATGGACTGCCGCAGTACAGCTCCCAATACAGGAAACGGAAAGTCTCCAAGGAAGAGAGGGACGCTCGTTTGAAGGCCGAGCTTAAGATGGAGGTCATTCAAGAACTAGAAGCTAGCATGGACGCTAGGGTGGAAGAAAGGGTTAACAAGGTCATCGCCGACATGAATATACCCTGAGGCACAACACGTGTTGTGCATCCAACTCCTCGTGCACAACACGACGTGAGTCCGTCACAGCGTAGGAGTAGTTGTGCATCCGCAGAGGTGCCGGCCCTTGGTCTCCCGGTCGCACTAGCTACAGTGGACCACATAGAGGTAATTGATGTTATCCGATCCATATCTAATCAAAAACCTTTACACATTCCAATATTAAATTCAAACTTTTACATATGCAAGGCGTAGCACAGTGTGTCCTACTGGCGAGGGTCCACCCAACTTTCGCTCCCGATGTCGCTGAAGGTATGGCTTTCAAACCCTCGATTACAGATAAGGTCCACGGCGCAGACCTGCTAGCTAGGTATGCCAAGGTGTCCATCGATACAGTAAAGGACACCTGGTCAGGCTATTCGCTGCCCGTGCCCCCCAATGATGAAATCATGACTTTGGGTGATGCGCGCAAGACGTTCATACAATGGCCCAAAGAAGACATAGTTGTGAAGATGATTTCTCGTCCAAGTTGACTGACGGAGCTTACACCTCCCAAATCTAAGTTATCAATTGAGGCTCCCCGTGGACTGTCAGTACCTCATTCTCCTGATGGAGCTGATATGGACTTGGCAGATATAGCTCAAAGCTTGGCTCCAATAAAGACCACAAGAAAGGCTGATAGCTCCCTACCAGTTGTCAAGGGCCAGAAGCGTGAACGGGGCAGGGGGAGGTCGGGGAGTTGGCGCCGGTGCCAAAAAGGGGCAAGGCTGCGACGTCGATGCCGGAGAGAAAAGCGGGGAAGGTCGTGAGGGCGCCGGTCCAATTTGAGCTAGGCATGCCATTGGTGGAGGACAATGTGTTAGCCGTGATGGGTATTGCTTGCCGAGAGCTACATAAGAAATACATGGAGCTAAGCAATGCCAAGCGGAAAATGAGGGAGTCATCCATAGTTGGACATCACGACCACCAGTCGTTCCTATCGTCGCCCGCCTATGTAACTATAGGCTTTGATGACCTCTTTGACCTTTTCAGGATGCGGAAGTTGGACACAGGACTTCTAAAATGCTCCTCCTTATAAGTGCAGACCTTCTATACTTATGATATGATTGGACTATATCTCCTAATTAAATTAGTTCTAATACGTAAATGTTTTAAGGTTGTGTTGGATCGAGAGTCGTCGCCTTGGTAAGCAGGTTGGGTTCCTTGATCCATCCATGGTGAACGAGGTTAATTTACGACAGAGCTTCACTGATGTGGTTGACTATGTCAACCAATGTTTATGGGCCCACCAAGACAAGGAGTACATCATGTGCGCACACAACCAGGAGTAAGAGGACAATACCCTTCGTGCATATTGTTTTTGAAGTTAAGGTTCTTATTACTAACGCTACGTAACCACTGCGCATGTAACATTGGATTCTCTTAGTCATCATACCTAAGTGGAGTAGGGTTTACTACCTTAACTCCAATAAGACGAAAGATTATGATTTCACTGAAATCACCAAAGCCTTAAATGAAGCTTGGGGCCCATATGTGGAAAATGGTGGTAGGCACAAGGAGGGCAAGGACGAACTCTATCATGACACCAAGTTCGCATGCGCACAACAGATCGGAGACCAGTGTGGTTTCCACGTGTGCCACAACATGTCAACACTTCTAAGAGAGGTGAAAGATTTCGACCCTAAGGTTGTTACTAATGGAGAATAAGCTCATTTCAATACCAACATTGCTATTCTAAACGTGCTAACCTCTGATATATTAAATAGAAAGGTAGAGCTGGCTTCAAGATCTCACCCATCAACCCCCCGCTATCAGAGGCGAAGTGTGCGCCTTCATTCTTGCAGAAATAATGAACAAGAAAGGACGTTTTCACGTCAAATAGACTCATGAACTTGGCTATATAATTATTGTGATGTAAAAAAAGTTGTTTTTATTATGGAGTGCAATGTAATTTACTTTCATATGTGCAAAATTGTGGCTTGAAGCAAAATTGTGCAAAATTGTGGCATTTCAACTGCATATGTGAATAATGTCAATTTTTGAGATGGATCTGTGATGTTGGGGATCTATGATGTTATATTAGGGGGGTGACTGGAATATATCTGTGATATTTCTGTTTTTCAGAGGGCATGGCTAGCAAATCCTGAGGCTAGCCAATATTTAGGATTTATTTTTTTTCTGGAATTAACTCATCACTGACGGGTCGGAACCAAAATCCGTCACAGGTAACCTCACCTGTGACGGACTCGCAAATAAAGGCCCGTCAGAGGTGACCTACCTGTGACGGGCCTTTACTTTCGGGGCCGTCAGAGGTAGATCACCTGTGACAGCTTCTATCTACGGAGACCATCACCTCTGATGGCCTTTATTTAAAGGACCGTCAGAGGTGAGTCACCTGTGACGGGTCCCAACTGGCCCTAGGCTAGTGGAGACCAACACCTCTGACGGTCTTCTACTAACTTGCCCGTCAGAGATGGGTGTCACCTGTGACGGCCGACCACCCGTCAAAGGTGACTGGACTCACCAGTGACCACTGATCAATGACCCTGCCTAAAACCGTCAAAGGTGAGGGTTTGGGCCCATCACAGGTGATCTTGGCCAGTGTAGTGATTCTAGCTTGGGGAAAGCTACAGCCTCTGTGGATGTTGGATTACCTGCCAGACGGCCAACAAATTCAGGTCCAATCTTGCTAACTGAAGTTGCTCCAACAATTCTCAGATATTTCAGGTTGGGTAATTGGCCAACCGGTGCAATGTATGAAGTTCAAGTATTTTTGTGAAGACAAGTAGGTACTGCATAGCCAGGTGGGATACCTCCGACCAAAAAATCCATCAATGACTAGATCTTCAAGGCTATGTGGAGGGATTAGTTACTCAAAGATCTTCACAATATTGTTAACATCCATTTCCAAGCAGCGCGATGCTCCGGTACTCTCCACTTGTAATATTATACTACCAGTAATATTAAGGATAAATTAGTAATTTACTAATACAATGATTACAAGTAACTTTATCATTTATGTTTTTTTCCGGCTAGATCAATATGTGGTTATCCATTATGTTGATATTGCTCATATTTCATCAAAAAACCAAAAAAGAAAGGAAAAAGTTTAGTTACTTCTAAATGATAATTATACCATTATTTTTTGGGACAATAATATCCCTCCACATTTTTACTACCGCTAACTAAGGTGGTAGTAGAAAGCAATCTGAACCCTTCGATCAAATGAGATCAACGGTTCAGATTGTTTTCTACTACCAGTAGAGAGCACCGGAGCGAGGCTCTTCCAAGTATGGTTCGTTCCTGTGTTGGGTGCAGCATAGAGACAATATTTTGAGAGATTTTTTGTCAAGTAGGATTGGATCTGATCTACAATGAACCGCTCTTTCCAATTTAATGATAGTAATCCTTATCAAGTGCAAATGAGGAACCAACTCTTCTAAGGACCCATCCATATTGTGTACTAGTGTTACCATTGTCACCTCCAATAGGAAATCCTTCTAAATCATCGAGAAGCTTCAACCACCGTATGTCTTTTGGAACTTGATTTATTGGTGTTTGGTGAAGACAAAGACACCTTAAGTTATGCACTTGAGTGGTTCCCAAAGGAAGAGTTTGTAAACCACCACATCCCGGCAAATTCAATATTCGAAGTTTTTTGAGAGAACCAATGGATTCCAGAAGACAAGATATGCTGGTACTTTCTAGATCAAGCAAGCGTAAATGGATCAAATTTCCTATATAACTTGGAATACTTTGTATTTGCGAACCCGTCAAATTCAAAACACGAAGATGTAGAAATCTCTTGAAAATGGTATCCTCGATTCTCAGTGACCAAGACCAAGACGCAGTGGCGAAAGTCATCACTTTGACTTGCTCCTTGCCTATGCTAGGTACCACTACCATACCCTTCTCTGTGACAACTGAAATACATCTGAGTCTATACAATCTATTACCTCCTAATGATTCTGGGTCTCCAACAAAACATCCATCTCTGTCAAATAACAAGCGAGTTGCCATATGAGATCGTGCATTTTGCATATGTTATGAAGGAATTTTGAATAATCTGGTTGAAGAAGGTTCCGATGGGCCAACTTATAGTAGTATTCCTCAGCCGTATCTATCTATCCTATAGTTCAAAACAAGTGGTTTTACTTATTCATTGTGTGACACATCCGACGATAAAAAATGATGTGATGATTTGCATCCGACGGCATCTGTGCCTCCTCCTCCCGATCGTGCCTCTCCCACGCCACTCCCGGATGCGCCTCCTCACAGTCACAGATCGTGCTTCTCCCTCCCGCACCTGCACCTCCCTCTGTCCTGCATCCGCTGCATCCGCATCCCCGCTCCGCCCTCTTTCCTTGCCTGGCTGCGCCTGTCCCACGCCACCATCGTTGCCGAATCAACATCGCCGCTCCACCGTCGCTGAGAATCCCCTTCATTGCACGCAGCCGTCATCGGATCCTCCTCCACCACCGCGCCAGATTACTCCCATGCCCACCTCTCCCAAAATCCCCGCAGCAGTCACCTCCATCACGCGTCATCCGCACGGACATCACCAGTGATTGCGCCCACGGGCCACGGCCACCCTAGCATTTCCCTCTCTGACGCTCCTCGCGCGATTAGCGCTGGTGTTCTTCCGTCACCTCCACGCCACTCTTGGCCGGTTCGGCTCGCCAAGCTCATGTCGCCGCCGCCGTCACCGCTGCTCCCCTCGTCCACTCGCCTCCAGGGCCACCGCATATTGTCCTCCTACCGAGCCCATGGGCAGACAAGGAACCGGAGCGGGAGGCATCGGCGAGGTCGTCCACCAACACGCCCTCATGCGTGCAGCTTGGGAGCTCGCAGAGGAACCGGGCAATGGCTGGAAGACCCGGACCAGGAAGACCAGGCAGCAGAGCAGCCATCGTCTGATGAGGCGATGACAAAGCGGCGAAGTCGATCTACATTGTGTCTGATCGACAGATAGGGACGGGGTGGACGTCAGAGCACTCCGTCAACGCGGCGTTGGGGCAGTTCGAGCACTGCCTTGTCCGACCACAGCTACACCATCAACACACCTATTCAATGGGTAAAGCTCCACTGTGTATTGACTTAATTCTTCAATTTTGGGATATATGGTCTTCACTGTCCAGTCAGATATGACTGCTCCGTACATTTTTTGTTCTTGCTGGAAAATCATGATATGCCAACATAGTGAATAGCTACTATATCAAATCATGATATACCAACATGTTCTGCTTTTCAAGCTAGCTAGGGAAATAAAAGAAATTTTGGATTTTAGCTGTAGATTGTGCTATATAACATAACATGTCCTGCTTTATCGTTAGACTGTGCACATGTATGATGTTTTCTCTAGGATTGATTGCTGCATTCCTGTCCCTTGCCTTGCTGTGTATTATCGGAACTGGCTAATTGAGGCCATGGAATGATCATGTCATTTTGAAGGTACCTCTAAATTTGTATTTCTACCCTTAGAAAGTTTTGCTTCAGAATATTGGATATGTAAATGGTATACATATTATGTAAATGAATAATTCATATATCTTTGTTTCTTGGATGATCTGCCCTTTTCTTATTTGTCTGTCACTGAACTTGGGAACGTTTGGTTCCTCGATGATTTTGGAGCTGTAATCATGGGGAAGCTTCTAGGTGAGATGTGATAGCGATTTTTGCCAGAATTTTGGTTCTGTGTTTCAATCTGGTGATAGGTGATGGAGGTTCCAAGCCTCTGCAAGATCGGCGATGGCAGACTCGATTTACCGATAAGTTCCTCCTCAGTGGCATTGCTGCCCACAAGGTTGGTAGGTTCCTCTTCTCTCATTGATGTGTTATTCCATTTAGTATGCCATACAATAAAACACTGAACCATGTTGTCCGAATAACCATATGCAATTTGTGATAAAAATATATTGCCTACAACTGGAACTGTAACATTTTCATTAAGTTGAGGTGATCGTTGACATAGGACATTAATTTTTGCTTACTTCTTTGCACAAAAGGCTTAATTTTTGTGCAGTAAGACATCAATCCTGTATGGAGCCTGAATCGGGAATGGCAGCTCGGCCTGTGAGAGGGAGTGTTTCTACATGTTCAACAAACTAACCGATAAGGTGTGTACTTTTTGCATGCTCATCAATCAAGTAACATGTGAGATCGAAAAAATACATATGTATCGAACCGCATGCAAATTTCTAACTCCAAATTATGTTTCCTAAATGACTTGATTGCCAAACAGTAATTACTTTGATACGGATGCATCAACGGAGAACCATTCAGTATATATCTGAATTTATCAGTCAACCAAGTGACTTCCCCTTGCTTATGGAAGTAGTTTATATATCTTCAACATTTGAATGACTTTGTTTTTCAGACTTACTGATGAATCTTGCACATGGAAATTGTTATCTTCTCTTAGAATTTGGTAATGAGGGTTGTTTATGAGGTAAGAAGAAAAAAAATTCACAATTATTGATGGACACACACAACTATTTTGGATAACAGAAAATTGTTATGCTAATTGGCGTAATTGCTATACAAGTTACCTTGTATTTCATATTATTTGTCTGAATATCCTAATATGGTAGGGTTTTTTTTTTTACAAAAGGTTTTCACCAATCAGTATTGTTATCCATTTACTGTCAGCAGTGGCGGACACGGGATAAAAAACAAGATGGGATGAAAATGTCCGCTTCATAAGGACAACTAAACACAACAAATACCATATTTATACTATAATCGCATAAAAATGTAATTATGGCAAACAAAACCATTTTAAAAGAAAGCAATAATATTTGTGTCACACATAATTCATCATATACCAAAAGATTCATAAAGCATAGTTGATAGATATATTTAAAAAAGATAAATATATGAGAAGATATATTGCCAATAAATCACTAAGCCTTTCTAGGGACTCTAGGAGGCTTAGGCAACTCTATTCGTCGATCACCCATGGCTTAAAACCTCTCCTTAACTTTTTGAAAATCAAGTCCTATAAAAATCTCCTTTTCAATGTAGCACAATATCAAGTCATTGAGCCATTCATCGGACATCCTATTGCGCAAATCTGTCTTGATTATATTCATACCCGAGAAGGCTATTTCAATAGATGTCATTGCCACGGGTAAAAGCAATGGTAACTCGATAAGACGATAGACCAATGGAAAGACAATAAGCTTCTGTGTTTCAACCATCTTCAAGGCCAAACTACCAAGATCATGACAAGTGGTAAAATCATCAATACGTCGCACGTGTAGAATAAATGTCTCAAGTTGATCCTTTATATTAGAACGATCAAGAGGTGAGAAGTCTTGGTCATAAATCTCCGTCAACCGTGCAATCTTATCAACATCAAACTGAGAGAAGGACTCTCTCGGATCAAGAGAAGAGAATCAAACAAGCAACTCGAAAGATACCTCATTGAAGTGATGATCCATTTCCGTGATAATAAAATCAAGAGCAGCAAAGAAAGTGTCAACATGAGAGAGATGCTCAAGTATGATTAAGTTGCCATCAAGCCTTGATTGACCCTATCTTGGTACCGGTTCATCCAAATTTGGTTTTGGAATTTTTTTGTGGCACAAAATGATTTGACTTCTTCAAATAATGGCTCCCAACCTTGGTTTCTCAAGGTGACCAAGCGCGATTTGACATCAACAAGCAATTGCATGGCCTGAACTATATTTTGATCCTTTCTTTGTAGCAAAAGAGATAACTCATTTGTAATACGAAATACTTTCAACATCAATTTGATATTTAACAAAAAGGAAAAGCTCTCCATTTTGCGCACCAAACCACCGGCTCGACTAGGATTACGCTCATCCGCATGAATCATCACTAACACCTTGATCACAGAATCCCACATTGACTCTAAGCGGGCTAATGTTGTAAAATGAGAACCCCATCTTGTATCTCCAGGACGAACCAAATTTGTTCTTTGATTCTTTCCTCTTCCCGAAAAAATTTCACCTTTCACTAACTTTTCCAAAATAATGTCCTGATGCTTTGCAAATAACATATTCTTCCTCTTGCAAGATGCACTAGTACTTGTCACAATCAAACTCACATAGTTGAAGAAATCATCAAAATACGAGCAACATTTTGTAACAGAAACAATGAGCAATTGCAATAGATGTGCAAAGCAGCGGACATAAAAAGCATGAGGATTATCATCACGAATTTGTTTTTGTAAGCCATTGAATTCACCTCTCATATTGGATGCTCCATCATATCCTTGCCTCTCAATCTTTCAATAGGCAAATCGTACTTAGCAAGCATTTCAAGCAACACTTTTTTCAATGCATTTGATGTTGTATCCTCCACATGTTTGAGACCCAAAAACCTTTCCACCACCATTCCTTTCTGATTCACAAACCTACAAGACACAAACAACAATCAGTTGAGCAAGACAACAGCAAAGAGCAAAAAAAAGTATATAAATAAATCATGGCTCACCTCACAATAACCGCCATTTGCTCCGCGATTGAGATATCGCGAGATTCATCAATTAGAATAGAGAATAGGTTGTCCCCACTCTCTTGCTTTATCTCTTTGCTTATCTCTTGTGCACAACTATTACAAAGCTCCTTTTCAATCCTATGGGAAGTCATGCGAGCATTATCCGGGTATAACTCACCAAAGGCAACTCTTACCTCCTCACTCCTTTGTTTATACCAATCAACAAGTTCTAAGAAATTTCCCTTATTTAGGGAAGAAGGAGATTCATCATGACCACGAAAAGTATGACCTTGCGAAATGTGATATCTTGCAATATTCAAAAAGCAGTCAAACAGATGTCATACAACTTTTCTGACTCTTTGCTATGAGACTCAACTTTATGTGAGATACTTGCCCTTTGATTCTTAAAATCATCGGCACTTCTCCTTGCTTTATTATGGCAACCGAAAACCCACCAACATGAGTAAGGAATGCTCTACATGCATGCTTCCAATTATCATATCCAGTCTATGTGAAAACAACATGCCAAATTTTTTTTCATGATCGGCTTCCTGTCTAAAGAGAAAGCAATAGAAGCAATAAGTTGCATCTTTTGACACACCATATTCCAACCAATCATACTGATCATACCACACTGCTCGAAAACATCTCCTATCAAACCCATATATTTTACGAGAAAATGTAATTTTAGGTTAGGTAGGTCCCTTCAACAAATAAGCCCTTCTAACTTCGGATCAAATGTCTGGATGGAATCTCTCTATTGGGATTCAAAGAGTCAGATCGACAACCACATGAACTTCTGAGTCAAATTCCATAATAAGATTAATACCTTGAAGTTCTGGTTATTCTTGTGTCTCTTCGATCACAGTCTCAACAGGCTCTTCAAGCACTTCCTCGACTATGAAATCTACAGGAGCATCATCTCCGTTGGTGCTTGGACTTGGTCACTTGGATGAGGGGAACATGTGCTAGCACTTCTTTTTGTCAAAAAGCTGCCCAAATCTACAATATCAAAATTCAAAGGAAAATAAAAAATCAGTCACTTGTTGCTCCTTATTTATTCTATTGTTATTGTCTATCAAATTGAAAAATCCACAACCAGTGCATGATATACCTCGATGTCTAAACCTCTTGCCGAGGATACTTTTGCCACCAGGCATGGCATTCAGGCTCAATGGACTTCCTCACCCGTAGCCAGCAGCAGTGATGTTTGTAGACTCCATCGTTGAATGCGAACCGGAACCACGGTCATGACCACGCCCATGTCCTTGTTGTTGTTGTCCCTGTCCATCTATGTCTATAGCGGCAGCCGGCAGGATGGGCAGACCGTGGATGGCAGCGGGTTGGGCCGCTGGGGCAGTGTTGGAGTGACGATAGCGGATGGACTATGGCTCAGTGGCTGATGCCGGCCTGACTAGCTGCGGACGATGCTGTGTTGCGGACTGCCAGCCGTCGGCCAGGCCAGGGGCGGGGATGACCGGACCAGATGCGAGGGCCGCGAGGCAGTGACAGGCCGACGGCGACAGCGTCACGTTGGTGAGGAGCGAGCTGCCACCTACTGGTTGCGAGCGGCATCGAGCCGGGTGGTTGGCCGTCTGTTGTCGACTCGTCGCTAGGTGGCGGGCGACAGCTAGGTGTCGTCGTCACGTGCGGTGCGGTGCACCAGACCACCGGTGGCCGGCACCGGTGGCACGGGCGTGCGACAGTGCGAGACGGTGTCGTGGCGGTCGCATCGAGGTCCTCGCATCGTGGGAGATGAAGCGTCGGCGTCGCGCGTGCGAGGTAGCAAGAAAGATGAACCATGACTCCGTGAACTCCTGAAAATTCTAAATTGGACATTGGGCTTCTCACTTATGGGCCAATTTGTGAATAGGATGGGGTGGTAGATGGCCTAAGGGTGGTATGGGGGTGGGGTGACGCGGGCCGTAGCTGGACTGGCCGCCCCATGCTGCCCAATGGGCAGTCCGCCCCTGACTGTCAGCGCCACTAACCATTGCTGCTTCTCGTGGCCACATCACCATTAATGGAATAAATTTAGATGTCGCCTTTAGCAGTTGGTTATATACTTTTGAGGAATTAATTTTAGCAGTTGGTTATATACTTTTGAGGAATTAATTTTGAACATGAGCAGATAGAGGTGCAAATTGTATACCCTAAGAGCATGAGCTACTTTGGACCATGCATGTTACAAGTCAGGTTGTCGTCGATCCTCGTCGTCCACTCTCAGTCGCGCCTCCCCTGGGACTCCTTGCTAGGCCATGGAACCTATCCGCCAACAAGGTAAGCATCATGATTTTGCATTTTACTGTAAAAATGCAAAAATGTGAAATCAGTGGATGTGAATAATAATGCAACTTTCATATTCTCATAACCCTGCTACGTGGCTGGTCAAAAGAGCTCTTGACATGGGAGTTCTGCTGGCAGAGGAATGAGCTTATAATATTTGTTCTTCTGTATTCCACTTGCAGGTTAGGCTGAAGCTATCCCTGTTGGAATTTATACTAATACATGGAATGCTTTGCCTATCATGATCACCCTAATGGCGGAATTTGGTGATGACTGACTGTTCTGAGATGCTATTAGTGCCACCTCTTCTCTACTTTTGCTTCTTGATTTGCTAACGTAGAGCTTCAAGATCACCCACTTCTGGGTTTAGCACTACGAACTCATTCAACATGCCCTTTATTATCTCTTATTTCTAAATTTGTTATTAACTGATCAAACAACCTCTAATTGTTCTCTCTTATTTGTGTTAGAGAATATAATGGTGAAATTATCTCCTGTTTACTTGTTTCGGCACCACACCGAAAACGATCAAACCAACATACCTAGAGGATGAGCGGTGCTGATGGTGGTCAATGGAGGAGATTGTGTGCTATGCCAACATTTTGAGATTGTTTGCTTACTTCCTTGAACTCGGGACAGATGGTTGTTGACTGCACTGTGCAAACTTTGATCAGTGGTAACTCTAAATTGTGATCTAGGAGGAATGAATTTCACTTCGTTAGAATTGTCATGTGACGTAGTTCAATAATAGTATACTCTTATTTATCTATAAATTTACTAACAAAAAAATAATCATTGTAAAATCAAAGTGTGTTTGATTATTATTTGATGATGAACAATTGGCATGTGAGATTATTGGTTTTGATATTTGGTGATTATTGGTGAAATGGTTTTTAAGATGATTGGATTTTCATATGGTGAACAGGGACTGCTGTTTATTAGGTCCGGTCAGACCGGGTAGGGGTTGCCAGTCAGAGCGGTGGTATATGCGCGGTCAGACCGGCCAGCCCACGGTCTGACCGGTTGATGTTGTGTCGGTTTCGGTTTCGGGTTGTTATTTTGGATATTCATGATTACTCTGTGATCATGGTTTCTAGATGGATACTATATGTACTGTTGTGTGCTAACAATGAGTCAAGTTGAAGAGAACTTATGGTCGGATATGATTTCTTGATTGATGCATATGTAGGTGAGTCGTGGTGCCTCGGGAGAGCATTGCCGGTGATGGATCGGGAGTCAACTTGGGAGAAGATAACGTCCGGACGATCAGGATATCATGCGGGATGCTTAGGCTAGATATCAATGCATATGATTGGTGAAGATTTTTCATATGACATACGATGGAGATATTGCGTGCGTATGGGATGCGGAGTCGAATTTGGAGAGAGTCCAAATTTGGTGAAATTGGAGTTTGTAAAGTTTGTTTCTTGTACGGGAAGGTTTTCTAGGAGATTTGGACGACTTGTGCAAGATTGGTTCGTGGCTTTAGGCTACTTACCTCTGGTATAAATAGAGAGGAAGGGTGTAGCCTCCCGGTATCGATTTTGAGTGAGTTGAGTTGAGAGAAAAGTTAGAGTTTCGAGTTTAGTCGAGATTTTCATGAGGAGTGCTGTTGTTGCACTTTGTAAAAACAGATTAGAAGTAATAAAGTTCAATCTATTTTGAGAGTTCTTCGATTTGTGTTTGCTTGGGTTTCGGCGGTTAGACCGGTGAGTGCACGGTGGTCAGACCGGCGGCACACTGCAGTTAAACCGGTAGTGATGACAGGCGATAGCGACGCGATTGGATGGTTCGATGGGCGACGATGACAAGCGACAGCGGCGCAATTGGACGGTTCGATCGGCGGCGATGACAGGCGACAGCGGTGCGATTGGACGGTTCGACCGGAGCAACTCCACCAGTTAGACCGGAGGTCATCGAGCGGTCAGATTGGCGCATTTACTTCGGTCAGACCGATCGTCATCGAAATTTGAGGGTATCTTTTAATTTCACTAAAAGTTTAGTTGTGGGGTACTACAACCATTCACCCCCCTCTGGTTGGTTTAGTTTTTCTATTCGATCCTACAATCGTTTCATGTAAAAGTAAGTGTAGAAAGTATGAAATTTAACTGTTTAACAGGGAGTTCAGAATATATTTTTCCTGCCGGCTGTTTTCTTCCGTGGCGTTCAGAATGTAAAAGCAATGCAATTTTGAACCTTATCATGGACCATCTTGTGCTTGCTGTTTCTTGTTCCCCGCCGGCTGGTGGTCATTTTTTCACGATAGTGGCTGGGAAACTAAAAGCATGCGAACATCCCAGCGTTAGTGTAGGCTAATCGAATGCTGATTTTTGACGTTCGTCTGGTTGTGTTCGTCAATAGATGCAATTGTGAAAAGGAAGAAAACAATATTTTTTTTTTGCCAAATACATAAATCTTGATTGTTTGATTTGGATAATTAAATTTCGTTGTAGCATTAGCACAAGCATATTACTCTTCAAGTAGTTGGCCTTCTTGCTCATCTATTAATCCCTCAGCAATCCACATCTTGGTAAATGTCTGAATCTTCAGTATATACAGCACAATACTTAAAACATTGCTTAAGTGTTGTGGTAAGTCTTCATAACTTAGGTACAAAGCAGTAGATGAGAAGATTGAAGTGACTTGATTGATCTTACTACTAGTAATGACCATTGTTAAAAATGTCTTTTAAAAGATGTTAATATTTGGCTCTACGTCTTTCATCTACAGTAGAGTGAGTTATTTCTCTGCTCCGCATGCATGTTGCAGTCCTTTGAAGGGTGATAGTAGCATATACTAACTCTGGTCATTTAAAAGTTTTTATTCAAAAAAAGTTTAAAAGAATCCTTTAAAATTAATTATTGGAATTTTAAAAGTTTGACTGAATTTTATCCTAAATATCGAGATTAGAGGGAGGCTATTTATGTATTGCAATTCTGGTAGAAGTTCAAAAACAGACCAACTCGGTCAAATTTCACACTTTGTCGAACCCTTGTACTATTATACGTTCCCTTCCCTTCAAGCAAAGTTCATTTGCACATGCAATACATGATGCATCCTACTTTCGGAAAAGCAAAAGACCTGGCATGCAGAATAAATACTTTGCCTCAGTGCCCAAGTAATTTGAAGGTACATAATTTTTAACTTCCCATCATCATAAACCCTTGGAAAAAGTCATGCATGTACAACTTCACCATGATGCCAAATGTGGTTTTAAGTTATACACAGAATTTTTTTTATACGAAAACCTTAATTTATGTTTTCCCCTTGCTAAATAAACAAAAATATGAACCAGCCCTTGAATATATCTTCATTAGAAATGAAAAACATTTTTTCATGAGTAACATATATTATCTATTTCCCCTCTTTTCTCTATCCAGAACCCTGATATCATATTCTCATCCATAAAATTAACCTCATATTTGCTCTGATTTGACAACCAAATTCAAACTCTATATTCGTACATATCGTGAAACACCATTCCCTTCCAAATTCATGTGTATACCATTTGCAATTTCAAATGTATTTGACCATTTCTTTGGATAAGTACACAATACTTGAGGCTGGCTATGACAATATGGTTAAGCGGTGTGGTTAACTTATGAATCCAGCCCTAACAGGGTTCAAATTCTAATTTTGGTATTTGTTGTTGTCTATCAATCTTAAAAGCACACGTATATGTGTCCAATGGATAAGAATGTGACCCTGTTCAATGGATATGTGATGCCTCCGATAATATTTTGTTCCCTCTATTTTAAAATAATAATACTACCTCCGTTTTTAATATATAACATCGTTAACTTTTTAATTATATGTAACTATTTATCTTATTAAAAAATTTCAGTAAACGTATTTTGCTTTGTTGTGGCTTGATTTATCACTGAAGGAACTTTTAACATTATTTATATTTTTAAGATTTGTATAAAATATTTTGAATAAGATAAATGGTCAAATGTTATAACAAAAGTTAATAGCGTCATATATTAAAAAAAACGAAGGGAGTAGTATCTTTGTATTGTGTAGTATATATAAGGTTGAGAAAAGAAAATACTCACGTGTCGAGTGTAGTTAGAGATAAAATAAGCACAAAGTTAAATGATGAGTGGCTGATGGCGTAAGTATTTTAGAGTATTTCAATATAAATTATAAATACTATATTTTTTATATTTTAAAATGGATTGAGTACTTTCGGCTTCGGTTTCATAATTCTCAATGTTTTATTCAAAACTGAAGTCAAACCTTTATAACTTTAATTATGAACAATTAAAAATATTTTTAATTTAATGTAAAAGATAATAAAATATTTATTTATTATATGTACTCCCTATGTCTATGTTTCGTCATTTTGATATTTTTGAAGTCAAACTTAAAATATAATATAGTACTCCCTCCTTTTTTCATAGATGAGATCGTTTACTTTTGGAAATAAGTTTGACAATTCGTTTCATTTAAAAATTTTATACAAATACATATGAATCATACTTCAAATACATTTTAGTGAGAAGAACAACTCACAACAAAATAAATAATAATTACATAAAGTTTTTGAATAAAACAAATGGTCAAACATATGATCAAAAGTCAATTACATCATCTATTTAAAAATGAAGGTAGTAGTATTTTTAAAATCAAACGAACATATTATCAAAATATATTTTATGTTTGATTTATTGAAACTAATGTGTTTTAGATGTTAATAAATTTTTTCTATAAGTTTAGTCAAAATTAATAGGTTTTAACTAGAAAAAAGTTAAGACTTTTTATGGTATAAAATGGTGAGACTAGTATAATATAAAAAATTATAGTAAAATATAACATATTCGAGCTAGTCAAAAACCAGTATAAACATTACCCAGGGCAGCTCAGCAGCAACTCACCTCTAACTCAAGTCTCACCAGCTAATCTATAGTCTAGTTCGTTATTTTAGCCGGCAGCAACAGCGGCAGTTGTGGCGGAGACGCATCCGCGCTCCCGAGCCGTTGAAACCAAACCATCCAACCGCCGCCGCCGCCGCCGATCACCTCGGCCCCATGGCGTCGGCGTCGCGGCTGCTGCCGCCCACGCCACCTCCCCACTCCGCCGCATCCCCTGGCCGCCACCGCCACCCTCCCCTCGCCGCCCCGCGCGCCCGCCGCCCGATCAATCCGCCGCGCCTCCGGTGCCGCGCCGCCGCGGGGGCGGCAGCCACCACCACCACCGGCGGCGGCGGAGGCGGGGGTGGCGGCGCGGTGGTGCTGGAGGGGAGCGGCGGGGGCGCGGTGGCCGTGCGGGAGTTCGTGACGCTCGACGAGCTCCGCGCCGCCGTGCGCCTCCGCATCCGCACATTCTACGAGTACGCCACCGACTCCTACGGGGCCGAGGTGATTGATTTGATTTGATCCCCTTTCCTGCTCGATCATCTGCTAGGTGGGAATGTGATGGCCGACGCGACTGCGAATTTGTGCTAAAACTTTTCAACCTTCATCCCCTGC
Source organism: Oryza punctata (assembly GCA_000573905.2). Classification (NCBI taxonomy): domain Eukaryota; kingdom Viridiplantae; phylum Streptophyta; class Magnoliopsida; order Poales; family Poaceae; genus Oryza; species Oryza punctata. The sequence goes on from CM002495.2 coordinate 8,633,651, forward strand.
GCATGTGTTTGTTAGCCTTAGCCACATTGGGCGTGAATTAAATTAAATTTGCGATTCTCTGACTGACGAATTGCGCAAGCGTTCTAACTTTATTTGAGCTATAATTTTCTAACTAAATTCCGTAGCAAGGAATTGCTTGCATGTTACATATTAATTCTAAATCTGTGGTTCCTAGTGATAAATTGATCAGGTAATGGAGCCAGTTTTCTTATTTGGTATGCCATTCAAAACTTATCTTTTGCAAAGATGCAAATGTAGTGATGATTGTTACAAATATATATGTAAATACAAATATAATTTAGTTTTCTGTTTGTTGAAATAATCCTTCTGGCCAAGTCTTAAACAGTTAGCATAAAGGACTTCTTCTAGTTGCAAAATGATGCCACATTGTACGAATCATAATGTTTTCTTCAACCTTTTTTAATAAATCTTCGTTCTATACCAACTATACTCCCAGTGCTTCCTGTTTTACCTGGGTTGAACCATCAAAACGATTAAATAATAATTTTAGTTTTACTTATTTAAAGTTCTATTAGGATCTCAGAAAATCTCTGGCGGACCGGGAGTATGACGCACTACAAGATCGAATTTCTGGGAAGATGATCAATTTTCAAAGAGTTTCATGTATAAATGGAACAGTCCCACTGTTTCCTTCTTTGGCGTCGGCGGAGGAGCTTTGTTCTACATGTAAGGTATAATGTTATATAGATATCATGCCATCAAATGAATGTTTCTTTCTGCACAACTCTTCTCCATTTCATGTGACTAATATATTAAATTTTGAAGGACAAAAGTTAACTTCATTGCCCCAAGAATATTCATGTATTCCATTTGCATATAATACTTAAACATGAAAGTGTTAGGGCTTCCTTTGGATAGGGGTCTGAGGACTGAGTATGGGTCTTTCCCTGATCTAGGTGTTGAAATGGTTCGGACTAGATCTGAGGCTAGGTTTAAGAAGAGAAGAGAAGTAAGTAGGAGCTTTGTTCATTCTTAATGAGAAGGAATATAACTCATGGGTGTATTGTAGGTCCTGTTTGCATCAACAGTTACTGCATGTGTACAAGGCTCGAGGCCCACAGGGCTTAAAGCCTAAAACAGGAAGAAATTTGGAGAAGGGTGTTTATGGGCTCACGGTGTTTTATTTTATCACAAGCAGAGTGCATAGAAAAAAAAAAGCCAAATTATGCTCTGGAGTTTGGTAGTAGTTATCTTTTCTTTTTCCAGATGAGTCTGGTGGTACTTGTATGTTCTTTTAGATCAAAATTGCACCATTCATCATTTAACTTTTACATATTCACCTCTCTTAGCCCACATGTTATTTTCAGAGCTTTACACTACATCTGGTATTCCTTTCTAACAGGATTAATCTGTGAATGCTAAAATTTGTTCACTGAATCTGATGTCTTGTTCTTTTTGTGCACTTTCAGTTTGTGGAAGATGGAGAAGAGAGAGTCGTAGTTGGTAGTTTAGACCTTAATCAGTGTCTTTGGCTACCAGATGAACTGACCGGAAAGAGGCCTGGGGTAAGGTTATTGAGTTCTTTTGAATTGTATTCTATTAGAAATTTCATGTAATTAAGGATGAAGCTTGATTAAAGTCATAACTTAGGTTAGTTGCCTTTCTTTCATCACTAGTTATTTTCTGTAGTTTCAAACAGAGCTAACTAATTATACTTAACTTAATATCTGCAATGCTTGCTTTTTGATGACACATACATTTTAACTTACATATCTTCTCATTTAGTTATCAACTAAACATAAGTTGCATCTGGAAGTATAGGTGAAAAATATGATCGAAAATACTGTTTTTAATTAAAAAAAATCATTTTCTTGCTTCTTCAAAGAATTAGAATATTATGTTTTATCATGTATATGAACAGGTAAATGAGTCCAGCCATACGAGGGCTTATCTGAGCAATGTTTGTGTTGCTAAGGAGCTTCAAAGAAATGGATTGGGTTATTCTCTGGTTGACAAGTCTAAGAAACTGGCTCGTGAATGGGGTGAGTTGATTTCTGTTAGCTTGCTTAAATCATTTGCTTTCATGTATGTTGATGATGTTATACTTATCATTAAGTTAATTACTCAGTAAATGCATGGTAATCAGACTTGTGACCTGTGATAATGTCCAGCACAACAATACCTTCTACAAACAGATAATTAGTTTTTTATATAATCCTGCTAACTTTTGATGAGCTTAAACAGTCCATTAACAGGCTTACTCTTTCACTTCTTTTCCCTGATTAACGCCCTTTTTGTTCACCAATATTCATGTTGCTTGCCTATGCAAAACTTTGGCAGGCATAACTGATCTGTATGTGCATGTTGCCATCAACAACGAGGCAGCACAGAAGCTGTACAACAAATGTGGATTTGTCTATGAGAGCGAGGAGCCTGCATGGAAGGCTAGGTTTCTTGGCCGGCCCCGAAGGCTGCTTCTTTGGCTCGATCTAAAGAAAGACTCTTTGTGATTTTACGTGTAAATATCTTTGTTTATAGTTATATGTTCTTAATATATTATATATTAATTGTATTTTTCTCACTTCCGATGCCAAAAGTTTTTTTAAATATAGTGATACGGTTCCTTCTTCGCGCTTTCCCCTGGTTTGTTTGCTTGTTCTGCACATGCTATTCAGTTTGTTCAGATTTCAGAACACAATTATCTTTCTTTGAGCAATCATAATACAGTTCTGAGGCAAGAACCAAAGTATGCTAATTTGAAAGCTTTAATATAGTTTAACTAAATATACTATGATGACACCCACGATCTACTGTTATTTTCCATGTCTTGAATGAAGTATTTTCTTACACAACTTACAACATGTCTTACTTAAGTTGTCAATAATAACACTTTCCACCAAATGACACCTTGCAATCAAACGTTGCCTAATCATATCATTCCAAATAAGAATTAACTCAACAGTTTAAAGTCCACAATATTATATCACTTCGAATACAATATTTTTTGGCAAAAATATATGACAGTTATGGTCCAATGGCCATATAAATACTTTTATATAGAAAGAGGATTGAGCAGAGAACAGATGAGTTATTTCCATCTCAAATGGGCTCAGTGGGACGGAATTTAATGGACTTTGGGCCCTTACAGCATTTTCATTTTTTCTATATCAATTCTTTCATTTATTTGAGGTCCAAAATATAATTTCATACTTTTGGGGAAACTTTTAGACCAGTTACTAGTTACTACTAAGTAAAAATAACATACTGTTTTTTGGAACAAATACTCAGATTTTTGGAATTTTCCATTCCAAATTTGAAGTTTTCAAATCACCTCGAAATACCCTAAAGAAGTTCAGTTCTGATCCGGTTTGAGTTGATCGAATTTTGAGAGAACTCGCAAAATTGTGAATTGTAACCCTACTTGAGTCGTTCTCTCAACAATTGAATAATAAGTTTGAAATAAGACGCTCACTTGTTGCTCGGAAACATATTTAGTTTGAACCTAAAACAAGAAAACGTTTCAAAATTTTGCATATTAATTCATTGTAATTAGGAAAATTGCAAAAACACCCCAAATATCACTTTAAGTTTGAGATTTCTTAATAAGATGATCTGTTGCAAATACCCTCCTCCTAATTTGCATTGGTTTGAGATACCCCAATTGTTGTTGTTCGCCTAGTCCCGAGGCTGCAAAACTCACACGTGCTCATATGGATACTATTGCGCAACGAGTCGTGGTCATCACTTATGTCGTCCAAGCTTGATGACACAGGCCGTGACATCTCCAGTAGCACATCTTTCGATGGCGGTGGTCATGAGTCTCCGCTCTTTGACATCAGGGTCGTGGAAAGATGAGCTGTTGCACTTATAGGTGGTTGCTGGTTTCTTCGGCAGATTCAAGGACGAGGAAGATGAGCTCGGTGAGATACTTTATGGCTAAAAAAGATGAGTATGTGGGGGGTCTCCTAATCCGCGCGTCTGCGCCAGGAATGAAGGTGGCACGCACCTTTGTGCACTAATAGCGCTTAGCGCTAGGGGGTGGGCAGAAAAAGACCGAACCGAAAAGACCGAGACCGAGTAATTCGGCCATTAATTCGGTTCTAAGCAGTGAAAGACCAAATTTTATTTGATCAATTCGGTTAGTCTCCTCGGTTAACCGAATAGACCGAAAAGACCGAATTAACAAAAAAAAATATCCAAATGCAACCTACAATCCACTAAGTTCAATAGGATTAAACTCTAATTTTTTACATCCCTATTTCTTCTAGGCATGCAACCCAATAAGTGTCTTTTACTTATAAGTGGTTGCGAATTTTTTTGTGATTTTTGTGTTGAAAATTTCATATATGAAAATGTTGCTGAATTTCGGTCAGGACCGAAACCAAGACCGAATTTGTCGGTCCTAACATTTTTGTGTTGAAATTTGGTCTTCACTTTTCAAAACCGAACTGACCGAAAGACAAAGACCGAAACTTTTCGGTCAGACCAAACGCCCACCCTACTTAGCGCTTTGCTCTGCATCAAGAAAAAAATCACACACGCGTTTCCTTTTTTTAGGATAAAAATTTGTTATGTGTGTGTTTCTTCCTTTTTTCAGTTCACTGAAACAAAACTTTCAAATCACATTTACTCAGGATTTGAAAACTTTCAAGTCCAGATTTGAAACCTTTTAAGTCAAGATTTTTTGAAAACTCATATTTGAAAGTTTTCAAGTCAAGATTTGAATACTTTCAATTTAAATTTTTTAAAGAATCAACTCAGATTTTGAAACTTACAAATCCTGATTTGAAAAAAATTCAAGTCAAGATTTGAAAACTTTCAACTCAGATTTAAAAAATTTTAACTATAAATTTGAAAACTTTCAACTCAGATTTAAAAACTTTCATCTCATAATTCAAAACATTCAACTCAAATTTAAAAACTTTCATCTCAAAATTCAAAAATTCAACTCAAATCTTAAAAACTTTCGATTCAAATTCAAAACTTTCAACTGAAATTGAAGATGAAAGATTCAACTTCTAAAATAAAAAAATTGCGAAAAAAATCATCAAAAAGAAACGAAAAACGCGTGGACGTTAGCTTTTCCCTTAAAAAAAACGTGGACGCCGTCAGCCCCACGCTGCGCGCCAGTTCCGCATATGGTGCGTGCTAATTAATTTTCTCGAGCATGTGGTGATATCCATCTGGAGATGCGCTTAGTTATATAAAATATGCAAAAAATAGGCAACAAAGCACTCGAGAAGCAGCAACTGAGGAGGAATCTCAAACTAAGGTGAATTATGAGGAGGATATTTGGAATAAATTGTTTTATATAAGAGGAATCTCAGACCCGGAGTGATATGTGGTGTTTTTTTTTTACAATTCTCCCTAATTATTTTCATTTTGATTGGAGGCACATACGAATCACGTGACTACTCTACCAAGTTTAATCCTAAAAATTGATATCTTTTTAGTATTTTCTCAAAACAAACAAAATATAATAACTCGATCCGTTTCGAGTATTTTTCTCAAAATTAAAAAAAAACACGAGGCGCCCTTAAAAGCAAAATGGTTTAAGGGTACCGCTTCCATTTCCCTCGTCTGCCATGGCGTCTCCTTCCGCGATCGCACCAGAACCCCCACCCTACGCGACGGGGCGGAGGTCTCCCACGGCAGGGAACGCGCGCGCACGCAAGGGAGCAGTCCGATCGGCCGCAGGCGGGGCGGCCGGTCGTCTCGCACGGCGACGGGGCGTGTTGACTGTTGAGCCGTCGCAGCCAGGTGATCTCTTCGAGCGCCCTCAAGGTGTTCGACAGAATGCTCTGGCGACTACGCCGGTGGAATTTGAAGATGCGATAGAAATCCGATGTTTCAGCCGTTCCTCTAGTGAAAATCCACCGGATGATTTGGTTAACTTTTTACTATTAGGGGTGAGGAGAGTCCATTTCAGATGTACCTTTTCTTGGTTAAGAAATTGACGAGATGATCGCACGAATCAATATAGAGAGTCACTGGGTAAGTGTACCTTTCTTGTCCCTATAGACTTCACGGCAAACGGAAGATCTTCACACCATAATGCAATCTGGATACCTCTCTCTGCCTCATGGTCGAAGTCTCGAAATTTAACACAAGGTTTCCTATTTTTTTAGCTGATTGACTCCTTATGGTGGCTCATTGATTAATACTAGCCCTTCGTTTTCTGTCGAATTGAGGGGTAGTTCAAGTTTTATTTAGATCAGGACTTCAGGAGCAGTTCTATTTGAGAATATCATCTATGACTATGAGGTGTCAGGTGTGCCATTTGACTTCCCAATTAGTGAGTCTAATACTTTTAGGATTGGATTGTGTGGAGAATGAACTTCTTCAAATAGAGTTAATGCATAATCAAATGCTTATGAGTGGATGATATCTCAGACATTATTTACATCCTTGTTCTTAACAAAGCAACAGTTTTAATTTGAATATCTTGCCTAGCTGCACTTGATGCACGCCAGAAGAGGCCCAACCTATCTGCTACCCATTTAACCAACAATAATTTGTTTTCCTTCCCATACTGTGATTGTCGTTTCTTTCTGAATGTGTGCTCATGGATTCAGGTTCTTGCGCGTTGTAAACAACTCTGCACTATAGCATACATCAAGCATTGATACCTTATTCATGTGATCTGCCTCAAGGATGCCAGAATGCCTGAGACATATATGCGCTCAATTTTGGCCAATGTTTTTTCCCCGGTATGTGTTGATCCATGTTGGGCGGGTTTCACTTACTCTGAGTACCTTCTTCATGATTATATTACAGTACTTTACTCTGTACCTTCTAAGGGAAGGTGGTTGAAAACCTATAGTGAATAAACGAACTAAGCACTGACTGACTATTGTGCAGATCTTCTGGCCAAGCCTTTGTAAGAGGAGGACAATTGATAAAAATCAGTGCCCTGCACTTGCTAATCATTGAACAGTGGTATATAGATATCTTCTTCTCTACTTCCATGTGAAAAACTCTCTCAAGTAGATGGTCCGTGGTCCAAACAATCTCCATAATGAACTGTGTCATGTATAACAGTGCCATTTCAGGTTTGCGTTATTATTCGGAGAGCAGATATAATTTGGTCCCATCTTATTGACCAAGACTCTGAAGTGATATGAGAACTCTCATCATTAGGTGAGCTCAGAGCATATGCGCAAATCACATTTTGTTGCTATACATTTATGAAGTTCAAGGTTCATACAACCTCAAGCACTTTTCATGTCAATATCAAATGATCGAATGGGCATGTGGGATCAATAAAGCCTCACTGGTCACCAATAAATTTGCAGTTGTCCAAGTTTCAGTCTGACAGGGATTGTAATTTCACATGAAAATTGCTCTAGTCGAATGTTGCTGTTGGCATTATTGCCTAATATTTTATTTCTTAGAGAGCTCAGTTACTGTGCTTAAAGCATTATAAAGATTTTTTACTGTTCTGCTAGTTTGATTTATTTCATGGTATTTCCTCTTAGGTGATAGTTTATACTTCAGCTATGTGAAAAGAAATTTGATTGTCGACTACATGCTATCAGCGACATGCTCACTGGTACTACTTCATGTTTAGAACTTTAGATTAAAATTTTATCTGGAATATACTCTTTGAAGAATATTTCTGCTAGTTGCACTTGTGCCTTTTTACTTCTGTCAAGACTGATTGCTTATTCAATTTACTGCATGCTGAGTCCGTTGAAGTGATTTTGTAGGCAAAGACTTCGAGAATTCCTGTCTAGCCCCAGCTTACAACAATATCATTGACAGGCTCAGTGCAGAGAAATACATGAACCTAGCCCTCTTGGAGCAATGTGTAAGGCCATAGGTTCTTCAAGATGCAAGAGGTCACAGATGACAATGTATTAATTTCCTTCTCTAAGGTCAGAAAGCATTAAGGGATGCTCTACTTCAGGTTCTGTGAAGATAGTGAGAAGGAAAATCCCCGGATGCAGCCGATTTAGGCGTTTTGGTATCATATCAGATACAGGTCTGCTCTAAATGTATCACATGTGCACACATGTTATATCTAATAATAGATTCTTTATTCTGTTCAAAATAGGTTCTATTTGTCATTCAGTTTTTCAAATAGGTTCTATTTCCCATTCAGTTTTCCCCCTTTCTTATTGGCCTCTCAATGTCCTTGTGGGTAAAATTATGCAGGTAACCCTACTGATTTACTGAACATGAATCAGACCCATTAAAGACTCAATTATGCATATGTATCCCATAAAAGTTTCATAGTGAAGGGGAAAAAATGTGGAGGGACTCAATGTTTTTCTCTTCCAGGAAGAAAAATACTCTCAATTCTTTGATCCAATCTGGAGCCCAGTTACTGGAGAAGAGTGGTTCAGCTTCAGTTCACCTGTACCTTTTAAACTGAGGTAGGTCTTCCTTCCATTCCTCATTTTACTCCTAGGTTTTCTTAATGATGAAACCAAGAGAAACTGGTGCAGCCTTCAGGCCTTCACCTACCTGCTTGTCATGCTTTCTGGGACATCTGGCTGGAAAAAGCCGTGTTCTGTGGATATTCTGTAGGGTTTGTACTACCACTAGAGTTAGAAACTGCAGAGCTAGAAGGAAGGATTGATCAATGGATGCCCTGATCGATGGGGTTCCTCGCCTGTAAAATTTGTTGGGTGGGCCATTCTCTGCAGATCATTGGGACAGTGGGGGCCCATCTGTACGCTGTACCCACTGTGAGCTAGTAATATCCACAAAAACCCTTTTAACCCAACCCCTCCCTTAGTTGAATCAGAATTTATGGCTAGCATGAAAGGGACCATTCGGTAGAAGATTTTAGGGGCTATAATCTTATAACTTACCCGCGGTTTTTATTTATCCAGATCTTCCGCCTCTTCTTTTGAAGGAATCATTTTCTTCGTGTGAGAGTCTATTTTGATAGTGTAACATCCTGGTCCAATTAGGATTTAGTATCACCTTACTAGTTTAGCAGGGTGAAACCAACTTACAAGGTCTCTTCCCTCCCAACCGTGTTACTCCAGGTTAACCTTTTTACACGAAGTGATCGATGATGAAAGTGTTAGTGGGGTGGTATGTGTAAGTGAGCCCACCCATCGGATGGAGGTTCTGGAGGGAGGGTTGTTACAAATAGCGTGTTTGTTTTGTGAACAAAATGTTCGTCATACAAAGCTAATTACTTGGGAGATAAAGTACCAACCTAGACTTTTTTGGGCTTGCCTTCTCCCAAAATTATGAACAAGTCTTGGATTGCCCATGAGGACAATCTTTTGGATAGATTTTGCAACACTAGCTAAGCAAAGAGAGTTACAAAAAGCCCCAGTCTTAACATGTATTTGTCAATTCTGTAGAGGATAGAAATTGTTTAGAGGAAGTTGTTTGGTTATATAATCTGGTCTTGTTAATTGTTCTATGAAGTATTGGTAATTTTCAGTTTGTGTGAAGTGACAGATATAACGGAAAACCACCAAGCTGAAAAATCACCATAAGGAGCATAGTCACGAAGAAAGATGCTGCTCATCCAACAAGGCAGTAAAGAGAGTGCAGTACAAGGTACCGTACCTGAATTTTTTTTGAGTGTACAGTGATGGCACATGCACGCATGTTCGCATGTGCCCTAGATATTGTACGCTTCTAATGATCTTGATGTTTATTATTTGTTTATTCAAGTACAGTACCTTTTTATTTATTGCCTTCTGTATTTGTTTATCTCTGCCTCGTTTTAAGTATATATATTGAACTCAGAAACTTGAATTATATATCCTCTTGGTACTTTATCCATTCATCTCTGTAGAATCTATTGTGCATGCTCATCTTCGGATAAAGGTTCCATGTAGGATACTGTTTCACATGAAGTTTAGAGAAAACTAAGCATTTTCTGAATTATTTAATCTAAACTAACTATTTATACCTGCTATTGTTAAAACCAGCTAGGGTACATGGCTATAACCACTTGCATTCATAAAAAAGGAACAGATATACCTCCACAGACCAACCGGCATAAATGTTTTCCTTCTCTCTCTCTCTCTCTGTAATAAAGAAGTAACTAAATACACACTAAATACGCAGGTATTTTCATAGAACATCCCTATTCAACCATTATTACTCCTATGCAGTATATGTCGGCCAGGATTGCTTCCAGTACTGACATGCACCAAAATAAGGCCTGGGCCAAACCAAGAAAAAAGAAAAGAAAAAGAAAAATGCAGAACAGATCCTGTTGACCATGGTTGATCATCTTGGTGACCACCAAACAGCACCAGCCATCAGAAAAGCTGTTTATGAATATATATATGTATACATATATGATCATCTCACATGCATGCATCTATATAATCTTGCACTGTTCAACTGCACAAAGTCACTAACACCAGGTTTTGATGCACTGTACTGTGTACATGCTGAAAAATTGCAGATGCTTGATCGGAAACAAGACACGAAATTTCAGAGGCACACCGAACATGAGGAAGGAAGGCTGCTACCACACAGCCAGAGACGACGAGGCTGGACCGCCGTCGTCGTCGACGTCCATCTACAGGTGAACCTGTCACTCGCCAGCTGCTGGCTCTCACCATCGATGGATGATGGGTACAGAAGAGGAGGAAGAAGAAGAAGGAAACGACGACGACGACTCGCATGCGCGGCACGGACTCCGAGGGAATGATGGCACGTCGTGTTCATGCAAATGGTCCATGGCAGGCCCCCTCCTATGATCGTTTTCTCAGAAGGGGCGTCAGATGGACACATGATGAGATACCACAGCCATTGTTTTCAGAGAGGCATGAATATCATCAGGGCAGCCATGGTGTACCACAGCTTCAGAGCAGAAGAATCTGGTGAAATATATCTCAGAGCTCAGAATTAGATACAGATTCTCCAGATTTCAAGCAGGATTAATTATCTCACCACATGCGAGATGCCAGAGGGCAGTACTGCGGAGGATTTGTTTCCGTTTTGAGGTTGTTTCGGAAGGGTGAAGGGAACTTTCAAGTTGAGAACTTGAGATCGATGCATGGTCAATAGATGAAATCCATGTGCTGATTGAGAGGTGCAAAGTTTTGGTACTTGAAATGGTCGGTGTGCCTGAAATTCAACGCGGGGAACATGTACAAAGGTGAAAACAACAAGACGAGAGAGAGATATCATGCTGGAATCTGGATCTACAGCTTATATATATCTCGCCTTCGCAGATGAAGATGTGACCGGTGCAAGCAACTGTTTTTTGTGAATCTCTCTTTTCTTTTTCCTCTATTGCCTACATGTTTGAGGCAAAATTCCTGCTTCCAAACGGGTGCCATTCAGACACAACAACAGTAATTCTGTACCAAATCCTGGATCCAAGACCGGTAAATCGGATGATTACCGTTGTGAGATGGGAACCTTATTGTCGCTGTACTTGCAACAGTGTGTTCCCGGTGAATTCTACAGTACCTTCCAATGATGCTCAGAGATCAGTACGAAGCAAATGCTGGCATCTCTGATCATAACACCACCTCGCCAAGAACGACAAACAAAACACAGGGAAAATAAAGATGCATTTGTTCCTCGGATCCCTCTGCAATGGCCAATGGCCATCTTTGCTCATCTATCTCTGCTAAATTATTTTCTTCTCTACTGAGAATTCACAGAAAAACAAGCCCTAGTCTCATCACATTCACAGTGGATGCAAGGAATGGAATAGGACATTTTTGTGTACTCTGCGAAGCCGTTATCTCTCTACAGGGAGGGTGACAAACACAGGAAAGAACAAGAAGAAGGTGACTCACCAATTCTACTGCAGATGACTGTAAGTGTGAGTGACATAAAGGGTGCAGACAAATGGAGCACTAAGACTGATCTGGCAGGATGTGTTTGCTGATGCTGCACAGCATCAGAGCCATCTGGATTTTGAGGAATCAATCAAACATTCATAGGTGCTGGGAGAAAAATGTGGTCAAATTTGTTTTTCAAAAGGAGCTTTCCTAAGTGCAACCTTTTTTCAAGGAGCTAAAGTTATGAACAAATGTAAGAAAATTACTCTTTAACCTTTTGTTTAATTTGGTTTTCCAAGTCTCCATAATTTCATTGTTCGATAGACCCCATAGTACTATGTTTCTTTAAGTCTTTTTTTTTTGTCATACTGACATATTTTGTCATACATACCTTGCCAGCTGATCAAGTTGCACGCGTGGGATAATAGGGAATAAGTTGGATTTAGTGTCATGTTATTATTCATAACATACATAGGTGATGACTCATCGCCTTTTGGCATGGCCATCAAAATTTTTAATCACCAAATCCTTGTTTGCCACTAAGCACCATCTGTAGCAGGATAAGAACAGCAGCAAGAAGACAGAGGTGACAAGCCCATCTCCATGTTTCAAGGGGAGCAAGCCTTTAGGGGATGGGAACACTAAACAAAGCAATTTAATTGCCCCTTGCTAGTTGCTACCTTGGATAAAACCAAGCTTACCTTTTTCTTTTTTTTTTCCTAATCAGAAGCATGTGCAGGTTTACTGATGAAATGAAAGCATGGATGCAGTGTCCACTACCCAAGAATCCAAGTGGACATATCTGATTAGTGTGACCAATCTTTTTTCTATTTCACCCAAAGTAAGGGCAAGGATAGAACATAGTAGGGCAGCCTCTAGAGAGCCCTTTACATCTCTATCATCTGGCATATGGGGGGTCACATGTTCTTCTCAAAAATCATAGTAAACAGATCGGGTCAAATCTCTCCTTTTTTCTTTGATGGCGGGTCAAATCTCTTCAAAAAGCACCTCTTAACTCATCCTGATATAAATATAAGAACCAAAACCATCAATTCCTCACATGATTCTCTAGCTCTATGCCAATATGAACATCTGATTAGGTAACTCATTCTCTAAATAAAAACTGTGCCTTTTGTCCTAATCAATGTTGTGATCAGCCTTTACAGAGAAAGGAAAGCAATCTTAGCCTTTTGGAACAAATGGCATGTGGAGATTAACTAGGAGCAAAGCATGCATCACACACACACTACGATCCTAGTAAGCAGTAGTAGTAGCCCAAGAACCAAAAATCTCAAAAGTATCTGATTAGTTTGACCAAATCACCCCAAGTTGCATCCTAAATTTTGGGCAGGAAAGGTGAGGCCAGAAGGTGTGGGTCCCACCTGGCAGAGGGGGTGCTACTGCTAGCCCCCTCTTCAGATCTCTCTAATAATAATTCTTGAAAGGAGAGACGCATTGCTTTGGCAGGACAGGAGGAGCCCATCCATGTGTGTCCATGTGTCTGCATGGCCAAAGGCACCTGAATAGCAACATGTGGTTCCAGGGGGACAGCCTCACCAAGCACAGGACACCAGTCCTTGCCCAGCAACCTATTGACTACTAGTGTCATAGTGTGTAGCTATCACTGCATTGCCTTGTGTGCCATTCAGAAATTATGGGGCCATCCCCTCATATGTTGGCAGTTGGATTTGATGCTAATATGAAGAAATCGACAATTCATCGATCTCTCTGATCTTCTCTGGTTCTCTCTCTACCATGTTACTAGCTAGAGCTTTGGAGCCAATTACAACACTTAGTATTTAATGATGATGATTTGGCATGAGTGTTCTCTGCATATTAACTTGCTTTGGTAAAATAATGGGCCTAGAAATCAAATCATATCTTGTTGAAATGCAAAGGAACACACTACTAACCCTTACAATTTTTCATGCTCCTAGGCTCATCACAAAGTGCAAACAAGGTATTTAATTACTGAATCTTTCATATTGTTTCTTCTTTTCTGTATTGTTTCTTCTTTCATAGTGTGATATATATGATGTCCAGCTTACTACTCCCTCCATTTCATATTATAATTCGTTTTGAATTTTTTCTATGTTAAACTCCTTTAGATCTGACCAAGTTTATAAAATATATAGCATTTTGTGCATATATAGGAGGCACTATAAATGTTTCTTAACATTGGTAAGATTACCACTAAAGCATATATAGGAGGCACATGATCTTTTGTGCAGTTTCTGAACATCTTGTTAGTTTCTAACACATTCTTGTTTATATATAATTCAAGCTGCATGGTCTTGCAGGCTCTACAGGCATTCCACAGTGTCCTAGAAATGCAAAATGGATACATCATAATTTATTGAAGAGGTCTCTTTTACTCCCTCAGTTTAATATTGTAAGACCCTTTGATTCTTTTTAAGGTCAAATATCTATAAGTTTGATTAAGCTTATAGAAAAATATAATTACTCTTACAACACTAAATTAGTTCCATTAAATCTAACATTTAAATATATTTTGATATTATGTTTGTTTGGTGTCAAAAATATTGCTACGTTTTTTCTGTAACCTTATTCAAAGCTAAAAAGTTTAACTTAAAAAAGTTAAAAGCATCTTATGATATAAAACAAAGTATTTTGGAAGAAGCGGGACACATCATTTGACTATAAAAAATGTGGTATAGTGGTTAACAACATGTACAACATACTCCTATCAATTGACAGACAGATCAGATCGATTGTCCCTTGCGATAATTCTATTCTAGTATTTAATTATATGTTGTAAAATTTGTTTATTAAGAATAAAACAAATGTGTTAATTGAGCATTATATTGTGCCTTGTTTGACACTATGGCTTAACAGGGGCTAAAAATTTCGTCTGCCATAGGTATGTGCAGGCCAATAATTAAGCACATTAATTCTTTTAATAACAAAATAAATGAGCCAAATATATATGTGGTGTTGGCAGCAACACGTTGACTGTATCAACAAAGGATTTAGTCCGATCAACTGCAACGAGAACACGGTTGAACAGTGCACATAGTTATCTTGAAGCTGCTACTACTGTGCATTGGAAGCTAGCTAGAATGCACATCTTGTATAGGTTCTGGCCTGAACCTAGTTTAGCTGCACTCTCTGGCCATAGCTAGAGTTTGTCCCTGTACAATTTTCATCAAAATTAGTTACAAATTTATCTAGAATGCATGACGATCAAAAAATCTCGAGCTCTCGTTGGTTCTCATGTTGTACATGTTCCGTAAATTTTAAACGTATGTTGTGTTGGCTGTGTGTATCCTTGTAGTGTCTTATGCTCTTCGGTTATCATAATAATTAAAAAGTAAAAAAAAAACTGATAAATAAGGTTAGATAGATTGCATGATATGTAACTTTAAAAATGGAATTAGTAATCCCCATGTGGATGCCATGTGACTGGCTATTTTTTCAATTTTGGCGCAAAGAGAGGAGAATGGTGTGTGGAAGAGAAAGCTAGTGGGCATGGATGCATGCATACACAAGCATTGCCCCCACAGCTACAGAATATCATGCTTCCATGTTACTGCCTCACTGCCACTGCACTCAAATGCTCTCTCTCTCTGGCCACCAAGTACTATGCAAAGTCAAGGAAACCCCTCTTGCTAATGGGGATACACATGACACATGCATGCAAAGCTGCCTGCCTGTGCAAGAATCATGCAGGGCATGCAGCATGCTCCTCCAGTCCTCCTCCTGGCTTATTTCTCAACACTATGCTGTGTGTGTGGCCTTATTGTACCATCTAATTGCCACTTGTAGTCATGCTTGAAACATTGATTAGGCATGTGCATTGCTTAGACATGGAGAAAGTTCTGACTAATCAATGGTATTACATGATTATCTGAAGTTTTGTTTAGCCTGATGTGATGGTTCTACTATAGACATTGAAGTGCAGAATAGATTCAGTTATAGCTTATGGAAAAAGTCTCTCTCATGATTCTTGTTTGCTGAATGCATGGAACTGAGTTATTTCTGTAAGAAAAAGAAGAATTGTTGTTGGATCAACTATAAAAGTACTATTTCCATGCTTCAAATTCAAAAGTAGGGATTTCAAAGAACAAAGGCTATGGATATATGAGGGAATGAAAAGCTAATGACCAGACAACTGATATTTTTAAAGAACAGACTTTCTGAACTCGAAATGTCAGACTACACACCACGCTATAATTGGAACACATGATTCTCAAGTGATCTTTCTTATGAATGTTTAGAGTAAGTTCAGCCATTTATCACAATAGTAGGAGGTAACAGATAACAACAATATCTGTAGGTAAAATACACAATCTTGTTTTGGGTGGAAGAATAATTAACTTTCCATCAGTTGCAGGATGATTTTATTGACAATATCAAACATAAAAAGAATCCATTGGCCTTACCTTTTTTGCAAGACTTGATATTGTAATCAAGCCAGAAAATAAGCAATCAAGGACCTGATTAAGGAGTCCTCTTTGGAAAATGGAAATGTCAGCTTTTTCTCCTGTAACAATATTTGGCATTAATGAGGACTATTTAGGTGTTATTAGGGTCCAAGTGGGGGCTAGTCCACCATGTGCTAGCATGTGCATGGTCTGTCTTCCATCCCCTTCTCTCTTCCCAACCTCTTATAACATGTCCCCAAAAAAGTGCATTCTTTTTTCCCAACTTTTTTTTTCCAATCATTTTGCATACTTCAGAACTTTCCATTTCTTACCCCCTAAGCTTATTTAAAATAAATAAATAATCTGTATAAAACCCATCAGTTGGAAGTTATATAACTACTTTCACAGTGAAAAAGGCATTTGAAACTGGGTTCCTCTTTGTGTAATAGATATTTCTTCTCTTCCATTTCTGCAGTACACCCATTTTTACCCTCATTTGAATTAAAAATAACAATCATCATTGACGCACAAAATCGAGTCAACATATATTACTTGTCCAAAACAAGGGAACACTACTGCATAACATTAAATATTTTCAGTAGTCTCTCATACTTTTCTCAGAAAGAAAACAACATATATATACAACACAAATTAACCTCATGGTGGACCAAAGCACCATTAATTAACTCATACTACACTTCACATCAATTAAATAAGCTGTGTATACTTTTAACCACCAAAACCCATGAACAACCCCCCAAACTTTATTACCCTTATCCAGAACAAAGTGATATACTATATTCCATATGAATATTTAGGAAACACCAAAACATACTTTTTTTACTAGAGACTAAACAAACTAAAAAATTCCAATAATTTTTTTTGTCAGCAATAGGGCCCCACCTCCCCCCCAAAAATACCCCCAAATGGATGGTTGAAACAGAGACAATAGTCCCTGCACACACAGCAATGAATAGCAGCTGTAAGATGGCCACATGCAAAACCCAATGCCACATGCATCTTTCTTCCCTTGCTTCTTCTTCTCCTTCTTCTTCTTTATATATTTACTTAAACCCATCATCCATCTCCTCCTACAACTACACAAACCCATCACCTTTCTCTTCTTCTTCTTCTTCTTCTCCTTCTCCTTACCAAGAAACCCCAAGAAAGTGAGGTGTAGTGACATTGGTTGTGAGAAAGCAGCAATGCATGCTCCAAGAAAGTTCAAGAAGGCGTTCATGGAGCGGCTCCTGCTGAGCCTGCAGGTGGCCGGGCTCACGTCCAAGTCCATGGGCCTCCGGGAGCGCCGCGACGCCGTCAGGCTGTCCTCCGACGTCGCCATGGCGTCGGCGCGCGGCCGCGCTGCGCCCTGGGCGCGCGCCCTCGTGGCGCGCCACGCCGCCGAGCGCCGCAACGAGCCGCTCCTCCGCCGCATCATGGGCGGCGACGTCTACGAGCGCGCGGTGTCCTCCTCCTCCTCCGCCGCCGCCACCGCCGGTGCCGCCGTGGCGAGGAGCAGGAGGATCGTGAGGAGGTCGCAGAGGGTGGCGTGCAGCTCGAGGAGGAAGCGGCGTAGCCTGGCAATGGCGGCGGCGGCGGTGAGCGGCGGCGGCGCATTGGCGGCGAGGAGGATGGTGAAGGGCAGGCTCCGGCTGCTCCGGCGGCTCGTCCCCGGCGGCGAGGCGCTTCGCGGCTTCTCGCTGCTAAGCGAGACGCTTGACTACGTCGTGTGCCTCAAGACGCAGGTGGAGCTCATGCACAGCCTCTGCAAAGGATCCCAGCAGCAGAAGCTGTATCTGCAGCTGGGATGAAAAATGAAATGCTGATATGATCCTGGTATGTATGTAAAAATGTGTTCTTTTAAGATAATGGATTAAAACTCGGTCTCAACATTCAACACGGATGTACACAGCCAAAGTCTGGAGATGTTTGTGCTGTAATTTTTCTTTTCTTGTTTCACTTTGGTAGTTGATAACTTCATGCATATGTGGAACATGATCTAGTTAATTAAGTAGAATTAGTTAATTTCACTTTTTGTTTTGTGAAATTCAGTGTTAAAACTGAGAGTGAGGGTGGTACTACTCAGTAATGACTAATGATGGTACTACTTTCTCAGTGACTGAGACATTAGTACATCACTCTCTTTTGCACCAATGTAAATAATCTGGCTTATGCATGGTACGTCTCATGAGTCATTGTTCAATTACTTCACTCCAGAGTGTTAGAGATCTCCTTTTTGTTTCCCTTCTACTGCATGATTATCTTTTTTTTTTGTAATTCAAGATTTCATTAATTTCATTTTTTTGTGATCTTTTAAATTTTCTTGGATTTTTGTTTAACAATTAAAATAAGCGTCCTAATTCGAGTTCATTGAAAATTTTGTCACCATTGAAATATGGATAATTTGTTTGTGAGGCTTGAATATGGTTTCTTTTTTACCATTTCCTTCATTTTTTGTCCTACATCATAGCTATTTCTTTTTAGTTCAGTTCAAGCTGAGGTCCTTGCTTCTTAGTATGCGGTTTTGTTCCCTGAAAAAATAGAACCTTTTATCCCACAACACCTTTATTTCTCATTGCTTCCTCGGCAATTTGTCTTTCCGAACTTCCCTTAATTTTGTCCAGAGATTGTTCTCCCTTTCTTACTTTGCATTTGGCAAGAATATTTGTCTCTCAACAGATAATTCAACTACATATCCTTCTGGCAGTTAACATTCTCTGTTCTTGACACTTGACAGGCACAGCTGCTGCCAGACTGCATACCTGCATGAGATGTGTGAGAGGAGTTAATGGAAAGCTCTAATTAACACACACTTATGCACAGAAATCAAGAGGCCAATGGATGCATGGGAGAGAGGCAGAGAGCAGAGCTCAAAAGGCTCAAGGAGCCAGCTTACTGTAGTTAGTTAGTACTACTAGTAGTACCACTGTAACTATTGTGCAAGTACATGTCAGTGCAAAGATGGATCTTGGTTTTAGGTGTATCTCCTCCTAGTGGCTAGGATGAAGAAAGCCATAATCCATTTGGTGAAAAAGAAGTTTTGATGTCGATTAATTACCTAGTGCTTGTTATTAATTGGGGAGGGAGATCAGGCCATATGCATGTCAGCATGTATGTTTAGTCTCCAAATCTCAATGAAATGGAAATCTTCTGATGGTTCAGTTTCAGTGGGTCTGGCATGTGCAGAAAAATTACAGGCTTGTATTTTTCTGGCCAAACTGGCCATGATGCATAAAAAACATGTCGTAAGGGAACTTTGGGACAAAACAATGACTTTCTTCTTCATAAAAATTGACCATCAATGTAGATCTGTTTTTAAAAATGAAATTTTTTTTTCCTATAAACAGCCTGTTTTCGTGTTACCATGCAATTTTTTCCCCTTAAAAATAAGCTATTTAAGGTGCTACATCTGTACCTTGTCCTTGTTCCCTTTGTTTTTATGAGAACAACTTTACCTGAAAACTGAGACATGTGAGATTCTTGCTAAGCTCAGAAAGAGGACTCCACAAACCCATTATCGTACTACTTACACTACTATAGAAAAGTTTTTTTTATAGTACACTACTATAGAAAAGTTTTTTTTACGAGACCCCCGGTAGATTTCAGGCAAACCGTAAGTGGCGCTGCCTGGAAAAACCGGTCCACCGGAGCCCGATCATCACCCGCACGGAATAATCTATTATCCCGTGCAAGCGTCTTAATACGATCGCACGCGATAATGGAGATTATCGCGTGCGATTGGATTAAGTCACCCGCACGGGATAATAGATTATCCTGTGCGGGCCGCTTAACGCAATCTCACGCGATGATGCATGCCATATATTGCCCCCAGCCCGAGCTTGCCCCACTCAATCCTGGCGTTTTCTCTCTCCTAAACTTGACACAAATTAGGGGGGAAGGTTTTCAACCTCAAACCTTTGCTTGGGATCCATATAAAAGGTGATATGCTTATTGTTATGCTTTCTCTGCTTCCACTTATTTTAATTTTTATCGGTGCAATACGATGGAATTTGCACTTTTTAAATGGAATAGTGTAGGCACTTTTTTATTTTCAGCTAACATATATTGCTTGCATGTCATGTTTTTAAAAGTATTTAGCAGTCCAAACATTTTTAATGGATTCTTGGTTAGGTCTGCCTCCATTTATTTCAATTTTCATCGGATAAAACGAAGATTTTTTTCATTTTTGGAAATGGACAATTTTTTATTGATTAAATATATTGTTTGCATGTATAAATTTGAATAGTATTTAGTACTGCATAGTACTTTAATTTACTCTTTGTTTAGTTTCCTCTATTTATTTCAAATAGTGGAATGTGACGAATATACCAGTTTTGCAAATCTAGAAATTATAGTTAATTTTTCATTTTTTAAATTAATATTATTGGAATCACTAGTGCACAAAGAGTAATATAATGTCCGTTTAAGTTGTATCGTTTTTTAATATGATTTAATAAAGTATAATTTGACTTATCAGAGATGTTTTTTAGGAGATGGATCGGGCATGGATGTACGACACAAGATGAACTTATCCGGCATTCTTGAAGGAAGCCTCCAAATTTGTTGATGAGGCAAAGGCACATGCTTTGAGGGAGAACAGGAGGGATATTTTTTGTCCATGCTTTGAATGCAAGAACGAAAAGATGCTGCGAGACCCAAAGAAAATTTTGGGGCACATTGTAGAGCATGGATTTAAGGATGATTACAAGATATGGATTTGTCATGGGGAAGTCACCGTTCGTAACGAAGAGGCTGATGTTTTTTGCTTTGATACGGGAGAAAATTTTATAATCGAAAACATGTCCCAGGGAACGATCCCGGAATGTGGTCGCTCTGGTATAGATGATGCAGATATTGATTTTGATCTGGAGAGGATATGTTGCAGCACGTTGAACCAGAGGTCCTAACTTGTACAAAACGAGGGTTGGACAATTGGGAAGCGTTGGAAAAAGCAGCGAAGGAACTTATTTATGACGAATCGAAAGGATGTGACAAGAACTATACGGTGTTGCGCTCTGTGCTTGAACTTCTCATATTGAAGGCCAGACATGGATGGTCGGACACTAGCTTCAACAATTTGATGGATCTATTGAGAGCTAAGCTTCCTAAGTCGAATTTGTTGCCGACCAACACATATCAAGCCAAGAAATTGATATGTCCATTATCTCTAGGTATTCAAAAGATTCATGCATGTGTAAATCATTGTATACTGTACTGCAAGGAATACGCAGATTTAGACTTTTGCCCAACACGTGGGACGAGTCGGTACAAGACGGGCAACGGAGCCTCAGACAGAGAGGTGGTCGACCAAGATTCATTGGTGGGTGCAAAAAAAAAGATTCCGGCTATGGTGATGTGGTACCTGCCAGTGAAATATCGCCTGAAGCGGCTGTTTTTAAACTGTACCGATGCCGAGTTGATAAGATGGCATCAATAGGGTCGGAAAACAGATGGTATTATTCGACACGGACGGAATTTTCATAGGACCCGAGAAATGTAAGGTTTGCCTTGAGCACGAACGGAATGAACCCGTTCGGTGATTTAAGCAGCTCACACATCACTTGGCCAGTGCTGCTCACCATGTATAACTTGCCTACATGGATTTGCAAAAGCGAAAGTAAATTTTGTTGACTATCCTTATACAAGGGCCAAAATAGTCTGGGATTAACATAGATGTGTTTCTTGAACCATTGATGGAGGACATGCAAGAAATGTGGAAAGAAGGGTTTACGTGTGTGGGATGAGTACTGCAGTGAACATTTTACTCTGCGTGCCATCATATTCGTTACCATCAATGACCTGCCGGTGAACTTTTCGCTCCCCGGTCAGCTTAAGGGGAAGTTTGGATATCTTATATGTATCGATAACACGTCGTACAAGTACCTCACCTCCTCAAACAAGGTAGTGTACATGCGTCATCGTCGGTTTTTAGCACAGAGGCACAAGTGGCGTGCGATGAACAGATTATTCGACAAGACAGTAGAGAACGATCTTCCTCCTGAAACACGAACTGGTACACAAGTCTTCAACATGACAAAGAAGATTAAGGTCATGTTCGGGAAGGGAAAGAAGAAGGCAGGCAAGAGGAAGAAAGCAATGGATCAGGATAATACAGATATAACAGATCAGGAAAATACATTGCTTTTCAAGAAGCACTCAATATTTTTTAGGTATCTGGAATACTGGAAAGACCTAGAGATTCATCATGCCATTGACGTAATGCATCTGGAGAAGAATGTGTTCAACAACACCGTTGGCACTTTACTAGACATCCCGAGTAAGACGAAAGATGGGCTGAAGTCACGTACCGACCTTCACCCAAAAGAGCTGGCAAATGGGAAGATCAGTATTCCTCTGGCATGCTACTCACTGACACCAGAAGAAAAAAAGGCTTTCTATAGATGCTTGCATAGTTTGAAAGTCCCGATTGGTTTCTCATCGAACATCAGAAAACTTATATCCATGAAAGATTTGACCATCTCTGGGTACAATGCTCATGACAGTCACAATATGTTAACTGTCTTCCTACCTATTGCTATAAGAGCGGTCAAGCCAGTTCACACTAAGGTAGTGATAACAAAGTTGTACTACTTTTTCAATCGAATATCACAGAAGGTTTTTGATCCTGAAGAGTTAGGTCTCCTTCAAACATTCGCAATTGAGACAGTTGTGTTGAGATGTTTTTCCCTCTATCTTACTTCAATATGATGGAGCATCTGATTGTCCACATCATCCCTCATATTATCAAAATTGGTCCCCTATACCTACATCAGATGTGGGCATACGAGAGGTACATGTCGGTTCTGAAAGGGTATGTACGTAGTCGAGCTCATCCAGAGGGATCAATGATAGAGGGGTACACAACTGAGGAGGTGGTTGAGTGCTGTATAGATTACATGAAAGATGTCACACCCATTGGGATACCCCTCGCTCTATACGAGGGTCGGTTAATTGGGAAGAGGACCGTAGGCAAGAAAAGGTTTATGATAACGACTACAAAGCTGTAGAGGAAGCACATAGCAGGGTGCTGCAACAGCTCGCCGTCCTTGAGCCATACATTGAGAAACACATGAACGAGATTAGAGCCTGCAACCCCAGAAGACCGGTGACTTGGATCTCAAAGGAACAAAAGCACAAATTTCCTGAATGGTTGAAGGATCAAAACCTGTTGTTCGGTGAATTGCTCGAGGAAAAAACATTGCAGAGGCTGGCAACTGGCCCAACTAGCCTCGTGACCTCATTGCAAGGGTACAACATCGGCGGATATACGTTTTACATGAATGGCATGGACAAGAAAAGCGCAGCTCAGAATAGTGGAGTTCGTGTGGAGGCATTGGATGCAACAGGTGAGAAGAAGTCATACTACGGGATCATACAAGACATTTTGTACAATTTGTTTTGCAAACGAATGTATCAAACTGTTGATGCGAAAAACACACACTGGCCTGAGAGATTTGCTTTACTCTAGTGCAGGTCCAAAACTTGCTTTTGGGTTCAATAGGCGTGCCAGTTGATTTGATCCTGCAATCAACAAGATGAAACAGGCAAGTTTATTAGTAAACGATAGTCAATCGGCCAGGCAGCCGATATCATATCGTGATGTAACCTAGCCGATGCAATATAGCATGGATCGGTTGTAAGGTATATTCAATGATAAGCTAACCCTAAATTTGATACATGGACTGAAAATATCAGTATTACATAATCTATCTATTAATATTACTTTAGAAATCAGCAACTGAGATAGATCGGACTTAACCGAGACAGTATAAATTGCTCAAGTCTAAAATAACATGAAATAACGATTATATATACTCATGTCATAGCCGATGTCCAGATTTAAGCATGTATTGGCTATAGCTCTGATACAACCCTATGCTAGGATATTTTCTGGCAACAAATATATCCAACTATTACCAATTAGATTAGTAATAAGTCCAATATATTTATATTAGACTAGATCCTGATATAAGGGGCAGGTATAACATATTAAACAAAGCAAGAAACTATTGAAAACAACTATACCAGGTAAGATCGACTGAAACCCCGATACTATCCTTATTAACAACCATAAAGCAGGCTAGAGATCACGATTCTAAACATGACTTAATAGATCAAACTTAATTGATGTAGCATTAAGTATGAAAAAAAGCATAATATCTAGACAATCAAGCCGATGGTTGCCTTTTCAGGATGGTGGATACATTATATAATTCAAACCAACAAGACGATCTAACTGTTATCGATAAAACCCTAGATGGAGATTGGCCGATACAAGTAGATAGCATTGTCAATCTAAATTATATAACGTATATGATAACTCGGAGACTCACGAGATAGAATTAGAGTGTCATAAAGATGTAAGCACTAATTCCGATAATGCAAACCGCCATAACAAGACTTACCTCTTCACCAAAGATCAAACCTGATGCAGCTCGACTCGAAAGCAAGAACTCGTCGAAAGTAAAAGAATAAAAGGTTGGTGATGCGCCGAGATTGATTGAAGTGTTGTTGTTTTTATTCATAAGACCTCGGGTTTATATTTATACCCGAAAGTACAAACTTTGTCCAAGATGGAAACGACTCACATTGTCCTAATACAAATCCAACTAGCAAACAAGTCCCTTAGACGGACTCTTACCGAAAATATCTATAAGGACAGTACAGATAATCCTAATTAATAAATACATTTGCCAATTCTGAACTCTATCCTTGCCTGGCAACATTGTCTCAAACTCTTCCTTGAACCCGATATTGATTATTCTTCCAATATCGGCCATATTGGCTATGCAGATCAGACTCGGTTGCAGCCGATACGTTCTTCCAGCCGATGCGCACTCCATTTATGAGAATTCCACATATCTTCAATTCCGCCTCGAATTGGACTTCGTTTCCGATTTACATGCTTGCCAAATTTTATCGTCAACACAAACTTATGGCTTGCGAATGAATGTGGTTCCATGTTTATCCCTATTATATGTCGTTCTCAATTTCTATGGTTGAATAATCTATTTGCATTAATCATATGGTTGAATAATTATATTGATTAATTAATTTGTGGTTTCATTAATATACATGGGATTTAATTAGATGGGATTTAAATTCATTTGTGGTTAATTATTTGTGATTACATTTCTATGGTTGAATAATTTATTTGTATTAATCATATGGTTGAATCATTATATTGATTAATCAATTTGTAGTTATATTTTTGTGTGCAGAATTTTTGCGTGCGGGTGGGTTAAGCCGACCGCACGGAAAAAAATCTTCCCGTGCTGGCGACTTAAGATGACCGCACGGGTAGATATTTTTCCGTGCGGGTCTCTTAAGTCTCCCGCACGGGAAGATATTTTTGCGTGCGGTTGGCTTAAGTCACCCGCACGCAATGGCCGCCCCCTATATAAGGTATGGGTGGGCTCCGAAAATTTCTAAGTCCCGAAGAAATTTTCTAAGCACGCCGCCAGGCTGCCAAAATCCTCCTCCGCCGCCTCCTCGCCGACCACCTCCAGATCCACCACCGCCGCCTCCTCTCCTCCTCGCCGACCGTTGCTACCTCCTCTCCCCACCGCCTTCAGCCTCCTCCTTACCCTCGCCACCGGCCTCCTGCTCCCCCTCGCCACCGCCTCCTCTCCTTGCTGCCTCCTCCACGATGCCGCCTCCTCCTCCCCGACGCCCTCGCATCCTCCACGCCGTCGTCGCCGCCTCCTCTCCTCCTCGTCGACCGCCGCCGCCTCCTCTCCGACCGCCACCGCCTCCTCTCCTCGCCGCCTTCGGCCTCCTCCTTGCCCTCGCCGCCGGCTGCCTGCTCCCCCTCACAGCCAGCTGCCTGCATCCCCTCGTCGCAGGTCGCCTGCTCCCCCTCGATGCCACCGCCTCCTCCTCCCCGATGCCCCCACATCCTCCACGTCGTCGTCGCCGGCCTCCTCCTCTCCCTCGCCTCCAAGTCCTCCACGCCACCGTCACCGGTCTCCAAGTCCTCCTCGACGCCCCCGCCTCCTCCATGCCATCATCACCACCTCCCTGCCGCTGGCCTCCCCCTCCCCGCTGCCTCCAAGTCCTCCACGCCGCCGCCGCCGGCAAGTATTTCTTTTTTTAATTGTTCAATTTGTGAGACGACCAATTGTGAAAATTGTGATGTTGTGAGATATGAGATGTGAGATTGTGAAATTGTGTGATTGTGTGATGTGAAATTTGTGAGATGTGAATTTAGATGTGAAATTGTTTAATATGAATTTCGGGACTTGGATGATATGTCAATTTTGTGAGATGACCAATTTTGTTATATGTCAATTTTGTGAATTTTGGGACTTAGGATATGTTGTATATATGTAAAATTTGTGATGTGCGACATATTAGATGATATGAGAAAATGTAGATGCAAATTTTTTATGTCAATTTTGTGAATTTTGGGACTTAGGATATGTGGTATATATGTAAATTTTGTGATGTGCGAGGTATTACATGATATGCGAAAATGTAGATGCAATTTTTTTATATGTCAATTTTCTTTATTTTGGGACTTAGGATATGTGGTATATATGTAAAATTTGTGATGTGCGAGAGATATTAGGATATGTGATGTACATATGTGATACTCCCTCTATCCCAAGATTCAACTTTAGAAACATTTGAGCAACAATTATTATAATATAAATAATTGACCATGCCTTATATAATGGGATGGAGGGAGTATGTGATATGTCATGTGTTTCATTTTTTCTAAATTTAGTCGTAAAATTTGAGATGTATGTACTTAGTAATATATATTGAGATGCAAATTTTTCTCCTTCGAAGAACGCACATAGAAGAAAATATCAAAGAACAAAGTTCCCTCTGAGACACCCGTACCAACATCGGGCACAGAACCGACGGTCAAACAACCCTCCCCGACACCTGTAGCTGCATCGGGCGTAGAGCCCACGAACAATCCGCCCTCAGAGACACACGAAGCAGCTGTCAGAAATGAAGCAGCGTCGAGCGAGGAATCTTAGCGCACACTGAGCGACCCATTTCTAGTAGAACTAGCGCAAATGGCCACCGAACGACCCGAGGATGACCCTGATTATATTCCTATCGAGCAGGCAGTAAGTCCAGAATCCTAACCGTTCTAGATTTGTTAACGTTCCTGATCATAGCCGTCTAATGGCTTATTCGTGCAGATGGCTACTCAACGTCGGTCGAAATGAAAGGCTAGCCAGATTACAGCCAGGGCTCAAGCAGAGGCGGACACAGCCCATCGGGTCCAGATCCAACGGACACGTCAGCAAGTGGAGGAGGACGTGCAAAGAAACGATGTGGTGAGAGGAAAAGGAACCAGCTGCCAAACGAGACCTACTACATTGCTGCTCTGAACGAAGATGGGAAGCCCGTCGAGTCAAAAGACGTGATGGCCAAGTTTAGCAACGCATGCGGGATGGTGGCAAGACTTCATGGGCCGCTGAACGTGGATGAGTGGAAGGACATGAACCAACACATTAAGAATTTAATGTGGGAAGAGCTGCATAAGTACCTTATGTATCCGCCTGGATCAAAGGTCATTGGGAGCAAATTTGTGTTGAGTACAATGGCCCATCGGTGGCGACCGTGGAAGTCTGACATGAACACTTATTATGTTCAGAAGAACAAGTCTCCATTTGAAAAATACGACAATATCCCGCTGGTCGAATGGGACAAGTTTGTGGCCAAGATGACAACACCTAAAGCTCTGGCAAGGAGTAAGAAGATGTCGGACTGGCAAAGAAAAACATATATCCACACCGATTGGGGTCAAGTGGATACGACAGTCACGTGGACCACTGGCGAGCTAGGAGGAAAAGTTTGCAGCTCAAGGCAATTCATTGTTGGTCCAGCCCCTAAATCCGCGAACTCAAAACTGGGTATGGGCACGAAGTACGGGGCAAGTGACAGATGAGGGTGAGATGCTTTTCGAGTCTCTTGACATCGAGCATGTGACCATGTCTCTCCAACAGATCGTCGAGAAGGAGAAGACAGGGGAATTCATCGCCAGAAGGGAGCATGACGAGTTCACCGCTGCTTTGGGGACTTCCGAACACTCCGGGAGGATAAGAGGAAAATCTTCAAGGACGAGTTGGAAGGTAGGTTTTCCAAAGGAATTCAAAAGTTACAAGAAGCGGGATGCCTACAAAGCGAAGGTGCGTGAAGAAGTCATCGAACAAGTAACCCAACAAGTCACCCAACAGTTTTACAGGCTTGCCGTACAACATCCCCAAGCCTTCCCAAACGTAGTTCCTCAAGTTGAGCAGACGGTGTAGATCCCGAGCAGTGTCGGGTCCGTAGAAACAACACCCTACCCGGTCAATCTTATTACCGGTCCGACACCGTGCAGCCTTGTCGTTTCGATAGGCAGAGCCGGGAAAAGGAAGGAGGTTGGGTTCGGATTAGCGATACCAGGGAGACAGTTATATAACAACCCAATTCCGGAAGACTACGCAAGGGTGCAAGTGGGAATGGTTAATGCCGATCAAATGTCATTGGAGTTGGACATCCCAACACCAGATGGGATAGAACTACTCGGAGATGCGGTGAACCAGTTCATCCTTTGGCATCATCGAGACATCATCCTCAGGGGGCAGGCAAGGTCGATGACCCCAGCTCCATCGGTGCTATAGACGACTGCCCCTCCGGCACTGGCATCCCCACCGAACTCCCCAACCCCACCTGGATCTCCTATCCTACCAAGATCTCCGTCCCCAAAAAGAGTACCTTCTCCACCTGCAGAGCCAGCCACACAAGATTCCCCAACTCCGCTACCTCGGCAGCCGTCTCCTGCTCATCAGTCGCCTCCCACTCCACAATCTGCTCCTGTGCAACCTGTGCCACCTCCCAAGGAAGATGCATCTATCCAAAATCCAAGTACTCCGCAAGCCCGCAAGCTCATGCCACAAATGGTTTCCACGTACAAAACGAAGGAAATGGCAGAGTATGAGGCGAGGATAGTTTTCAAGTTATTCAGGGGACAGGGTTCGCCAAAGCTAGGTGAACCTAAACCACAAGCGGATGCACAGGAAAGCGTACTAGGTCATGCAGACAAAATGCGATCTTGGGATTCTATAGAAGTGCCAAAGGTGTATGAATATGGCAAGCCGTTCTTGTCGTTCCATGTAATGCTTGAACTCCCATGGCCAATGAGGTTGTTGCGTGACTGGTATCTAAGAGCAACTGAGAAGGGTCTCGGGATGATTAGTGTCAATGTCCCAGATAACGCATTCGTCGATGGACCCAGTGGAAAATTCATCATGACTTTCCAGGACCTACACGCCTTCTTTAAGATGGATAAAATGGATATCAATCTCATCGGCGCGTGGTGCCTGTAAGTTTTTCCTCTTGTTTGTTGTTAGCGAATGTGTGCCAACAAACTATAAGTCATTTAACTTGCATAATTCCTTAGGTCACAATTGGTAGACGCCCAAAGAACCGGGGCCTCAATAGGCTACGCCAACCGGCGATGGTTTGCATGATGGCCCACACTATGAGCCTAAATATGAATGGTCCGGAACTAAAGGATAAGACGCCGGAGGAAAAACAAGCATATGTCGACAGGTTGCACAAGAGAAATAGGATCGAGGTGGCAACTTACTTGGGGCAAGCTATACTCATGCACGCGGACAAACGAGTCTTTATGGTCCTATACCACCTAACGTAAGCAACATCCCCTTTGTTCCGTTCATATATTA
The DNA here is from genome assembly GCA_000573905.2 of Oryza punctata. Taxonomy (NCBI): domain Eukaryota; kingdom Viridiplantae; phylum Streptophyta; class Magnoliopsida; order Poales; family Poaceae; genus Oryza; species Oryza punctata. The sequence goes on from CM002495.2 coordinate 8,663,417, forward strand.
TCGTAGCAAATTAAAATATCTATCATATGCCTTATATAATTCATAAACCATGTTTGCAGTGATCACTACATAGTACATATTATTCCTCGTATATCCAAGGGACCACATCGTCGTAGTTCTTGATCCGACCCACTACGAAGAGCAGAAGTTCATGGAGTTTCTTATCTTGCTGAATTTGTAAGTTTGAAATAAACCCCCTGCATACCATACTGATTAGATGTAATTTTAAAGTTAGCTCAAACAAATATTTTATCTTTGTAGAGCATGCGACTATTACAAAAGACATGGCGGATTCGTAAAGGATCAAAAGAGAACAAAGCTTCTCGTAAAGGCACGTTGGCCGATATGTGATCATATATTCGTTAAATTAATGATGCGATTGTTAGTTTTTAATACTGACGTGCCTACTATTCTTACGCAGTGTTACAAGCAACCCACTGGTATTAACCTATGCGAATATTACGTGTGCGAGATGCTCAGAGTCTATGGGATATACAGAACTGAGTTTACAGATGTAAGTCATCGTGCTCCTTACATATACGAACTAGTTCGTTTCAGTAGATTTTAACACATACTATTTTTCTTCTATTTTCAATAGCTCCCAAGCATTCCATATACCGCAAACCAGTTCGACAAGAAAACACTTCTCAACTTCTGCACGGACTTGTGCCGATTCATTCATCTCGATATCTGCAACCATCTAGGGGAGTTCTACGACCATTATAGCGAACTTGCTTCGGACCCCAATTCAAAAGCCTAAGGGAGTGGGAGAGAGAACATGCTGTAGATTAAAAAATATCTATTTGTGAGGGAGGCAGAAGTTGTAATATTTGTTACACTAGCAATGTTGCTACTTTCATATGTGTACATGTACATATGCTATTTAATTTATATATCGATGTTTTATATGGTTTAACTTGTGATATCTTCATTATAAAATTCAATCATATTTGTAATTGAGCGCGAATAAATGCGACTACATTTTGCTACTGTATCATTTAAAAAAAGTACAATCTTCCCAAACAGTGCTAGGGCGCCTGCAAGAATCTATTATCCCGTACGGTCGGTATAAATAGACTGCACGGCATAATCCATCTTCCCGTGCGGTCCGACCGCACGGGATAATTGATTATCCATTGCGGTCCACTTAACCCGACCGCACGGGAAGATGGATTTTCCCGTGCGGTTGGACCACCCGCATATGAAAATATTTATTTTTCCAGACACCTAGGTGTAGATGGGCAAGACTTCCGTACGGAAAAACCTTTTTTGACCGCACGGAAAAATTCTTTTCGTAGTAGCGTTATTTTCAGGTTCAGGTCAAAATTATGAAGAATAAAACTCTCAACATAATCATGTGCCAAACTCTTATCAGTAAGAAAGGCCAAAAGAAACAAAAGAGGGGAAAATAATCAGTATCAGCACTATAAATTTGGTGTACCAAAAGATTGGCCCCTCTCTATATCTGCATCAATTGTTGTAGCTTACTAGCTACTGTTGCTGCGAGAGACGACCTAGGATTCCCCTGCACTATTGCGAGCTGCAATTGTACTGAGTTTGCTGTGGCAATGATTCAATCTGACGAATATTCACTTGCAAATCCCCAACTTGAGTAGTTCGTTCCCTAGCACTCCCAACCTTCTTTGCAGTGGGGATGCATAGTCTTGTAGTAGCTACAATAATGCTAGAACTTGTAGATGTTTTTGCTAGTGTAAAAGTTGGAGCTTTTATGGTTTTACAAAGAGCGATGCTCCGGTACTCTCTATTTGTAGTATTATACTACCAGTAATATTAAGGGTAAAATTTACTAATATAATGTTTAAGAGTAACTTTATTATTTATATTTTTTCCCGGTTAGATCGATATGTGGTTATCCATTATGTTAGTATTGTTCATATTCCATCAAAAACCTAAAAAAGAAGGAAAAAAATTTAGTCACTTCTAAATGAAAATTTTACCCCTATTTTTACAACAATAATATCCCTCCACATTTCTACTACCGCTAACTAGGTGGTGTTAGGAAGCAATTTGAACCATTCGATCAAATGAGATCAACGGTTCAGATTGTTTTCTACTATCAGTAGAGAGCATTGGATTGAGGATCTTTACAAATCTACGCCCTTTGTCATTTTATTTTTCATCCGTATAGAATCGCAGTCAGAAGTTGATTCTTTCTGGAATAGGGAGTTATTTTACTGAATCATATATAGGAAATATCTACAAGGTTGATATTTTGTTTTGTGTTATTTGGCTATGTACATTCATTTTGGGTGTAGAGGCCATGTTTTTTAAATCCAATTTCTAAAAAAAACTGTTTTATGTCAATCACGGAATGGAGAAAACATTAAAACAATATGTATCCTAGAATTAAGGGCAGCATTACCTCACTCACCTATGGAGTCTTCAGAGTAGCATGAAGTGTAGACACCAACGGTGAGCAAGCAAATATCTGCAGTTATAATTTGGCACAACTTATCAATGTTAACCCAGCTGCTTAGACTCAAGCGGACAATCATATTTGCCTTGAGCTTCCTAGTGATTCGTGATCAAGTGAGCAATGCTTTAATCTCATTTATGCTATCTAATAAAGCAATTTGTCTGGTTTTCCCTTTGCTTTTTGACTGTGAAAATTATATAATGTGTAATGCACCATCAATGCTTCCAAATTACTGTGAACCAATTCAGAATATAAATCATCTGAATTCAGAACATATTTCCTATTCTAGATGCTGACAAAGCAGGCTTCAATTCTGCACCGGCTCATTCTGTGACTGTTCCTGTACCCAAAATTAACCATAAAAGGAATCCAGCCATATTTTCCTGAGAGAGATCCTCGAATCTCAATCAAGAACTCAACCAACACATATTTACTGAACTAGTGATCATTCATAACATGGAACCATAATCCACACATGACTGAAGCATAAACCTTTTTTTTTCTGAAATATAACATTTGTTCATGTAACCAACAAGCAAGACAGCACACACACACACACATGCCCCAAAACCTTCATCTGAGCAAAACTAAAATCCTCATCATTTCCCAACCAGCGAGTACTTGTGCCTCCGGTTGTTCCGGAGTGCGCAGCAGCCGAGGGAGTAGACGACGACGAGGAGCGCGACGAAGGCGGCATTGGCGAAGGCGATCTTCTTCCAGCTGCTCCTGAGGTTGCCAAGAACACCGGCCTTGCAAGACTGGCAGCCATAGCAGAGCTCAGACTGGTCATTCGACCAGGAGTTGCAGTCCGGGTCCGAGTAGTTGCTGGATATAGGAGGCTTGATCCAGTATGTCTCATTCTGGTATGTGAAGTTGCATTCGGTTGGTGGCTTGCAGCATCCAGACTGCAGACACAAGATGAACAGATTTATACTTTTGTGGTGATCTTAAAACTCTTTTGATATCTCCAAGAAGATTGCTTCTTTATTTAAAAACAATGATAGCATCTGATGTTTCTCAAGATCAAATTGGGTAGTTTCTGGCTCTCTGCACAAGACTGAATCAAATGTGTATTCATAATCAGCTGAAAATTGCATTCGGCCATCGTTATCTGAAGACCTGATGCACTGATCTTGCAATTTGCAAGTGAATGCGCAAGCGGATTATCTACTTGATTACGGGAAATTAAATTTTTAAAAAATAAACATAACAAATAGCTTAAAACAAGTTGTCAAAGTAATACAATCGAAGAAATCTTTTTGAGAAACATATTTTTTGAAGGATGGAATAAATAATCCGTTTCAGTAATCAGGTGAATAATATCTGAAGTCTTAAAACTCTTTTCCTGCCTCCAAGAAGATTTACTTCTTTAAAATTTTTACAACATCTGATCTGTTGTCTTTCAAGATCAAAGTAGGTAATTTCCATCAAAAAGATCAAAGTAAGTAATTACTTTATTAGACTGAATCAAAGTGACAAAGTGTGTATTCTTAAATCAGCTGCACATTGCATTCTGCCATCGTTGTCTGAAGAAGCATGCACGGACAGAAGGTCTTGCAACTTCCAAAGTGAACTTGTAAGACCAAATCAATGGGTGTGCATAGCAGTTGATTCATTCTTACCATCACTATCCCAGTTAACTTCAACTTGAATAGTTTTAGATGAGTTGCTGATGTTGATCACCTGCTATGACGTCGATCGGTAGCGTGCCCTGGACTATTAACTCTTCCCCTTTAGTGAATACGCAAGAGAATTGGGTTTCTTTGTATTAATTAATTAATTAGTTAATTACATCCCTTGTGCACATGACTTTGATGAAGTCCTGATAACTACTAAACGTCAGATTACATGATGAAATAGAAAGGTGTTTGCTTGGTCAGTATATATATCTACTACTCTCTCTGTTTCATATTATAAGTCGTTTAACTTTTTTACTAGTTAAACTTTATTGAGTTTAATCAAACTTATAGAAAAAATTAGTAATATAAAAAATATCAAATTAGTTTCATTTAATCTAACATTGAATATATTTTTAAATATACTTTGATAATATGTTAGTTTTGGGTTGAAAATACTAATATATTTTTCTATAAACTTAGTTAAACTTAGAGAAGTTTGATTAGGAAAAAAATTAAGCGATTTATAATATGAAATGGAGGGAGTAGAACTTAATGTTTGTAATTATCATGCATATTAGTGTTGACGATCTTAACTGCCCATTTTGACGTACATATGTGAAGATGTATAAGAAGCAAATCTAAAGGTGCATATAATTAATTTGCTAAGTTCAACTAACATACTCTCTGAATTTGTGATGAAGGGGCGGCAAAACATGTCCTATCGACTTCAAAGAAGCGAAGGACTAAATTTATTATAGGAAATGGAGCAAATGTCATGAGCAAAATTCAAACCTAATTAGGTAGTCTGAGGTCAGAAACAGCAAAGGTACTGACGAGATAGAGTACAAAACTCTGAACTTCTTTGCATCAGGGATAAAAAAGTACAGCACTTAGTTTGTAAATGAGATCATCAGGACCGTGCAAAAAAACATAGAACTGGTGGTATCAGTTCTGATGTAATCGTGTGAACGACACAAATATTAAAAGCAGGGAATTGAGCATTATCCAATGAATTACTTGAAGGGGTCAACAAAGCAAGGTTGTCACAAATATCTGAGAGCAATGCAGGAGAAGAGGTCCTATTATTGACTTCTTGCAACGTATAATTAATCAAGTTTAGGAAATGAAAGCTACACATGATTATACATCAAAAATACCATCTTCTTAAATCAATGAAGAAAGTGCAGATCAGTTTAGCCTCCAAAAATACTATGTTATAAAATTCGTAGTTCGAAACATTTTCTTTATATATCAACTAGTCATATAATCTTGTTCGAACTGTTTTGCCAAAAAGGAAAATAGTCTGATCATGCCATTCATATAGCTGAGAATTAATGAAATAATATTTGTGCAAGTACAGGATTAATTATGTGCACAAATTAGCATTAACAAGTATTCTCAGTTACCAACAAAATTAGTTGATTAATTAAATTTTGATATAAGGTTAGCATAAAGGATGTTAATTAAATTACTAATGGATTAAGTAAATCTTGACAGAATTAGCAGAGAGCTTGTCGAACCTGCAGAGGCGAGAGGTTGGAGCTGATGAAGTCGTCGAGCGTCTGGTTGCTCTTGAAGCTCCGGCACACGCCGGCGTCGACAAGGCAGCTCCTGATCCTCGACCAGTGGCCGCCGTCGTCCACCCTCCGCCGGAGCCACGTCGAGTAGTCGCCGAGGTGGTACTCCCTGAACCCTCTCCCGGACACGGCCCGCCCGGCGCCGGCGTTGGTGACGACGAGCGCGAACACGCCGAAGCAGACGGCGGCGAGGATGAGAAGGCCCGTGAGGAGGAGGTAGATCCACAGCAGCGGCGTCGCGCGGCAGCACGCGCCGGCGAGCCCCGCCAGGGACACGGCCATGATGGCGCCACCGAGGACGAGCGCCGGCGCGCGGAGGAACTGCTCGCACTCGGTGACGCCGCCGCCGCGGTGCGGGGCGCCGTAGTAGATCCCTGCGGCGAGGACGGCGGCGCCCAGGAGGAGCGTGACGACGTTGAAGGCCGCGAAGACGGCGTTGCTGCACCGTGGCGCCATTGGTGTGTGTTGCTGTGTGCAATGGAGGTGAGGAGAGGTAGTTAGTTATAGCGGGAAGAGAAGTGGAGGGAGAGGGTTGAATTGGTCAGCCACGCAGGTTCGGTTTCACACGTGCGGTGTGGGCTTGGTCATGGGCTGGGTCCAGAACTTTCCGGTTGGAGTTGTTGTTGTTGGGCTGAATATAAGTGACATTTTTATTTTGCAGTGAAATAAGTCCACTTGAACACCCTCCTTCTTTCGGTTGAGTTTAAATCGTATCCCTGAACTGAAATACTGGAAATCTTTACCCCTATCTTGCAAAATTGGGTTAAATTAGATCCCATAGTACTATAGATGGCTAGTTTAGCTGATGTAACATCCTAGTAAGCAAAAAGAAAATAAAAGTACTTATGGAGCCCACATGTCACACCTTTCTCTACTTCCCCTCTTCTCTTCCCTTGTCTCCTCCATGCCGATGCTGAGCCCAATGTTGCGGTGTGAGTGGACTCGATTTACACTACTTTTAAAAGTTGGGGATGCTCTATACTTGGTTTTACAATTGAGAGATGTGATTGAAACTCGATATATATTTAAGGTTCCTAGAGTGGACTTTTTCCTTATTTTGCAGTTGAGGCTTAACCTGAACGTTAGAATTATAGATAGCCAAATGGGCCACCCGGCCTAGCATGGCCCGGCACGACCGGACCCGAGCCGAGATCAGTCGGGCCGGCACAACCCGACCTACACGCCGGGTTGGGCCAGGGCCACCCAAGGCTGCACCAACGGTCCAGTCATGGCCTAATAAGATTCGAGCCATGTTGGGCTAGCCCGAAGACACGAAAAGCCCATTGTGCTTCTCCTTGGAATAAGTCTACTTTACCTCCATCATCTCTTTGGGTTATGTTTTATATGGTTAAAAATAAGTCTATTTTAACTCCCTCATCGAGCCTCGAGTTTATGGCCATCTACAATCAGAACATGCAATGGATTCTCTCGGCCCAGTTCTCTAGATAATCCACGTTTTTCAATGTTCTTACGATAGATAGTCAAAAACTCAAAATTACCCCTTGTGAAAACCCAAATAAAATGTCTGAGATACAACAACATATACTATCTTGTTAGCAACCTCTTCTTCTAAACCCGAGTCTCTCCAGAGCAACCGAAATAGAGTACAAATCACATGAATTTAGAAAAGGAATGAGAGGAGAAATAAAGAATACAAGCTACGCTGGTTCTAGTAAGTAGAAGGACCTCTTGTTCTAGTAAGTAGGAGGACAGGAGGTGGGAGGAGAGGTGAGGGAGAAGAGATCATTGAGGTTCCAACCCAGGAACCGAGACGCCGCCACTTTCTGGAGTTGAACTAGAATGGAATTAAAAGCAGTTTTTCACTATTTCTGGAGTTGAACTATATCTACATCACTCACTGCGTTTCTATGAATCCCATTCAGCAGGCCATTTTATTCAGTTTTGGACCAAAGAAGTTGAAATACATGGCCTAAAGTAAAATGTAGTGTAATATGCTATTACCAGGTATGGCCGCACGGCACTACGGAGACAAAACACAAATAGGCTGTAAAAACCAGGATCAAAGTTTGGTGGTGATACTTTGATGACAATTTATGTTCCCGTCCTTCACCATTTATGTGCTGCATTAATGGTCATTACCAACTTACCGAAATGTATTTACTGGACCAATCTTCTACTGTAGTGATCAGTTGGGTCAGTAGATGAAGCCATTGAAAAACAAGTTGAAAATTCCATTATACTCTATCCATTTCAAATTGTACGATACCGTTAACTTTTTCATAACATTTAACCATTCATCTTATTAAAAAATATAAGTATTATTTGTTTTGTTGTAACTTGTTTTATTATCCAATAGAATATAATCTTAACTTATATTTTTACATATTTATACTAAATTTTTGAATAAGACGAAATATCAAACATTGTGAAAAAGTCAATAGCGCCATACATTTTGAAAGGGAGATAGTATATGATCATGCCAACATGACATGGATCACATGGCAGTTCTATGTTTAGATCCAAAATTTACAGAAATTTGGGTCTCTCCTAGGATCAGTCAAAGTGAATGGTTGGCCACTGATTTTCATTTTTTGGTGCACTTGAGTGATTCTTGATGTGAACAAGCCATAAGTCTTCCAAGTGACGTTGTCACTAACTAACATGTAGGCCCGAGGCCAAGGAGGCCCTCATGTCAGCGACCACGTCTCTCTGACGTTACGTCAGAGGATCTCATTCCGAACTAGCCTGGTCAATTCAATTGTCCAGCACAATCTACACCTGTATTCGCACTGAAAGAAGTGCTGATAGCCAATTGCAGGCAGGCACACGCCATATAACAACAACCAGGACCTAAACAGTTTAACGTTGTAATAATAGAGACATACAATAAAACTACCACTATATATCATAACCGCATTCGTGTGTCATCCACTGCATCACTGTGCACAGCAGGAACATACCTTCTGACACAAAATGCTGAGAAATCTTGTAACTCGTCATAGCCACCAGATGAACAAAGAGAAACATGATGCTACTCCAGTAGTCAGGGCATAGAGCCACCCTTGTCAAGGCCGTAATCCGTCATGCTCATGCCAACTTCGTTCTGGTGCTTGATGAACCCACCAGTTGCGGCTCTCGAGTAACTCCAGTAGTACAAGAGAGATGCCAGGAGGTTTATAAGCATCAAGGCAGCAGCTGCTGCAAAGACTCCCTTGCGAAGCGTGGCGCATGTGACCAAGTCATGCTTCATGTAGTAACCAAGGTACTTGGTGTGGTACGCATTCCTCACAGATCCACCAATAAGGCAGGCTTCTGCGGTGAGAAATGTTATCCTGCGAACAAGAGAAAAAACAGGACGTCATGAGAAGGGGATCTTCAGATGATCTAAATACCAATGGTTATCACAATGAAAACCTTGAAATGCCAGCTACATCGGATCCTGATGGAATTTAAAAATTATGTTTGATCTAACATAAGTGTTTTCCTAAGTTTACATCAGTTACTAATGGCTTTACAGTGATCAAGCATAGGCTTTCCAACTGTGTCCAGTAGTAGCAGACAATAGACATGAATTATTGCTACATCAAATTCCAAAAAGAACTTGTAAAAGTAAAACACTGAAATTACACTTTGGGAAAGCTGTTGCTAATTCCAAGGTGATGCAATAAGCTACTGTTGCACAGTTCCACATTTTGGTTAGCTGTTCGAACCATCACCAAACACTATTAATAAAATACTTTAACCCGTTTATGAAGAATTGTGTCCATGTAACAAAATATGCTAATAAAAAAGTTCTCAACAAAGGAACTCAATAATCAGCACTGAGCAGACATCACATCCATCACTGCAATTATTTGAAAATGGAGATGATCGTAACCCATCAGCTGACTAAAGATCAATTTGGTGGTAACACCATACTTCGTTGTAATAGCACAAGTTATCTCAGAAATACTGTACCACGTTAGAGCAAGTCATGCTAATCTTCTATTCGCCATACGAGCGAAGAACAAATTTGATATGTGCAGGTCAATGCTGGATGACTTTGTCAAGGTAATGGTCCAAACAGGGAATTTATTCATACAATTAAATCAGCCAGGTGCAATTCACTGATTTGCCCGTAAAATAGATTCACACATCACCTGGAATAAAATGGTGTGAATGGATAAGCCTCTAGTCCTGTCAGATTCAGAGAAGGATTATCAAATTTCAACTACATCACAGATGACAGTGGTCCTGAAATTTTCCCTCAGTTTATGAAGGCCAGGCAGAAGAGCAAACTGCTCTTGCACTACACTTGTGCCAAATGAAAGAGCCATTTATGCAGTCATTTACTCACAAACTCGCTTTAATAACTTTCTCCTAAAAGCTTGTGCTGACACAAGAAATTACCGAAAGCAGCAATGGTTTCGAGCTTTGTCTCAATCTGACACGAAAGCAACAGTTCTATCAGTTGCTGAAGCAAGAATAAGGACTAGAGAAAACATCCAAGACTCTTGTGTCCCCATCTATTTGTCATCATTCCAACCAATTTACCCCCCAAATCTTTCTCCTACTAAGCATCCATGGCGAGTTCCTCGCCTCATCGCCTCACTCCCCAACTCAAAGACGCACAGATTTCCGTACACACGCAATCGCAACGAACAGAGCTCAAATTGAACCGAATCTGACATACTGAATCAGCTCAAAACATCAATTACAAATAGGGTTTAACGCGCGCGCGCGTACCATGAGAGGACGAAGGAGGCGACGGCGCAGCCGCGGGAGGAGAGCGCGGGGCCGAGGCAGAGGCAGCGGGTGGCGGCTGTGACGAGCGCCTGGGCGAGGAGGAGCACGAAGAAGGCCGTGACGCCGTAGACGGTGGAGGCGTCGGTGTCGTAGAGGCAGTAGGACCGGAGGTCGTACTCGTCCGGCACCACCTTCCCCTGCGCCACCGCCGCGCTAGTCAGAGACCACCACACCGGAAGATAGAGAGAGAGAGGACAGCGCGTGGGCGTACCGTGCTACGGCGGCGCTCGGCGCCGACGGCGAGGAGGAAGGCGAAGAGGTTGAGGAAGGAGAGCAGCGCCGCGAGGGCGAGGGAGGCGGGGCGCGAGGTCGCGAATCCGGCCATCGGGCAATGCTGCGGCGGCGCGGCGGCGAGCTCGAGCTCCGGCGGCGGCGGCGGATTGGATTCGAAGAGCTCTCTACAAGTACTAGTACTCGGTTGCTGTGAAGTGGGAGTGGGAGGAGTGAGTGGGGAAGTGGGGCCCACTCGTCGGTGGGTCGATATAAATCCGCGGTTCCGGGTAGCTGTCGCTGTGCTCTCTTCCTTTCTTTTACCGTCCTTTCTTCTTCTTTTCTTCTCTTCTCTTTTATTTTGTTATTGACTATTGTAGTGGGTGGTGGGGACTGTGGTTTGGCATAATTGGTTCCTTCCTTAGTACATGTTCAGTGTAATTGGCCTAAAGATAGATGCTTTAAAAAGAGGGCATATTATATTAGATAAGCTTGTGAATTATATTATTCTTGGTTATATTAAATAAGCTTGTCAATTATTTTCTTGGTTCACCCGGATGTGAAATTGCGTCACTTACGTAACTTCCTTCTGAACGTTACATTGGTCAATTTTAGAGGTCCTTTGGAACATGAATTTTCAAAGCGCAAGAATAAAAAAAAAGGGATTCAAGTTCGTTGATACTTCAAATTTTATGAATGGATTAGAAAATAAGTGATAGTCTGGATAGGGATAGATTTAAAGAATTTTTTTCAAGATATTTGATCTCACCTAGGAAGTCCTCCAAAATTCTTATGATTTTAGAATTTCCAATGGAATTTCGAAGGAGTCTGAAAGAAAACTATGTTCTAAACGAATTCATTCCATTGAAATCCAACCCTTTAAAATTTTCTCCATACACCTTTCATTCTAAAGGAGCCTTTAACCACGATTATCGAGATCTTGTCACACCAATTGTTCTAAGAATCTGGCCAAGAGTGACAACCCTTGTTAAATTAGGCTATGTTCTTTTAACATCTCAACTTTTACCATTGTTTTTCACACGCACGCTTCCTAAACTTTTAAATGATGTGTTCCTTTTAAAATTTTCTATAGAAAAGTTGCTTTAAAAATATATTAATAAATTTTTCATGTTTTCCTGCTAATACAACATAATTAATCATACGCTAATCCACCGTTTCGTTTTGCGTGTTGGGAGGGAACGGTTTCTAACTCTGAGTAATGAACGCAACCTTAGGATGGTTGGGAGTGAAAATGTGGTTAAGGATAAAATGTATGCTATTTAAAATTCATGGTTGGAAGGAAAAATAGTATACATTTAATTGCATTCTTTTTACGATAAAACTTAAATGCTACAATTGTACTTTTAATGGGGTGGAGGGAGTACTCATATATGAAATTACTCAAGTTGAAATTTCAAACCTAATATTTAGTTATTCCTGTGAAATACTTAATTATATTTTTTAGATAATGAAAATGTATTGCATCTCCGGTCTCTACCATAAGGCACACAACCAATTAGTTCTTATATAAATAAAAAGAGTGGTGCGACAAATCCCCAGCTACCCTTGAGAAATAAAAGCAGATGACACGCTAAAAGAACCACATAGATTCTAATGATTAAGTCGATATATATATCATCACTCCTAGTGGAATATGGAATAAAATATCCTTGGCAACTGATTCCAAGAGTGTAGCACCACTGCGCATAATATACTGCTCCTCCTATGTTAGCTTCATAGATCAATATTGGAGTCAGCTGGAACACATGAAGATAACCTGTATAAGGTTAGATATTTTTTTTATGAAATACTTTATCATTTCGACATCGCCAAATTGACCAACAAAGTGCACTTGCTCTAAACAAAATCAATTTTTCATAGATCTAGGCACTCCCCTAAGCCAATTACCAATATTTTTGGCGCTTTGAGGAGGGGTATTAAAAGCAAAGAATATACATTTCCATGCAAAACAAGCAATATGACAAATCGAAAAATAGGTGCTGAATTGTCTCTTGCATTTTGCAAAAACAATGTTGATTGTTCCTCCCCGTCCCTTTTAGCAAGGTTATCTTTTGTTAGGATTACTTTTCTATGAAGAAACCAAATAAAAACTTTGATTTTAAGTGGAATCTTTTAACTCCCATAGGATTCTCAAACGAATCCTGACGTTAGAGTTCATTACCACCGTGTACATAGAAGAAACAGAAAAATTCTCACTTCTATGTAATGACTATACAAAGCAATCCTTATGATCTTATAGTATAAACATGGCTAATTGTTGAATTAAATTATTCTAGTCAAACAATTTAGAACCAACAATAGCCCGCCTAAATGAGATATTAAGCGGCATTGTCCGCATGACCTCTGCTACAGTGCAGTGTTTCTTTCGAGCCACATTATAAAGAAAAGGGTATTGATCTTTAAGAGGGCATGATCCTAACCATGTATCTTCCTAAAATCTAATTTATGTCCTATTGTCACATCGGAAAGATTTGTATTGAAAAAACTGAATTTTCACTCTCATTAGACTTATCATAAATTGGGATATTCCTGGTTTGTAAGATATTGATGTGAGAGGTTTACGCTTTAGATATTTATTACGTAACATCGTTTGCCAAGGTCCCTCTCTATTTACTTGTTGGAAGAGCTATTTACTTAGCAAACATCTATCTACATCAAGATTTTAGATACCGAGTCCACCTCGATCTTTTGGTCGACATATAATTTCCCATTTGAACAGCCTGTATTTTCTTTTTTATCACCACGACTTTAAAAAAGAGTGATCTATAATACTCCAATAATCTTTGAAAATACTTAATTGTATACCATGCACATAATAATCTGCGACTGAGCCCACTGGCTTGCATCGTTATATTGTCACTTCGGCAGTACCGTGGTATCAATTCATTTTCAGAATACATAACAGACACCTGGCTCCACTAGCCAGTCGAGTTAGAAATTTCGAAGATTTTTTTTCTTGACAGCAAGTCAAAGGCAGAGAAAATTCACCATAATAAGTCATTCTTCGTGGCTAAGTCCTACGTACCTATACGTGGGCTCGTTCAGCCCAAGAAACAAAATTATGCGTGATCACGCCAACATATGAACATTTTGAGAACTAAGTTCACTTTCGCTCCCTTCAATATTAGACGAATCTAATTCGTACCCCTTAACAATAATTTTTATATCTTGACTTCTCAACTATTAAAATCAGTGCAATCTGACTCCCAGAGCAGTATTGATAGTGTTATTTGCTGACGTGGCATTCCAGTCATAAAAAAAAAATAAAGTGGAGCCCACCTGTCATACTCCCCTCACTTCTCTCATTCCTTTTCTATCCCACTCTCTCTCCCCCATGTTCCCACGATGATATGCGGGAACTTGCTAGATCGGTATGGCAAGAGTGTAGCGCCAAATAGACACAATTATAGCTATTTCATAAGTGCATTATGTACCGGATGATCCTTTCAAAGGACTAAGTATGTATGCGAATATTACCCATTCTTCTTCCAGTATACCTTTCAAGGTATGTAGGGATTAATGTGGCGCTCAGTTTGATGCGCATCCAAGGTTCGATGGTATGCGCGACCAAAGCCACCACGGGGTATGCAAGCACATGGTCGGAGTTGCATGGCGCGTTGCTAGCGCGACATGATTCGCTCGGTGCCCGGTACAACGGGTTTGCTAGTTGGTGCATAGTACAACATCCAACGTGCGGTGCTAGTAGTGGCCTTGGTGCGCGTCATGGTGCGACGTGGTGCATGCTGATGTATGGTGCAAGTCTGGTGTGAGGCGCTCAAACAGTGCGCGCAATAAATATCTCATCGTTGCATTCCAACAGACGAAGTGAGATTGTTTGTACTATGTTCATTTGCAAGATTCTATATTCCAAGAAAAACTGACTATGAAATAGTCTACTTTAGCCTAGATTTCTTAGTGAGGACATTGATCTCGCATGCTTTGGTGACGAGTATGATTTTCTCATCTTCTAGTTCCTATATGGGAACATTTGTGCGAGAGTTTTGCCATTCTCAAGAGATTTGAGGTGTAATCGTTTTTCTATGGGGAAAATGATATCCTTCACAATCATTGCATGCCATTGTGAAGATAGTTCAAGTCTTTGCATAGACTGAACATTGTCTTGTACCTCGCGAGATTATGCTTTGTGGTGCTTATCCTTCACAATCATTGCATGCCATTGTGAAGATAGTTCAAGTCTTTGCATAGACTGAACATTGTCTTGTACCTCGCAAGATTATGCTTTGTGGTGCTTCTAGTTCCTATATGGGAACATTTGTGCGAGAGTTCTGCCATTCTCAAGAGATTTGAGGTGTAATCGTTTTTCTATGGGGAAAATGATATCCTTCACAATCATTGCATGCCATTGTGAAGATAGTTCAAGTCTTTGCATAGACTGAACATTGTCTTGTACCTCGCGAGATTATGCTTTGTGGTGCTTCTATCTGCAATGTTTCTCTTCACTTTAGGCTATGCATATTGTCTATGTGAATAAAGTTAAACATCACTATTCCAAGGCAAGGAGTAAAACTTTATCATAGAGCAAAATGCAAAATAATTTCAGAAATAAAGTCTAATCATGCGAGGCGAATCACGAAATAAATGTTATGCTCTCATAGAGCTTACAGAACCATTATTCAAATTTTTTCATAATGCAACTTAAGGCCATCAAGATAGGTGCATCAAATACTTAAATGGAGTCAATAAGAGTACCGAGCTCTGCAAAGATCTGCTCCGGTGTGATAGCCTCTTCATTTGTTGCGCCTGCTGTAGCTGCAAGGATGTCGAGTGGAGTAGTGCAGGTGGAGGGATAAGCCGTGGTGTCCACCCCTATGGCAGTGTCAACCGCAACCATATGCGCCCTTGTGGGCACCTTGGCCTTCCTACTGGCCTAGTATGCGTCGATGATATGCTGGGACTCCTCGCAGATACGACTCTAGTAGCCCCATATGCCACACTTGTAGCATGTCTGGTCCTGCTGGCCATATAGCTTGTTATTACGAGGTGGTTTGGCTTCCTTCTTGTCCTTGCCATTCCCTGTCCATCTAGAGTTTTTTTTCATGTGCCTTCTTAGCTGCCTTCCTCCCACCTTGCTTGCCCCTCCTCTGGACAGGCTTGCGGACCTTGTAACTGCTAGCGTTGATTTCAAAGCCAACGCTCTTGCCAGGCGGCTGGGAGACAAAGTTCTTGCAGAGAACTTCATCATGAGACTCGGACTCTTGCATGATGTCGATCATCTCGTCATACTCCTTATATGATGCATGACTATAGTTATGAGCGCTTTGCACAATGCTAGGGTGGAAGGTGGAGAGCGTCTTCTCGATCTTCTCCGTGTCCATGACAACCTTGCCATAGAGGGAGAGGTTGGTACAAATATGTTGCAGTGCTGAGTTGTACTTGGTGATGCTCTTGTAGTCGATGAACCTCAGGCGAGCCCACTCCTGCTCTGCTTGGGGCAGGATGGTGCACTTTAGCTTCTCGAACTGCTTCTTGAGTGCGGTCCAAAGAGTGAGTGGGCTCCTCAACCCCATGTACTCGAGTGTGGGGCAGAGGTGGTGTCGCAGGAAGTGAAACGCCTGATCGTTCTCATCAGGGGTAGGTGCATGATCCTACGGTATGCCTATCCCGATCATCTGGCGGAGCTTCTTGGCCCCTAGGACGATCTGGATGTCGAATGCCCATGTCAGGTAGTTCTGGCCATGCTAGGCTAGCTCGGCGAACTCCTTGTTCGTGATTCCTAACATTCTGTTGCAAAATGACAAAATGTTCATAAGTTAATGCTAGTAACATGGTTGCAAATGCAAATATTTCATGATTTTCCAATATTTTTATTCATAGGAAAAGTGAATTATTCAATAGAGAAATACTATAAAGTAATGCTAGGGTTCATACAAAAGGAGGCAAAAGTTGCATATATTCATATAAATACTGAAAATGAAGATTTTAAATATTAATTAACAGTAATTAATGCCACAAGAAATTCATATTCAAAATTTATGAGACATAAAAATGCTTAAATATGAAATATAGGCGAAATATGTAACTATAGGGGCCTTTGT
This sequence comes from Oryza punctata, assembly GCA_000573905.2. Taxonomy (NCBI): domain Eukaryota; kingdom Viridiplantae; phylum Streptophyta; class Magnoliopsida; order Poales; family Poaceae; genus Oryza; species Oryza punctata. Next base: position 8,680,083 of record CM002495.2, read on the forward strand.
ACTAAGTTTCCATGCGGTGGAGGGGTAAAAAATGGAAGTTTCCATAATTCTAGGGTCCTAGGCATAAGGAATATCCATGCTGGAAATTTTGCGCACAATTTTCAGAAAATTTAGGGGTCCTTTTGAAAAATCACCAATTACTTTCCCTTTTTCTCTCTTCTTTCCTTTCTCTTTCCTTTCCCTTTTCTTTTCTCCCGTGAATGGAGTGTCCGTGCAGCGGCCGTGCACGGCATGGCAGGGGCGTCGTGGCTTGCAGCGACGGTACGCACTGCGGCCGAGTGGCACGGCGTGGCCAGCCGGTGCTTGCGGCGGCCATGCTGGGTGTGTCGCGCGCGGGCACGGCTCGACCACCGGCGTGCTGCAGCAATGCGGGGCATGAGCTGCTGTGCGTGCGACGTCGAGGCCTGGTCGTGCGTGTGCGGGCGGCGCGGCCAAGCGGCGAGGTTGGTCGTGTGGGCGGTGCGGCTGGTATCGCGTGCGGGCGCGACCGGCGCCAAGTGCGGTCGGCACGGCCATGCGTCGTGGGGCTGCCGGCACGCGGAGGTGTGTGGCACGGCGGTCGTGCACGGCGTGGCCGGCGCGGCCCGGCACTGTGCGTGGCGCGGTCGATAGCCGGTGGTTGAACTCCGTCAATCGGCTTTCATCGGCGAATCCCATTTGGCGGTGACGGAATCCATCAAAAACCACAAGAACAGAATGAGGAAGAACTTCATGACCAAATCCATCGAGTTTCTTACCCTTCTTCTACCTCTGTCACTGGTAGAACTTCGTGCTTGATAACGTAATATAGAACTCCTGCTACAGAGTAGTCCAATGGGGTTGTATAATTCTTGAATAAAGGTATAGACTCAAAGTTTGGGGGTGAGACTCTTTTCTCTATTCCAATTCTTCCATCAAGTGTACAAATGAGCAGCCCCCTCCTCTTTTTATATTTTATATAGTGCAATCCAAATATGGAAGGTTAGGTGATGGACCCAATAAGCGTATATGGGCCAAGCCTAAAGTTACTTAACACTCCTGAACATGAGATTAATCCATGAAGGGGAAAAACATGAGCTGTTGTGACAGAATTATTCAGACATGAAAAAACATAAGCAGTGTAAAATCAAAGTATGTTTGATTATTATTTGATGATGAACAATTGGCATATGATATTATTGGTTTTGATATTTGGAGATTATTGGCGAAGTGATTTTGGAGATGATTGGATTTTCAGATGATGAACACGGACTGCTATCTATTGGCACATGATTATTATTTGATGACTTTTGATTGCGATTATTCTATGTTTATGGCTTCTAGATGGATACTATGTGTATGTAATAATGTTGTGTACTAACAATGAGTCAAGTTGGAGAGAACTTGTACTCGGATATGGTTTCTTGGTTGATGTATGTGTAGGTGAGTCTTAACACCTCGGGAAAGCGTTACCGGTGATGGATCGGGAGTCAACTTGGGAGAAGATGACGTCCGGACGATCAGGATATCATTATAGTCTTTTCATAGCAATGTTTTGAAGGTTTATTTGTCACTAGCATAAATTGTATCCATTATAGTTTTTTCTTGAGGTTTAGATATTTTTTAAGTGAGATGATGCATGATACTTAAATTCTTATACTTGAATTAAGAAAATATGCAATGTTGAAACAAGTGCTTAGTTTGGAAGTTTAATGTTTTATATATATGCTTGTTATTCCTCAAATAGCTTTTAATTGCTCATTGTGTAAGAGAACAAAATATTGTTCTGAGAGAAAAAAATGAATACTGAATCCTTGGAAATAGTCTTAACGACAAGGACATCGAACATATTCGATGTGAGCAAAAATAATGGGTACCGAATCCTTAGAAAAAGTCTTGACGCGACAAGGACGTACCCAGAGTAAATGAGAGAAAAAATTGAGCAAAAATAGAAAGGCTCATATCAAAATAAATGTCAAAAATTCTCTTGGTTGTTTGTGATAGAGCTAGTTTGAGAAAGAATGATATTTGAAGTAGGTATATATGTATAATGTTTATCTTTCAACCTATGTGCTTGTGAATATATCGCATTATAAGTTGTTGAAATCATGAATCTTGATTGTTGATTTGATCTTAATTATCATATCTTTGATTCAGGATTATCCTATTGTGCATGCTTATATTATACTATCTAATTGATGAGTTTATCTTTCTTATATTGTGACACACGAATATGAATTGCTCTATGTATAATTCTAAGCTGTTGAACATAAATGAGTACTAAATGCTAATGCTTGATGAAATCATTGTCAATCAGGGGTGAAGAAATACAAAATTGCATTGCAGGGACATTTCTTTCTTTTCAAAAGTGAGAAATTTTCTTTTGATTTTGAGCACTCCGATGCTTTTGACCACTTCTTTCTTTTTCTTTATCCAAACACCAAAATATTTTGTTGAGTTTGCCAATGTGTTCATCAAGGAGGAGATTGTTTGATGATGAACAATTAGCATATGATATTATTGGTTTTGATATTTATAGATTATGGGTGAAGTGATTTTGGAGATGATTGGATTTTTAGAAAATGAATAGGACTGTTGTTTATTGGGACAAGTCAGACCTGCCAGGGGTTGCCAGTCAGATCAGCGGTATACACGCGGTCAAACCGGCTAGCCCGTGGTCTGACCGGCCGATGCCTATGTCGGTTTCGGTTTTGGGTTGTTCTTTTGGATATCCGTGATTACTTTATGTTTATGGCTTCTTGATGGATACTATGCGTATGTAATACTGTTGTGTGCTATCAACGAGTCAAGTTGGAGAGAACTTGTATCTCTTGGTTATTGCATGTGTAGGTGAGTCTTGACGCCTCGGGAGAGCGTTGCCGGTGATAGATCGGGAATCAACTTGGAGAAAATAACGTCTGGATGATCAGGATATCATGCGGGACGCTTATGCTAGAGATCAATGCACGTGGTTTATGAAGATTCCATATGGCATATGATGGAGATATTGTATGCGTATGGGATGCGGAGTTGAATTTGGAAGGAGTCCAAATTTGGTACAATTGGAGTTTGTAATGTTTGTTTCTTGTACGGGAAGGTTTCCTAGGGGATTAGAACTTCTTGTACCAGATTGGTTCTTGGCTTTAGGTTGCCTACCTCGGGTATAAATAGAGAGGGAGGGTGTAGCCTCCTGGTATCGATTGTGAGAGAGTTGAGTTAAAAGAAAAGTTAGGGTTTCGAGTTTAGTCGAGATTTTCGTGAGGGGTGTTGTTGCGCTTTGTAAACATAGATTACAAGTAATAATGTTGAATCTACTTTGAGAGTTCTTCGATTTGTGTTTGGTCGGGTTCGATGGTCCAACCGGTGGGATACCTGCGGTCAGACCGGCGGCATTGCCCCAATCAGATTGGCAGGAACACGGTGGTTAGACCGGCGACGGCGACTACTGGATGATGCGATCTCGGAGAATTGGGCGATCAGACCAGAGCATCTACGCCGGTCAGACCGGAGTTCATCTAGCAGTCAGACCAGTGCATCTACTTCGTTCAGACTAGTCGACATCGAATTTGAGTGTAACCTTTAATTCCACTAAAAGTTTGGTTTTTTGGGTACTACAACTATTCACCCCACTCTAGTTGGCTTAGTTATCGTTCTACGATACAAGTGGTATCAGAGCCTTGTTTTCTTCTTTGGATCTTTATCAATTTTGAGTTTTTGCCATGGCTAACAAGTTTACAACTAAGCCCCATGTTTTCGATGGATTGGATTTTCCTTATTGGTGTGATAAGATGCAATCTTATATAATGTCTGAGAGTTATGATATATGGAATTTGGTTGCTCTTCCGTATGAGATTCCTAATGCAATTAATACTACTGCTTTAAAAACTGAATTTTAAAATAATTGTAAAGCTCGCAATATTGTGCTCAATGGAATTTCTAGTTCTGATTTTGATCGTGTTCCTCATCTTCGAACTGCTCATGTGATTTGGAATATTTTGCGTAATTTTTATCAAGGAACCGACAATATCAAGGAGCTTCGCAAAGATCTTTTTAAAAAGGATTACATAAATGAGATGAAATCTGGAGAAGCATTTAACAAAGTTTTGAGTAATTTTAGATCTATTGATACTTCTTATGATACTAATTATACATAATCTGAGGTTTCTCGACACTTTTTGAATGGTCTTGATATGTTTGTTTGGGAGATGAATATTACTTCTATTCAAGAGTTTGTTAAGATGATTGCTTTGACTTTGGATTCGCTTTACACTAAACTCGAAACTCATGAGATGAATATTTTTGCTTGTAAAGTTGATTCAAAATATAGTGCTTTGATTTCTTCTTCACCTTCTCTTGATAATGGCTCTTTGACATCTACTCATAATGCTTTATCCACTATTAATCATGTCATGTCCGATGATCAATTCGAACAGTTTGAGGAGGATGACTTGGCTTTGGCTATTAACAAGCTATCTCGAGCTATGAACAATGTCAGGTTCAAGGAAATAGGAGGTCGAGTTCGGTGCTTCGAGTGTGGAGAGCTAGATCACATTCGCTCACACTGTCCCAAGCTAGGAAGAGCCAAGAAGGAAGACAATGATGACAAGTCCAAGGAGAACAAGCCAATGAACACTCTTAGAGGGAAGAAGTTCAAGGAGACTTTCAAGAAAGTGATTGATCAAGCTCTTGCATCATTCGAGCCATCAATTGATGTAGATCTTGAAAGTGATGATGAAGGGAAGAACATCTCCGGAGTGTGCTTCATGGTGCGTGGTGAATCAGAATCTGACTGTGAAGAAAATAAGGTAATCACTACAAAACTTATTGAAGAGTTGATTTCTACTGTTACCGCAAAAAACAAGAGATGTGAAAAATTGATTGAAAACAAGAGTTTATAATTGAATCTCTAAATTTTGAAGTTGCTAGTTTAAGATCTCTTATTCCTAATGATGATGATTGCAATAATTGTGAGGTTTTAATGAATGAAAATTTGAAAATTAGAGATATCAATGTTTCACATGACTTGAAATTGAAATCTTCTCTTGCTCTTAGTTTTGCCATGCATATTCGCACCTTGGATGAGTTGATTTTAACTAAAAAGTTGTTGAAAAAATATCAAACTTCTTTGTATCTAGTTCGATGTTTAACATGATTTGTGCTAAGAAGTTAAAACAACAAACTAGTGTTTTGAATTGCTCAACATGCTCACTAAACAGTTGAATCTAAAAGATGCCTTAGGTCGTGTTGGGTACATGGAAATCATTGTCAAAACTGATGAAGTGCTTTCTTCGTCTAGATGTCGCAAGCAAAAAGATGTTCTTGTTGATTGTGAAAATTGTGCTAAATTGTCATGTAAAGTTTCTTATTTGAAAAGCTCTTTGCAAAGATTTTCTGATGGAAATAAGAAACTCAACCTGATTTTAGATCAATCTAAAGTGACTAGTTACAATAGGGGTATAGGTTTTAATGTTCATGACTACTACACTAAAAACCAACCTACTGTTTTGAGTGTAACTGAAAATTGTGAAATTTTGACAAAACCTCCACCTAAGAAAACGGTTTTTAAATCTGCTGGAATTATGCCCTCTCTTTCATATACTTTAAAAGAAACAAAACTTGCTATTTCAAAACCATCTACTTCTCGTGAAAAGTTTACTTGTTGTTTTTGTGGTAAGGATGGTCATCTTGTTGGTTTTTGTTTCAGACTTACTCGTAAAAGAGAAAAAGGAAAGAGAAATTGCTTTTGCAAAATCAAAATGACAAAAATCTGGTTTTTACTCGAGGACTCCGGTTAGACCGCAGTGGGTACCAAGGTTAAACCGGTGACCGGTTAGAGCAGCCACCGGTCAGACCGACAGCACAATGATGGTCAGATCGGCCCCTGGTCAAACCGGTTGCACCACTTTGGTCAGACCGGCCTCAGTGAGATTTTTCTAAAAATTCTTAAACTATTTTCTCGCGTGGTTATATGCCTATTGGATCTACTAGTCGTGTCTCGGTACTGGATTCCCAAATTTCTTTTATCTAACCCCATTACTAAGGCTTCGACATCTGTTTGTGTGTAGGCTTTGATGGTGAGGAAGGGGAACGTGTGGATCATGGATTCCGGTTGTTCGCGGCACATGATCGGTGATAAAAGTTGGTTCTCCTCCCTCAAAGATGCATCTTGGACAGATTCAATTATCTTTGAAGATGCTTATACTAATGTCGTTCTCGCTACGTGATCCGTCAAGGTAAGTGACAAGTTTGTGTTGAAAAACGTAGCTTTGGTAGAGGATTTAAAGTATAATTTACTTTCAGTTTCACAAATTGTTGATGAGAATTATAAAGTTAACTTTAAGAAAACCGGAAGTAAAGTCTTTGATTCATGTGATAATTCTGTGTTGAATATTTTTGCTATGGAAGAGTTTTTAAAGCTGATTTTGATAACCCCGTTTCATCCGAGATCACATGTTTTGTTGCTAAGTTTACAAGAGATTTGATGTTTTGGCATCGTAGACTTGGATATGTTGGTTTTGATCATATCAGTAGGATTAGTGGTTTAGATGTTGTTCGTGGATTGGCTAAACTTAAGAAAGATCTTGATTTGGTGTGTTCATCGTGTTGTCATGCTAAGATGGTTGCTTCTTCACATGCTCCTATTATTTCTGTGATGACGGATGCACCGGGACAACTATTACATATGGATACTATTGGTTCAGCTAGAGTGCAATCTGTTGGAGGAAAGTGGTATTTATTTGTTATTATTGATGATTATTCTCGATATTATTGGGTTTTCTTTATGGCAACTAAGGATGAGGCTTTTGAACATTTTTAGGGTTTGTATCTTCGTTTGAATATTAAATCTCCGAGTTCTTTGAAAACAATTCGAAGTGATAATGGTGGTGAATTTAAAAATGCTTCTTTTGAACAATTTTGCAATGGAAAAAGTTTTGAACATCAATTTTCTTTTCCTCAGGTTCCTCAACAAAATGGTGTTGTTGATAGAAAAAAATCTTTCTTTGGTTGAGATGGCTAGGACTATGCTTGATGAGTATCACACTCCTAGAATATTTTGGGTTGGAGATGTTAACACTACATGTTATGTTTTCAATCATGTTTTCTAGAGATCAAAACTTGGAAAAACGTCTATTGAGCTTCACTTTGGACATCAACCCAAAGTTTCACACTTGCGTGCTTTTGGTTGCAAGTGCTTTGTCTTGAAATCTGGAAATTTGGATAAATTTGAGGCACGTGCTACCGATGGAATTTTTCTTGGTTATCCTGCACATTCAAGTGGCTATTGTGTACTTATTTTAGAGATTAACAAAATTGTTGAAACATTTGAAGTTAGTTTTGATGAGGCTAGTCCAGGTACTAGACCAGAAATTGCAGGTACTATGTCACAGGTTCATGGGGAGGATCGTCGTATTTTTGAGGTGTTGATGCAAAAAACACACACTGGCCTAAGAGATTTGTTTTACTCTAGTGCAGGTCCAAAACTTGCTTTCGGGTTCGGGCGTGCCAGTTGATTTGATCCTGCAATCAACAAGATAGAACATGCACGTTTGTCAGTAAACGATAGTCAATCGGCCAGGCAGCCGATATCATATCGTGATATAACCTAGCCGATGCAATATAGCATGGATTGGCTCTAAGGCGTATTCAATGGTAAGCTAATCCTAAATTTGATACATCGGCTGAAAATATCAGTGTCATATAATCTATGTCAATATTACTTTAGAAACAAGCAATTGGGATAGATCGGACTTAACCGAGATAGTATAAATTGCTCAAGTCTAAAATAACATGAAATAACGATTATGTGTACTCATGTCATAGCCGATGTTCAGATTTAAGCATGTATCGACTATAGCTCCGATACAACCTTATACTAGGATATTCTCTTGCAACAAATATATTCGATTATTATCAATCCGATTGATAGTAAGTCCAATATATTTGTATTAGATTAGATCATGATATAAGGGGCATATATAGCATATTAAACAAAGTATGAAACTATGTAAAACAATTATATCAGATAAGATCGGCTGAAACCCCGATACTATCCTTATTAACAATCATAAAACATGCTAGAGATCATGATTCTAAACACGACTTAATAGATCAAACTTAACTAATGCAACATGAAGTATAAAAAGAAACATAATATCTAGACAATCAAGCCGATAGTTGCCTTTTCAGGATGGTGGATATATTATATAATTCAAACCAACAAGACAATTTAGCTGTTATCGACAAAACCCTAAATAGAGCTCGGTCGATACGACTAGATAGCATTGTCAATTTAAATTATAGAAAATATATGAGAACTCGAAGATTCACAAGATATAATTAGAGTGTCATAAAGATGTAAGCACTAATTCCGATAATGCAAACCGCCATAACAAGACCTACCTCTTCGCCGAAGATCAAACTAATGCAGCTCGACTCGAAAGTAAAAGAATAAAAGGTTTGGCGATGCGCCGAGATTGATTGAACTGTTGTTGTTTTATTCATAAGATCTCGGGTCTATATTTATACCCGAAAATACAAACCTTGTCCAAGATAGACACGACTCATATTGTCCTAATACAAATCTAACTAGTAAACAAATCCCTTAGGCGAAATTTTACCGAAAATATCTATAAGGAAAATACAGATAATCCTAATTAATAGATACATTTGCCAATTACGGACTCTATCCTTGTCTAGCAACATCGTCTCAAACTCTCTCTCGAACCTGATACTAATCATGCATGCAATATCAGCCATATCGGCTATCCAGATCAGACTCGGTTCCAACCGATACGGTCTTCCAGCCGATGCGCACTCTGTTTTCGAGAATTCTGCATATCTTCAACTCCGCTTCGAATTATACTTCGTTTCCGATTCACATGCTTGCCAAATTTCATCGTCAACACATGCCCCCCAATTCCGAAGTATTATATAATGCAACGGAATTATCTCTTCGACCCCGCAAAAATCTAGGGTTATCCCTGTGACCGTTACGCACCTAACTTCATAAATACCAACCACCTTTCTGGAATTTTCACGGCGTTAACTCTGTTTTCGCCGCTTAAGCCACCAGACTCCTCCACTAACTCCTGCGACTGCTCTCAATCTCTCCGGCGACCACCTCACGGTCATCATCTCCGGTAATCAACCACAAGCTTTTTCTTCCAATGGCGACTTCCGCAGATGTCCCCCAGGTACTTTTCCGCAACCTCTATCCTTTACTCATATCGGCTACCATTTTCTTCATCAAGATTGTAAATCTCAATCAACCCAACTGATTCAATCCGCTCTTCTTCTTGATTTCTCTTTTTCTTGTCAGCACTTGAGGAATCAAATCACCATCCCAATAGAGAAGGAACCATCCCATTATTTCCTCGGGCCGATGGGCGATGAAGATCCCATCTCATTTATCAACTCAGAGACCAATCACATCCCCTTCAAAGAAACCAAGCCCAGCCCAACTCATTGGCCAAATATCTTCAGATCTTGGCCATCTGCAGTAGATGGATGGAAGGCATGGTATAAATGGATGACTGCCAGCAAACAAGCTCACTAGGATGAAATAGGTATTTCTCAATGCCTTTCTCTCTCATTAGTCGATACCAAGAAAGATGAACCCATGCTATCAGCTGCCTCATACTTTTGGTCCGATACCCTAAATGCATTCATGTTTAGCCATGGACCTACGACTCCCACCCTGTTAGATATCCAGATGCTAACAGGTTTAGATATCTCTTCATCGGCCAACCCGATCAGCCACAAAATAAAATATGACCATAAATTCCAGACTAAGAGTATTGGAGGCTGGTCAGGTTTCATAGCCGATAACATGGGTACAGGATCTGTCTCTCCTAGAGAGCATACTGCCTTTTTAATGATGTGGATGGACAAATTCCTGTTCTTTGGTTCCACCTATGGCTCTTCAGCAAATTGACAGCATCTGGCAGAAGCCCTAGTGTCAAAAAAGTCAATCCCACTAGGCAAATATCTTCTTGGAGCAGTATATCAAACCTTAAGCTAGACATCGGCCAAACTCCTTATGGATACATCAACCAACTATGGAGGCCCTTGGTGGTTTGTTCAGATATGGCTCAATTTGTACACCATCAAAGTTGCTGACAGGACTATCTTTCCCTTCTTTGGCCGATACCAATGATGAGACAGCAACACGCTGATGCCTGTCTTTTGGAGAAGCAGCATCATCTTACCCTGGTTCAGGGACATCGGCTGAACTGTTCTGCGAATGGTTCAATCGATTCTATGATGGATTCCCTCACGAGTCTCGAGTTTGGTTCCCTTATGAAGACTATGTCAACTATGAACTGCCAACCAATCTCAGACTTGATGACCTGAATAATGAGGATTTTCTAGGAATCAGAGAGATTTTATATCGGCCATATCCCCCTGCATACTCCCAACAGTTGTCTCCTAGGGCTGATATATTCAGTCCTCTTACGAATTTTATCGTCCCATGATTGCTGCTAGATAACTTGGCATGGGACAACTACCCATCGGCATGTATTTCTCAGAAAAGATCCAAACAAGGGGCATTGTTCCATCGGCCTTAATTATGGACAGAATCTTGAGCCTTGAACCTCCCCCTCTGGGTTCTATCGGCCAAATTTCCTTGATCAGGCAGTGAAGTCAGCTCTTTGACAAATGGTGGGGTGAGTGGAAAACTCATCTATTCCTATCCCTGCCAGCCGATTTCTACTTAACAATCATGGATCCCTCCATCAGCCCTCAGGTAAACTCATACATCTCTTTTTTCCTTGTCTTTATTTCTAACATAACCATAACTTTCTAACATCTCTAAAAATTTTTTTTTCTTAGGCCGGCAACTCTCCTCCTGCAACAAAAATCAAAAGTGGCAAAGTCATTAACTATGCACTAGCCAGGATATCATCAGGCAAGGATTTGGCCCCTTCCTCCATCGGCTTCAACACCCCAGCAATTAAAGATTTGCTTCAAGGCCAAACCAGATAGCCGATTGTTACTGCTGGCAAGCGCAAAAGAACAAAGAAACCTGCCATCAAGCCTACTGTCCCTAAAAAGAAGGCACCTGCTAAAAAGCAGAAATCTTCAGCCGACGATATTCCAATTGATCCTGCTGTAGAAGAATACCTTGAGGAGGCAATAATAGAAGAAGAGATTGATGAAGGTGCTGCACTGGTTAGTGAATCTGGCCACATTTCCAGCCCAAGCTCTCGAGCTGATACACCTCAAATCGATCCTACTAGCCCGGCAAAAACTCCAACTCCTCCCAGACGTCGGCCATGCAAAACTCAGGTATACAATCCCTCAACCTTTCTTTTATCAATTTTATCCAACACTTTTAACACTTATCAAATTTTTTCAGCCTTCTCGAGCTATATCACCCCCTCCTCAGCAAGCTTCAAGTGAACACACACCATCGGCTGCAGGAAGCCATCATGTGGAAGAGACAACTGCTATAGTATCAACTTCTCCAGTCCCTGTAAGATCATAACTAACCATCCTTTATATCGGCTATGCTCACAATTCTTATTCACATTGAATTCCTTTCTGCAGGCCCTAGCCGACATGTTCTCTTTTGACATAAGGCAATTTTTGGATGAAGAAGAAGAAGATACATCTAGCAAAGCAAAATCTCCAATAGCCGATAATCTGAAAGCAAAAGTAGCAGATATTGCTGATCGGCTAAATGCTTCGCTAGACAGCTTCATCACCAACTGCGGCGCAATCAGGTCCATATTTCAAGAGATTCAAGATCAACTTCCAGAAGACCTGGCTGATGCTATTTCTCCTGCTGTCTTCTTAGAACAACATCAGTTCAAACTTGAGAGAGCAAGACAGAGATTGGCCGATCGGCTAGAATATAAAGCACTCGAGGCAACCATCCAAACCAGCCGCTAAAATGTCAATGAGGAAACAAGCTGGATGAACTATTGGCTGGTCCAGAATCAACCCAGCAAGAACTAGAAAGACTGAAACAAGAGAAGTCTGATCTTTTGGTTCAACTTCGACAATGCCGGGTCAAGATTGCTGATACAAAGAAAAAATTAGCCGATCTCCCCCAAGCTATTGAAGAACAAAAATCCAAGCTCAAGTCTTCAATCAAGCATCTGGCCTCTCTCAATAAATCACTCAAACCTGTGCTAGGAATTGATGCTGCCGACGCGAAGATCATAGATGAAGTAGAACAAATTCGCTTGCGTGCGAGTTGGCAATCCAAAACTTCTTGGGTTGATGTAATAGATTAACACTCTTTTCAAACAATTAACATTTTTTCTATAATATATTGCCATCGGTCATCGAGCCGATTCAATACCCAAGTATAGGCTGCTATCGACCAACTAGTCAATCTTATCCTGTAAAATTTTGCTCAAAAATTTGCTCAAAAATATGCTCAAAATTTTCTCTCAAGTTTGTAGTAGGGAACACACGACTGCAAACTTATATAGAATAGTCTAAGGGCGATAAAAATATCGGCCATCTAAAGACGATGTAACAACATCGGCTGTCAACCATACATCGGCATAACACAACTGATTATGAACCAATCCAAACACTTGAGTAATATTTCTTCAAATATTTTCCATTGAGAGCTCGTCCAAAAATCTCTCCATCAAGTCCTTTCAACATATAAGCCCTTTAGAAACACACTTATGAATCCGAAAAGGTCCTTCCCAATTCGGTGACCACTTCCCAAATTTTCTATCTCGTGCTCCTATCGGCAACACCAACTTCCAAACAAGTTCATTCTCCTCAAAAGACTTTGGCACAACCTTTTTATTATAATGCCTAGCACCCCTTTCTTTATCCTTTCTAACCTTTTCAAGTGCACGTAATCTAGATTAAACCAAATCTTCTGACTCATCAACCATCAAATTATGATAATCATCGGCAGTCAGTTCATCTTGTAAAGAAATCCTTCTAGAATCGATATTAGTTTCCCATGGTAATACAACTTCATGCCCATAAACCAACTGATATGAAGGAACTTGAATAGCACCATGACAATCCATCCGATAGGACCACAATGCTTCAGCCCATGTGGTATGCCATTTCTTAGGATATTCAGCAATCTTCCTCTTAACCAACTTGATCAAACTCTTGTTAGATGCCTCAGCCTGCCCATTAGCTTGTGCATAATATGGTGAAGAATTCAACAACTTGATCCCCATGCTATCGGCAAACTGAACAAACTCATCAGACACAAAAATAGACCCTTGATCAGTTGTAATCGTCTGAGGCAAACCAAATCTGTATATAATATGCTCTTTAACAAACTCTATGGCATCTTTGCTATCAACTTTCTTCAAAGGAATAGCATCAACCCACTTGGTAAAATAATCAGTAGCAACCAATATGAATTTATGCCCTTTACTTGATGGTGTATTGATCTGGCCGATCATATCAATACCCCAACCTCTGAACGACCATGGCTTGATAATTGGATTCATAGCCAATGCTGACGCTCTTTGAATAGCTACAAACTTCTGACAATCTTGACATCCTTTATAATATCTAAAACAATCTTCCAACATTGTTGGCCAAAAATATCTCACTCTTCTTATTAACCACTTCATCTTATGAGCCGATTGATGAGTTCCAGATATTCCTTCCTGTACTTCACACATGACTACCTTTGCTTCTTCTAGGCTTAAACATCTCAGCAAAACTCCATCAATGGTCTGATAATACAATGTATCGTCCAGCAAAACATACTTGGTAGCTTTATATCTTAACTTTCTAGAAACCGATCTAGAAGGATTTTTTAAATATTCAAATATCTCAAACCTCAAATCATCGGCTGGCAAACATGCAACTTCAAACTCAACATACTTCATCATCGGCTTGTAATCTGATGCTCCCTGAGCTAGAGCATTGGCTTCAATATTTTGCTCTCTAGGAATATGCTTCAAAGCAACTATCTTGAAAGTCTTCATCAACTCTCGACATTTCTCATTATAAACCATCAAGACATCATTCTTGCACTCATATTCTCCAGATAATTGACTAATCACCAATAATGAATCACCCATGATTTCAATAGCATCAGCTTTAACCTCCGTGAGCAACTGCAATCCCTTTAGAATAGCCTCATATTCAGCTTGATTGTTAGTAGAATAAGGTTTGATAGTAAAAGCAAATTGAAAACTTGCCCCCTTAGGCGATATAATCACTAAGCCATTACCACATCCATGAGTGCAAACTGATCCATCGAAAAACAAAGTCCATGGCATAATATCAACATGACCAATTGAATTATCCCTATGCTCAACTATGAAATCGGCTATCGCCTGCCCTTTTACTGCCTTAGTTGATTCATACCTCAAATCGAATTCTTTTAAAGCAAAAATCCACTTCCCAATTCCCCGTTTCAAAACTGGAGCCGATAGCATGTAGCGTACCACATCGGCCTTACACACTATAATGCACTCATTAGAAAGTAGATAATGCCTCAACTTTGTGCAAGAAAAATACAAGCATAAACATAATTTCTCCACAGGTGAATATCTTGTTTCTGCATCCAAAAGTCTTCTACTGAGATAAAATATAACTCGCTCCTTACCCTCAATTTCTTGGATCAAAACTGAGCCGATAGAGCTCTGATCGGCTGACAAATATAACTTGAAAGGAAGCCCTTTTTGTGGTGGAATGAGAACTGGAGGAGTACTGAAATATTGCTTGATATTGTCCAAAGCCTTTTGCTGCTTCTCTCCCCAAACAAACTCTTGATCGGCTTTCAATCTTAGCAATGGTGTGAACGGTTCTATTCGACCAGATAGATTTGATATGAATCGCCTAACAAAATTAATCTTGCCGATCAATGACTGTAATTTAGTCTTGTCTTCTGGAGGTTTTATATCTTTAATAGCATTAATACTCCTATGAGGTATCTCAATCCCCCTCTCATGTACCAAAAATCCAAGGAACTGTCCAGCCTATACACCAAAAGCACACTTAGTTGGACATCCTCAATCCATATTTCCTTGCTCTTTCCAAAACTCTTTTCAAATCGGCTATATGCTCATCAATTTCCTTAGACTTGACCACCACATCATCAATATAGATTTCTACCAACAAACCGATAAGATCATGAAATATATAGTTCATCGCTCTTTGATATGTAGCACCACTACTCCTCAATCCAAAAGTCATGACAACCCACTCATACAAACTGATTGCACCAGGACATCGAAAAGCAGTCTTGTGAA
This sequence comes from Oryza punctata, assembly GCA_000573905.2. Taxonomy (NCBI): domain Eukaryota; kingdom Viridiplantae; phylum Streptophyta; class Magnoliopsida; order Poales; family Poaceae; genus Oryza; species Oryza punctata. The sequence continues at coordinate 8,695,244 of CM002495.2, forward strand.
TATCTTCCTCAGCCATAAAAATTTGATTGTATCCCGCGTTACCATCCATGAAACTAATAATCTTGTGTCCAGATGCTGCATCAACCAATTGATCAGCAATCGACATTGGGTATTCATCTTTAGGGGTAGCCTTATTTAAATCTTGAAAATCAATACAAACTCTAAACTTGCCGTTCTTCTTGATCACTGGTACTATATTTGAAATCCACTCAGCATATCGGCATGGTCTGATAAAATTAGCATCGTAAAGGCTTGTAATTTCAGCCTTGATAGCATCATACATTTCAGCTTTACACCGTCTTGGAGGTTGCTCGTATGGTCGATAGCCTGGTTTAATAGGAAGCCGATGTTCAACAATCGATCGGCTAAGTCCTGGCATTTCATAGAATTCCCAGGCAAAACAGTCTCTATACTCTTTCAAAAGTGTTATTAATTTGCATTTAAATTCCTTTGTCAAACCTTTAGTAATATATGTCGGCCTAGGCCTGTCGCCTGGTCCAATGTCTACTTCTTCCAATTCATCAGCCGACATAAATCCTTGCCCCAGCTTGCCGTCAAGATTATCTACAGTATCCTTCGTGTAAAAATTGGAACCCTCCACGATGCCCTCAAAGTAACAATTGGGGCTCTCCATCTCCTGTTGGCTGTATATCATAATCATAAACTTTTAGATAATCTCCTTGCCAAACTTTTCCAGACAAACAATCGATTCCTTCCATCTCCCAAACAGACAAATCGGCACTAGCTACATTAACTGACCTGTTGGCGTGCACGATTTCGATCTGGTCTCCGAATCAAACTCTGATGGATAGTTGAAGGAATACAACAGTTGGCATGGATCCAATCTCTTCCCAACATCAGACTGTAGGAACCCTTCCCATCAATAACAAAGAACATAGTAGGAATTGTCTTGCTGCCGATGGTCAACTCCAGATTCAAAACTCCCTTAGTTTCAGATGGATTCCCGCCAAAATCCTTTAAAATCATGTTGGTCTTGATCAAATCATCTGAATTCTTACCAAGCTTCCTGAAGGTTGAATATGGCATCAAATTGATATAATCTATATGTCAATATTACTTTAGAAACAAGCAATTGGGATAGATCGGACTTAACCGAGACAGTATAAACTGCTCAAGTCTAAAATAACATGAAATAATGATTATGTGTACTGATGTCATAGCCGATGTTCAAATTTAAGCATATATCGGCTCTAGCTCCGATACAACCTTATACTAGGATATTCTCTTGGAACAAATATATTCAATTATTATCAATCAGATTGATAGTAAGTCCAATATATTTGTATTAGATTAGATCATGATATAAGGGGCAGATATAGCATATTAAACAAAGCATGAAACTATGTAAAATAACTATATCAGATAAGATCGGCTGAAACCCCGATACTATCCTTATTAACAACCATAAAACAGGCTAGAGATCATGATTCTAAACACGACTTAATAGATCAAACTTAACTGATGCAGCATTAAGTATAAAAAGAAACATAATATCTAGACAATCAAGCCGATGGTTGCCTTTTTGGGATGGTGGATACATTATATAATTCAAACCAACAAGACAATCTAGCTGTTATCGACAGAACCCTAAATAGAGATCAGCCGATACGACTAGATAGCATTGTCAATCGAAATTATATAACATATATGATAACTCGGAGATTCACAAGATGGAATTAGAGTGTCATAAAGATGTAGGCACTAATTCCGATAATGCAAAACGCCATAACAAGACCTACCTCTTCGACGAAGATCAAACTGATGCAGCTCGACTCGAAAGTAAGAACTTGTCGAAAGTAAAAGAATAAAAGGTTTGGTGATGCATCGAGATTGATTGAACTGTTGTTGTTTTATTCATAAGATCTCGGGTCTATATTTATACCTGAAAATACAAACCTTGTCTAAGATAGACACGACTCATATTGTCCAAATACAAATCTAACTAGTAAACAAGTCCCTTAGGCGAACTTTTACCGAAAATATCTATAAGGAAATTATAGATAATCCTAATTAATAGATACATTTGCCAATTCTGGACTCTATCCTTGTCTGGTAACATCGTCTCAAACTCTCTCTCGAACCCGATACTGATCATGCATGCAATATCAGCCATATCGGCTATCCAGATCAGACTCGGTTCCAGCCGATATGGTCTTCTAGTCGATGCGCACTCTGTTTCCGAGAATTCCGCATATCTTCAACTCCGCTTCGAATTATACTTCGTTTCCGATTCACATGCTTGCCAAATTTAATCGTCAACATGAGGATGAGAGTGATGACGAAGACAAGGTTGAGGCTGGCTCGACCGGTCAGACCGGGTCCCAGGCCGGTTAGACCGGTGGTACACCTCCGATCAGACCGGCTCAAGAGGAGCGGTCAGACCGACTAGGTGGCTCAGGCATGGGTTCTGGTGAGGTTGATTCTAATGGACCTCCAAAGGCTACAACTTTGACCAGTTAAGGTACAGAACGTCAAATAGCTTCTGAAGTCACAGCTCCTTTGCATATTCAACGATGACATCCACCGGAACAAATTATCGGTAATTTGGGTGAGCGTACTACAAGGTCTAAGGTAACAACTCATTATATCATTCAAACTCTGCATTTGTTGCTTCTTTTGAACCTAAAGATGTTACTCATGCACTAACTGATGAGTCATGGATTAACGCCATGCATGAAGAACTTGAAAATTTTGAGAGAAACAAAGTTTGGACTTTAGTTGAACCTCCTTTTGGTCATAATATTATTGGAACTAAATGGGTTTTTAAAAATAAATAAAATGAGGATGGTTTGATTGTGAGAAATAAAGCTAGACTTGTTGCTCTAGGTTTTACACTAGTTGAAGGTTTGGATTTTAATGAAACTTTTTGCTCCTATTGCTAGGATTGAGGCAATTTGACTTTTGTTGGCTTTTTCTGCTTCAAAAAGTTTTAAATTGTATCAAATGGATGTTAAAAGGTGTTTTTCTAAATGGTTTTATACAAGAGGAAGTTTATGTCAAACAGCCACCGGGTTTTGAAAATCCTGATTTTCCCAACCATGTTTTTAGATTGTCAAAAGCTTTGTATGGTTTGAAACAAGCACCTAGAGCATGGTATGATAGACTTAAATTTTTTTTGCTTCAAAAAGGTTTTCAAATGGGAAAGATTGATAAAACTCTATTTGTTAAAAAACATGGTGATGATCAGCTGTTCGTTCAGATTTATGTGGATGATATCATTTTTTGTTGTTCAACTCACTTTTTGAGGGATCATGTTGAGAAAGGAGATGTTGAATTGAAGTTTTTGGATAGAAAGTTGCAACTTGCTGACTTTTTCACGAAACCATTGGATGCTTCTCTCTTTGCTTTTCTTCATGGAGAATTGGGAATTGTTTATCCTTTTGGTATGATTTGAGGGGAAGTTTGTGCTCTTGGTTTTATCAAGCAAACTGAAAATAAAAAGAAATATGAAAGGAGAGAGCTTTGCTTTATACATATTATATATTCATTTGCATGCTAGTAATGCTTTGAAGGTTTATTTGTCACTAGTATAGCTTGTATGCATTATAGTCTTTTCATGAGGTCTAGATATTGTTTTTAAGTGAGATGATGTATGATACTTAAATTCTTATACTTGAATTAAGAAAATATGAAAAGTTGAAACAAGTGCTTAGTTTGGAGGTTTAATGTTTTATATATATGTTTGTTGATTTGTTATTCCTCAAATAGCTTTTTTAGTTGCTCATTGTGCAAGAGAATAAAATATTTATCTAAGAGAAAAAAAATGAATACTGAATCTTTGAAAATAGTCTTGACGACGAGGACGTATTCGATGTGAGCAAAAATAATGGGTACCGAATCCTTGGAAAAAGACTTGACGACAAGGACGTACCCGGAGTAAATGAGAGAAAAAATGAGCAAAAATAGAAAGGCTCAGATCAAAATAAATGTCAAAAATTCTCTTGGTTGTTTGTGATAGAGCTAATTTGAGAAAGAATGATATTTGAAGTAGGTATATATGTATAATGTTTATCTTTCAAGCTATGTGCTTGTGAATATATTGCATTATAAGTTGTTGAAATCATGAATCTTGATTGTTGATTTGATCTTAATTGTCATATCTTTGATTCATTATTATCCTCTTGTGCATGCTTACTATCTAATTGATGAGTTTATCTTGCTTATATTGTGACACATGAATATGAATTGCTCTATGTATAATTCTAAGCGCTTGAACATAAATGAGTACTAAATGCTAATGCTTGATGAAATCATTGTCAAACTGGGGAGAGAGATACAAAATTGTATTGCAGGGCCATTTTCTTTTCAAAAGTGAAAGAAGTTTTCTTTTGATCTTGAGCACTCCGATGCTTTTTACCACTTCTTTTGTTTTGCTTTATGCAAACACCAAAACATTTTGTTGAGTTTGCCAATGTGTTCATCAAGGAGGAGATTGTAAAATCAAAGTGTGTTTGATAATTATTTGATGATGAACAATTGGCATATGATATTATTGGTTTTGATATTTGGAGATTATGTGCGAAGTGGTTTTGGAGATGATTGGATTTTCAGTTTATGAACAGGGATTGCTGTTTATTGGGACCGGTCAGACTGTGCAGGGGTTGCCGGTTAGACTGGCGGTATACACATGATCAGATCGGCTAGCCCGTGGTCTGACCAGCCGACGCCTGTGTCGGTTTCAGTTTTGGATTGTTATTTTGGTTATGTGTGATGATTTTATGTTTAGAGCTCCTATATGGATATTATGCATATGTACTACTGTTGTGTGCTAACAATGAGTCAAGTTGGAGAGAACTTGTATCTCTTGGTTATTACATGTGTAGGTGAGTCTTAACGCCTCGGGATAGCGTTGCCGGTGATGGATCGGGAATCAACTTGGGAGAAGATGACGTCCGGATGATCAGGATATCATGTGGGATTCTTAGGCTAGAGATCAATGCACGTGGTTTGTAAATATTTCATATGGCATACGATGGAGATATTGTGTACGTATGGGATGCGGAGTTGAATTTGGAAGGAGTCCAAATTTGGTACAATTGGAGTTTGTAATATTTCTTTCTTGTACGGGAAGGTTTCCTAGGGGATTAGAACTTCTTGTACGAGATTGGTTCGTGACTTTAAGCTACCTACCTCGGGTATAAATAGAGAGGGAGGGTGTAGCCTCCCGGTATCGATTTTGAGAGAGTTGAGTTGAGAGAAAAGTTAGGGTTTCGAGCTTAGTCGAGATTTTTGTGAGGAGTGCTATTGTTGCACTTTGTAAACACAGATTAGAAGTAATAAAGTTCAATCTACTTTGAGAGTTATTCGATTTGTGTTTGCTCGGGTTCGACGGTCCAACCGGCGGGATATCTGCGGTCAGACCGGCGGCATTGCCCCGGTCAGACCAGCAGGAACACGGCGGTTAGACTGGCGATGGCGACTACGGGAGGTGGCGATCTAGGTGAATTGGGCGATCAGACTGTAGCATCTACGTCGGTCCACCGGAGGTCATCTAGCGATCTGACCTGTGCATCTACTTCGGTCAGACCAATCGCCATCGAATTTGAGGGTAATTTTTAATTTCGCTAAAAGTTTCGTTTTTTGGTACTACAACCATTCACCCCCGCTCTGGTTTGTTTAGTTGTCGTTCTATAATCCTACAGGCAGTTGAGAATTGATTATTCAGACAAGAAAAAACATGAGCAGGTGTGACAGATTATTCGGCAGACCAAAAAAATAGCTAGCTGTAGTTAGTGGTGATGATTCCTTAATTTGTGACTTGCTGCTAGGCCAAGAACAATGGTGGCAATGAGGACAGTGAAGCCAATATCTTGCTTCTCTAAACTGATCGAGATCATCTTTCTGAAGCACTGGCAGCACAGGCCTACCAGAGGAGACACTATCAGAACTGTGGACAGGAACAAGGAACCCGCATCCGGATCGAAAATCAGGCGCCCGCCGCAGAGAAATTTCTGAAAGAATAAAATCGGAGAAAGCAAAGTTGTCACATCAAAGTGCAAATGAGAAAGATTGATCTGGTTTCGTACTAAGATAATCATAAAAAGTAGTAGGATGAAAAAAAATTGCAATGGAGGAGGCGAGAGAGATGATCGAACAAAATGTACGTTGCTTCCTTGACAGGCTTGGTATAGCCTCCTTTGGTTTGGCTCCCCAATTAGTTATCTTATCTGTTCCTTGATTTCCTTCTCCACTTGGACGCACAAACCACACACCCCACGCCGCCACCGCAGTCGCCCACGTCCGCCTCCCATGGCGCGGGTTGCGTGCTGGGGCTGGCCCTCTAAACCAGGACTGGACGTCCCCGGGCATCAACCCCTCGGTGGTGCCACCGGGCGGCATCTTCGCCGCGTCCACCATCGCGGGAGCGAGGTTTAGACGCGGCGGTGGCGGTGACGTTTGGCTTCCTTGCTCCGGTACGGCCAGGGGCGACGCGTGTGGGGTGGGTCAGCATTGGCATCATGGGTGGCGCCATGTCCGTGCGTCTCCTCGTTGCTGGGTTCGCAATGACCGCGTACGCTCGCACGCGGGCCAAGGCGGAGGCCCTAGTCGCTTCAGGGTTTCCCGTCATCGTCTCACCGCCGCTGCCACTCCGGTGAATCCAGCCAGGGAAGGAAGGGCTAAAGCCCGAATGAGGAAGAGGAGAGAGACATGGGAAGGAGAAATAAGGGAAGAAGAGATAGTGACATGTGTGGCCCCCCACATGTTGACTCAGCCTAGTGGATGAAGTCAACGTGCCACGTCACCGAAAACCTCAAAACTGCTGAGGGAGTCAAATTGCACCGGTTTTAATAATCGAGGGTTGGAGATATTTGGTATTACGCGTGGTTGAGGGATACGAGTTAGATTTGAAGGTATATTTGAGGGAGTCATAGTGAACTTATTCCACATTTTGATGTGCTTGTCAAGATGATCTCTTTGTTCATTTAGTGAGGCCCATCCCTAGAAGAAAAAAATTGGTCAGGCCCATCCCCACTTCCCCATGAAAAAAATTAAGTTTTGGAATGCATAAAAGGATGCCATTGCCATGAATATATTTCAAGCCAACCATTTTTAAATGACAAATTTTATCACAGGATATCGTGAATTTGTGATTTGAGCTATGGAACACGGTAAAAGTTAAGTTTTAGAGGAAAACACTTTTAAAACATGGATATTTACTGCTAGACACCGCACCTATTAAAATATTTATTCTAGATGAATAGAAGAGAAAAACATTGTAAAATATCAAAAATACTCTTGGCTCCCCCTATCATATCCTCCTTCCTTCCTTCTACTCTCCCTTTCTCTCCACGTGCACATCCTTTCACTCGCCAATCCGTGGGCTTGTGAGGTGTGGGGCCACGCAGTGACGACTGCAACCCAACCATAACTACATCTACTCCCACTTCTGGACGATGTTGTCATCACCTCATCTATCTATCACCCTCTCACACACTGGATTTCCTAGGCCCGCATGGTGGATTTGAGGCCTGTGCAACCATGCAACCCACATGACCCAACCGCTTCATGGCGTTTTCTCTCGCTAGCATCGGGTGAGCGGAGGGTCCAGATTGTGGGCATGTTTAGGGAGTTTATGATTCTGAGAAACAGATGGTTGATAGCTAAACTCTAAGAATTTGAAAAAGATGGTTTTTTCAATTTCTGGCTTCTAGTTAATTTTCTGGATTCTAGAACTACATCTTTTTAGAATCTGGAAGTACGAAAAGCTGGACTGTTTGGAGAGTTTGATTCTGACAGAAGCTGCAACTGCCAAAAGCTCCTCCAAACAAGCGCTGTGTGTTGTATGTGGCAGGTGGCACGGTGTTTGGCTTGTCATGTCACGATGGACAGTATGTGACGGTGGATGAGAGATTTTGACTCTTTTTGGAGAGCTTAAGATTATAAGAAGCAGCTGGTTGGTAGTCAGTTTCTAAGAATCTGAAGAAACTAGGTTTTTCAGCTTTTGATTTCTAATTTATTTCCTGGATTATGTAACTGTAGATTTTGAAAATCTAGGTGAAAATCTGGATTGTTTGGGAGAGCTAAAACTTCTAGGAGAAGATACAGCGGCTAAAAACTTCCAAACAGTACCTTTAGTATCCGTACAGGTGTCAAGTGGTCATTTCTTTCTCTAACCGCCAAGTAGACATGGTGGGAGTGCCATCACTCAAATCACTAATGCTATGCCGTCTGCAGATAAATGAAAACTCATGCACGGCAGTTAACCTGTCAGGGAACTCACGGTGCACCCATCTGGCACGTGGCAATGGAGAAAGGAACCGAGTGAAGGGAGGAAGAAGAATAATTATTTGACAAGTGGATCCAAGTTTTTTTAAATATTATACTATTTCTCTCTACTATTAAAAAATATTTTAATGGACACGTTATCCAGTACTAAATTTATGCTTAAGAGTGTCTTTTTTCCAAAACTTAGACTTTTACCGTGCCCAGATGGTGATGTTATTACAACAAAAATTACCTAAAAAACTAAGTGGCCAACGCACCTGTGCGTGCATCCTTATAATAAGAAACGGGTCTAACAAATTTATGGCAAATTAAAATTTTGATGTCTTTTATTTTTGAAATGAACTAGTAAAAATACATGTGTGTTGCAAGATGTGAAGATAATTTTTCACGATTGATAAACAATCTACCAATTTAAACGACAAATCGAAATAACATAAACAAAACAATTGTTAACAAAGTCAGAAATCGTATATAGTATTGAACTCAGTTGCGCTCGCTTCATACGTCATCACACGAAGAATCTCTATATACACCTTCCATAGCCTCACAAATCGATCGGTAGTTATTCCATGAGTTGACGCAAGTGTATTCTGCTATACGTCATCGACCAAAGATTGAAATTTTGATTATTCAATTAGTGAAATTTTTTTACCTGTAGATGGAACGCATTTGCAAAAGTAACAAACTTACCGCATACACACTTTAATGACAACTGCAAAATGAAAATATTTACGATGAGAGAAATTTGGAAGAGAAAAAAAGAGAAAAAGAGGACAAAAGTGAGGAGATCGGAAGGAGGAGGAGCAGACATGGTGATCGGGAGAAAAAAGATGAGAATTAGAAAAAAAAAGAGAAAAAAGACGTCGAGGGAAGGCATGCGTGACGGGGGTGGTGGGATGGTGTGGGTTGATTGGGTTGGGTTAGGTTGGACTGGAAAGGGTAAGGGGATGCATTGGGCTGAGAAGAGGTGTATAATAGTTATTCCAAAGTCATGTCGAATTGGATAAGGGGTGATATAGATATTTTTAATTTTTATAATAGTAAAGATAAAAAAAAAATGTTTAGCGGTTCTATTTTTCCTAACAAAACTGGAAACCACTTATCGACTTTAAGAAATAAAACATATATATGTTTTTTAAGATGGTAGGTGGCTACTGTATATATGTTATTAATTTTTATTAGATTTTTTTATAACTCTTTGATTGAAAATTGAGGGGAAGCCAACGATTATGAATGCACTCCATCGATCGAATTGTAGATCACATTTTTTTTGTTCTCTTTATTTTCTTCCATGCAATTTGACTACTTAAAGGGACCTAAAGGAAATAAAACAGCCCAAAATAATCCGAGCATTCTAACTTCATCCAAGTCAAGATTGTAGCAAATGCAATATATTTGGTACATATGCAAAACGATGAGTTCTATGCATCCACAGTATCTGATAGTTGGAACACAAAATGAGTCTCATTTGGAGCCTGGCGTAATACGGTTACTCCCTTTGGTCAATAATAGAAGGGTTAATTGGATTCATGTCATTGCAAATATATCGATTCAAATAAATATCACTACAATTCATTTATTTGTATCAATGTCATTTGAATTTGCACAAATTTGGAACCAAGCCATGTTGGCGTATTTACAATTAAATTTATCTGAATTTATCTGAATTGGCATATTATAATGTTTATTAATATAAACCTTATACATTAATGACCGGAGTGAATATATTATTTTTAATTTATACGGCACGAGTATATATATCCATGGATTTAAATATATAGAACTCGGCGCATTATTGCTTGATTATATTTCATGTCTCTTCCTCACCTTCACCATGAATCCATCCTTCATCTGCAGAACAACCGACAGCTTCTGCTCCACGGCATGGCCGTCCATCATCATCACCTCCACGTCGAAGTTCCAGAACAGGGTGGCGACGACGGGCGTTATCGTCGCCACGGACACCTTCTTCCCCAGGCACAACCTAGGCCCCGTGTTGAACGCCATGAACTTGTACGATGGCACGTGCCGGAGCTTGGCGCCGCCGCCGCCGCCGGTGAGCCACCTCTCCGGCCTGAACTCCCGGCAGTCCTCCCCCCACTCGTCCTCCAGCCTCCCCATGCCGTAGACGGAGATCAGCACGGTGTCGCCGGCGCGGACCGCGTGGCCGCTCGGCATCACGTCGTCGGCGACCGCCTCCTTGCGCTCGATCGGGCCGACGGGGTACAGTCTCAGGGACTCGAACAGCGCCGCCTGGTGGTACGCCAGGTGTTTGGTCTCGCCCGACTCGAAGATGACGGCGGCGCCGGATTTGCGCGCGGCGATGGGTGCGAGCTCCTCCCGCAAGGCGGACACGGCGCGTGGGTGCGTGGCGAGGTTGTAGACGAGCCATGGCAGCGCGGAGCTCATCGGGTCACGTAGCGCCACCAAGAAGTTGATGAACGTCCTGTGCAGGAAGTCCGTTGGCTCGCCGGTTTCGTCGCGGAATTCCGGGTCGTCTATGTAATGGGACAGGATGTCGACGGCGGCGGCGCCGGTGACCTCGCCGTCATCGTCGTCACCGGCGGCGATTCTCCTCGCGATCCTCTCTCCGGCGAACCGGCGCAACAACGCTTCGGCCTCGGCGTACTTCCTCTCCGGGCCAACGTTTAGCCGCCTCATCAGCTTCCAGCAGAACGCCGGCATGATTTGTCGGTAGAACGCCACCTCCATTAACGTGTCAAGCGCGCCGGCGAGTTGCATGGGCGGCGTGTCGGCGGACAAGAGGCACGGGTCCATGCCGAAGACGACCAAGACGGTGAGGTCCATCACGAGCCTCCCCAGCAAGTCCTCCATGTCGAACGGCGTGCCGGCGTTCGCCATCCGTGCCAGCCATGGCACGAGGTAGTCCGCCACCTTGTCCCGGCAGCTCCGTTCAATGAACGGCAAAAGCTCCGGCCTGGTCAGGATGCGGTGGATCTTCGCCCGCTGCCGACGCCACGGCTCGCCGTCGACGGTGACGATGGTGCCGGCGAGAACGCCGAAGACCTCAGCGAAGTCCTTGCCCTTTTGGTAGTTGCCAAAGTTGGTGGTGAAGATGTGGCGGACGTTCTCCGGGTCGCTGGTGGTGAAGAACCGCATCCACCGGGTCGCCGGCGGGCCACGCACCTCGAGGTTGCGGCCGGCGGCGGCGAGCATGGCGACGGCGAAGTCATGGATGTTGTGCCGGTTAGCGAGCAGGCCAGGCAGCATGCCAACGATTGGCCATTCCGTTGGGATGGGGTTCTTGTTTCTCTTGTATTTACTAAGGAAGTATAAGAGAACAGCAATTAGTAGCGCAATTGAGCTGCATAGTAGTTCTGGCAATTGCATGGATGTGAACTGCGCCATTGTTGGGATTGGATGCATGGACACGAAGAAGTGAGAGGGTTGAGGGGCTATATAAAGGTGGAAGCATGACTAATTTACAGAGGAGAACGGGCACAGCTACGTACAAATTAAGAAATGGAAACTCTTCACCAGTGACTAATTTTTCTCCTTATCTATCACTCATGTTTTTCAATATTAGATCAATATCCAATGGAACAGTATGTTTCGAAGATATTATTAAAAATTGTTGACAGTCACCAAATACCGATTTTATCATCAATTACCTCAATAAATGAAAGAACTAACATTTTTACACGGATATTAGTTACTAATAATGTAGTTTCACTTGTCTTAAAGAATTACCATGGATGTAGAAATTATACAATAAATTAGAGGAGAAAAGTGACGAAGAAACACACCTCTGACGAATCACATGAGAGCACACGGATTAAAGGACCCACATATTAGCTCAAACCGACATAATTTGTAATAATCACCATGTACCATCCCAGGAACCCACCTATCTCTCTCTAGGAGAAGGTCAATGGAGAGAGCCGGTTACCCTGTTTCAGCCGAACCAGGCTTAGCCCCTCTCACCACCAAGTTCCACGTGGCAGCTCCTGGTTGGCACCTGATGATGATTATTGGTGCACCGACTTCCACAACCATCATTAAGGATTATAAAAGGAGGATGCATTCACACTTCACAACACAGATTCAAGAAGTAATCTCTCTATTATGTACTTGTATTACTCTATAGTTTAGTGAGCTTAAAATAGTTCGTCGGTTTTCAGTATTCCCGGAGATTCGGGTATGTCTTAAGTATTTTATTCTTCCTATAAGATTATGAGCTCATTAATAGAATTATATTCTTTATTTAATTATATTTATAGTTCTTATACTGCTTTACCAATTATACGGTCTATGAATAGTTTATATTGGTCTATTACTAGTTTATACTTCTTTCTCAAGCTATACATGTTTAGGCTAGTCGATCTATGCCATGACATCGGTCCAATGATTTTAACGGGTTACACTAGTTCTAACATGTTCATTGGTAAGGTGGGAGTCTCGGGGAAATTTATTGTCATTATTTATTAATCTAAACATAGTGCTTGGGTTAATTAAGTGATGTTGAATACGGGTGTGCTTCATGAAAAGTGAGATAGATGGTAAGTGGTGATAACTCTGTCCGTCTTTTTGCATTCCTTTATGTACGGATATGATGTAAGAGTTCGTAAATACTCTAACCACGCTGGTAGACTTATAGGTAGTGGTCTCTCGGTAGTGCTGGAGCGTTTATAACTAAGTTCTAATCATGTTTATGTGTACATGATTGTTGTATAAACTAAGCATGATTAGTATAGAAGTATATATATATATATATATATATATATATATATATATATATATATATATATATATATATATATATATATATATATATATATATATATGAAATTATAGTTTTTCTTTCGTCTTTCTCCACTAGCTAGTTTACTTATGGAGATGATTATTCTGTGTGTCACGCTACTCAATTATCATTATTATTATTTACCCTGTTTACACTATATTATATTAATTGTAGCATGATTATAGATATATCAACTTATTCTTTACACCCCCGCCTTCCCTGTGGAAAAACAAATAATAATATCCTTGGAATACTTTCCGGTGTATTGCTACAGCTAGCGGTATCTACATGCTTGCAGATTTATTTGTAACCGTATTTAAGTATTGCTACAAATACAGATTTATCTGTAACCGTATTAAATACCAAAAAAAAAACCTAGAGTAGTAAATAATAAAAGAAGCCGTGCTAGATTTAACTAACACTATCACGGCATTGATCTTTGCACAACGGTCGAAAGGAATTTCGCAAACGGTTGGGCACCGCTCGCCTCCCACAAGTGCATATGGAAATGAAGATTTTTGCAAGCGGGTAGCTCCGTGGGAAAATGCTTATGCCAGGCGGCCCCGCTATTGATTTTTTTTTCAGGCGGTGCAAAAACCGATGTTCGCAACTGGCTTACTTAACATGCCCGACTGGGAAAAGAATATCTGAGCACAAAAAAAATATAAAATACAAAAATAATAATTTTCACTTAAGCCCCGCATAGATCAAACAACTCCATCGATCGGAGTAATCACAAATTCACAAAATTCCATCACAAGTTCAATCATAATTACTCATCACACACTACTACAGAAATCGTTTTTGCACACGGCCAGAAACGATCTTCGCATGCGGTTGGCCGGCCCGCATGCGCGAAATGGTCTGCAAAGATCATCATTTGCGCATGCGGCCGGCCCAGCCGCATGTGAAGATCGATCTTCGCATGCGGTCCATTAAGAGGGCCGCATGCGAAAATAGATCTTCGCATGCGGCCTATTTAAGCGGCCGCATGCGAAGATCGATCTTCACATGTGGTCCACTTAACTGGGCCGCATGGGATAATCTATTTTCGCATGCGGCTGCTTAGGTGGACCGCTTGGGAAAATCAAATTTAAAAATAGCTAAATTAGTATTCTAGATATTTTGTATGATCCATTAACGTGGTCTGGAATATATATCATATGAGATAATCGGATTATTGTTAATAGTGTAACAAACATGAAATGCATACCAGAAATTCAAACGTCATTTACATATGAATCTACAAGTACAAATGCCACCGATGTTTCGTTACATATATAAAAGTAGTGGTCAAGTCATTGCATATGTTCTTTCTCCCACTCTCTTAGAGGTCGAAATTTATCTTCCAATGCGAGTTCACTCTGGTTGTCGTAGAAGAGACCTCTTGCGTTGCAGATATCACGACGGATGAATCGGCAGAGGTCAGCGCACACGTTCCAGATAGTTGTGTCGTCGAATCGTTGTGCAACGTAAGGGATTTCCGGGATCTGTGCACAGAAAAGATAATAGAAGGTTAGTAAGTGAAATGTGTTTTCAATCTGGGTTTGTATGTTAAGCAGAACATGCTCACTTACTCGATCACTGGTGCTTTGGTACCTCCCGTTGACTCTGAGCATCTCGCACACGTAATATCCGCACAAGTTGGTTCCCGGTGGTTGTTTATAACACTGCGATATAGTAATAAGGGACCGATCATTACAAAGAATCCAGAGACTAATGTACTATAGGTTGTGAGTATTGGTATATATATGTTCGTATCGGCCAGCCAGTCTTGACGGATAACTTCTTCTTGGCCGGGTCATTGACTGGTCCACCTCTTTTGCGGTAGTACATGTGTGCTCTGTTTGAAGAACAGAATTGTTTCTTCAGTACGTAGAAAACTGCAACTAGGGAAAAATGGCTATTGAAATGTTTATCACTTACAAATTCAAAATAGTGAGGAATTCCATAAACGTTTCCTTGGCATAGTGTGCGGGGTCCAACGATACAATCAATTGGTCTTTTGGATATACGAGGAATAGTATGTAGTGGTCGCTGCAATTAAGAAAGAATAATTACAGTTAGAAAATAAAAAAATTGAGTGATTGATTTAACACACATAAGAGAAAGCTTACGTCAACGCGTATGGGACCATTAAGACATTTTTGTCGGCGTGCGCCAACATTGCTATTGCCAAGTATGTTGCTACTTCTAGCTTCTTGCCCTTGTGCAGTTTCTTAATATATTCATCCTTTTCGGCTGGGGTCTTGTCAACCAATTCCGCGCAGTCGGCCCTCATCTCAACGGTGTGCTGTGTTTTACATACCCTTGTTGGATCGACGTATCCAACTGGTGATCCAGTTCTATCAGCTTCGTGGAATTGCATCCTGTACAACGAAGATTGAAGTAATGAGAATTTTTTTTGTTCGCATTGACACATGTAAGATATAACAGTTTATACTTACAGGCAAAACGCGACAATTAGATTCACATCCATTTTATCTAGCTTGTAGATGGTGTACAGGTCCCGGAAAGAGATGAAGAAAACCCCATTAGGTCCACTCATGAAAGCACCTTCCGGGACGGCGACGCTGATAAAACCGAGACCCTTCCTAGCTGCCTTGATGTACCATTCATGCATGGCTCTCATTTCCCACGGTAGCTTGTTTAGAAGATAGGTTGGTAAGAATGGTTTGCCATATTCGTATTATTCAGGCACATCTGATGAAACCCAAGTCTGCACTTCATCTTGGGCACTTAGTACTGACTTCTGGCAGTCTGTCATGACGTGAGCAAGTTCTTTTCTCTTATCAGAATTTCTGAAAGCTGAAAACATGAATTTCTCTTTATCCTTGTCAATCTCCTTTGGGTCGTATGTTGATATCAACTTTCGAATTGTACGACGAGGTTCCAAAGGAGTAGACTTCGGTCCTGATTTAGTTGCTTCAGGTTTAGGCACTTGTTCCACCAGAGCAGACTGGGGTGTGGGCGGAGAGGGTTGAACTGCACGCGTAGAGGGGGGAGGTAGAGTTGCTGGCTCTTGGGCTGGGGACGGTGGTGGAGTAGGTAGGCGAGGCGGGGACCTAATCGGTGGTGGTGATGCAGGATCTTGAGGGGAAGGTGGTCCAGGAGGCGACGGGGGTGCTGGAGCGGCAGCTGTCTTTGCTTGCGTTGAGGATGGTGTGCCACCTGTCGGTGCTGGAGCCGATCCTGTCAGGATTATGTCTCGACGATGCCATAGGATGAACTGATTTACTGCATCACCGAGAAGTTCAATCCCCTCCGGTGCAGGGATGTCTAGTTCCATTGAATTGTGCTCGCTATGTACCTTAGCGACTTGTACCCTTGCATAATCGTCAGGGATTGGCGTGTTGTGGAATTGACGGTCCGGTATCGCTAAACCTGTTGCAACCTCTTTAATCTTTCCTGCCCGGCCGATAGGAATTACAAGCGAGCAAGGAGTTGGTCCAGTTATATCATCCACAGCGCATGGAGTTGTGTCCACTGAGCCTGCACTGCTACGTACTTGAGTTGTTGGCTGTGGTGATTGGATGGTTTGCTGATAGTCAGGGAATAGCCGGGGAAAGGCTGTGGGGTTTTCAGCTGCCAACGAGTAGAAGTGTTCCTTAACTTGGGCATAGATTTTGTCTGATAGTTGTTCCTTGTATTTGTCCCTTTTCTTATAACTTGATGAGTCCTGTGGGAACCCTATCCTTCAACTCGTCTTTGAGGACAGACCCCTTACACGTCCAGAGTGTTCAGCTGTCCCCAACGCTGCAGTAAGTTGGTCATTCTCCCTCCGGGGGATGAACTGTCCTGCTCTTTCTTTCTCGGCGATCTGCTGCAAACTTGTTGTCACCTGCTCTATGTCCGGAGTCTCGAATAGTATATCTCCCTCTTCTGACACTTGGCCAGTGCTGCGCGCCCAAACCCAGTTTTTGCTACGTTCCGCCATGGGGTCCACCAGCAAAGGTTTGCCAGCTGCTGCAAACTTTTGCTCCGTTTCGCGCCATCGATCGACGTGCCCAGCATATCCGCTCGACCCCAATCTATGAGGATACTTGTTCTTCTTCGCTAGATCTGACATTTTTTTCCTTAACGCCAACGCTTCAGCTGTGGTACGATCCACAACGAAAGTATCCCAGTCAGCCTGCGATATATGCCCGTAGTCGTTGAAGGGGGGGAGATTCTTCTGAACGTAATCCCGATTTAGATCGGACTTCCACTGTCGCCATCGATCTCCCATCTTTTTCAATGCGTACTCTCTGCCCCTAACCTCCGCTCCAGGAGGGTACAAGAAAAACTTCTGCAGATCATTCCAGAGGAGTGTTTTAATGTTCTCGTCAACCTTTTCCCACATCTTGACATTGATTGGACAGCGTGTCCTAACCAGAGTGCCACAGGTGTTGCTAAACCTGGACCTCACAATTGGTGGCTCGACGGGCTTCCCATCCGCATCGAGAGCAATCACGTTATATATATCCTTTGGTAATTTGTTCTTGCTACGCTCACCACGTCTTCTTTTCCCACTCCCGCCTGCACTCGCAGATGTATCCGTACGGTCCGGGGCAGACGTAGCAGTGTCCATTTCAACCTCGTCCTCTCTGCTAGTCCTCTTGGCTTTACGCTTTGAGCGGCGTCTAACTACCATCTGCACAATATAAGTAAGTCCCTATACCATTAGGTGGATTTGCTATTGACGTACGGAATATTATGTGACTAACGATGTTAAACAGTACTTACGGCTTGTTCCATAGGAACGTAGTCGGGATCACGATCGCTAGGGTTGACTTGCGTTATTTCCATCGGAAACGGGTCACTTGGTGTGCGCCACGTTTCTTCGCTAGATGCGTCAGCCGGCTTGTTGCTACCGGAATTTTGAGGAGCTTTGCCTTCTTCAGGCGCTACTGGAGCGTTCGATGGAACTTTGTCGTTCGACATCTTACAAATTGATGTGAAAAGATGAGTATAGCACCGATTATTACTTCTCGTATCTAATTTAGTCTTACGTGATTTGAAATTGTAAAATGTAATGTAATATTTCATCTCGTCATTACCAAAATTACATAAATCCCAAAATCAGTTGCATGTGAAAATCATGTACATTCCCGAACACAAAATTTAACATAATCCACAATTTAACATAAGTATCTAAAAATCACATAAGTCTAAAATTTAACATAAATTGCACATAAGTCTCAAATTTATATTAAATCCCAAATTGTAGCACCATCTCATCTCGTAATTAACATTACATAAGTCCCCTAATTAACAAAATGCACAATTTAACATAAGGCTCAATTTAACGTAAGTCACAAATTAAAATATCATGTCATCTCATAATACATATAGTTGAAATGTCAAATTCAATCACTTTTAGTCTCATAAGTCCCATCTTCTCTCTTATTTTAGTGCACCCTTACTTAATAATACATTATTTATGGATAGATTAAAAGGTAAAGACACTTGTCAATTTACAATACTTCCGATTCATCTGTGTGTACCCTTGGATCGTTATCACTAAAGCATTCACATAAATAATCATTCATGAAAATAAAAAAAAAGGCTATACAGTATGCAAATTTTTACATACTGTTTGGAGGGAGGGGGGAGAGGAGCTGGCGGTGAGGGGCGCGCGGAGAGGAGCCGGCAGTGAGGGGCTCGCGGAGAGGAGCCGACCGGCGGCGACGCAGACGGCGAGGTGGCCCGGCGAGGGATGCAGGCGGCGAGGTGGCCCGGCGAGGGGGGCGACGGCGAGGGGGCCGGTGGCGAGGGGGCCCGGCGAGGCGAGGTAGGGAGAGGAGCCGGCGGCGATGTAGTCGGCGAGGGGGCCCGGCGAGGGGGGCGGCGGCGAGGGGGCCCGGCGCGGCGAGGTAGGGAGAGGAGCGGGCGCGGCGACGTAGGCGGCGAGGGGGCCCGGCGAGGGGGGTGGCCTCGAGGGGGCGCGAGATGGGGGCGGCGGCGAGGGGGCGAGAGGAGCCCGGCGGTGAGGGCGAGGGAGGAGCCCGGCGGCGAGGGGGGCGGTGCGTCAGGAATTTTGGCAGCCTGGCGGCAAGTTAGGGCTCCGGGGGACTTAGAAATTTTAGACCCCGCGCACGCTCCTATATATAGGCCCATATCATCGCATGCGGCCCACTTAACCGGCCGCATGGAAAAATGATCTTTCCATGCGGTCCTCTTAAATAGCCGCTTAATCAGCCGCATGGAAAAATAATCTTTCCATGCGGCCGTTTAAGAGGACCGCATGGAAAGATCATTTTTCCATGCGGCTATTTAAGAGGACCGCATGGAAAGATCATTTAAATAACCTACTTTATATTAGAATTTTAATTTTCACAAGGTGTTTGTTCTCATTTAAATAACCTGTACAGAGATAATTTATGAAATATTAGTACAACTAAAAAATCACATATTTTGGCAAAAACAAACTCATTCACAAATGTTACATTAAAAATCACATACTTTAATTCATTGCTATAAATTTGGAACACCATGGCAACTAAACGTTACAAACGAACTAGGTCTTAAAAATCCTTGCAACACCATCTGATCGAAGGTACGACATATTAGCTTCGTCGATGGTTCGCTCTAACTTCTTAATTCGCATAGGAAGATCAGTAAACAAAGGTACATCGTCGAACTGGTTGTAATCAACGGGGTCTTCGATGTTGTTGATGCCTACAATCTGTTGCTTTCCGGTTATGACAATATCCATCTTTTGATCCGAAGGGTCCTTCAGGTAAAAAACTTGAGCCACACGCTCTGCTAAAACCCATGGATCATCCTTGTGGCCAGTTTTACTGCGATCGACTATCGTTAGCCCGTAGTCATCCACGGAAACCCCTGTTGTGTCTCTCACCCATTCACAACGTAGCATGGGGATCTGGATATTTAGGCCGTAGTCGAGTTCCCATATTTCCTTTATGGTCCCGTAATACAACTTCTTTTCACCAGTCGTGTCAATCGCTTCGACACGAATCCCACTGTTTTATGCTGTGCTTTTTCTGTCCTTCGTATTCGTGTACAAGGTAAATCCATTGATGTCGTACCCTTGCCATGAGTTGACAATACTTGAAGGCCCACATGCCAATCTATGTCAAGTAAGTTGCTCCATGTCATCACCAGCTGGCAGATTTAGGTCTCTCTCAAAGCATGCGCCTTAGCCTTATTAATGAATTTAGATGCTTCCTTCACAAATAATGGGTACGTTCTCCGCATCTCATACATCCATGACGACCGATCCATCTATATGTAAATACAAAAAGAATTACAAATACAAATAATAGACCGCAGCTATTTTATAAAAACGTATAACTACATTTATATCGCTCAAAAAATACAACAGTACAAGTAACTAGTACGTACACAAATTTACATTCAAATTTTGCCCATCAAAAACTATATTTTAAAGCTAGATTTTTCTTACACTAGCTAAAACAAACCTTGTCACAATTTTTAAAATATCTCCAATTTCCACCAACGAAATTTAACAAAAATGGAGCCAAATGGAGGAGGATAGAGAGTACTACACCTTTCATATAGACTTCAACCAAATATTTCGAGTTGAAAACCTACCCCCTATTTGTTGCTTGCTATAGGAGAGAGAAAACTTCGGTTTCAAATCGCTCAATGTCGGGTCTGTTGCAGGATATATGGGCCCATCATTGCATGCGGCTGGCTTAAGTCAGCGGCATGCGATAATAGGCGTATTGTCGCATGCGGCCGTCTTACGGGACCGCATGGGATAATCCATGCGGTCCCGTAAGACGGCCGCATGCGAAAATACGCCTATTATCGCATGCGGCTGATTTAAGCCAGCCGCATGCGATAATCTATTTTCACATGCGGCTGGTTGACCGGCCCCGGAGGGGCGATTTTTGCAGGCGCGGCCACATGTCGCCCGCATGCAACCTATAGCCCCCCTCGTACAGAAAAACGATTTCTGTACTAGTGACAGTCACAAGTCCATAGTCGTCGTGCTAGCGACCGCCGGTGTGTGCTGTACATAGCTGGGCCTTCTAGGGTCGTCCTCATCATCGTCACAGCCAAGCAATATTTTTTCGTACGGTAAAAACACGTTTTTTACGGAGGATTAGACCATCTGCACCTAGGAGTCTGTGAAAATAAACATTTTCACGTGCGGGCATCCCAACCGCACGGAAAAATAATCTACCCGTGCGGTCTGCTTAACACGTCCGCATAGGATAATAGATTAGCCCGTCGGTTACCGTCCGCATGGGATAATAGATTATCCCATGCGGACGTGTTAAGCGGACCACACGGGAACACTTAATATTGCAAACGCCCTAGATTACACTAGCCGTTTGGATAGATCTCATATGGACTTGTAATTTTTTTTAAGTTTTGTTTATGAATGGTACAGTAGCAAATATAGTCCCAGTTATTCACGATCAATTACAAACACGAATGATTTTGATAACGAAAGTATCACAAGTTAAACATTACAATACATCGATACGAATAATTAATTAGCATATATACATGAAAGTAGCTACAATGCCAGTGCAACAGCCAGTGCAACAAATATTACAAGTTCTGTCTCCCTCACAAATAAATCTTTTTTATCTTAGTGCATGTTCTCTCTCCCACTCCCTTATGCGTTTGAATTTATCGTCGCAAGCAAGTTCGCTCTCAGGGTCATAGAACTCCCCTAGATGGTTGCAGTTGTCGCGACGAATGAACCGGCACAAGTCCCCGCACAAGTTGAGAAGCGTCTTTTTGTCGAATCGGTTTGCGGTACATGGAATGCTCAGGAGCTATTCAAAATAGGAGAAAAATGTATTTTCGTTAAAATGAATTTAAACAAACTAGTTCGTATGTAAGGAGCACGATAACTTACATCTGTAAACTCAGTTCTGTATCTCCCGCAAACTCTGAGTATCTCGCACACGTAATATCCGCACAGGCTCATACCGAGGATTGCTTGTAATACTGCGTAAGAATAGTAGACACGTCAGTAGTAAAA
Organism: Oryza punctata; assembly: GCA_000573905.2. Classification (NCBI taxonomy): domain Eukaryota; kingdom Viridiplantae; phylum Streptophyta; class Magnoliopsida; order Poales; family Poaceae; genus Oryza; species Oryza punctata. The sequence continues at coordinate 8,717,221 of CM002495.2, forward strand.
ACTGACAATCGCATCATTAAGTTAACGAATATATGATAACATACCGACCAGCGTGCCTTTACGAGAAGTTTTGTTCTCTGTTGATCCTTCACGAACCCGCCATGTCTTTTGTAATAGTCGTGTCCTCTACAAAGATTAAATATTTGTTTGAGCTAACTTTAAAATTACATCTAAGCAGTATGGTATGTAGGAGGTTTGTTTAAAACTTACAAATTTAGCAAGACAAGGAACTCCATGAACTTCTGCTCTTCGTAGTGGGCTGGATCAAGAACTACGACCAAGTGGTCTCTTAGCTATACGAGGAATAGTATGTAGTGATCGCTGCAAACACGGGTTATGAATTACATAAGGCATTTGGTACATATTTTGATGTGCTATGATATTATATGAACGGAACAAAGGGGATGTTGCTTACATTAGGTGGTATGGGACCATCAAGACTGTTTTGTCCGCGTGCGTGAGCATAGCTTGTCCCCGGTAAGTTGCCACCTCGACCCTCTTATTCTTGTGCAACCTGTCCACATATGCTTTTCTTTCCTACGGCGTCTTATCCTTCAGTTACGGACCATCCAGATTTAGCCTCACAGTGTGTGCCGTCATGCAAACCTTCGTCGGGTTGGCGTAGCATATTGAGGCCGTAGTTTGTTGGGCATCTACCCATTGTGACCCAACAAATTATGCAATTATAGTTTTTTGGCACACATTCGCTAAGCAAAAAACAAGCCGGGAAACTTACAGGCACCACGCGCCGACGAGATTGATATCCATTTTTTCCATCTTAAAGAATGCGTGTAGGTCATTGAAACTGATGATGAAGTTTCCGTTGGGTCCGTTGACGAAAGCGTTATCCGGGACCTTGACACTAATCATCCCAAGCCCCTTCTCACTTGCTCTTAGATACCAGTCATGCAGCAACCTCATTGGCCATGGAAGTTCGATCATGACGTGGTACAGCAAGAACGGCTTGCCATACTCGTACAACTTTGGCAATTCTGTAGAATTCCAAGATTGCATATTGTTTGTATGACCTAGTACGCTTTTCTGTGCATCCGATTGCGGTTCAGGTTGGCCTGGCTTTATCGGACCCTGTCCCCTGAATGACATGAAAACTATTCTTGCCTCGTACTTTGCCATTTCCTTAGGTTTGTACGTGGAAACCATTTGTTGTACGAGCTTGTGGGCTTGCGAAGTACTGGCCTTTTGGATGGTCGCATCTTCCCGGGAAGGTGGCACAGGTTGCACGAGAGCAGATTGCGGCGTAGGAAGTAACTGGTGAGTGGGAGACGGCTGCCGAGATAGTGGAGTTGGGGATGCTGGTGCAGCAGGCTCTGCAGGTGTTGAAGGTACTCTCTTCGGGGACGGAGATCTTGTTGGCACAGGAGATCCTGGTGGGGTTGGGGAATTCGGTGGAGATGGCAGTGCTGGAGGGGCAGCCGTCTGTCGCACCTCTGGAGCTGAGGTCGTCAAAGTTGTCTGTCCCGTGAGGATGATATCTCGACGATGCCAAAGGATGAACTGGTTCACCACATCTCCGAGTAGTTGTATCCCCTCTGGTGCTGGGATGTCCAGCTCCAACATCATTTGATCAGCATTAACCCTTGATACTTGCACCATTGCGTAGTCCTCCGGGATTGGCGTATTATGGAACTGTCTCCCTGGTATCGCTAGTCCGGACCCAACCTCCTTTGTTTTCCCGGCTCTGCCTATTGGAACGACAAGGCTGCACGGTGTCAGACCGGTTATCAGATCGACCGGGTAGGGTGTTGTTTCTACGGAACCGACACAGCTTGGGATCTGTACCGTCTGCTCGGCTCGAGGGATTAAGTCCGGAAAGGCTTGGGGATGTTGTGCGGCTAGCCTGTAGAACTGTTGGGTTACTTGCTAGGTTACTTGTTCGGTGACTTCTTCGCGCAACTTCACCTTGTAGGCGTCCCGCTTCTTGTAACTTTTGGATTCTGTTGGAAACCCTACCTTCCAACTCGTTTTTCAAGATTTTCCTCTTATCCTACCGGAGTGTTCGGTAGTCCCCAACGCAACGATGAGTTATTCATCCTCCCTTTTGGCGACGAACTCCCCTGACTTCTCCTTCTCGGTGATCTGTTGGAGAGATGTGGTCACATTCTCGATGTCAGAGGACTCGAAGAGCATCTCACCCTGATCCGTCACTTGCCCTGTACTTCGTGCCCAAACCCAGTTTCGACTCCGTGGATTTAGGTGCTGGACCAACAACGGCTCAAGCAGCAAATTTTTTCTCCGTAGCTTGCCATTGGTCCACGTGACCGACATATCCACTAGACCCCAATCGGTGTGGATATTTGTTTTTCTTTTCCAGGTCCGACATCTTCTTCCTTCTTGCCAACGCTTCAGGGGTTGTCATCTTCGCCACAAACTTGTCCCATTCAGTTGGCGGGATATTGCCGTATTTTTCAAATGGAGTCTTGTTTTTCTGAACATAATGAGTGTTCAAATCTGCTTCCAATGACCTCCGATCCAGGCGGATACACAAGGTACTTCTGCAACTCCTCCCACATTAAATTCTTGATGTTTTGGTTAACGTCCTTCCAATCATCCACGTTCAGCGGCCCATGAAGTCTTGCCACTGTCCCGCACGCGTTGCTAAACTTGGCCATCACGTGTTTCGGCTCGACGGGCTTCCCATCTTCGTTCAGAGCAGCAATGTAGTACGACTCCTTCGGTAGCTGATTTCTGCTCCTCTCACCACGTCGCTTCTTTGCACGTCCTCCTCTACTTGCTGACGTGTCAGTTGGGTCTGGCCCTGATGTGGCGGTGTCGACCTCTGCTTGAGCCCTGGCGGTAATCTGGTTGGCCTTCCGCTTTGACCTACGCCGAGTGGCCATCTGCACGAGTAGGCCATTAGACGGCTATGATCGGGAACGCTAACAAATGTATAACAAGTTGGATTGTGAACTTACGGCTTGCTCGATTGGAATATTATCAGGGTCATTCCCTGGTTGCTCGGTGGCCATTTGCGCTACTTCTATTTCAAACGGGTCGCTCGGTGTGCGCCAGGATTCCTCGCTAGAGTCTGCACCATGTTCGACAGCTGCTTTAGCTGTGTCTGTGTGCCGATTGTTCGCGGGCTCTGCACCCGATGCAGCTAAGGGAGTCGGGTCCGGCTGATTGACCGTTGGTCCTGTGGCCGATGTTGGTACCACTGTCTCGGAGGGAACTTTGTCGTTCGACATTTTCTTCTAGTTTAGCTCGTTCTAGACACAGAAAGTGTACGAAATGCATATGTATATAGCAAAGTTAGTTGCCTATGGATAGTTCCTGAAGCAATTAATCCCTATAAAAATAACTAACATATAATGATAAAATATAATATTTGTTTATTTCTTTATCTATAGAGTGTAAGTACAGTACTTTTATTCAACGCATACGACATTTCCAATATTAATATTTATTTTGTTATTTATTTATAGAGCGTAAGTATAGTCAATTTATACAACAAAAATCATATTTCTGCAATAACTATTTATTTATTTATTTCAGTAATTTTATACAACAAAATCTTATTTCCTAAATTAATGTTTATTTGTTTCATACATTCCTTTAAACATCTCACAAAATACAAATACATTTTCTTCTCATACAACAAACGAATACATCATTTCGCACAAATTAGCATATTTCCTAAAATAATAGACAATTTCCAAAAAATGAAAAAAAAAAATCTCACATTAATATTTAGGATGTGGCCGGCCGGGGAGGAGAGGAGCCGGCAGCCGGCGGTGCAGGAGGTGGCCGGGGAGGAGAGGAAGCGGCGGCGGCCGGCGGTGCAGGGTTTAGGCCGTGGAGGAGACGGCGGCGGCCGACGGTGCAGGACGTGGCCGTGGAGGAGGCGGCGTGGCCGGCGGTTGTAGAGGAGGCGACAGGTGTCGGTGGAGGTCGGGCGGTGTCGGTTAGGGCAGCAGCGGTGCCGGCGGCAATTTTCGGCAGCCTGGTAGCGTAGGTTTGTTGTTCACCGGGACTTAGAAAAATTTGGGGATCCTGCCAAGTCCTTATATAGGCGGTGGTCACCGCATGTGGGCAGCTTAAGCGACCGAATGGAAAAATGTTATTCCGTGCGGGCGTCTTAGCGGCCCGCACGCAGTAACTATTATTCCGTGCGGGCAGCTAAGAGGCCCGCACGAAATAATGGTTACTGCGTGCGGGCAGCTAACACGCCCGCACGAAATAACTATTATCCCGTGCGGGTTGCTTAAGTAACCTGCACGGGATAATGTTTTTCACAATTATATATGTAGTTACAGAAACACCCATTAAAAAAATTCCAAATTTTTAAATAAGTAACAACTTAAATATTTGTGTTACAAATTTTTCCCACATAAATAAACCATAGGACATAAGACACATGCAACATTTTTCCGCTGATAAATAAACCTTTACGAAAAATTAGCTTTTCCACGCACCAATGACATCTCACATATTTTCACAGAGATAAACAATTACAAAATATACTATCGTTTTACACTTTTTACAACACCGTCCGTCCGCTTCTCGCTGAAGTTCTCTTCATCAATCTTTCGCTCTATGTGTTTGATCCGGTTTGGAAGATCTGCGAATAACGGTACATCCTCGTATTGGTTGTAATCTGACGCGTCTTCAATGTTATCAATACCAACAATTTGTTGCTTTCCCGGTACAGTAACATCCATCCGCTCGTCAGATGGGTCCTTCACATAGAAAACTTGTGCAATACGCTCAGCGAGAACCCACGGATCATCCTTGTGGCCTAATTTACTGCGGTCCACAACCATAAGGCCGTAGTAATCGATGGATATGCCTGTTGTGTCCTTCTCCCATTGGCATCGAAGCACCGGGATCTGTATGTTAAGACCGTAGTTAAGCTCCCAAATGTCTTGTATGATGCCGTAGTATGATTTCTTCTTGCCTGTTGCATCCAACTCCTCCACACGCACTCCACTATTCTGAGCTGCACTTTTCTTGTCCTTCGCTATCGTGTATAATGTATATCCGCCCATATCGTACCCTTGCCATGAGGTCACGAGGCTACTTGGGCCAGTTGCCAGCCTCTGCAATATTTTTTCCTCCAGCGACTCACCAAATGGTAGGTTTTGATCCTTAAACCATTCTGGACATTTGCGCTTCTGTTCCTTTGAGATCGAAGGAGCCGGTCTTCTGGGGTTGCTGGCTCTTATCTACGTCATGTGTTTCTCAACGTATGGCTCGAGGATGGCGAGCTGTTGCAGCACGCTGCTATGTGCTTCGGCTACAGAAATTTAGTCGTTATCATAGAACCTTTTCTTGCCTACTATCCCCTTCCCAGATAGCCGACCCTCGGGAAGAGAGGGGTATCCCAATGGGTGTGGCGTCCTTCATGTAATCTATATAGCAGTTGACCACCTCCTCAGCTGTGTACCCCTCTATCATTGATCGCTCCAGATGAGCTCGGTTACGGACATATCCTTTCAGAACCGACATGTACCTCTCGTATGCCCACATCCGATGTAGGTATACGGGACCAATTTCGATAATCTGAGGAATGATGTGGACAATCAGATGCTCCATCATATTGAAGTACGATGGAGGGAAAAACATCTCAAGCTGGCACGCTGTCTCGATTGCGAACATTTGAAGGGGGCCTAACTCTTCAGGATCAAAAACCTTCTGTGATATTCGATTGAAAAAGTAGCACAACTTGGTTATCACTACCTTAGTGTGAATTCGCTTGACCGTTCTTATAGCAATAGGTAGGTAGATAGTTAACATCTTGTGACAATCATGAGCATTTTAACCGGAGATAGTCAAATCTTTCATGTATACAAGTTTTCTGATGTTCCATGAGAAACCAGTAGGGACTTTCAAACTATGCAAGCATCTACAGAAAGCCTTTTTCTCTTTTGGTGTCAGTGAGTAGCATGCCGGAGGAATTTCGATCTTCCCATTTGCTAGCTCTTTTGGGTGAAGCTCATGCCTTAAGTCCATATTTACCAGGTCGGTACGTGACTTCAGCCCATCTTACTGGGGATGTCTAGTAAAGTGCCAATGGTGCTGTCGAACATGTTCTTCTCAAGATGCATTACGTCAATGGCATGACGAATCTCCAGGTCTTTCCAATATTCCGGATACCTGAAAAATATTGAATGCTTCTTGAAAGGCAACGCATTTTCCTGATCCGTTGCATCTGTATTACCTTGATCTGTTGCTTTCTTCCTCTTGAATGCCTTCTTATTTCCCTTCCCGAACACGACCTTAATATTCTTTGTCATGTGAAAGACTTGTGTACCAGTTCGTGTTTTGGGAGGAAGATCATTCTCTACTATATTATCGAAAAATCTGGCCATCGCACGCCACCTGTGCTTCTGTGGTAAGAAGCGACGATGATGCATGTACACTACCTTGCTTGAGGTAGTGAGGTACTTATACGATGTGTTGTCGATACACATAAGACATCCAAACTTCCCCATAAGTTGACTTGAGAGCGAAAAGTTCATCGGCTGGTCGTTGATGGTAATGAATATGATGGCATGCAGAGTAAAATATTCCCTGTAGTACTCATCCCACACTCGTAATCCTTCTTTCCACAATTCTTGCATGTCCTCCATCAATGGTTCAAGAAACACATCTATGTCAATCCCAGGCTGTTTTGGCCCTTTTATAATAATAGTTAATAAAATGTACTTTCGCTTCTGGCAAATCCATGTAGGCAAGTTATACATGGTGAGCAGCACTAGCCAAGTGCTGTGTGAGCTGCTTAAGTCACCGAACAAGTTCATTCCGTCCGTGCTCAATGCAAACCTTACATTTCTAGGGTCCTTTGCAAATTCCGGGAGTAGTGCATCAAAGTTTTTCCATTGTCAAGCATCGGTGGGGTGTTGGATCATACCATCTGTCTTCCGACCCTCTAGATGCCATCTCAACAAGTCGACATCGGTACGGTTTGAAAATAGTCGCTTCAGGCGATCTTTGACTGGCAGGTACCACATCACCGTAGTCGGAATCTTTTTCTTTGCTGGCACTGATGAATCTTGGTCGCCAACCTCTCTGTTTGCACATTCGTTGCCCATCATGTAGCAACTCATCCCACATGTTGGGCAACAGTCTAAATCTGCGTATTCTTTATGGTACAGTATACAACGATTTACACATGCATGAATCTTTTGAACACCTAGAGATAATGGACATGTCAGTTTCTTGGCTTGATATGTGTTGGTCGGCAACAAGTTCGGCTTCGGAAGCATAACTCTCAATAGATCCAACAAATCATTGAAACTAGTGTCCGACCATCCATGTCTGGCCTTCAATCTAAGTAGTTCAAGTACAGAGCGTAACACCGAGTACTCCCTGTCACATCCTTTCGATTCGTCGTAAAGAAGATCCTTCGTTGCTTTTTCCAATGCTTTCCAATTGTCCAACCCTTGTTTTGTCGCAGTCACAACCTCTGGTTCGTTGTGCTCCAACATATCCTTGAGATCGAAATCAATATCTGCATCATCTATACCCGAGCCACCAAATTCAGGGATCGTTCCCTATGATATGTCTTCGATTATAAAATTTTCTCCCGCATCAAAACAAAAAACACCGGCCTCCTCATTAAGAACAGCGACTTCCCAGTGACAAGTCCATGTCCTGTAATCATCCTTAAATCCACGCTCTACAATGTGTCCCAAAATTATCTCTGGATCTTGGAACATCTTTTTGTTCTTGCAATCGACGCATGGACAAAAAATATCCCTCCTGTTCTCCCTCAAAGCATGTGCCTTTGCCTGATCAACAAATTTGGATGCTTCCTTCAAGAACATCGGATAAGTTCTTCTGGTGTCGTACATCCATGCCCGATCCATCTCCTAAAAATCTTTTTCGATGAGTCGAATAGGACTTTATTAAATCATATAAAAACGATACGACGTAAATGGCCATCTTATTACTCCATGTGCACTTGTGAGTCCAGTAACATTAATTTAATAATGAAAAATAAACTAAAATTACTAGACTTGCAAAATTAGTATATTACACGCATTGCACTGAACAAATTTTGAAATAAATTAAGGGAACTACACAGAGAGTAAAATAAAGTACTATGCAGTACTAAATACTATTCAAATTTATTCATACAAACAATACATTTAATCGATAAACAAATAGTCCATTTTCAAAAACAGAAAAATTCTTCGCTTTTAACCGATGAAATTTTAAATAAATTGGGGCAAACGTAACCAAGTACCATTAAAAAGGTACGGACAAACTACACACATTTTAAGATCTAATATGCAAATAATATATGTTGGCTAAAAATGAAAATGTGCCTACACTACTCCATTTGAAAAGATGCAATTTTCATCACATTGCACTGATAAAAATTGAAATAAATGGAAGCAAATGAAGGAGGATAAAAGCATGCCACCTTTTTTATATGGATCCTAAGCAAAGATTTTAGGTTGAAAATCTCCCCCTAATTTGTGTCAAATATATGAGAGAGAAAACGCCGGCTTGAATGGGGCAAGCTCGGGCTGAGCTCAATATTTGGTATGCATCATCGCGTGCGGTTGAGTTAAGTCGGCCGCACGGGATAATCTATTATCCCGTGCGGGCGGCTTAACTCAACCGCACACGATAATGTCCATTTTCGCGTGCGGTTAATTTAAGCCGCCCGCACGGGATAATCGATTATCCCGTGTGGTCAGTTACCCGGCTCAGGTGGACCAGTTTTTTCAGGCGGAGCCACTTACGGCCCGCCTGATCCATCAGTCCAGAGGTCACCGATGCCTGATCCATTACCGAGGTGGCCATTGACAGGATTTGGCGCCATGAGGCCTCCCCTCCTCTGGATCCTCCGCCGCATCCTCCCCTCGAAGTGTCGGTGCACAAAAGTGTTGTTGCAGGGCTGCCAGCGCCGGCTCAAGCCCCGTTTCCCCTCTCATCACCCGCTCCTGTTGCTGGCTCATTGAGCAGGGGTGAGAAAGAGGGGCGAGATAAGAGGTGACGAGGGAGGAGAAAACTGAGTGATGAGTAGGACTTGATGTTTTTAAGAGTTGAGTTGATGGGGGAGAGGATGTGCAGCTGGTTGGCCTGGTGCCAGAATACCTGTAGGTGAGCCTCTTCATAGTTCAGGTGAATAATTTTTTTTTCGTAGGTGAGCCTTTACTGAGCACTCAGAACCTTTATGTAGGAATCTTTCCCTTAGTTTGCTTCGAAAAATAAAGGTGTCTATAAAATTATTTTTTAAGTAGGGTAAACAACTATGTTGTACCCAAAGAATCACATATTACATACCGCAAATGTTAGATATTCAAAAACTTTATCATTAGGTGTGGAAAAATTTAAAAATCACCGGTAAAATATCTGTGTGTTGCCATCCCGCTATCGAAAATCGTCTATTGTCACGGGGCAGGCGAAAGTTGGGGTTGGATATGTAAAGGGTGCGTTTTACTTAGCGTGCATCCAGTTACGCTTTAGCGCATCCTATTTCAACAATATTATTTTCTAAAAACTAATTATCTTTTAAAAAACTTAATTCTCGGCAATTCCATATATATTTTCAGGATGTCTCGGTGGAAAATTATTATAGAGCTAGCACGATCGATGACCATCAGTACGTTCTGCCAGCATTAAGTCGTGCGGATCAGCTATAACGTGATGCTGTCATATACCGCATTGATGACATGGAAGACTAGGGACATGATGGATGTTAACTTCCCAGTCAATGTGTTCAACGGATTATTTTTGTTAAGTAAAATCTTTCTATCTTCTATCAGATATGCCAACTGTACACTCATTCCAGGCACACTTTGGACACTACTAAACAAAACAAAATACTTTACGCCTCATGTGTACCGGATTACCTAAAATCAGTACCTTTTAGTTTTAACATTGGTAGCTACTCTCTCCATCCCAATAAAAGTGACCGGATACGATATTTTATAGTATCACGAATCTGGATAGGTAGTTATCCAGATTCATCGTATTATAAAATATTACATCTAAGTTCTAAGTGTATTTATATCTAGACAGAGGGAGTATGTATCAGTTCTAAATTGAAGGAACTGATTTTATGTAATCAACACTGTTGTGTAGGAAAAAGGTACTGATTTACGGGGATAAATCAACACTGTTGAGAGGACTGAGCCAAGCTAAACTGATCGATGGATTCCCTTATTCTCGATCTCTCTGTCTCCATCTCCCTTCTCTTCGCTGTTTGAGGCTCAGGGACTGCCAAGATCCAGCTTCGTGAAGGTAGGAGGCTGCATGATCTAGCCGCTACGAGCTCAAGAGCAGATGAATTGAGCAGATCATCCACCACAAGCTTGATTTGACTGTGGCTTAGTGGTGGTGTATATGAGGCATTCCTTACTCTAGATTTGACCATGTTTAGATGGATCTGAGCAGTGGCGGCTAGTTGCGGCGGTGGCCTGGGCTTGCGGTGGAGCAGCTAATCATAATGGTCCATTTCAGCTACAAGGTACCCCTCCTGCTACCTCCAAATCGATCCATCCCTGCCCCAACCCTATCTGACCATATTCTCCTTGTGCATCTGATCAGTGGTGATGATGTTGGTATTTGTTACGATCCCAGATAAATCCGTAAGTACACGAATATCACTGTAGCACTTCACTTTAGAATATTCTAAGGATATCGAATCACAAAAAATATGTGTGTATATCTAGGAATAGAATTTTATCCAAGGATAACTAATGGTAGGCTTAGATAGAAAACATTCCTATGGTTTAATTAACTAAAGTTAAATGTAAAACTCAATCAATTGCTTCGGGCACTAGCTCTCCCTTGGTCTGCCAACCCGAGTCCGCCCTAGTTTAACTGTCATGTGGGCCCTCCAATCCATTTGCTCGCGTATGATTGACTGGAGATACATTTCATCGCATGGCAGTTGTAAATTCTTCCAAAATCACATGCATACATATATTTACCACTACTAGTGGAATTGGTTAGTAATAAACCTCTACCACTAAATTTGATATTATATTTTATATTCTTTTACGTAGGAATTGATAGTTAAAGTTGGTACTTAATGACCGTCAACAGGCGAGCAACTACCTTTTGCAGTGACTCACTCCAAGTGTATGCCTCGACACCTCGGTCAGGCACTGACCCAACTACCAACATTTCAATGCCCATACGATTGAAATGGTACATTACATTTTTTTGAACTGTACTGATACTAATAGTAATTATATTTGTCATGTGTGTAGGGTGAAACTCCTGAGGTGCTTCCAGAAGCTGGCTTATGATACATCTTACTCCAGTTGATAAATGAGCTTGCCTATAAATTAATTCCACCTTATCCCTATTTGGTTGGTGACTTCAAGCACCAATCATACATCTATTTTTGTTTGGATAACCATTATTCTATAGTTTCCAAAGATGTAATGGGTCGGCATGTTGATGGAAAAGAAAATGCTTACATACATATGCAATAACTACTGTAAAGGATATCGTTGAAGTTGACATCTTATATAGTAATTACACTTTATGTCTAATGCACTCTAGGGGTGGAGACTGAATTAGTACAAGTAAAATGAAGATGACTTCTTAGATAGTAATTACACTTTATGTCGAATGTGATGCAGAGGTGGATATCAGCCTGTTTAAAACACAAGTGGAGACTGAAGATATCTGTTTTCGTAAATATATTATCCCGGGCAGTTCTTGATGCGCATATATAAATCCACTATTTCCGTAGGCCCTTGGTTGCACGTGGAGAGGAAAACACCCATGTAAATGGCTTATGTATCATCTAGACAAATATTATTTTAGCTGTGATGCCTATCTGGAAATATTATACAATGTACTATATTTCTTTATGCATGAATTGCCTCTCATTACATCATCACCTTTGTGTAGCTTTCAACATTCAATCAGGTGTTATGGGCACACACTTTATATATGCTGGTGAATGATTCCTAAAGAAATTGGGGTGCAGATTTGTATAATTCGACGAATTTCTATAGTCATGGTACCGGTTTTGCTTCTCCCCACCTACCAAAGGTCTTAAGAAAAATGTGCTATCCAACGCTGGAGACATGGGATAGGCAGAGGCGTCTATGTATCGTATTGGCCCTCCAGTTTGGGCACTTAGCTAGCTACATTCAATTCAATGCTGGGCTGCTGGCCGGAATATGTACAGTAGTTTTGAGCACGTACGTCATGACTGCTGACTTGCATTGCTCAGCCTCCAGCTTGAACCATTCATTGATTTGTGCTAGTTTCGCTTAGTCTGCACGGCTATTTTCACATCATTACGGTGCTCCTTTCTAATTTCGTATATTACAACGTGTCATAGTATCCACGCGTCCCTCAATGAAGATCAGTTATTTTCTTACCCATGTACATATACTATTGCCCAAACTGACAAGGTTACATTAGGTGTAGAGATGAAGCCCAACATAACACTACAACGGTCACCCAAATCTCAATCGAGCTGCAATCCACATCTGTATCGGGTATAGCACCCGACATAGCGTAGAAGTCACTGATGTGAGAAGTTATCTCAATCGGACATAGGACCGCTATGGATGAAGTTATCTCAATCGGGGCTCAACTAAAGCCCGTCACCGATAGCTTTGACCCAGACGACCAGTCAAAAAGAGCCCGTCACGGATTACCTATCTCAATCGTGTCCCAACTAGTGCTCGTCACGAATGATGGTCATTCTTAGGAGCCCGTCAAAGATGACTAGTATTCTCAATCGGACCCCAATTAGAGCTCGTCACAGATAACTTATATTCTCAATCGGGCCTGATGTAAAACCTGTCATGGTTGACTATAAATCAATCGGGTTTTAACTTATAACCCGTCACCGATGAGTATGACAAAAAAATAAATTTCGTTTTTGGCTAGCCTCAGACCTTTGCTAGCTATGCCCGATGCAAAATAACATAAACAGATATGCCATTCATATATATGCATCCCAGCATCCCCATTCACATATGCCATTCACATATATTTTACAGAACCATTCACATAATATCCATATTGCTCACATATTTCACACATGCATATTGCTCAAGTGGTAAGCATTATAACCTGCAATGTATATATAGAAAGAATTTACATAGATATGACAAATATAATAAAGTGTTACATAATCATGTAAGTGTCTTTGACAATTCAATTAAGATTGTCAACAATGTTCATCATTTAATCTTAACCCTAAACATTCCATTTGGGGTGAATTATTTCACGGAGGATGAAGCCAGCTATCTCCTCTCGAATCTCCTCAAAGTTGCTACCCGGATCCTTTGAAAATTTGTCCTACATGTACATAATTCGAAATTAGTCGATTGATCTCTACATATATGTATATTTCGATGTAGTTAGAATATGTCACAAATGAGACCTCAAACCTTAAATTGAGCCAAAGTCTTCACCTTATCTTTGCACAAAAGGCGCATGTTGTGGAAGACAAGGAATCCGCGCTGATCGCCTATTTGTTGTTTTACTGGGAAGTTCTTTTTGTGGATAAGTGTATCATGTCCTGTCTTTCGAAGACTTCCTTTTTGCATATATCGGCCCCACGCTTCATCTATCGCTAGTTGAATTGGGGTCCAATCATATGCTTTGTTATCAATTCTGGAGTTTAAGTAGTGGTATGTACTCCACTTATTAGTCGTTATTAACATAAGGATCCAATGGCCACTGCGGCATTAAAATAGTTAAAGTTAAATACTAAAGCTAGATGTGTAATGCAATGTATTTAGGGAACACACTTACTATTGATTATAGGCGCACATAATATACTCCTTGTCATGTTGGGCCTAGAAGGTGTCAAACATTTAGTTTACCATTCCATGACGGTGTCCTTCAAGATTTGTGACAATGACTACTTGAGAATTAAGGAAGGCAACTTCCGGTGCATTCTTGAGACACCACTTCCAACTATACCTACACGCAAGACAAACACTCTTATAAGCATGTTATACGGATTAAGATGACTGATTTTCGTGAGCAACAATACTTACAAGGAGTAGCACTTGAGGAGGGTTGTGTCCACCGAGCGGAGCCTGTAGAGGTCGAATAGATCCTTGAAGTCTACCACGATATAATTTGTTGGCCCAAGGAATGACGCTCTATCGTGTTCGCCTATTATATCATTATCTCTATTCTTCCTCATCACATTGGATCTCTCGATGTAGTACATATGAAGCTCTTTGCAAGCGGTGCCCATCGTTCCTAGCACGTCGTCTCCAACCAATGGCATACCTAGATGGAAGGACAATGGAGGAACGGTCTTCCTATGTACTACCGGCCCCTTGCTCATATCTAGCTTTGTTGGAGCAAGACGTGAGACCTACAGCTTTCCTTTTCCTCACCCGCTTGCAGCAGGTTTTCCGATAGCTATTCTCTGGGGAAGAATGCGCCTTCCTGCTCTTCTTCATGGGTGGGGGTTTAGTGATCGCCATGCTATCGGCCTCCATATGCTCGTCCCCAAAATCCGTGTCGTACTGTAACTCCACATCGTCAGTCTGTTCATGATGAGCGGGAGCTGGAGGGGCTGAAGGAGCAGGGGCAGGTTGTACTGGCAGACGACCGCTTGGTGCAGTGTGTCACGCCCCGATTTTCGATCAGGATTAAAATGATTAAATAATGCATTTCTAGAAATTATATTAAAAGTTAAACCAATTTAATCAAGTGAAATAATGAGGGAATTTAAAATTTCCTTTAAAAATCATGGCCGAAAATATTTTGTAATATTTTTCGTGCCCTAAAATACTCTCCGGAATTTTTCGTGAATTTTCGGAGCTCAAGAAATAATTTTAAAGGCAGAAAGTTCATTTAACCAAATTAAATAAAAAGAAAAATAAATAAACCCCTCCTCCTTTTCCTTGGGCCGTTTTCGGCCCAAAGCCTTTTTCTGTCCCGCGGCCCACCTTCCCTCTCTCTCCTCCTCCCCTACTCCTCTTGGGCCGGCCCCCTCTTCCCCTTCGGCCCAAGGCAGCCTCGGCCTTGCCTCCCTCTCCCTGAAGTCTATTTTCCCTCCCCCGCCGACCTCCTCTCTCTCCTTCTTTGACAGGCGGGACCCACGGGCCCCACTTGTCATCCCCAACCTCCGGCCTCCCCATCTCCTCCCACGCCGGCCGGCCGCAACCGCCGCCGCCCGCTTCGCTCGGCCGCGACGCCCACTTCCCCATGACCTCCACTCCGTCGCCCACTTCCCCGCACCACCCGGCAGCCACCCCCCTACTTAAGCCGCTCCCCTACCGCCGCCGCCGGCCCCTTTTTTCCCCCTTCCGCCACCACGCGCCGTGCAGCCGCCCCTACCGCCGCCTCCACCGCGCGCACCGCCGCTCGCCGCTGCGCCACCGCCACCGCGTGCTGCCCGCCGTGCCTCGGCCGCCCGTGCACCCCGACCTCCGCGCCGTGGCCGCGCGCCGCCTCCTGCTGGCGCGCCGCTGCCCCGCGAATGCCGCCGCGCCGCCTCGGCCCGCCGCCTGTGTCGCCGCCCCCCGCTGCCGCCTGGCCGCGCGCCACCGCCGCCGCCCACCGCCGCTCGCCACCCGCTGCTACCCCGGCCCGCGCGTCGCTGCCGCCCGTGGACCGGTGGACTTGGTCCACGGTGGCGACCGAGACCACCGTGGACCGGTGCCCCTCCCCTTTGACCGGCTGACCAGGTGGGGTCCGCTTGTCAGCGCCCCTTTTTCTTTTAAGAAAATATTTATTAATTGCGCAGTAATTCCAGAAATTCATTTTAAATGGCTCAAAACTTCTAAAATTCATAACTAATTCATACGAACTCCAAATTGAGCCATTCAAATTGCAAAATTCATCTAAAATTGAGCTCTACATGTTTGTTTACTTTCTATGTACTGTTTATTTGGTTTTTATTAGTGTTGTTTCTCGTTTTGCGTGCCAACGTGTAGATTCCGCCATTTCGGACGATCGCGTTCGCGTGGAAAAGAGTTCGAAAGATCAATCGAACAAGCAAGGCAAGTCACACATTCGCCTTGATCATTTTGATCCCAATTTATAAAATGTTTTACTATTTACAAATAAATTGCATGTTTTGCTAATTACACGGGAAAAGGGTTTACTTATCTACTCTCTTGAGCCTATTTACTTGAAGTCCTTTCTTTGTCAAACTGGGTGATAATTTGACTAGCTTGTGTCTCATGTTGACCTAGCTAGAATTATTTTACGCTTAGCCATGCTTAATACCACTAGCTCATAATATGGGATAATTACATTATCTATTTCTAGTACCTTGATGAGCTGCGAGCTCGAGACCTGTCGAACACGTTTCGTTGGTCGTAATTATCCAACTAAAAAATGGATTAATGGTGGGCTGTGGGTGTATGGTTTTGCTAGTCGCACCCATGGTAATTAAGGACCGGTTCGCGGGAATCCCTGGAAGAACTTACCGTACTTACCACAAGCCAGCGTGGGCAATGGCTGGGCTTGTAGTGTAGCTTTTCTCTAGCCGATGCTCCCAGGCAAGGGTGGGCGTGATGGAGCGGGGCGGGCCCTGCGACGGCCTCTGTCGCTTCCGGATTCACCTAGGCACGAGAGGGGACTGCCCGTTGCCCGCTTGGGATGGGGGTGAAACCTGAGGTGTGGTGTGCTTGGCTAAAGAGGGTTATGCGAAGGGTCCTGTCACGGCCTCTTTCCGGTATGTCGTGGTGGCATGCCGGCGCATGGAAACGTGTCGTGGGGCTGCATCTTGTGGGTAAAGTTGTACACATCTGATCAGAGTAAAACTATTCGAATAGCCGTGCCCGCGGTTATGGGCGGTCAACCAGATTCACCGTGATTAGTCTCACTCTAAAATAATTTGACTTAATGAACTAGTATAGTTCAGGTGGAATAGTTGGGCCTGTTCAACGTGGTGTAGCGTTGTTCAGTGGAGATATCTAATATTGCCTTAATTAATCAATTGTTTTACCATTTTCAACTATAAATGTTTATAACCGCCTTTATGCAAATAGCCACAAACCCTCCTTGTCTCCCTTTGCATGAATGCATCGTTGGTGTGGCTTGCTGAGTACGGTGGTTGTACTCAACCTTGCTATTATTCCCCCTTTCAGAAGTGTAGTGCTTCTGAGCCGAAGACGGAGTTAGAAGACCAAGGCTTATACCCCAGTTGAGTCTTGCCTGTGGAGTGGAGCTGAAGCCCCGCTAGGATCGTCGCCCTTTTTCCGCTGCTGTTTTCTTTTCGGTGTGAGGACTAAGTGCCTCTTCTTTAAGTATTTACGCTTTATTTACGTTTGGATCTGTATATTGATTTGTTGTTTTGTGTACCCTGGCTTGATTCCTGGACAGGGATTTATATGCAAAATAGTCTGGAAATTTGGGATAAATTTCCGGGCGTGACACAGTGGTTGGCCTCGGGATCACCCTTATCTCAACGAGGTCCTTGGGCCATTGGATGAAGGTTCCACGTGCATTTCCTAGGGTGAGGACCTCGTCGTTCGGTGGATGCCTGAGTTGGAAATGATCGAATTCGGGCTTCACCGAGTGAACTTGCACTTTCGCACAATCAACCCTAAGTTACGCCCCATGCACTCTTGTCTCTGGGGTCAGCTTGAAAGCAAGTCCCTCGGCTGCAGGAACCGAGAAGGTCGGCATCACCCTTACTATCATGGTGCAGCTGGTTGGTTCCTGCGATAGATTTATCCATATTTTTAGAATATTGTGTAACATATGGTTTCTTTAAGACTTTTATGCATTGCGGATGAGAGATTTACCGTTATGTGGTCGACGGTGGTGGGGACCGATAGTGGAATTTCCCCCATCTCAGTTGATGCGCAACTGCTGCACCTTTGCGTGGGACTTGCTAAATCTTGATGCGTAGCAGCAGCGGCAGCCTCCAGGATATGTTGCTCTTCTCAAATCTCTTGCCTGATACGGGCCCTCATCGATTTGAGCTTCTCGTCGAATTCAGAGCTCAATTCGGCTCTGACCTACTCCCGGATCTGGGCGGCAAGGTGTGCATCTTTTTGCGCCTTCGTGACTGTCCGCTTCTTGTACTGCCACACATAGTCTGGAAATTCAACTTTCCATGGCACGTTGGTGTTGACGAAAAACACGATGGCCTGGGAGATCTGCTTAGCTCCAGTGTAGGTCCAAAATAATATTTAGATACGGGCGTGCCACTTAGTTTGATCCTGCAACTAACAAGATATATAAATTGAAGATCAAAAGATAGCCGATCGGCTGACAAGCCGATGGAGTGATTCCAGCCGATGCCGATACCAGCCGATATCCAGTATAGATCTTGATACTTGAGTAAATAATGACATAAAGATAATCGGCTGATGAAAATAAAATAATATAATCCAGTAGAAACCAATCAGCTAGTAATGATAGATTAAATAAGCACTGATCCGAAGGTTGAAGCATTCATCGGCTGGTGGTCCGATGTCAATAGATCCAAATGATTATATAAACAGTGAAACCTTTGTTGTCATCGGCTAAAACCAACTTTGTAAGTAATCCTTGTAAGCCGATGCAACGTCCAGATAACTCATCGGCTGAAACCCCGATGAAACCCTTATTGGCAATCAAGAAGCAGGCTAGAGATTATGGTTCTAAGCACGACTTAGTAGATCAAACTTAACTGATGTAGCACTAAGTATGAAAAGAAACATAATATCTAGACAATCAAACTTTTGACTGATTTTCAGGGTGGTGGATACATTATATAATCTAAGCCAACAAAGTAATCTAGCCGATATCGACAAAACCCTAGATAGAGATCGGCCGATGCAAGTAGAAAACATTATCAATCCAGATTATATAACGTATATGATAACTTGACGACTTACATGAACAAGATTAGAGTGTCGAAGCGATGGAAGCACTAATCCCGATAATGCAAGTCGCCATAACAAGCTTTACCCCTCGTCGGAGATCAAAGCCGATGCAGCCCAACTTGAAACAAGAACTTGTCGAAAGTAAAAAGGTAAAAGGTGGCGATGTGCCGAAGTTGTATTGATCGAGAGATAATTTACATAGACCCCGGGTGTACATATTTATACCCATGGGTAGATACTAGTCCATATTGGACACGACTCAAACTTTCCTAAAGATAAAAGGAAACACATAAAGTCCTTATCGGACACTAAACACACTTCCCTAAAATTAAAAGGAAACTGACGACTCTACCTAATTAATAGATAAATTGCCATGCCGCATCCTCTTTGAGCTCAGTCTCTTCTAAATAAACTTTCTTTAATAGATTAATTTCCTTAACCGAATTTAGTAAGAATCCGACTGTTGGCGATTGATAGCTTCCATCGGCCGATTCTAGAACTCTGAAGCCGATACTGACTCTAGGCCGATGATGACTTCGAGGCTTACCAAATTTCATTGTCAACAGTTGGAGCCAAGTCCCCTTGTCCGTCCATGGTGTTCCTTGGTGCCCAACGCTTTAGTGAGCATGTCGTCCTCGCGTCTTTGAGAGCTGGCCTCTTGCGAGGCTTCTTGCTCAGCAACCACCTCCTTCTGTAGTACAACTGAGTTCGTATTCAATCAAAAGTTCATTGGAAACAATGCGAACAAATATTGAGATTAGACACTTATTATATTATCGTACACTTGTTGATCTTGGTGATTTGGGAGCGAAATTGTCCCATCTTCATTCTTCTGGTACCTCGCCCGGGCCCTGTTCCTTGCTCGAGGGTGTGGGATATCGGCAAACACCGGTGGTGTATTCGCTGCTACTGCTGCTTCATCCTCCTCTTGCCATTTATCTTGCTTCCCGGCATATCCAGCGGTGCCTAGCCGGTGCGGGTGCAAGTTCCTGGCCTTGGAAATTCGATGGAATACTATACATATGTTCGTTGTTATATGAAGTAGATGCACCACTAGGAACTTGCTATTTAGCCGATTCTCTAACTCACTCATGCGAGCATCTAAGGCTTTTTCCAAGGTAGTACTAAACGTTTTCTCAAAAATAGTACTAAAAGAAATAAACCGATTGTTTAAACTAGTAATAATAACACCATCTACTATTTGAGCAACTTTAGATGCACGAACAGGGCATTGCTAGAATCGATTGTTACCTTGGATTTATTATCGACGGGCAACATGAATTCCTCTTGTTTGATGATGCCTTGCCTCGTCTTGCGGTAGCATGAAGGCATCTTCCACCGTAGATCTTCAAGTTGAGTTTCGAATGTTTGGCTATCGGCTTCTGACAATTCACCATAATCCGCGACCATGATGTTATCTTGATCAAGATTGGTGTGAGAGACCTTGGTGGAAAACTAGGGTTTCAGCTAAGCAATCGAAATCATCCCCAGCGGAGTCGCGAAAAAGATGTGTTGATGTAGAATCACGCCACCACACCTTGAGCATGTTGAGTGCAACCTGTGGCGGCACTCAGAGACGCGCCGCCATAGGGATTGGGTAGATGTCGCCGAACAAACACCCGAGAAGGACCCGTCAGGGTGAATGCGCGCTTAAGTATTTGTCCTAGGCTTGGCAGGCCCTCTTGGGCTTCCTCTAACGCTGTGGAGACAAGAGACGGCAAGCAATTGGTGATTTGAGGAGAAAAGACTTGGGTTATGTAGCAAGAAGGAGGGAGATGTAGAATATAGAGGGTTTGGATAGTAAATTGAATTTGATGATTGATTGGTTGTTGTTTCAATCAGCCTTGGCCCCCTTATATTTATAGAAGGGGTGGAATTTCTTCCCAGGATCTTTCCCACGTCTAAATAGGCTTAGAAATCAACTAGGACTTGAGAAATCACGGTCTAAAGCAAGGAAACACGAGAAATACCTAAATTGGACTCGGACTCTATGCTGAAGGTCTGACCACCCAGACAGATGCGGTCTGACTATAGTTCATTGTCCGGTTTGACCGGCCACACAACGGCGGTCAGAACGGCCTATTCACAAGAAAGATTCGGTAGTTTCCAAATTTGGCTAGAACCTGCTATAAATCCAAACTAGTGCCAAATTTGGTTATCAACAATAATATTGACTAATAATCTACTTATCACTGTTTTTAGATAAACTGTGTGGCTGTGTGCTATCTTCTTGGTGGCATGTGTTGCACCGTGTAGTAATGAACTGTTGAAAAATGTTTTAGACTAGGGTGATGGTGGATTTCTGTGAACCTAGGAGGTAAGCCATCTGTGTGTGCTTATCGTTGAACCGTGTGGTCGATTGAGCTGTGTGCGTGAGATCCTTAGTTTATGCAAGTTGCCCTAGTCAGTTAAGGACTTCTCTTCGTGCACCATTGATCTGAGCCTTACCTTGCAACCACATGTCCTCATGGGAAGGAGCTAACTTAGTACACTCTTAGCTCTAGCACTGGCGGTCCAGGTGGCTAGATAATAGGTTTTTGGATTGTACCATGGGACCTTTCACCTGTGTGGTGAAGGGAGGACCGCCCATGGTGGAAGCCAGTGTTAGACTGTTAGGGCGAGATAGAGTAAATGCTTTGTTACTCTTGGGTGTTTAGTGGCTCCAAACTGTAACTTGTTGGTAAAGTTTTACAACCTCTAGAGAGTGTCAATCTATTCGAATAGTCGCATCCTTGATTATGGACATCCTTGGTGATTTCATATGAGGGGTACATTTGTGTAGGTTTTACTTTTTTTGGAAAGAGCTGTGTGTAGGTTAAAACAATGAATATAGCTGTGTGGTCCTATGTGGACATAGAACCTTTTGGCTTGGTTGGTTGGATAAAAATATCGTGATTGCAAATGTTGTTTAGATTCAATTTATATCTACTTATTGTATTTGAATTTGAAAATGCATTTATGCAATTAAAGCCTAACCTTCCATTGAACCCTTTTATCATATATTGCAGATTCCTGTACACTTGCGAGTACTTTATGTACTCACCCTTATTATCTCACCAAATTTCAGTGAAGGCCAGCTGTTTCCAGAAGTTTTTGTTGATGAGGATGTCGAATAGGTTGCATGCCCTAGTCGACTACCTGTGGTGTCGTTGGTGCCCTAGACTTCTTTTTCCGTTGTTTATCTCTGTTAAGCCCTGCGTGGCCATTAAATTGTAAAACCCGGTCTTAAGACCTAACTCAAAATTTTATTTGCTTCCTACTTATTAATATAATCGTGATGTGGTTGTGATATTATCTTTTGTTACTGTGTGTGCTAGCATTGATTTGGGACTAACACGTTATATAGAGAGGGATCCTAATTGGTGTCCCGCCAATTGGCCTACTAGAAGTATTGGAAAAATATGGAAATCTTTCATAGCCTGCTTAGATAATATGAAGTGTGAGGATATTTTAAGATTTTCAATTTGATTGTATTTGTTTTGAAAATATAATATATGTTTCATATGCTAATAGAACACTCTTGAGTTGATGTTCTTTTACTAAATCATCTTTCATAGGCTACACCAAAATAATTTTTTTAATCTGGCTCTATTTTGTGTATGTATTACTCTTTCATATGCCACATAAAACTCGTTTTTTGAAACAAAAACATGGAAGACAATCTTAAAATATGCGCATAAACCTCTATATTCGACATCATCCGCATGCTATGCAATTTTCTTCCATCATCATCATCATCCGCATGCTATGCAATTTTCTTTCAAGCTAAATGGACTAGACTCTAGGGTTCGCTTGTTTAGGACAGGGCTTGATTCGGAGCTAAACACTAAGTGCATTTGCTCCGATTGTAGGGAAAACGGAAAGAGGAGGAGATGAGGATCAAAACCCCTCAATCAATTTTGGATTATCTCGAAGGATGCGGCTTCAGGCGGTGTCGGGCAGCTGAGGGACTCCGAATGGAGGTAGGGGATGATACTGTAGTGATGGAGCCCACACGACAATGAGAGGAGGAGCAGGAGAGGCTAGTTAGACTTTTGGTTGCTTCCTAGGCCGAACACGTCCTTGCGGGCCAAGGCAGAGGTGAGGAGAAGGGAGGAAAGTGGACCGGTTCGGCTGTGGGCTGAGGAAGGAAATGGGCTGAAAATGGCCTAGAGAGAAAGAAGGATTTTTGTTTAGATTTTTATGTAAATAAATGCTGGAATGATGTCTGTATTATTAAAATTAGAGGTTAATAACAATTAAATCCAGCCATATCACTTACTTTACTAGTAAATTATTTTAATTATACACCTACCTACTTAAAAAATACCCTAGTATTTTGGGAAATTTGTATTTTAATTAATTACATAATGCAAATCTTTCTCAACTTCTCCTCAATTTTCTCGTTTTTTGTTCCCGTTGTAACGCACAGGCACTATTTCTAGTTGTAGAAAAAAATGACAAAATTGGAAGCATATTATAGAGGGAGACAAAATCGATGGCATATCATTGAACTAGTTTAAACTCAGGGTAATATAATAGGTTCTCTCAAAATTTTACTGTGTGAGAGAAGTTTTGGAAGGGGACGGCTCGACAATGCCCCCAAGAGGGAAGATGATGCCTAAAGTGTCATCGTTGCCGGTTCGTTAAGACCAGGCTAGGTTTACACCAGTTGCCCGCCCCTAGTCCATCCACAGCTCATGCTCCATTTCTCCACCACCAGTCAGTATTCGCGCGTCATCAGCCTCCCTGCCACTGCCACGCTGGCTTCCTTCTTGTCGCCACGTCAAACCCCCGTGCCGTGGGCCTAGCTGGCCTCCCTGTCATCGCCCACACCAATCACTTACGTTGCCGCCCGCTCACCATGTCGGCCTCCCCCGGCCATTGGAGGCGTCCCAGCAGCGTTGGCATCTCTTCGCTCCCAACAACACAGGCCACAGTCGCCGTCGTCCCATTGTCACAGCAACAAGAGAGGAGAGCGGGATGGGGTGGGGGAGGATTGCCCACTTGGTCAGCACCGCAACCGCTCCCCACCCCACCCCACCATCATCGTACATCATTGCCTCGCCGAGGGGCATTGGATCCGGGCTGCCACGCGTGAAGAGAGAGGCCACCATTGCCGCCACACCTGGAAGCGTCGAGGCCGCTCATCCACACCTGCTGTCGTCAAGCCGGATTTGGGTGGGAGAGTGCTGGATCCAGCCTCGGGGCAACTGGATCCAGCAGCCCCTGCCACCCCTCCGCAGCTCCATCGACCTGCGCCTCCGCCTTGCCCTGGCCAGCCTCTCCTCTGCCCCACTGCCCGTTGGACCCGACCGGGTGGCCTAGATCTGGGCAACATCTCTTCCTCCTTCCTGGTTGCCTTGGTGCCCCATCCGGTGCAAAGTCCTTAGGGAAGAAAGAGCCCCACTGCTGCCGTCCTTGCAGCCGTTCGGCTTGCTGGTGTCCCACTCGAGCAATGACGAGGTGGTGGAGAGGAGCGGGGGTAGGTGGTGGTGCTCGAGTCTTCTCCCGTGTCGACCCCGGTGTTGGATTCATGAACAAATTTTGGAGAATATAAGTACTGGGTACCACACGACCTCCATATTCAACTAGAGATAGGAGGTGGGCCGGATCCATGTATTATGTAATAGAGTAGGACTCGGCTGCTATGTTGCCTTATATCTCAAGGCAGGGTATAGAGCCCCGACCGGGTACTATCATATAATAGATTAGGAAACTAATGTTGTGTCCAACTAGGATTCTCCTTTGTAATCCTGTCCCCAACCTATATAACGCGGGTAGGGAGCCCCCTCCAAAGGCATGAACACAGATGAGATCTGCAAATACAATCCCCAAACAGGAGTAGGGTATTAACTCTCATCGAGAAGGTCTAAACCTGTAAAAACCCTTGTCTTCCACATCCATCCATTTTAGGTCTCGTGTGCTACCCCTTTTCATATTGTCAAATTCTAGTTTCGACACAAATCAACCTATCATCGTAGTTGTTTGTGTTTACTAGATGCGCATGTATACAGGGCTGCTGCAGAACCTGAGTTCATGTCCATCAATAAAATCAGATTAGCAGAGCTCAGTGATAACGTGACCATATATAGAAGGTTCTTTAAAAGAAGAGTTAACCATGGAATTGAGGGTCAGGAGATCAAGTGTATAAAACCAAATTTAGGAGGCGGAATTGAGGTTAATTCATCCATTGAGCAGAACTAATCAGTTATTTTTCTCTTCTTCATTTGCTTAATTAATTTAAATATGCTTCTCCCCGTACAACTTGATAATTACTCCCTCCATTTCATATTATAAGTCATTTGATTTTTTCATACTCAAACTACTTTTTAAGTTTGACCGAGTTTATAGAAAAATATAGTGATATTTTAAACACAAAGCAAAGATATTATCAAAATATATTCAATATTAGATTGAATGAAACTAATTTAATATGTTAGATGTTGTTAAATATCTCTAGAAACTTAATCAAACTTAATAAAGTTTAACTAGTAAAAAAGTGAAACGACTTATAATATAAAACAAAGAGAATATTTTAATTGAAAAGTTTACATATAAACAAATGGTTCAAATCATTGACTCAATTCAAGTCCTCCGTTTCGTTTTGCATTTCTTTTGACTATAACTAGCTCTATTTAATTGTCCATGGAAAAAGCTTCCCCTAAAAATACCATGTTTAATAATTACTAAATTAAGAAAGTATGAAATTAACTGATTGTATTTCATTGGGACGTGTCATTACAGTAGCATCAGGAACTATTGAAAAGATTGAAAGCTATATTTGCAGTTTTAATAGATTGATTGCATTATTCAATTAGGAGACTCTAAGAGAGCATGCTATGCATATAGGAGAGAAATAAGATCAAAACATTGATGTGTCTCGACCATATGATGCAAATATAAAAGGGTTAATTTGATCCGTGCATTGTAAAGGAAGAAGATAAGAGAGAGGGAAAGGAAGAGATGAATCTAATGGGTGGGTCCCACATGTAGATGGGTAATAGATGGAAAACATGATGATGATACTATGGTTCCAATTTTGTAAAATTTTAGTGGTATGGCTACAAATAGATAAATTATAACGATATTTATTTGAATAGACACATTTGCGATAGGACAAATCAAATTAACCATATAAAACCAGTACTTCATAATAACTAGCAAGAGTGCCCGTGCGTTGCAACAGGAAGCGTAAAGACCAGAAAATTGAGGAAAAATTGAGAAATATTTACATTATGTAATTAATTGAAATACAAATTTCCTGAAATATTTGGGTATTTTTTAAGTAGGTAGGTGTATAATTAAATTAGTTTACAAGTAAAGTAAGTGTGAGAAATCAAATGATATGGTTGGATTTAATTTTATTAAATTCTCCATGATTAATTACGCTCTTTGGAATTTATTGGAATTTCTGGAGCTTAATTGTTAATTTTGATAATACAAACATCATTTCAGTAAATAATAATTTAAATAAAAATCATCCTTTCTCTCTGGGCCATTTGCAGCCTATTTTACTCTTCAGCCCGCAACCGAGCAGGCCCGATTTCCTCCTTTCTACTCCCCTCCGCCTCAGCCCGCAAGAAAACGTTCGGCCCAACAGGAAGTCTAATTGGGTTCCCCCTACTCCTCCTCTCACTGCCATGTGGGCCCCAACCGAAAGTCTAACCAAATTGTTTTGTTGGACAGGCTGGCGCGGCCTAGCAGTGATGCGGCCTGGCGATGGAGCGGCCTAGCAGTGATGCGGCCTGGCGATGGAGGCTAGCCCGACGCGGGATCGATCAGAACCATTCGTTTTGATGGATAGCTCAGATTAGTTCTAAATCCATCAAAACCACTGGGCCAAAACAATCCCTAACCCTAATTCATTTTCCCCCTCCCTCCCCACACCGGCGGTGCCCCTCCTTTCTCCCCACCAGTGACGCCACTCCTCCCACTGCGAGCTGCCCCTCCCCCACCAGTGGCGCCTCTCCGTGCCCCTCCCCTCTCCCCATCTGTGGTGCCGCTCCCCTGCCTCTCCTCCACTGTTGGCACCTTTCTTATTCGTCAGGGTGCCGCCGCCGGCCCGCTCCTCGCTAGATCCGGCGAGTCGGTGGCTTCCCGGTAGCGCGGTGGCTCGGGATTGGCTCCTCCCTCTCCCTCCCGGCATCTCCCTAGCGTAGCAGCGGGTCGGAGACTCTGTTGGTATTTCTTACGACCACAGATAAATCCGCAAGCACACGGAATACCACTGTAGCACTTCACCTTCGGGTGACCCCAAAAGGATATCGGACTCACGGAACATCTATATTCTACCTAAGGCTAAGACAATCCAAGGACAACAACTATTGGTAGGCTAGCTAGGCTAGAGATGACTTTCTATGTGTTT
The DNA here is from genome assembly GCA_000573905.2 of Oryza punctata. Classification (NCBI taxonomy): domain Eukaryota; kingdom Viridiplantae; phylum Streptophyta; class Magnoliopsida; order Poales; family Poaceae; genus Oryza; species Oryza punctata. The sequence continues at coordinate 8,744,317 of CM002495.2, forward strand.
TAATTATCTAAGCTAAGTTAAAGGTAAAATCGTATTTATTGCTTCGGGCATCGACCCCTGCTGGTCTACCAGCGTGGTTCCGGCTATAGCGCTATGATGTACCCGAACATGGAGGATTACTATGATGGGATTCAGAGCTTTCACCACCTGCCATCTACCTCTGACAAATCTATGGGATACACAACAAACAAAGGTAATCTCTAACCTAGACACCACACCTACGTTGTTAATTACTACTCTAATACTTGCGTAGGAACTTCCTTTTTTATCCAGAGTCCTAGTACTAGAGCATTGAGTACGAATACTACACAATGAACCCGCAAAGGTGGAAATCTGTCTCACTTAGACTAAGTAATTAAATAACATAAAAAGGATCCCGAATGCTTACTTTATAGAACAAGTTTCTCCGAACCCGAAGCAGTGTACCGACAGTTCCGGTACTCCAGAATTCCTCCTAAAAAGCTACATCCGCCGAGGTAGAAGTCGGAGAGAGTGCCAAACTTCCAGGCACTTCTCCAGAGCTTCCCCTGATTCTCTACATATTATCTACTAAGAAGAAATAGCTAAGACTAGATAGGAAGAAGAGAGTACTCCAAAGAGTTGTGTGTTGTGAATGAGAGCTTCTTCTCCTGTGGAAATTATGGGTACCCATACCCACACGACATAGTTATCCGACTAGTTACAGGGGATAGCTTATATCTATATAATATGTAACGGATCATGACTTGGGTATTACGTTTCCTTATGTATTATGGAACGGCCTAAAGTCTTAATTTGGTTATATTGTAAAGTAGTATTAGGAAACCGATACCGTATTGGCTAAGGTTTCTATCTTGTAATCCTGCCCCCATCCTATATAAGGTGGGTAGGAGGCCCTTTAGGGGCATGAGCACAACTAGATCGTCAGATCAATACAACACCCGGCGGATACAATCCCCAAACAGGAGTAGGGTATTACCTCTCATTGAGAGGGCCTGAACCTGTCTAAATCCTTGTCTTTGCATCCATCAACTTTTAGGTCTCGTGTGCTACCCCCTTTTCATATTGCCGAAATCTAGTTTTGACAGTTGGCGCGTCAGATAGGGGTACGCCGAGTTCCCCATCAAGAAGTGCGATGAAATCAATTTCAACAAAAACGCTGAGATCAATCTCAGCGAGTTTCAATGGCTTGAATCTCCAATCCGGTTTTTTCCCCTTCTAACTTATTGTTGTTTATTAAATTGATCTGTAAATATCAGATTAATCTCTTGGTATTTTTTGTTGTTCACATGTGATGCCGCGGCACTACTGTTGCCGACTGGTCTCTTCGCCTCCATGGTTGGTATGCTCCGCCGCTATTACTCATGGCGACATCATCTTCACCGCCGGCTTGCCTCCACCGCCGCCGACTGGTGCCCTCCGCCTACACGGTTGGTTGGTCGCACCACCGTTGCTGGGCGTCAGCGTCTTCACCACCGGCCATCGTCATCGCCGCCGACTGGTCTATTCGCCTTCACGCCGTTACTAATGGCGATATCGTTTTCACCGCCGGCTCGCCTTCCGCCATCATCATCGTCGCCGGCTGGTGTTTTCGTCGTCATTGATGGACAACCCTATCGTCACCGCGGGGAATACAACAAAGCTAAGTCATCACTATTCTATTCTTCATATGATATTTTGCTTCTCCTTTGCCTCACTACACCAATTGGTTTTCCATTGAGTAGTGAGTCGGTGGCTATAGATGTTATATCATATTTTTTCAATAATTTTCAAAATGTTTATCTTGATTGCTTGCGAGATAATCCGAGTAAAGAAAGTACCGATCGAGTTACAGAGCTCTATTTCCCTATGTTTCCCGTTTGGTTTGTCGATGGATAGTTGCCTTTGGGCCGATTCCTAACACCCGGGGGCTCGTTGGATGGAGTATATAACGCAAGGTGCTAAGTATTACTCGGAAGAAATCAAAAGCATAGAGATAATATAATCTGCTTTCTGCTCTGAACAATTGCAACAGTACCCGAGGCGTAAATTCTGATCCGTAAAGCTTTGTTCCATTAATGACAAACTCATGTTAATGACTAGCCGGGCAGAGTGTTTAAATGTAAGGAATCATCTATTCGGGGAAATCAAGATCGATAAGAGGAGAAATACATATTCATAAATATTTTAAAATGCTTGAATTCTTCTCAAGTATTATATTTGCATCAGATGCTACTCATCCTAAATGTTTATACTGCAGGATCCAAATCCAGATATGCATAGTAGGGATTCATGGCTTTAAGGTTATCTCCTAGGCTTCGGGAATGGATCAGTCAGAACGTCACCGCCGGCTAGCCTTCGCCGCCGCCGACTGGTGTCCTCGCCTATAAGGTTGGTTGGTTGCACCACCGTTGTTGGGCGTCTACGTCTTCACCGCCGGCCATCGTCATCGTCGCCGACTGGTTTCTCCGCCTACAGGGTTGGTTGGTCACACCACCGTTGTTGTGCTTCTACATCTTTACCGCCGGCCATCGTCATCGTCACCGACTAGTTCCTCGCCTATACGGTTGGTTGGTCACACCATTGTTGATGGGCGTCTACGTCTTCACTGTCGGCTACCGTGATCGTCGCCGACTAGTGTCTCCGCCTACACGGTTGGTTGGTCACACCACTGTTGTTGGGTGTCTATGTCTTCACCGCTAGCCATCGTCATCGTCACCGACTGGTGTCTCCGCCTACACGGATGGTTGGTCACACCACCGTTGTTGGGCGTCAACATTTTCACCGCCGACCATCGTCATCGTCGCTGAGTGGTTCCTCGCCTATATGGTTGGTTGGTCACACCACCGTTGTTGGGTGTCTACGACTTCACCACCGGCCACCGTCATCGCCGCCGACTGGTCCCTCCACCTACACGGTTTGTTGGTCACACCACCATTGTTGGGCGTCTGCAAATTCACCACCGGTCCGCCTTCATCGCCGCCGACTAGTGTCGCCGCCTAGACGGTTGGTTGGTCACACCACCGTTGATGGGCGTCTACGTGTTCACCACAGGTCCGCCTTCATCGTCGTCGGCTGGTGTCTCCGCCTACACGGTTGGTTGGTCACACCACCGTTGTTAGACGTCTACGACTTCACCACCGGTCCGCCTTCATCATCGCCGATTGGTGTCTCTGCCTACACGGTTGGTTGCTGACACCACCGTTGTTGGGCGTCTACGTCTTCACTGCCGGCTGTCGTCACCGACTACTTTCCTTGCCTACACACTTGGTCGGTTACACCACCGTTGTTGGGCATCTACGTCGTCACCACCGGCTCGTCTTCGCCGCCGCCGACTGGTGTCTTCGCCTACACGGTTGGTTGGTCACACCACCGTTGTTGGGTGTCTACGTCTTCACCGCCGGCTATCGTCATCGTCGTCGACTGGTGTTCTCACCTACACGGTTGGTTCGTCACACCACTGTTGTTGGGCATCTACGTCTTCACCGCCGGCTACCGTTATCGTCGCCGACTGGTGTCCTCGCCTACTCGGTTGGTTGGTCACACCACCGTTGATGGACGTCTACGTCTTCACCACTGGTCCGCCTTCATCATCGTCGACTGGTGTCTCCGCCTACGCGGTTGGTTGGTCACACCACTGTTGTTGGGCGTCCACGACATCACCACCGGTCCGCCTTCATCGTCGTCGACTGGTGTCTCCGCCTGCACGGTTGGTTGGTCACACCACCGTTGTTGGGCGTCTACGACTTCACCACTGGTCCGCCCTCATCGTCGCCGACTGGTGTCTCTGCCTACACGGTTGGTTGGTCACACAACCGTTGTTGGGCGTCTACGTCTTCACCGCCGGCTGTCGTCACCGACTAGTTTCCTTGCCTACACGCTTGGTCGGTTACACCACCGTTGTTGGGCATCTACGTCCTCACCACCGGCTCGCCTTCGCCGCCACCGACTGGTGTCCTCGCCTACACGGTTGGTTGGTCACACCACCGTTGTTGGGCGTCTACGTCTTCACCACCGGCTACCGTTATCATCGCCGAGTGGTGTCCTCGCCTACTCGGTTGGTTGGTCACACCACCGTTGATGGGCGTCTACGTCTTCACCACCGGTCCGCCTTCATCATCGTCGACAGGTGTCTCCGCCTGCGCGGTTGGTTGGTCACACCACCGTTGTTGGGCGTCTGCAACTTCACCACCGGTCTGCCTTCATCGCCGCCGACTGGTGTCGCCGCCTAGACGGTTGGTTGGTCACACCACCGTTGTTAGGCGTCTACGTCTTCACCGCTGGCTGTCGTCATCGACTAGTTTCCTTACCTACACGCTTGGTCGGTTACACCACCGTTGTTGGGCATCTACGTCCTTACCACCGGCTCGCCTTCGCCGCCACCGACTGGTGTCCTCGCCTACACGGTTGTTTGGTCACACCACCGTTGTTGGGCATCTACGTCTTCACCACCGGCTACCGTTATCATCGCCGACTGGTGTCCTTGCCTACTCGGTTGGTTGGTCACACCACCGTTGATGGGCGTCTACGTCTTTACCACCGGTCCGCCTTCATCATCGTCGACAGGTGTCTCCGCCTACGCGGTTGGTTAGTCACACCACCTTTGTTGGGCATCTGCAACTTCACCACCGGTCCGCCTTCATCGTCGCCGACTGGTATCTCTGCCTACATGGTTGGTTGGTCACGCCACCGTTGTTGGGCGTCTACGTCTTCACCGCTGGCTACCGTCATCGTCGCCTACTGGTGTCCTCGCCTACACGGTTGGTTGGTCACACCACCGTTGTTGGGCGTCTACGTCTTTACCACCGGCTACCGTTATCATCGCCGACTGGTGTCCTCGCCTACTCGGTTGGTTGGTCACACCACCACCGGTCCGCCTTCATCATCGTCGACTGGTGTCTCTGCCTACGCGGTTGATTGGTCATACCACCGTTGTTGGGCGTCTGCAACTTCACCACCGGTCCACCTTCATCGTCGCCGACTGGTGTCGCCGCCTAGACGGTTGGTTGGTCACACCACCGTTGTTGGGCGCCTACATTTTCACCGCCGGCTGTCGTCATCGACTAGTTTCCTTGCCTACACGCTTGGTCGGTTACACCACCGTTGTTGGGCATCTACGTCCTCACCACCGGCTCGCCTTCGCCGCCACCGACTAGTTTCCTCGCCTACACGGTTGGTTGGTCACACCACCGTTGTTGGGCGTCTACGTCTTCACCACCGGCTACCGTTATCATCGCCGACTGGTGTCCTCGCCTACTCGGTTGGTTGGTCACACCACCGTTGATGGGCGTCTACGTCTTTACCACCGGTCCGCCTTCATCATCGTCGACTGGTGTTTCCGCCTACGCGGTTGGTTGGTCACACCACTGTTGTTGGGCGTCTGCAACTTCACCACCGGTCCGCTTTCATCGTCGCCTACTGGTGTCTCTGCCTACATGGTTGGTTGGTCACACCACCGTTGTTGGGTGTCTACGTCTTCACCGCCGGCTACTGTCATCGTCGCCTACTTGTGTCCTCGCCTACACGGTTGGTTGGTCACACCACCGTTGTTGGGCGTCTACGTCTTCACCGCCGGCTACCGTCATCGTCGCCGACTGGTGTCCTCGCCTACTCGGTTGGTTGGTCACACCACCGTTGCTGGGCGTCTACGTCTTCACCGCCGACTGGTTTCGCCGCTGCCCACTGGTGTTTTTATCTTCACGACTACGTGTCTTTGCCACTGGTTTGCTTTTGTTGCCGCCGACTCATGTCCACGTCATGACGGCAGTGCAAATCTATCACCATTGTGGGGGCAACTTCATCTTCATTATTTTCGGCACCGACAAACTCTACTGCCACTACTTCGGAAGCTTCGCATCATCAACCACGACGTCTCCAAGAGCCTCGACATCTTTGCATATGATGCCAAGCTAATCTACTACAACAAGTGGCGTTCCAATCTTTAAGATTTCTACTCGGACATCCTCAATGCGTATCTTCACTCAAGCAATGGCTGCTCAATAACAAGCTACAGTTCTCAACTCTATGTTCAGTTGCTTCCCAACTAACCAAAGAGTCGGGGGCTATACAAATACAAGACTCAAAATTGGACAGACACTATGTCAAGATGAAGCAATCAATTAACCAGCCGATGAGTCAACTCCGGAAGTCATTATCTTCGTCTTCAACTTAGAGCAGGCGTTCTACTTCAGCAACATCAATTTTTTATCAGCAATTTTGGTTTCCGGATGCTGCCGCAATTTACTCCAAATTTCTGAAGTATCAAATTCATTATTTAACCTCCATGCCCGGGAGTTTGGGGTTATCAACCAATCAGCTTAGATTCGACGAGTTGGACAACACGATTTGCTTACCTCTAAGCAAAGCATTTGCAAACAGCTACAGGACCAAGTTTTCCTGCCATCGTCATAAATCAACGGGCATTGCATCAATCTTCGCCATGCAAGTGTTAGCATCAAGGGAACTACTTAAGCTTTGACATCTTCTCAACCATTTAATGGACTATTTTTACTGAAACCATCACCAGCACCTTCTTCATTGACACTATCGTGATCTCTGGTCAATTGCCATCAACCAAGTTGTTTGCTTCAAGGGTCCATGCTTAGTCAACGCTGAATATCCGACTGGATCATTTTCATCAACTTCTTGCTGTGCCACCTTGGCGTCGCCTCTACTTCATCGGCCCTGAAGCCTCCGCAGTCACTAATGGATAACTATATCTTCGCCTTCAGTTGCCTATGTCATCACCGACTTGTTATTTTGCCTTCACGGTTGGCCTACTACGCTGCCGCTGATGGGCGACCTCATTATTATCATCAGCTGCTACACCGCCATTGACTGGAACACCGACATCACCATCTTCATCAACAATATGCTATGCCTCTTCGGTCGCACCTGCTCTACTGCCATGGATGAGCAATTTCATCTTCACTACCAATTATGTTTGTTGTCGTCGACCGGTTTCTTCATCTTCATGATCGATGGATTTCATTATTGCTGCTGATGGGCAGTTTCGTCTCCACAATTGACATCTTCATCACTTCTGATGGGCGATATCATTCTACACATTGGTCATCTCGCCTCCACGCCGACTGCATCAGCTACTACCAATAGATGATTTCGACTACAACCGAAGGACAAGCTATACGCTCAGGGGCTTATCAGCTCAAGCATAAGGATCATACCTTCAATTTGGATTTGTTCCGGATACATATTCATGGTCAGGAGCTTGTTTCTTGCGCTCAAAGATTGGACCAATCTTTATTCCCTATAAGGGCCATCGACTGAGTATTTGCGCTAGTCGGGATTCAATTATCATATTTACTTCATTACACCCCGTGAGGGATAACTATTTGGACCAGAAGCTACTCGGATGAGATGTACTTGGTCTACATTACTGGGAAGGATTATCACTCGAGAGCATGTCAAGAGGCATGTTATATGCGTCATCCTTTTGAGGGTATCAAAGGCATATTTTTGGTCTAGGCCAAATATGTCTGCATCCCATATTTCAGGTGTGGCCAGTCACATTCTTTTAGGGACTTAGGCATTTTTTGCTTAGGCAAAAGTGCGCGTGATCAAGTGCCCAATACCTTAAAATCCTTTTATACCACAGTTACTCAACTTTTTAGGAGTTGGTACAATGCACTTTAAAAGGTGACAAACAGTGAAGCTTTATGTAGCTACCCCGCTGACTTTTTTATATATAAGTCAAGGCACTGTTTGATCTATAAAGCAATCGATTAAATATAATATTATTGCTTTTTGCCACATAAGTGTGCACTTTTATTGATCAATATTATGGCTTAGGCTGATTATATATTTTGGTCATTTTTCATGCGGTTGATAAATCCTTTATGAGTTTTATTTACTCGGATTTTATACCACATATACCTTATGTTTCCAAGTATGGTAAAGTCGTGTGTCTTTTAGAGACTTAAGCACATCTGTTAAAAATAGTGTGTGCATGGTGCATACTTAATGCTTTGGAAATTTCTTTATTCACGACATACAAGCTTTTTTTATAGCTGTTTTTGCTATATGAATTTTAAAGGATGTGGTAACTTTAGGTTGCATAAATCATACTTCATAAAGCATTTGTCTATCACTTGAGTTTTATTTACTCGGGAATTCATACCGTATGTGCTATGGTTATGCTACTTAGGTGGCTTAAAACCACTCAGCTGGTTAGTCTATTTATTCCTTGACTATATACTTAGTTTGTTTAACTAACCACGTAGTCGGGGGCTACACCTATCAGGTGCATCTAGTCGATGCACCTGAGTTTATATTTTATTATTTTTCAGCCCTCCACAGTCTTCTGGTTTGGTAAAAGTATTCGGGAGATCATGGCGAGGATGATTGAAGCACTCGGCTTTGAAGTAATTTAGTTCGAGAGAAGATTATCTTTTCGACTGTGAAGGTCTCAGGGGCTACTGTGGAAATTATGGGTACCCATACCCATTCGACATGGTTATCCGACTAGTTACAGGGGATAGCTTATATCTATATAATATGTAACGGATCATGACTTGGGTATTACGTTTCCTTATGTATTATGGAACGGCCTAGAGTCTTGATTTGGTAATATTGTAAAGTAGTATTAGGAAACCGATACCGTATTGGCTAAGGTTTCTATCTTGTAATCCTGCCCCCCATCCTATATAAGGTGGGTAGGAGGCCCTTTAGGGGGCATGAGCACAACTAGATCGTCAGATCAATACAACACCCGGCGGATACAATCCCCAAACAGGAGTAGTGTATTACCTCTCATTGAGAGGGCCTGAAACTGTCTAAATCCTTGTCTCCGCATCCATCCACTTATAGGTCTCGTGCGCTACCCCATTTTCATATTGCCGAAATTTAGTTTCGACATCTCCTTTTATAGCTTTCAAATGATGGTTGGAAATGTTGTAATCACCCTTTCACCATCATTGGGAGAGAATCTGGGATGTCCACATGGAATCTCATGGCGATTGGGCTCAGTGGCGGTTCGGCCGAACCCAGGGTTCAGCTGAACTTCTGGGCCACCTCCCGGCCACTCCTTCGGCTACGAGGCTCCCTGGTGGTCCCCCAACATCATGTACTATGGTTGGGGTCAATTTTATGTGATTTTTATTGACATATGGGGTCTCCAATTCGTGTAAATGTGTCCTGATTGTTGGGAGGTATGTTTTCATTGCATTGCGGATGTATTTTCTCCTTAAAATACCTGCATACACATATTTCACCAACACTAGTGGAAATGATTAGTAATAATCCCTACCACTAAGTTGGATACCATATTTTATTTCATTATATGTAGGCATTGACGGTTAGATGTTATGATTTAAGGACTGTCAACAGACTTCCCGGTGCAACGGTGGCTCGGCTGATCCTGACGCAATGGCGGGTCGATGGAGGGGGAGGTCCGTCGAGGAGAAGCGGCGGCCTCCCGCTCACCCCTCCATATCCTCTCATCATATCTTGATTTTTTGGATGATTTTGTGATGATTCCGATTTGGATTTGGATTGAGATTTTGTTTTTGGGTTGGAGTTGGATTGTGATGATGTGGGATTTGGAGAGGAGCTGCACGCAATGTTACGAACGGACGAAAAATCGCAGTACGGTCGAAAAATTCAGTGTGACGATCAGAAAGTTTTGAATTTTTTAAGTAGTTAAGATTTGGTAGTTACATTTTTATTAAATACACACACCATGTTCGATGTAATGATTAATAGTTTAGTAACTAACTTCTCTACTGAACCAATTTGTTTTTCATTAATCATAGTTCCATCCAAAACAGTGCCAGAGATGCAATCGTGGGAAATTTTAATTCAAATATTCATCCAATATATTAGACTAACTCACGCATGATGAAATTTTGACTTAAATATTTGAATCACACTAGCCCATGCGACACGGCTTGACGACTTGTTTTTTCGTTAAAGAATATTAAATACCACTCTCTCAGATGGGAGAGCATATTTCTGTCATAGTTGAAAACATATTCTTTTTGTAAATTATAAGATATAAAAAATCCGGAAAAATGAATCTTCCGGCCGGATGCGTTCATGGGTTTCATGCTTATGTTCGGAACCGACCGTTAGGGCAAGACATGCCTTTTTCCAGCAATATGACGTAAGTAATCTGCGAAAATGCTCAATCCTGTGCACCCGATCACATGAGGAAAAGTCGGGTGCCGTCTCATTCCGCACCGCTTCCTTCCCCCGAGCTCCCTCGCCTGCACCACCTCCTTTTCCCATATGCTCCACTCTCTCCCCACCCTGCTCACTCTCCTCTTCCCCTCCTCCTCCCCCTTCTCCTCCGCCCTGCCACTGCCATCTCCACTGCCTCCAGCCATCATCCCGGCGCCCCTCTTGCTTGTTGTCTCAAGGTGAGGACTTGCTGCAGGCGGCAGGGAAGGGGAAGGGCGGCGGAGAACGGGGAAGGGCGGTGGGGCACAGGGGTCGTCAGTGGGCCAGTAGTGGTCACCGCAGCAGCAAGGGAGGCGGGGGTTCGTTGTGCTCTGGGGAGGGAGCGGCTCGGACGACGACAATGACGGGGGCGACTTCAATTTTACTTGACAATGTGCCGACCCTTTCAAGGAAGAAGTCGCGCCGAGCCGCTGACCAACGGGTGGATCTAGTGTCTGCGATAGCGGGTCCGGTGGATCCATCACCAGCGACCTGGTTTGGATTTGCGGATGAGACTGAAGTGAGCCGGTCCTCATCGGAGAGGAGGAAGAAGCTAGATCTAAATTGGTAACAATTGTGATTTTCCAATGTTTCAGATAATATTTTCCTGTTGTTCTTGGGGTTGGATCAAAATGTTGCACGGGGTATTTTGATATTGTATCACTATTTTCTCAGTTCTTGCATATCCATCGATGCTCTAGTGTTTGAAGCTTGATGTTTCATAAGTGAAGAACAAAATGTTTCAATCTTCGATCAAAATTTGTGTCACCATTCTAATACATTGAAACATTTTTATCTTAATGCTGAAACATTTCTCTATTAGAGGTGTTTCATAACTCGCTCCTTGATGCAAACGGATCTGTTGATGTTTCACCAATGGAAATTTGATGTTTCACTAATGTGAATGAAATGTTTCAGTCGTGATTTGAATGTGTTTCAGCATTTTAACAAAGTGAAACATTTTTTTGTCTAGCGGTGAAACATTTTTCTAGTAGCGGTGAAACATTTTTCTAGTAGTAGTGCAACATCGCCCGATTTTTTTAGAAAAAATCGGGCGCCCGATTTGTAGGCGCCTTGAGTAATCTGACACAAAAAACTTATCATGACATAGTTTATTACAGGTTTTCATTATAGGGTTGGTATTTTAAATAAGCATGAATGAGGATATCCCATACCTTGGTATGACACTATGTCCTATCCAGTCATCTCTGATGGGCCCTAACCATAACATTTAATGGGTTTGTGTTGATCGAAAAACACATCTGGGAGATCTTCTTAGCTCCAGTGCAGGTCCTAAACATTGATGAGATGCGGGCGTGCGAGTCAATTTGATTCTGTAACTGACAAGATATATAAATTGATGACAACGAGCCGATCGGCCAATAAGACGATATAGTAATTCCAGCCGATGTCAATAGAGTTTTGAGAAATCGGCTAAATATCCAATGTAGATTCTTATACTTGAATAAATAATGGTATAAATATAATGGGCTGATAATAATGTAATAAAATAATAATATAATCCAATAGAAACCAATCAGCTAATAATGATATGATAAAATAATTGTTGATCCGAATGTTAAAGCATACATCGGCTAGAGACTCGATGTCGGTAAATCCAAATGATTAGATAATCAGTGAAACCTTTATTTTGATTAGCTAAAACCAACCTTTATGTAATTCTTATAAGCCGATGCAATGTCCAGATAACTCATCAGTTGAAACCCCGATAAAACCTTTATTGGCAATCAAAGGTAGGTTAGCTTTTATAATTCTAAGCACGACTTAATAGGTCAAACACAATTGATGAAGCACTACGTACGAAAAGAACCATAAAGATACCTTAGCTAATCTAGATCGACAAAATAATTTTGCCGATACCGGCAAAACCCTAGAAAAAATCCAACCAATATAGATAAATTGAATCATCGACTTAGATTAACTAAGATATATGATAAATAGGCAGATGCATAAGCTAGATTAGAGTGTCGAAATGATGTAAACCCTAATCCCGCCTAGACAAGCTGCCATGACAAGCCTTACCCCTTGTCGTAGATCGAAGCTGATGCAGTCCAACTCGAAACAAGAGCTCGTCCAAAGTAAAAGGATGGCAATACACCAAAAGTATGTTGTATTGATCTGTGGAGATAGATTACAGGGACCCTGGGTGTACATATTTATACCCATTAGTAGATGCTAGTCCAAATCGGACACTAGATAAAAACTTTCTAAAGATAAAAAGGAAATATACAAGTCCTGATCGGACACTGGATAAACACTTTCTAAATATAAAAGGAAAAGTACTAAACCCTGTCTAATTAATAGATATAATTAAACCGCCGTGCCATGGTCTTCATGATTCCTTATTGAACTTGGACTTTTCAAGATAAACTTCCATCGTTTGATTGACCTTTTTTCTTGACTGAATCCATTAAGAATCTTACCAAATTTTAGCGTTAATAGTTTGGAGCTGGTCAGAGATTGGTGGTCACTGATGACACCAATCACCTTTGACGGACAAACGCCCATCAGAGGAGATGGTCACCTCTGATGTGGTTGCAACCCATGACATATGAGACACCTGTGACGGATGCAAAGTTTGTGGCCCGTTGAGATGATTCCATCTCTGATGATTGTACCTTAGAGCTCGTCACTGGTGACTCCTCTTTGACAGATTGAAGTACCAAAACTGTCACAGATGAGATCACCTATGACGGACTTTGATTATGACCCATCAGTGATGAGGTAATTTCGAAAAATGTAATTTCTAAATATTGGCTAGCCTCAGGATTTGCTAGCCACGCCCTCTGAAAAATGGAAATATCAGAGATATCACAGCCACACCCAATATCACATATTCCCCATTTCAGCACAAATGCATCCCAAAATTAACATCATACACATGCAGTCCAAATTCTCACAGAAATTACATAGACAGCCACATATTCCTACTGCACATTCTTACCTCATATTTCTTTTGACCCTGTGAAGCCACAAACTTAGCCAATTTCTTGCCTTGCACATGAAGCAACAAACTTACCTAAGTTTGTTGTAGCCTATGCCTTTTGAAGAATAAAGAAGACCTGTCATTTCAAAAAAGAGAGAAAACAATTAAATGATACAATGTAGTAAATAATAAGTACTTGTAAGGCGTAGTAATCAATTTTGATGAAAAGTTGTTCAAAGTTTGATGGCATTTTTGAAAACTACCTTAAATGTTCTGATGATTTGACTAACGAAGGAACTAACTGCGTCGAGATATCCTATTAATCTACCTCAAATTATCAAAACAGAATACAAGGTACTAAGAGTCCCAAGGTGTCTTACTTGGTTCTGTGAATGCACTAATCCGAGTAAATCAACTTGGGACCCTAAGCATCTCCCATTCTGTCATGATTTGATAACCAAGGAACTAATTACAGATAACTTACTAAATAGGCAATTGTGTCTGTGAATTTTGTGATGATTTTGTAACCAAGGAATTGACTACATAGATATCCTATTAAACTACCTCAAATTATCAAAAAAAATGACAATATACGAAGTGCTAGGGGTACCGAGGTGTCTTAGTCGGTTATGTGAATTCACTAATCCGAGTAAACCAACTCAGATCCCAAAGCACCGCTCATTGTGTGATGATTAGATAACCAAGGAACTAACTACAATTAACTTACTAAGTACATATTGTAATAAATTAACTGAAATTATCAAAAAATCACAGATTACGAGGTGTTGAGTGACTCTGGTTGTATTAGTTGGTTATTCGATCTATACGCTAATCCAACCAAACCAACTAGGATTGCCCAACACCTCCTATCCTGTGATGATTTGATAATGTAGAAACCAACTACAAATACTCTTACTAAATAGATATTCTAATACGCTACCTTGAATTATCAAACAATGACCTAATACGAGGTTCTCGATGACACAAAGTGTCTTAGCTGGTTAGTGTATGCGCTATATCCATCCAAGCCAACATGGATCACCGAGCACCTCACATTCTGTAATTATTTCATAACCAACGAACTAACTACAAATACTCTTACTGAAATGGCGATGGTATTTATTAAAATAAAATAACATTGTCTTCCACATCACAGAAAATGGTGCTAATTTATCAGCCAGTTGCAGCTCTCAATTCAATAAGACAGAGGTTAGTAGGTACAGAGGAATAATGTTGGTTTCGAAATTGTCCAAGACTGTTCTTTGGATGGGGATGGGAAATGTATTGCGTCCTTACTCTTGATTGTGTGCACACAAAATGTGCCCCTTGTCTTGGTGGGCCCATAAACATCGGTTCAAATACTCAACCACATCATCTACCTTGGTTCGGAGGTTGAGTTTGTTGATCATTTTGGATCTAGGAATCCAACGTGGTTACCAGTTCAGCGAGCTTCTAGCCAACACAACCTTAAGACATGTAATAGATATTAGCATAAGTTTAGGAAGAAATTACTAGCACATCACACGGAGGTACGGTGCACTTACAATGAGTAGCATTTAAGAAGAACCGTATCCAGCTGAATAGATCAAAGAGGTCATCAAAGCCTACAGTACTATAGGCCGGGATCGATAGGAATGGCTAGTGGTCGTGATGTCCAACTATAGCAGACTCTCTCATTTTCCGCTTGGCATTGCTCAGTTCCATGTACTGTTTGTGCAGCCCTCGACACGCAATACCCATTATAGCTAACACATTATCCTCCACCAATGGCATGCCTAGGACAAACTGTGCTAGCGCACGTGGATTTTAGGCACCAGCTCCAGCTCAAGGACATTCCTCTTGTCCTTATCACGTCCCCCATTCACCTTACGGTCTATTCACAAGTGGTGAGAAGCTATCTACCTTTCATGTGGTCTTTAATTGGAGTCAAGGTGACCGCAACATTAGTCAAATCAATGCATGGTTCCCTGGGTGAATGTGTTTCCATCATAGAGGGTCCATGAGGAGCCTCAATGGAGAGCTGGGCTATAGGAGGAGTAGGTTCCACTGGGCGATTTGGACAAGGAACCACCTTTATGATAATATCTGCCTTGGGCCATTGTATGTATGTCTTGCAATTATCGCTCAAAGTTAGAATTTCATCATTGGGTGGCACTGGTATCGGATATGAAAGATAGTTGGGCATAAGCGAATCAATTGCCACCTTCGCATACCCATCCATGAGGTCTGCATTTTGCAGCCTTGAACGAGCATGGCAAGCATAATGTAATTCCTGATGAAGCACAACCAGGGAAGAAGACTATGGTTCACAAGAAGAACTAGTCATGTGCTATGACGACTGCTCAGATCACCAAATGGATTTATATTGTTTGTACACATTGTGAAACGTATGTTTCTCAGGCCCTTTGCGAATTTGGGGTAAATTCTATTGATTGTCCACCACTGCAATGAGTCTGTTTTGCCTCAACTTACCATCGACCTACCATTCTTCAGCGTGCGAGCTTACTAAGTTATCTTGCTTAGGATTCGTAAACATTCTCTTAATGCGATCGACAATTGGGAGATACCACACCACTTTTGCTTGGTCAACCTCTTCGACTTACAACTTTCATCAGCACTTATGTCTTGCTTGTATCTAGAAGCCCCACAAACAGGGGAAGCATCCAAGTTAGAATATTGTTTGCAATACAATATGAAGTTGTTCCAACTAGCATGAATTTTTTGACCTCCAGACCAGATGGGCATAAGAATTGTTTTGCTTCATATGTCGTCTGTGGAATTTGGTTCCCCTCTGGAAATAAATCTTTCACGAACTCAAGAAGTTTTGTGAAACTCTTGTCCGACCATCCATTACTTTCATTAAGCTTCATGAGTTAACAAAGAGGATAACTTGGTGTGCTTTGTCTTACACTTGAGATACAATGGCGTCTCAGAAATCTGCCACCAACTTACTGAACTTCTTGAAATCCCTCTCTCTGTGATCTAGGGCTTCAACATCATGCAACATTTCAGACAGAGACTAAGAGTCCAAATCTATGGTATCTCTGTCTAATGGAGAAGAGGCAAATATGCCATCTCCAATTGATGGGTCTTCCATTACATCTGATACTTCATGTACAACATCGGGTGTCTCTTCCTCTCCATGCTTGCTCCAATATCTATCGTGGTCAATGAATCCTATATGAATAAGATGAGAATGCACCCATGAACTCTCTTCAAACATCTTATCATTTTTATGGTCCGCACATGGACACCACATATATTTGCTCATCCTATTTTTTTCCTGTCATTATCCGCAAAATTACGAATTCAGTGGCTCCCTGCCTATACTCTGTGGTCGTACAACAACCATCTGCAATCAATAATATAACAAGTGTAAGACACAATAAGTAATATACATTATAAACTATTAATTACCACATTTTTTTACCTACAACTTTCAGGAAAAATTCATCCTCCTTTCTCTCCCACCCGAAATGTGAACAGTGCAAGGGTTGGGGTAGAAAATGGTTGGTAGTTAGAGGTATATATAGGCCAGAACTCCCCTCAAACGGGTTAGGACTTCAACCGATTTGAGGTAATTTTTGCACATCTTTGATAGCCCGGAACTTCGTGGCTCGTCATAGGTATTAGGTCACCTGTGATGGGCCGGAACAGGCATCCGGCAGAAGTGTCCCTCTAGTGGCTGCCGGTCCTGGCCCGTCACAGGTGAGCTAATACCTGTGATGGGCCATGATGAGCACTTTGGCCTGTCACTGATGGGTTCTCAGAGGTGAGCGGATCTAGCATAGTGTGACTTGCTTAAATCAAACAGTTACGTACTAATCCTATTGGTAATTGTCCATCGATGATGCAAGCTCTGATTTATTTGCTATCATTCTGCACTACCGAGCCATTAGGATTGCCTGTACATGCCACATATACAACTCAGTTTTTCAAATTTCTTATTGAGAACAAATCAATGTCATTGTTTGTCAACAATGTCGTCAATAAAAAGCAACAGCTACTACTAAAATCTGTAATAAATGTTAGCAAACAATCTTGTCACTAGTGCATATGCATATTTACTTTGTTAAGCATGTAGAGTGTATTTGTATAGGCTTTGCATCAGGTAGTAATGTGTGCGGCATTCAAATATATGCGAGGCAGTACGTGTGATACGTGCGTGCTAAGAGCTGCGTGACATGGCCGGACGAAGATGCCAATGTCTACGATGTGCAAAGGCCATTGCATTAGCATGCATGTACTAGTGATTAGTTGCTGCATGCAAACATTTAGTTGGATGTGTTGAGATGCATGTAGAGCTGCAGCTTGGGCTGGGAGGCCACGAAGTGATTTCGGGGCAGAAAAATAGGTCTAGCTAGTTACCTTGTTGCATGGCATCTGCACGTTTGTGTGCATGGCGTGAGTCCCGGTCAAGAGAATTGGCTGGTTGTTATCTGCATGTACTGTGTGAGTCTATAAAATGAAAGAAAACGAAGTGAGCCTGCATGTGGCCGCATCGACCAAAGCTTAAGTGTGCGTTCAGTTCTTGTGTGTTTGTGTCCACCGACTTAATATAAGAGTTTATGTTAGTGCTAGTGATTAGCACTTAAGCAATCGGAGAGGAGAGATTCCTAACAATAAACTTTCATATCAAGACCCAAAAGTGATTAATGTTGATATGTGGATTTAAATCATAAGCTATCTGAACCATTCACCATGATTGTAATAGATTTACCCAAATGGGTTATCAAAGCCATTGATAAACGGAGTCGAGGCTTTCTTTCGAAATGGCAAGAAAGAGCCAATGGTGACAATTGCCTTTGTCTCTTGGGATCGAGTTTGTCGGCCACTTGAGTGGTATTCACAATCCTGAAACACTTGGATGGGTTCTTTGTATCTGGTGGCTTTGGTTACAAACAACGTATGCGTCTTGTCCTTGGGAGGGACTCCCAATCCAAGTGTCTCACAATGCCCAGGCCTTTTTTGGAGTTGCTATGAAATCTATTGTTGGGTATGAGAAAACCACCAAATTTTGGACTGATCGGTGGCTACATGGCAACACAATCGTGGAATTGCCTCTAAATATGTGCAAGCTTATTTCTAAACGAACCTTTAAACAATGTAATCTGGCTCAAGCACTAAACAACAGGAGTTGGGTGGCAGCCATCAAGGGTGCTCTTACTGTTCAGGTGATAACTGAGTTCTTGCGTGTTTGGGATTTGGTAGATAGTATGGTTCTTCAACAAGACACTCCTGGTCAGCACCTATGGAGACTCACGCGGACAAGAACCTCCACTAGAAAGTCTCCATACACCACTTTTTTCTTGGAGTCTATATCAAGCCTAGCTACGTCGTGGAGGCAAATTTGGAAAAGATGGGCTCCGATTCACAGCATGTTTTTTCTTTGGTTAGATGTTAATAGCAGATGTTGGATGGTTGACAGGCTTGGCAAGCGTGGCTTACATCACCTAGATGTTTGTCCTTTCTGCGATCAGGCCGAGGAGTCTATTCAGCACATCCTTATCACATGTGTGTTCCCTCGGCAAGTCTGGACATGTTTACTACAGAAGCTGAGCATGTTAGCTCCCGCACCTCAGTCTACCGCACAACTTTCTAACTGATGGTTCAAAGTAACCAAAGGTGTTCCTAAAGACCTAAGGAAGTGGCTTAACACTCTCATCGTTCTACTGATGTGACCATGCCTACTGTGGATGCAACCATTGCTCACATTATACATCAAGAGGAAGACATCTTATAGAATCCAATTCAGCCACATGCAATGGTGACTTTCGGACTACACGTTTGGACCACCGGGCAATGGCGATTTAAATTGGACATAAGTCTTTACTCCGGAGGGTGTTAGAGGCCCATGAGCACTTGTTGGAAAGGGTGTGATGTCTACTTTCTAATGGATCCACAAACACCATCAAATACCATCAGAACCGCCATGAAACTATATAAGAAACGCTCCGACCTCCAACCTGCAAGTTGGGCCTTGTATCCAGTAGAGCCCACGACGGCTTTCCAGCTGGTGTTTTCCCCAACTCCTGCTGCTCTCCCCCATATATAAGGCAGCAGCAACCACCAAAGACACTTGGGTTTTGTTTAGATGCAAGTTTAGCTTCAGCTACTTCCTTGTACGCGCGTGTGTCGGCTAGACCACCCGGATACTTGTATTCAGAACCCCACCTTCGTGTGTTTCGGTTTCATCATTTGACAAGTGCTGTGAGTTGTTACCTTGTCAATTTGTTCTTGCTTGTTCTTCGATTGCTTGCAGGTTCATGGTTGTTCTTGGCATAGCAAGAACAACAACAAAGTAGAGTTGGTGTACCGGTTGCTAAGGCGCAGCACCCCCTGTGGTAGTTGTAGTCGGACCGCCAACGTCGTCTCCTCCCCCAAATCGAAATTATCCTCCTCTCATCGAAAGATCGGGAACACCCGTTGCTGCATCAAGTGGTATCAGAGCTCAAGTTGCTCGGTGAGAGATTTTAACACTCCTTTGTTTTTACCTACAGCCCATAAAAACCACAAAAATAGGTCAGATCCAAAATCACCAAGACAAGTTGAGCCTTTGCTGTTCTACTTAATCTTTGCATGTTGAGTTCTTGGTTGCATTGTTGGTTGAGTGCAGGTTCTAGTAGTTTAGTCCTTTAGAGTTTCGGGTTCTGCTCACGTTTTTGTCACCACAAAAACCACCTTATTTTTTTGCTGCACCATCACCACCATTTCCACCACGAAATCGACCTTCATCCCCACAAATTTTCGTTCATTACCACCTGCAGCACCCTCATCACTACATCAGCCACCCCCAAATCGATTTATTGCTGTCTCCACCAACAGCCAACCCTTTTGTAACTTTGTGAAGTGAATCACCCCTTCCCAAGGAAGCATCTAAGTGCTCTCTTTTTTGACATGTTGGCTGAACCAAGTAACTCCAACCAGCTCATCATTACTCCATTGTGTTGACTTGTTGGCTAAATGAAAAGAGAAGAAGTTGTTGCTGTTGTTTTGAGTAATTTCAAAACTCATTGAAAAAAAAATTTCAGCATTCAACTAGCTGTACCAAAAAAAAGAGAAAATAAGAAAAAGGAAAGAAAGAAAAAAACAGAAGTGAAAAAAAACAAGAGAAGAGAGTAAGTTGTTTCTGATTTATTTTTGTTCTTTGGTGCTATTTTCAGTGGCTACGCTTGTGACTAGTCTCGCGTCTCTAACAGGGTTTCACCTAGGACCAGCACAATACCATCGTTGAGCGATTATTCAACTTGTTTCGATTAATGTGGTTCTAGCTGTACCTTGATATTACTTGCAATCACCTATAGCTCCACAAGTTTTTTATCTACTACATCACAGGATCGTGCTTGTTGTCGTCTCCGGTACTACTAACTATTGTTGCTATTCTTGTTGGTTGCCCAGTCCTTCTCCATAGCAACGTAAGAACATGTAAGAACTCGTTTGCACAAGTTTGGGAGGAATGGAGTTGAACATCACCTAGTTCAATATTTGATAGGCTATATTTTGTTAGTTACTAACCATGGCAGGTTTACGCAAAGGAATTGGAGTTAATCCTGCTGAATGTCAATGCTTTCTCCATCACAATGACATGGCGAGTGCTCTGCACGAAGCTTATAAGGTACCTGATTATAATCTTGCAAGAGTAGAATATGTGTTGCCATTCTTTGATGGTATGCTTGATTCTGCCACTTATGTTGATTCAGAGCTAACAGTAGACAAACAATTTGAAAAGCATGATTTTTCTAATGCTCAAATGATTATTGCTTCTGCATCTTTTTGGTGGAATCATGTTGACAACAAACCTAAAACTTGGGAAGAATGCAAGTTGCTGATGAGGAAGAGATTTGTGTTTTCTTGTTATAGAAGGGCTCTCATTGAGAAATTAGAACATCTGAAACAAGGTAATAAAACTGTGCGGAAGTATTTTGATGAATTGAAAATTTGTGTCATATACAGTGACTTAATGAATGCAATGGACACACAATGAGTAGATTCTTGAAAGGGCTTAATTCAGATATTCAAATTAGGCTTGCTAATGCAACATATAATCATATAGCCCACTTGTTCATGCTTGCTTGCAATGTTGAGAGTGAAATTTTGAAGGACACGAGGAACCAAGAAGCTATGCTTGTGCCCCCCGTTACTAACATTCTTCAGGGAGTTCGAAGCATTCAGCAAACAGAGGAAAAGGAAATGATCGAGATGCGAGTCCCATCTCACGAGAAGAAAGAGAAGATTGGTGCACCTACATTTTCTACAGAGAATTTGAAAGGTAAATGCAATGGCGCTGAAATAAATCAAGGTGACTGTTCTAACTTGTCCACTTTTCATGCTACCATAGAGCAACCATTAGTGGAATCAACTGCTGAATTTCCTTTGTCACAACTTTATTTTCCTACTGTCAGTTGTGATAAAAATGAGTTGTGTGATAATGCATCACTTCCATACGTGCCACAACATGTGAATGAGAAAGCTAATTTTATTGTTGATTCTTCATGTACTGATTTTAAGCATGTTGTTCACCTTGCTAGTGAGAATGGGGAACTTAAATTGTTTTGTTCTTTAAATACTTTAGGCTATATTAAGTTTGATGATCCTTGTGACCTCATTGATTTAAAGGAGAAATTATGTGCTAAATCTAATTTGCCATGTCCTGCGAATGTGATATTTCATATTTTTGGCAAATATAATGATAGAGAAGTATATTTGGTGCACATAGTTTACATATGTTCAGATCTGGAACCTCCAATAATTGTGACAGAAGATAGGAAGCTACATGGTAATAGTATGACCAATCATGTTATACCGAGTGTGTGTTGTTTTGATTTAAAGAAACAAGTTGGTTCTGAAGAAGGGGAGCTACCGAATCGCTCGATATTATTGTCATGCACCACTATAGTTGCCCCATTAGAGAGCTTGGCGTGTAAACAAAGTGAACAAGATGAGCAGAAAGCAAAGAGGGTATAAATATCCTTTGTCGTGTTACCTCACAACCAGGTACATCCGTCTCACTGGAGGATAATTCCATTTGCTAAAGAACTATTGATATTGCATGACAAGAATTTGTTTCGTTTGTTTTCATGTACACTCTTCTATGGGCAAGATCATGCACTACACGAAGAGCACCATATGGCAAAACCGAGGACGGTTTTCCGTGAAGAAGGGGAGGATGATGTGACCATGCCTACTGCAGATGCAACCATTGCTCACATTATACATCAAGAGGAAGACATCTTATGGAATCCAATTCAGCCACCTGCAATGGTGACTTTCGGACGACACGTTTGGACCACCAGGCAATGGCGATTTAAATTGGACATAAGTCTTTACTCCAGAGGGTGTTAGAGGCCCATGAGCACTTGTTGGAAAGGGTGTGATGTCTACTTTCTAATGAATCCACAAACACCATCAAATACCATCGGAACCGCCATGAAACTGCATAAGAAACGCTCGGACCTCCAACCGGCAAGTTGGGCCTTGTATCCAGTAAAGCCCACTACGGCTTTTCAGCTAGGGTTTCCCCACCTCCTGCTGCTCTCCCCCATATATAAGGCAGCAGCAGCCACCAAAGACACTTGGGTTTTGTTTAGATGCAAATTTAGCTTCAGCTACTTCCTTGTACTCACGTGTGTCGGCTAGACCACCCGGATACTTGTATTCAGAACCCCACCTTCGTGTGTTTCAGTTTCATCATTTGACAAATGCCGTGAACTGTTACCTTGTCAATTTGTTCTTGCTTGTTCTTCGATTGCTTGCAGGTTCAAGGTTATTCTTGGCATAGCAAGAACAACAACAGAGTAGAGTTGGTGTACCGGTTGCTAAGGCGAAGCACCCCCTATGGTAGTTGTAGACGGACCGTCAACGTCGTCTCCTCCCCCAAATCGAAATTATTCTCCTCTCATCGAAAGATCGGGAACCCCTGTTGCTGCATCATCTAGTATCTTGGAAAATTTTGAAGCACCTGAATATTTGTGTGCTTGATGGAGCGAGCCCCATTGTCCTGGCCGTCCTGCATTCTATTATGGAGGAAAGCAGACTATGGTGCTGGGTTGGTGCCTCCGCGCTTCACGGGCTTCTTGTTTGGTCGCTCTAGGCGCTTAATCCGTCTTTGTTGGGATTGTTTTTGGTCTTATGATGTGTTCACTAGCACGGAATATCTCATCTTAATCGAGCGGCAAGCCTCATCAGTGTCGGTGATTTGACAAACCAAAGGTCAGTGATTTGACAAGTCATCTCTATCGGGCACTTGGCCATCTCGAATGGCAATTATCTCTATCGGGTCAAAACTAAAGCACGCCATTGATAGGTTTGACAAAGCAAACAAGTCAAACTAGGCCAAACTAGGGCCCATCACCGATGATCTCATCCATGACGGGCTCGTACTTAAGATAGTATGGTACGACGCTCATCATGGATGAGGCCATCTCAATCAGGTTTAAAGTTAAGCCCGTCACGGATAGCAGTTAAGCCTATCACGGATGACTTATCTTAATCGGGCTTAAAGTTAAGCCCATCACTGATGACTCATCTCAATCGGTCTTAAAGTTAAGACTGTCAGGATGAATATTTTACCCAAAAAATAATTATTTTTTGGCTAGCCTCCGGCTTTAGCTAGCTATGCCCACTGCAAAATAACAAAAGAATATATATATACATATACATATATATATATATACATATACATATATATATATATGCATATATATTCCCTTTCCCAGCAACTCCATTCACAACAATTGACAAATCAAACATTAAGTGATCACATGCAGATTCACACATCTCTTCACATATGCCATTCACATCCTCAAGAGTTAAGCATCAAAACCTGCAAAACCGAGTTATAAATTGGAACAAATTTATATGCAATTAGCATTGCAAGTGAAACATCAGACTGCATTGTATTACATATAATATATACATAAATGATATATAATCTCATGTTTTTGACAAGCATTGGAAAATGTTTCAACCATTTAGAGAGGAGCTACAACTCTACTCTAAAGCTTCCTTTGGAAGATAAGAGTTCGTCAAGTATGAAACGTGCTATATCCTCTCTAAATGGTTCGAAGCTGCGAGCCTGAATGTTGGAAATTTTTTCCTGCGTGTAAGGCGCCAAGTCAGTGTTTATATATACTTCAAAGTACTTAGTACGTATATATATTATATACAAAATAGAAACACAGACCTCAAGGTTGAGTAATGTCACCTTGTCCAATAAAGTCATCATGTTGTGGCACACGTGGAATCCACACTGGTCACTAACTTGTTGAGGGACAGGGAAATCCTTTTTGTAACAGAGCTTAAGGCTGCCTTGCTTATGCCTTCCTCCTTTTCCTACATATTGACCCCACGTGTCACTGAGTTCAGCTTCAATTCTGGACCAATCGTATTTCTCTTTAGTTTCGGAGTTCTTAGAAATTTTGGAGTTAAGGCAGTATACCATACTCCACTTCAGCACTAAGACCAGAAGAATCCAGTGGTACCTGCGTCATTAATATATTGCAAGTTAAATACTAAAGCTATACGCATCGTGGAGGGGAAGCTAATTAGGGTACACTCTTACTATTGGTTATAGGCACACATAATTAACTTTTTGTCTTGGCAGGCCCACAAGCAGTCAGTGATGTAATTTGTCATTCCTCTTAGATCGTGCTGCAGATTTGTCTTGTTGACTTGAGATGATCTAGAAAGGAAACATCGATGCGATTTCTTTGTGCATACTTCCAACAAAACCTACATGTCGACAAAGACACGTATAAGCATATTATATGGATTGTTATTACCATATTTTGTACGCAATAATACTTACAACGAGTAGCACTTAAGGAGATTGGTGTCCACCACTCGTAGCCTGTATGGGTCAAAGAGTTATGCGAAGTCTACATCAATAAAGGCTTCTGGCCCAAGAAATGGTTTGGGACGATGATAGCTTGTCATGGAGATTTCTCTATTCTTCCTCCTTGTGTTAGATTTCTCCATGTAGTACCATGCAACTCCTTGCAAGCAGCACCCATATTTGCTAACTCATGGTCTGCAACCAGTGGCATGCCTAATTCGAAGCTAGTCGGAGCAAGGCTCTTAGTAGGAATTGAGGGTGCCTTGCCTATGTCTAGCTTCTTTGGAGCCAGAAGCGAGGTTTGCAGCTTTCTTCTTCCTCTCCCCCTTGCAACAGTTTTTTGGCAGTTTATTCTAATGGTGGAGAAGAATGCGCCTTCATGCTCTTTTTGATAGCAGGGGGAATGTTAGCCCTGTTGTTAGCCTCCATACGATCATAACCAAACTCTGTACCATATTGCAATTGAATATCTTCATCTTCTTCTTCAATGGCACAAGGGGCTAAAGGAAGAGTTTGAGCGCGTATTGGCAGTTGACGAGTACCTGGTGCATTTGACCTAGGAGTCATCTTTATCTCAATGAGGTACTTGGGCCATTGGATAAAGGTCCCACGTGCAGCTCCAAGGGTCAAAATTTCGTTGTTCGGTGGATGTTGCAGAGTCCAGCTGACCCGATCGGGCTTGACCAAGTCCACTTGTACTTTAGCCTGCCTGGCCATCAGTTGTGCCCCATGCACTCGATTTTCGGGTGTAGGCTTAAACGCAACACCCTCGGCGGCTGGGAGCTTAAAAGTTGGTGTCACCCTGACTACTAGGGTGCACTTTGTTGGTCCCTGCGATAAATTCAACCATGTTCTTAGAAAATGATACAATATATGAATTTGTTAAGATAACACATTCATTGTTTGTTGGTTTTACCATTATGTGGTCAACTGCGGCAGGGACTGGTGCTTGGTCTTCCGCCACCTCAGTTGATGCACAACCACTGTGCCTTTGCGTGGGGCTCGCTTCTACTCTGGTAGTGGTGACGGGGTTGGCGATTTGTTCCTGCAACTCACCCCTGATGCATGCCTCCACCCCTACCAATTTTTCATCAAATTCGGAGCAGAGCTTGTCTCTGATATCCTCTCTAATCTATTCCTTGAAGCGAGCATCTTTGTCCGCCTTTGTCATCTTCTGCTTCTTGTACTGCCACATGTATTGGGGTAACCCAACCTTCCATGGAATATTGGAGCTAACAACCCTTGTCCATCCATGATGTTCTTGCATTCCCAGCTCTTTCGTGAGGATGTCGTCCTCTCGTCTTTGTGAGTAGACCTCTTGCGAGCATGGTGTCTCGGCAGCATATTCGATATGCGGTACAGTTAAGGTCGAGTTAAATCATGGGTATGATAGAAACAAATGAAACATATTCGATATGTTATACCTACCATATGATTGTACACTACTTGATCTTCGGGATTTGGGAATGTAATTGTCCCATCGCTGTTCCTAACAGCCCTTGCCCTTGCGCAACTCCTTGCCCAGTCATCCCGGATACCAGCAAATGACAGCGGGGTGTTAGATTACGCAGCAGCGTCATCCTCCTTCTACCACTACTCCTGCTTCCCCCTATATCCTCCGGTGCCAAGCTGGTAAGGGTGCACGTTTTTTGCCTGTGACTCGGGGGTTGATTTGGCAGCATGAAACTGCTCCCACACGGTCTCGGTGATCCACAGGTACTTTTCATATGGTGTTGGGTTGTTGGGGTTAAGGACGTACTCATTGACCAACATTGTCTTGAAATTTTTCCAAGCGGTGCCATCTTTTGGATAACACGATACTTGAGCCCTTCCTCGTCCTCTTCAGGATATTCGAAGCTCTACTTGAACTACACCCAAGCTTCCTCCTTTTCTACAGCTGGGACAAGCTTGACATCATCAACCAAAATAATGAAGTGCCGCCTAACAGCACGCCGATAACAGACTCGAACTTGTTAACAACTTTCCTTGGAGCCACAGGTAATCCTAGGGCGTTGACCTCTGTTATGGTCATTTGTTCCTTGGGAATCTTATTTTGGGTCCAAGGGTTCCTCGTCGATGTGGTCTCACTAGTTTTCGCCGACGTGGGTTCACCTTCCCGAGACATTTTCTAAATAACTTGTGTACGACAAAAAGTAAAAACAAAACATTAATAATTCACTAAATTCACTTATGTAAATATAATTCACTTAATACTAAATACATACCTAATATCAATAAAATCACTAAGTGCCATCTACATATATCCACATTTCATCTCAACATCTCATCACTTAGTTATCCATTTGCACATCAACATCTCAAATCAAAAACCTAAATTTAGTAAAGGCCTAAAATCACTTGGTTGTCCTATTAACCATAAATTGCACTAAATTCACTTAATAACCACATCTCTAATTTTTAACATATATACAAATTTCAACATATCTAACTTAATACATCACATATATCCAAATCACAAATTTCAAATTTCAACAAAATCCACATATATCCACATCAAAAATTTATCATCTAATAAAATTTCACATTTCATCTCATATACTTCAAGCAAAATAGCGGATCACATATATCAAAATGGATCATCACAAAAGAAAAATATCAGCGGACTAACCGATTGGGGTCAGTGAGGAGGTGGACAGCGCGGTGGAGACCGGTGTGGAGGAGGGCAATGATGGCTGGCGTGGGCTTGGTGGAGCAGAGTGCATGGTGGTCGGCGTGGAGGACGACGACGATGAGGGCCGCAACGCGGGCCTCGGAGAAGACGACGACGGCATGGAGGACGATGGCTACGAGGGCGGTGGCGCGGGTCTCAGGGACGATGACGCTCGGGATGTGGGGGACGGCGGTGCTCGGGTGGTGCGAGCTCGGGCGATGGGCGGCGTTGGGCTCGGAGTGGGCTCCGCCGGGCAGTGACGGCGTCGATCCGACTACGGCGGCGAGGAGCTCATTGGATGGCGGCGGCGCTAGGAATTGATGCTGGCGGGACTTAGAAAATTTCGGTGTAGATCTAAGACTGACAAGAACCCTAGTCTAAATATGTTCAAACAACATCCATGACGGGCTTAAGTTTAAGCCCGATTGAGAATAGATCATCCGTGACGGGCTTAAACTTAAGCCCGATTAAGGTGATCTCACTCGTGACGGGCTTAAGTTTAAACCCGATTGAGATAAGATCATCCGTGACAGGCTTAAACTTAAGCCTGATTGTGATGAGCTCATCCGTGAAGGCCTTAAGTTTAAACCCGATTGAGATTATTTTTGGCCCGTCACCGATATTGTTTTTTTATTTTTTCACAATAAACAAATTATTTTTGTTTGCTCTTTCATTGTTGACCATTCTTAACTTTTCCTTATTCTTTATAAGTTTTGGTTTGGACTTTTCCTTATTCCTTATTCCTTAGAAGTATGAGGATAGTGCATATAATCGGCGCAAAATGAACAAGATAACCTAAACTTGTTAATACAAAGGTAATGATACAAAATACTTCATTCATTATAAGAAATTACAAATTAAATTAATACAAAGTTTTCAGTTATAAGGATATGCGTTCCCTATGATCTGAATGAGGACATGCCACATCTTCTTTAGGATCATTGTCAAGGTCGATGTGAGGTTTTACATGAAGATTCTAGTTGTATTCTTCTTCATTGACGATGCTGTCAACTCCAACAATTCTTCGCTTGCCATCCCTCATGGTGTGCAGCTTCTTGCTTGTAGGGTCTTTTATGTAGAAAATCTGTTCGACCTTCTTCGCAAGCACGAATTGTTCATCGGCGTATCCAAACTTGGCTAGATCTACTAAAGTGAAACCTTCCTTGTTAACTTTCACACCTGTGCGTATATTCACCCAACGACAATGAAACAAAGGGACTTTGAACTTCACGTAGTTCAGCTCCGAGATCCGCTCTATGCGGCTATAGTATGTGTTCGACCCAGATTGATCCTGAAATGCATCTATACAGACTCCACTGTTTTGAACTATGCTTTTGTCATCTTGTTTGATGGTGTAAAATATGTACCCATTAATATCGTATCCTTGCCATGTGTCAACATTCCAACACGGTCCCGCTGCCAACATCCGTACTGTTTCATTTGGACCATTCGTCGATCTTGTAATACGATTCTTGAACCATTCATTGAAATGAGAGTTATGTTCTCTGTTTATCCACGTATCTGATCACCCCAAGTTCTCTTGTCGGATTTTCGCTAAATGCTCATCAAAGTATGGGGCAACTTCTTCCGTATGTTGGAGCACAGCGAAATGGGCCAACGCATAGGAGGCTTGATCGAGCACAATTCTTTTCCTGCCTATTGTGCAACTGACAACCTTCATTCGTTACGAGACGCTGGTACTCTGATAGGATCAGACTCGGACATGTAATCGACGCAGAACTCAATAACCTCCTCGGTCGTATAACCTTCAGTGATGCTCCCCTCTGGTTTTGCTCTATTCCGAACGTATGACTTTAGAACTCCCATTTACCTCTCGAACGGGTACTCGTAGAAAAGTTGGGCCACATAATTTTGTTTGCTTCACAAGATGAACAGGGAGATGAATCATGATATGAAAGGAAGACATTGGAAAGTACATCAACAAGTGATAGAGGTATTGATAATATCAGCCTGTAACCTATCAAGATCTTCGGGATCTATAACCTTCTGACCGATTGTATTGAAAAAGGCACACAGATACATTATCGTGTGGTGGACTTTCGGTGGAAGAATACCTATTATAATAACTAATATGAGCTGTGTGACTAGAACGTGACAATCGTGAGACTTCATTCCAACCACTTTTAGATCATCAAATGAAACATACTTACTTATCCTTGTCGAATAACCTGATGGAACTTTAATATCTGTCAAGCTGGATAACATTGCAATCTTCTCATCATTCGACAAGGTGTGGCAAGCTGGAGGAAAGTACACTTTTCCTGTCTCTGCATCGGTTACAGGCATGAGTTCACTACGAATATTTATCTCCTGTAGATCTAGGCGCGCGTTTAACCCGTCTTTAATCTTTCCAGGAATATTCAACAGTAGGCCAACCAAACTCTCACACACATTCTTTTCAACTTGTATGAGATCAATGCAATGAAGGATGTCAATATCATTCCAGTAAGGTAGTCACAAAAATATGGATTTTTTCATCCACGTACCCTTGTCTTTTAGCTTACTATGTTTCCTTTTCTTCCCAAACTCGTTTGTTATGCCCTTCACCATGTCGTGGACATCATCTCCGGTCAAGTCCTTGGGAGCATATTGAAGTTCTCTCTTACCGTTGAAAATTTTCTACTTTCTTGTAAATGCATGATGTAGCGGGAACCACCTCCTATGAACCATGTAAACAATCTTTCGTGATTTCTTCAGCCACCTACTGCGTGTATTGTCCATACAATCATAGCAAGCCTTCTTTTCTTTGACAGTTTGTCGAGAAAGATTACCAAGTGTGGGTAGTCATTTATTATGCAGAATAATAGAACACACAGCTTGAAGTTCTCCTGAACATATGCATCCCAAGTTTCCACACCTTTTTCCAGAGAGTTTCTAGATTATCCCTAACAGGCTCCAAGAATACATCAATATCATTGCTAGGTTGTTTCGGACCTTGGATTAATAAGCTCGGCATAATGTATTTCCTTTTGAAGCACAACATAAGTGTTGTGAGAACTACTCATGTCTCCGAAAAGATTCATGCCATCCGTACACAAACATATCCTCATGTTTCTAGGTCGGCTACGAAATTTGGGTGTTGTCGATCGATATTCCTCCATTGAATCGAATATACAGGGTGTCTTAGCATACCATCGTTCCTTTTCTCTGTGGCATGCCAACGTACTAACTTTGCTTCCCTGGGGTTGGCAAAGATTCTCTTGAAACGATCAATAATAGGTAGATACCACACAACCTTCACTAGACCACTTCGCTTTGACTTCTTTCCATCGTCAGTACTTTTCTTTCGCTTGTATTGCGAAGCCTTGTAGATAGGACAAGCATCTAAGTCCGTGTATTGCTTGTTGTACAATATGCAGTTGTTTTGACAAGCGTGGATTCTACGGATCTCTAACCCCAGGGGACACAAAATCTGTGAGACTCTTGTCTATCCATCCATTACTTGCCTCCAGCTTCATTAGGTCCAAGATAGCTGACAGTGTGGTGTGTTTTGCCTCACATCCGGTGTATAGAGGTGTCTGCGAGTCACTGACCAAACTGGTGAACTTCATGGAATCTCTCTCGTTGTAACATGGGTCCTCACTGTCAAGCAACATGTCTTGCAGTAGATCATGATCCATATCAACCATTTCACCGCCCAATGGAGATGGTACAAACATTTCATTCTCATCATCATCTTCCTGATTTTGTGCTCCACTACTTGCTGCAGCTGCAACATCGTCGATTGATTTTTGCTCTTCATGCTTCGTCCAACATGTGTATTCCTTCATTAATCCTTGATGTACTAGATGAGCATGTACATCCACTTTGAAATCAAATATTATCTCATTTCTACGATCATCACATGGACAAGTAATGTAATCGTTGTTTCTTCTTTTCCTATCCTCCTCCTCTGTGGTATGTCGCAGAGTCTCGTACATCCACCATTTTCGATCCATTGCTGCAAAAATTAAGAAATATTAGATAAAAATTCTATAAGATAAGTACTATTGAATTTATGGCAATTGTTTACAATTGTTCAATTACTTTTTTAATTTTTCTGTTTTTCTTTGAAAAATCAGACAAAAATTCGCCCCCTACACCTCCCACCAAAATAGTGAACAGTGGATAACCATTCCTTAGGCAGCTGGAGTATTCATAATGTGCAATTAATATCGGTAACGGCCGACGAACGAACATCTAGTTATCTTTATCGGGCATAATACTGCGCCTGTCACCGATGACAACCATCGGAGACAGGCCTAAATATCATCTTTATTGGGTCTTGATTAGAGCTCGTCACCGATGAGACCTATCGGTGATGGACCTATGTTTTAGTCCCGATAAAGATTACAAAGATAATCTTGGTCGGGCCTACACATAAGCTTGTCCCCTTCGCCAGATCCGGCGGGATTGGAGGCGATGGCGATGGTTCGGTGGCGGCCCTTGCGGTATGGTGTCAGCAGCGGGTAGAGCGTCGATAGCGGGCAGAGCATCGGAGGTGTCCTGTGGTAGATCCGGCGGTAGTAGCGTCGGCGGTGGGCGGACGGCATCGGTGGGGGTTCCCGCGACGGATCCAGCATAATCAGTGGTTCATTTGTTCATTTGTGTTCATCTGTTCACCTTGTCCATGGTGTCAATCTGTCTTCATCTAATAATATGTTAATATGTGTTCATTTGTTTATGGTGTCGATCTCTATTTATTTGTTCATCTTGTCCATGGTGTCAAAGTATCAGTTCGAGCCGATGCTCAAGCCGGCTTCCTTTCTTTTAGCTCGTGGATTCCACTTTAGAACTGGTTTTTAAAATTGGATTGGTGCCGGCGCATTCATCAGTGCCACCTTCATGGTGCTAGTTGGGAAAACCAGCACCTACGGGTTTCCCAATCGACACCTTTTTTTTTTTGACTGTTTTTTAGTAGTGCAATTATCTACTAGGTTATGATGAGGAAGCATGTGACAAAATGGATGCCGAATAATATATCGCTGGTTACAATTTGATTACACTCTTCCATTGTGCTGATGTAAAGTAATAAACTTTTAGGTAGGAGTGCGTGTACGGTGTACAGAAATAGCACATAATGTAACTTTTTGCTGTGTAAAAACTACAGAAATGTTTCTGTAGTCGAACTACAGGAAGGAACAATAGCAATGAATCTATATACCTGATGCAACTTCATTTGGGCACGTGGTGGTGGCCATGATGATCGGTATCTGTTGGGTTGGGTAACATATATGGGAGCAAGTCTATGCATCAAGTGTATTATACATCGAATGAACTGTAAAATGTCCATCTGGGTTTAAATTCAATTAATTTGAAATAATTTGATCCCTTAAGATTTATCATAGCCACTTTGGAGTCAAAAATCTATTCCCAGCTACCTGCTTAGATCCACACCGATTAATTGCCCTTCGAAGTGAAGCGTATAAACGAGAAGTAGACTCATAACATTAACACTGTAGCATGTTAATTTATAGATCTGCGTAAGTTTCACAAAAGTGTATACTTGCATTTGTCCCTTCCAAAACTGGCAGTCCCTTGGCGTTTTCTTCCGCTTGAGAAATCATTTGAAATCGCATGTATACTTATTTTTTGTGGGACACTTGAACACACAGGTGTTATTGTGCAAAACAAACAGAGAATCTAGTACGACGCTGACCACCAACCGATCGACTGAGATGTTTGTGCTTGCAATGGACTGCTAACCGTCTGCATATGTACCGTAACTGGTTGGTGATGATGCACTCGAAATGGATCGAGGTTCAAACAGAATAAAATTAGTGGCATATGTCAATTTCTGACTCTTAACTAAAAATTGATGCAGGAATCAAGGGATGAAAGGTCTGTGTTGCCTCCACAGTACGGACATACCCAATATGGTAGGTAGGTGGCAATATATGCGATGGTCCATCCTTGTTTGTTGTTAGTCTTTATCTGAAAAAGCCTGATGTTGTTATTGTAAATTTAAAAAAAGCACACTGTAATTATATTGTAAATGTCAAAAGTTACATTGTAATTTTTCTATTGCATAACAAAAGGTAGAAAGAGTAACGAATAGTTGTAAGAATAGGTACACATGTAAGCTCCAAACCACAAAAGCAAAGGATTAATTAGATCCGTACAATTACAAATCAAGGGCTAAAAAAATGAATGTAATTAAAATTAGATATATCGCCACAATTTTAGCTATTCCGAAAAAGTAAGCTTCTTCTTAAACTACAAATTGTAGGTTTGAAGGGAAAAAAATAAAGTTGAACTACAAAATGTACTCCCCTTCATCCCAAATTGCAAATTGTAGGGTTGTTTTGGATCTTTTATAGTCCCCGGGATATAAATTTCTGACAATACGAAAATGTTGTACTATGGAAGTGTATTGCACGAAAATTCCCATTTCTATTGTCTTTCATGTAAACAAACCCTATAATTTTACTATCATCAATGCATTGTGATGGCCACTCTTTTCGTATTTAATTCCCATAGTAACGGTTCATAAAATTATCGGTATTCATAATTCTTGTATCTATCAACTAATGATTAGTTGTAAAGTCAGGAATTATACATTTATACTCCGTATCGGCCACATTTCTCCGAATGTAAGTTAGTTAATTGTTTTGGATCTAGGCACTTTTTCATCTTTTTTTCCTTATTTTTTGCCAAACAAATGTGTTCTCCCCTCACAAATAAACTACACATATTTCCAACATAGTTTAAAATAAAATGTAACGACAATGTCATTTGAGCTAAGTATATATAGTCAGTTAATTAGCTAGTAGATGCATGGGAAGTACTAGATGACTCCCCCATCCAGATTGAAAGCCTAAACCCATCAAAAAATATTACACAAAGGATTACACTTTCATAAAGAAAAAACAATGAGTTTCTAACTGGAAAATCTCGGAAAACAAACCTGGAGTCCCATGTACGTAACATATATACTCTCTTAAGGATTAGTACGAAAATTATATGGAAGCCTAACGTAAGTCTGCCACTTGCTTGGTGAGGGTCAGGGATTTGTTGCTAGTGTGAGGGGCGGAGCTCGTCAGGGTGCGTACATGCACATGTGTAGTGGTGTGTGAACTTATGTCTTTCATGTAATTAAAAACAAGTAAATTGTGAATAGCTCAAGTGACGGTTTAGATCTTTTCCTTAATTTTCCTTCGACAAAGCTAAGAGAAATTGTTACTACCACCTACTGAAGAACTAATCTTTCATCGTGGTACCCAACAAAAACATAAATATCCCAGTTGGTTTAAAAACCAGTACTAAAAATACCTTAGTACTAGTTATAAAAGCTCAAGTTCTAAAAACATCTTTAATCCTGGTTGGTCACTAACCCCGACTAAATATATTTTTAGCAAACAGTACTAAAGATACATTCAGGGTTAGTTCAAAAAGAAATCATATTTATCCAAGATGTGTATGGTAGGTGGGATGGTAAAGCGCGTAAGGGTTGAGGTGAGAGATATTGAGTTCGAATATCACATAATTTGGTCCTGAATGCTATACCCGGTTGTCATGGTTACGGAGAAGGCATACCCTTTATCCTTGGAATAATATAGATATACAGATATGGTATACCTGTATGTAGACGGAAACATCGTGTACGAGAAGCAGGAATCCACAGAGTTCAACTCGAAGAAGGATAGGATATTACCCATATCGTGCGGGGTCTGGTGTCTCCGAGTTCTACTTGGAAACTAAGGTGGTCTGCGGTATAAATATAGACCTCCCGGAGGAGGTACGGGCATCGAATCTTAGGGCCAGACATCTACCACCACCATAGACGCAATCCGGAGGACTTGAAGCTAGTTTCACCGATAAGGTCTCACCGAGTTAAATGGTCCTCTTTTGTACTTTGTGGTTTTCTATAATCTCATATAAACTGCATTAGGGCTATTTCCACACGGGAGCCTGAACCAGTATAAATCTTGTTTTCCTGTATGCTTGATGTTGTATCGTGTAGATCCTCGTACCAACGTGTCCCAATACCCTCAGGATATGGTCCACGGGTATCCCCCGTGGATAGTGGTGCGCAGGCATAGGGACTTGGTGCTCAAGGTTTTGCCGAGATGACTTCAAGCTTTCCCGATAACAGCATCTACACCAACTTTGGCCCAGGAGATCCGATCCGGACAATGTTGATGTGGACTCAAGTCGGATCTATCGTCTTCCTAGTCTACGCTGCAACGTCGATCTTGTCTATCCCAGTGCCTGTCGGGAACGAGAATCGTGCAGCCGCGACAATGAGGAGGGACACTCCTTCGGCTACCCCTTCCATCCAGTCAGAAAAAAGGGAAGCTGACTACTTCAACTTTAGGGAAAAGACCTGAAGCGGACAAGCTTCAGTTACCAACTAAGGACCAAGCACCGAAAGGAGAACTTATCGCATGTGCCACGCTCGGTGCACTATTCACAAGGCAACCAACCACACCCTAAGGGGCTGTAAAATGTTGCACCAAGCGAATGCTGAACTCGATGCTTGCAAAGAACGAAATATTCAGCGCGCTTCACCTTCCAAGGTCCCCTGGTGCCCGATTCACTGAATGGAAAAACATACTCTTTCGAGTTGCAAGGTCTTCCTCGACGCTACCAAAGATATGACCCCATACCCACGTTCCCAGATCCAACAACAATGAGTTCAAACTCAGACTGTTGCAGAGGACGAGAACACGAAGGAGTCACCATATCGCTTCGTAGGAGTTGTCATACTCGTCCCCTACGAACCGTCAGTTCTACACAACATAGAGGGTCAAGAATCTTCAGGATCCAACACTTTGTGCGGCGTATACACTATTTAAGGGGACAGGATTCCACAAGACCCGCCTCCTCGAGAGGGCATGGAACCTGTCTGCACCCCTATTCAACATCTTACCGCACTCGAGTCAATATTGAGAGAAAGTCCTTTCGATCCGGTCATGTTTCCCGAAGGCGACCATTGGGTTGGAAGACTGCGCTTCACAATGGCAGACCTAAACAGTGCTTTCCAGGCGGCGGCTGGACTGATAGCTGTGGGAACGAGAACCTTCCAGCTCGAGGTGGAAAGCAGCACGACGCTGGGAATGTTGACACTGACATCGAAGAAGTCCTCAGCGAGAACCCAAGCCAAGATCCAGGCCGCAACCCTTGGAACGTTTCACCGAGAAGACATAGTCGATAGACCCCACTGCCTCCAAACGATCGTGACCTTCACGATCACTTCAACGGGCATAGGCCGGATCAACATGAGTTGGAGAACGCTCATCCTCGACAACGACATTCTCCCCAACGACCAATCGAGAACACCGCTAGGAACAGGACCAACTGGATCATCAAAGCTGCCTTGATGAGAACAGTCGAGGACGACACAGCCAGGGTGACAATGGTCGAGTTCACCAACAGCATAACAACAACAGGCGACGTCGTGATTCGCAATCTCCAGGTCCTCGGAGAAATTACAACTAGGGGCGTAGGCCCAATGGTCGTACTCTAGACCATAGTGATCCCTTATCGTCCTCGTCATCTTTAGTAGGCGGTTCTCGACGACCACATAGGTATCGACCACCGATCATACCTGGAGGCGGATGCATGGCGTTCACCCCAGGTCTACGAGAAGTACAATGGCCCAAGAAGTTTCTCCTAGGAGCCATAGAGAAATATGACGGAAGCATGGACCTCGATGAATTTCTACAAGTCTACTCCACAGTCCTCTACGCCGCCGGGTCCGACGGCAGTGCACTCGCAAACTACTTGCCAGCTGCGCTGAAAGGATCTGCCAGATCATGGCTCTGCCACCTCCTGCGACGCTCATTTTATTCCTGGGTAGACCTATGCTAGCAATTCATCGCCAACTTTCAGGGAACATATAAGCACCACGTAGTCGAGGACGACCTCCATGCCTTAACTAAGGATCCAGGTGAATCTTTGAGGGACTATATACAACGATTCAATGAATGCCAGATATGATCCCTGAAATCACAGATGCCTCAATTATACGCGCATTCAAGTTAGGTGTCCGAGATCTCTACACTACTCAGGAGTTAGCAACAAAGTGAGTCACCTCCGTGCAAAAGCTCTTCGAGATCATCGATAGGTGTGCTCATGCGGATGACACCCTCAGGAGGAGAGAAGGAAAAAATACGGTCGGTAGCGAGAAGAAATTAGACATGAAAGGTGCACCAGAGTCTAAGCAAGAGGAGGAACAAGAAGAACGGGAAGCGCAAAGCATCGATCGAGGTCCTCGCCACAGGTCAAGTGGAATCACCCACAAAGCGCCCAGCCCGTCAAGGAGATGAACCTCGACAACAATGGTGCCCAATACACAAGACCAACACTCACGCCTTGGAGAAATGTCAAGTATTTACTAAGACGTTAGCAAGATATGGCAGCTGAAAAAGGAAAGCGAGTTCGTGTGGTCGAGAAGAGCGTAGATGATCTCTCAACCGACAAAGAACTCATGTTCTGAGATTTTGACCTTCATGTCACACACATCTTTGACGGTTCAACAGCATACTCTTCGAATGGAGAGTATAAGAAGATAGAATGCGAAGTCTATTCCACATCATAGGGAGTTGCCACTAAGATGAAGTGGTCTCAACAGAAGATCAATATTTCTCCAACAGACCACCCGACGACTACAACAATTCCAAGGCGATATCCAACTATTCGGAACATCAAGGTCGCACGAGTTCTCATCAACAGCAGCAGCTCCATTAACCTACTCTTTGCAGGCACGTTGGACGCAATGGGGATTCCTCAAAGCGAGTTGACTCCTACTGACCAGCCCTTTCATGGAATCACCCCTGAGTCCTCATCCAAGTCATTGGCCAAGATTACGCTAGCCATCACCTTCGGCCAAATCAAGAACTTCCGAACAGAGTAGATTACCTTTGATGTGATAGAGTTCAACACTGCATACAACGCAATCCCACTATGTGAAGTTCATAGCGGTGTCCCACTACGCGTACCAATTGCTTAAGATGCTAGGACCAAAAGACACAATCACGATTCTTGAGAATGCCAAGTTAGCGGTACAGAGCGACAAACGGAGCTTCGACATGGTCGAGCATACACCCACACCACCCACCACTACAGAACAACCCAAGAAAGTGATCAAGCCCAACCTGGAACCCAAACCAAATGGGGCCATCAAAATCATCCCACTGACTAGCATCAACCCCGACAAGACCATCAAGATCGAGGCGTTGCTCGATAGCAAATATGAACTCGAGCTCATCACCTTCCTCCGTGATAATGCAGATGTGTTCGCCTGGCAACCGTCTGGGGTCCCCAGGGTGGTGATCGAGCACAAACTTATGGTGCAATCCAGTGCCAAGCCAGTCAAGCAAAAGCTACGTTGATTCACACTGGACCGAAAACAAGCCATCTAAGAAGAGCTGGAAAAACTCCTCAAAGCTGTCTTTATCAGAGAAGTTCTCCACTCCGAGTGGCTTGCAAACCCAGTTATTGTTTGTAAAGCCAATGGCAAGTGGAGAATGTGCGTAGACTTCACCGATCTCAACAAGACGTGCCCCAAGGATCACTTACCCCTTCCTCGCATTAGCCAATTGGTGGATTCAATAGCCGGCTGCGAGTTGTTAAACTTCCTCGATGTGTACTCCGGCTACTACCAATTTAGCATAGGTAAAGAGGACGTGGAGAAGACAACATTCATCACGCCCTTCGGTGTTTTCTGCTATACCAAGATGCCCTTCGGGTTGATCAGCACCGGCAACACGTACCAACACGAGATCCAGGGGGCTCTTGGTGAACAACTCGGCTGGAATGTAGAAGCCTACGTCAACAATGTAGTGGTCAAAACGAAGACAGGCAACAAACTTATTGATAACCTACAGGAAACATTCGACAATCCCCGGCAACATCGCTTAAAGTTGAAACCGGAGAAGTGCACATTTGGAGTGCCATCATGGAAACTAATCGGTTTTCTCATCTCCGGGTGGGGCATCGAGGTAAACTCTGAAAAGATCAAGGCCATCGAGAACATGAAGTCACCAAAAAGACTCAAGGAAGTACAGAAGCTAACAGGATGCATGACAGCACTCAGCCGTTTCGTATCCAGGATGGGAAAACGAGGACAACCTTTCTTTGCTTTATTAAATAAGCAAGATACGTTTGAGTGGACTCAGGACACCAAGAATGCGTTTCTCGCGCTCAAGCGATACCTATCAAATCCCCCGTACTCGTTGCCCCACAACCAACGGGGGAGTTATTCCTTTACATAGCTGCTACGCCATACTCCGATAGCACTATCATCGTCGTCGAAAGGGACAAGGTACAACATCCCATACAGTACGTCAGCGAGACCCTTCACGATACAAGGGCACGATACCCCAGATACAAAAACTACTCTACACTGTCATCTTGACATCGAGAAAGCTACACCACTACTTCCAAGCCCACAAGGTCACTGTTGTCTCTTCTTTTCCATTAGGAGAAGTCGTCAGGAATAAAGACGTTGTCGGACGCATCGCCAAATGGGTTATCGAACTCAATCAATTTGATGTCCACTTTGTTCCACGAACAGCCATCAAGTCCCAAGTTCTTGCAGACTTTGCGGCCAATTGGACTATTCCCGAGAACAATATAATCAGCTAGGGAAATAACGAGACATGGACAATGACGTTCGACGGAGCACTCAACAAGCAAGGAGCAGGGGCAGGATTCATTCTGACATCTCGAATAGGAGATCAGTTCAGATATGCAGTACACCTCAATTTTTGGGCAACAAACAACACCGCGGAGTACGAGGGGCTATTCGCCGAGTAACGAGCCATCGTTTCTCTTGGAGTTATGTGACTAATTGTGAAAGGGGACTCAGAATTGGTCGCCAACCAAGTGCACAAGGACTACAAATGCTCTAATCCTGAGTTAGCCAAGTACCTCGCAGAAGTTAGGAAGCTAGAGTAGAAATTCAATGGTATCAAGGTCCGGTATGTTTATCGCAAAGATAACTCTGAACCCGATAACTTGGCACGGCATGCGTCTAGAAGAGAACCCTTTGAACCGGGCACCTTTCTAGACATCCTAACAAAACCTTCCGTAAAGGAATCCCACAACGATGGCACCACAGCCCACCCTGACAACAGCTTGGGGGCTACAACAGAGGTCATCAACGTCATGGTTGACATCGAAATAATAGAGGACTGGCATAAACTGCTCATTCACTTCTTGGATACTGATAAACTACCGGAGGATGACACAGAAGTAGAAAAGATCTCCCGACAAGCTAGGATCTACTGCATGGTCGGCAAAGATCTCTTCAAAAAAACCTCGAACGGAGTTCTCCTAAGATGTATCTCTCCCTAGGACGACAATGACTTGCTTCGCGACATCCACGAAGGATTGTGGATCTCACACCGACGGGCGGTCTCTATTAGGAAAAGCCTTCCGATAAGGATTTTTCTGGCCACCGCCCCCAAAGACACTTACGACTTGGTACAACGGTGTGAAGATTGCTAGATTCACAGCAAACACACCAAGATATCAGCCCAAGCACTGCAAACAATCCCTCTTACTTTGTCGTTCTCGTGCTGGGGGTTTGATATACTCAGGCCTTTCCCGCGAGGTCAGGGACGCTAGAAATTCTTGTTCGTAACTATCGATAAATTCACCAAGTGGATTGAAGTGGAGCGAACAAGAGAAATCATAAATGAGCACGCAATCAAGTTCATAAAAGGGATATTCTATAGATACGGTTGCCTCACCGCATCCTAACAAACAACGGCTCCCAATTCACAAGCTGTGCTTTCCAAGACTACTACATCGAATTCAGAGTCAAGATTTGCTTCGCTGCAGTTTCCCACCCTCAGAGTAATAGACAAGTCGAACGGGCTAATGGTATTGTGCTCCAAGGGACCAAAACACGCGTATACAATTGGCTCTTGGCCAATGATACGCGATGGGTTGAAGAACTCCCATCTGCCTTGTGGGTCGTATGCACTACACCGATATCGACCAACAACGAAACCCCTTTCTTTCTCGTTTGCGGATCTGAGGCAATGCTCTCGTCAGAGTTGCATCATCACTCCTTACGAGTTTAGAACTACTTAGATGAGGCATAGGAGGAAAGGCGATCAAACGATATCAACCTCTTGGAGGAACATCAAGAACCTGTTGCCATCCGAGCTGCCGCATATCAACAGGCCCTACGTCGACATTATGAAAAGCTCATACGAGCCCGCATACTTGCCATTGGCGAATACATCCTCCGATGAGTACAAAATCAAGTAGGGTGAAAGAAGCTCTTATCGAAGTGGGAGGGACCATACACGGCGGTTGAAGTCTTGAGGCCAGACGCATTCAAGATCGTAGATGACAAAGGTTGCGAGTTTACAAATTCTTGGAACATCGACAACTATGTAAATTTTATGTATAATAATCGATGTATCAAAGTCTGTAAGTTTTTTCTGTTCAATAAAGATATTTTTAGTTATGTCCAAAATCTCTTAACAGTGTTTTACCTAGAGATCCCTTACACGTATAATGCCCTGTGCTGAAGTCTTACCTTATGTTCCTTTACGCTAGTCTAACACACCTCCGAGGTCCTCATGGTCCTCGGCTGGGGACGCCCAGAGTTGGTAAGGTGCTGGTAGGCACTATAGAGCTAAGCGACCATATCATATTTGGTCATGTCAGAGTGATCAATGGCAGCGTATTAACTAAGCCGTGTAATCGGGAATTGGTTTTCCCAACTTCATGGCTAGAGGCTAGGTATTCGCAACTCGCCTAGGCTAGGTTATAGGTTTTCAAGCTATATCCTCCGAGAACGAGTTCTCCAAGGGCATAGCTGGGGGCTAGGGAGAGTATCATACTCTGATGACTGAAAACAGTCCAAGCAAGAAGTACTCGTGCACTACATATTTATTACCGCTTCAGACATAGATTCATTTCTTTACATAGGCATGATAAATAGTCAAATTTCACAAATATACATTGAGAACTCTTTGCAGGGAACTACTCTACCAGGAAGGCCATCGCCAGCTCATGGAGGAGTACACTTTCTCGGCCAGAGGAGCAAAGGACTGTTCTAGTTGGTCGATCTTGTCGGACTTCATCGACATTCGCGAGAAACCTTCACGGACAAAGTTGAG
The DNA here is from genome assembly GCA_000573905.2 of Oryza punctata. NCBI lineage: Eukaryota > Viridiplantae > Streptophyta > Magnoliopsida > Poales > Poaceae > Oryza > Oryza punctata. The sequence continues at coordinate 8,786,988 of CM002495.2, forward strand.
GTGCATGTGCAGCCGATGATGTCAGATGCACGTCAGAAGGTGGCCTCCAGTGTATCGGCTCGCACGACGACGTCATTGCTTCAGTTTATCATCGATGCGTTTGCTGATACCCTCTAGTTGGTCAGACGTTCTCTTGATCCAGGAGATGTAGCCTGCAGTCAACTTCTCAGGAGGAGGACGTGCTTCTCGGAGCTCCATGTAGATTCGCAATAAGGCATCGCAGCAACTCACGAGATACGAGTTCAACTAGACCTCACATCCTCGGAGAGTTTCGACATCCTGATCTTTCTTCATGACATCTATCACCCGCTCGAGTTGCTCCACTTCCAACTTGGTCCTCCATAAATCGTTGCGACGATCCCTCTCCTCTAATGCGTTCTTGAGATTTGCAGATAGGGAACAGTTTTAAGTCACCCTGCCTCGTGATACCATGAAGTCTGAGGATACGAGAACCGACAGCCTTACCTTGAATATGTTGGAGAAGAGAACTTAGATGCGATCCTGACGGCACAAGTGCGTCGTCGGGATTGACCACGACCAGGGCACAGTCACCGACATCAGGTGCGGACGAGTCAAAGGGAAGAGTGGGCAATGCATCATTATCTTCAGGGCATCCTCCGTGCAGGACATCCTTACCACCAATACATCTACAAATGGTATGACGGTAAGGGAAATCGCTTAAGATGTGATAAGATGGAAATTGTTCTCGAATGGACAACAGACCCAAAGAGTTACATTTTAAGAACAGTCAAAGATTACAAGACATTACTGTTCGAAGAAAGGGATAACAGTATCCCCCAAGTCCTCGACCTCCGACATCACGTCCTCGCGCGTCGGGTCGGCTCCACCCGTCTCAAGGACTTCTTTTAGGTTGATCTCGGGGTGCGTGAGCCGAAGACACGCGAGAACAAAGCATGCACCGATGCGTAAGCCGATGCATGTCTCATCGAGTACTCGCTCAGCGTGCTTCCCCGAGACCTTCTCAAGTTCCCCGATAAGGTCCGCGAGTGAAGACACGAGTGAGGTTTCATCGGAGAAGGCTGGGCTCCTTTCGTGGATCCCCAAACTGCATGCTAACGCGTCCAGTCAGCCGTAGTTATGTCATATGCCATCACAGATGGACTCCAGGTGTCCCTCTGTCTCTGCCATGGACAACTCCCATCCCTACCGCTGCTTCTCGTGGCCTGCAACGAGTTCCTTCATCGACTTGAGCTGTGTCGAAGACAACGTGTTCTTTTTGAGACGCTTGATCTCGACGAGCATGTCTTGAGTTCCGGCGTCCAACAGGCGGCGCGCCTCAACCAATTTGTCGATGCCAGGTGTTGACAAGTTGGATGGTAGCGGAAGGAGAAGGGGGCTACGACTGGTCCAACAGCAATGGTGGTCGGTGGTGATAGACTGGTGTTTGTATGCCCAACGCTTTGAGCGGAGGACGCAGGGGAGATGCTGTCAGATGCATATGTCAGGGGTTACATAGAGAAAAAGATAACGAAAACGACATAAGGTGATGATTGTTAGGGACTTCACTTACTTGGTTTTTTGCCATTTCAATAGTCTCCCCCGTGGTTGGGTGGGAGCTATGATAGTGGCCTGAGTAAGAAGGAAAGTGAGAAGCATTGTCCTCTTTGTTGAGCTCATCTGATAAAGGAGTTGGGGCTTACCTTGGTGTCGCATGTCTAGACCAGTGTCCCAACGCCCGAAGAGGGTTTGGATGTTGTCGCCCATTTTCTCTTCGACGCCTTGGAGCCGCTCCCACTTCGGACGGTGGCAGTGTCGGCTTGCCTAGCATCAACCTTCTCCTTCAACGAGGAGGAAGTCTGGTGATCGACGAGGGGTCCAATTGCATCCGTAAGAGGAAGGGCCTAGAAAGCTTTAGATTACTACGTCTTCATAATCGAGCACAAATAGATAAGAGATGTAGTATGATAAGGTTACTTACGTTGATGATCTCGTTCTTATTTGCAGTCCGACGGTCGGAGATGGGAGTGGGAGGATGTGTAGATTCGGAAGCAGGGCTGACGATGACATGACCTACTCGGCTGGCCACGGTGTTGTTGTCAAGATCTGCAGAAAAGACAAGCATAAATTAGAGGTTGAATAAAAAATCACTACAAGATCGAGGACAGGTGGGTTACGAGAACGAATACCCCGTTTCGAGACCCATGTCTCGTGGTTGGTTCCTGTGTATTCAAATGTTGGATGAGCGCGAGCCTGGAGTGGTTGGGTTCGATGACGTATGAAGTCTACGAAGACTTCATACCCCGTTAACCCTTGTTCTCGGAGGCTTTTGATGTTGTCTACAAAGGCTTGGAGGGAGGGGGTCAAAGGAGGCCTCGAAGTCCACGATGAGGAGCTTTTAGGCTGGTCATCTGGGATGATGAGTAGGAAGAAAGTTCTTGTATGTGGAGAGAGAACCATTTGGATCTCCATGAACTCCGGGATGAGTGGCAGTCGAAGGGGGTGTACTCCGCCTTCATCCCATCTCGGAGGCGAAATCTGCAGCATCTAGATATCCTGCAGGATTCCATCCATCGGAGCTCATAGAAGTAGGCACTACCCTGAGGTAGGCCTCACAGAGATGAGTAAAGATACTAAAAAAACAATGGAATTTGGATTCAAATGATGAAGATGATGGCTGTAGAAGTTCAACAGGAGCAGAAGAAACTCAGAAGGAGGAAGAAAACCACATCGAACGAAATCCTCTAAAATCACGATTTGTCCTAGGGCATGTATTGGTTCTGTACCTCCCTTTGGGCGCTAGACGTTGCCACGCCCAGGGAGAGACCCTTTCGCCTACAGTTTTTCTTTATCCCCGCAGTGTCGATGATGGATTTTCCCAAATCCATATTTTCGAGTTTAGGGATGGTGGAGAAAGGAGAGTGGATTAGGGTTCCTTGTTGGTTCGATGTGAAGATGGGGAAATTTGCGCTGGAGACGAAGAGAGTTTTTTGGCAAATGGATCCAAAATGAATCTTAGGGTTGGAATTTATAGGCTCATTTCTGACGATTCGAATTTCAAGGAAGAGAGAGCGTCGCCGTGATTTTCTCAGGTTTGTTTATGGTAGTTGTTTAGACTTCAATTCATATTCGTTTGATGACCGTTGCTCTTCCATTATTGATGTCACATGTTTCATGTCTTTTGGATAAGACGAGAATGATCTAGGAAACGTAATGTTAGTAATTGAGAAGTCTCAGCTCGAGAACGAATACTCATTTGATTTGAAATCGGGGGCTACTATCAGGGTTACGGATAAGGCATACCATTTATCCTTGGAGTCAAATAAATATACGGATACGGTATACTATATGTAGACGGAAACATCGTGTATGATAAGTAGGGATCAACAGAGTTCTACTTGAAGAAGGATAAGATATTAGCCATATCATGCGGGGTCCGGTGTCTCTAAGTTCTAGTTTGAGACTAAGGTGATCTGCAGTATAAATATAGTCCTCCCGGAGGCAGTACAGATATCGAATCGTAGGGCCAGACATCCACCACCACCATAGACACAATCGGGAGGACTTGAAGCTAGTTTCACCGATAAGGTCTCATTGAGCGGTTCTCGGAGGGATCTCCTCGGTAATCTCGAGTTCAGGTGTTCTCTTTTGTACTCTGTGGTGTTTTACGATCTCATATAAATTGTATTAGGGCTATTACCTCACGAGGGGCATGAACCAGTATAAATCGTGTGTTTCCTGTGTGCTTGATATCGTATCGTGTAGATCCTCGTACCAACTACCCCAATACCTTCAGGATACGGGCCACGGGTATCCCCCGTCATCACCGGTACTAATGGGGGTTACAAACTGATATAAAAAATCATTTCTCTACTAGTGTACATAAAAAAGATTTTTGCGAACGTATCTTCTATTTTATTGCAAGCGGGCATAAAAAGATTATAAAAAGATTTGAATACTATTTGGTTAGGGCCCACATGGAAAAAATAATTTTTGCATACGGCCCTAGGCCTGCTTGCGACTATAAATCTATTTTCACAACCGAGCATGTTAAGAGACCCATCTAGCACAAGACCCGTTTCATCCCCCTCTTCTTCTCTCTTATCTCTTAAAAATATCATCTTACTCATCATTATCTCCTGTCCCCTCTCCTACCTTATCCTCTCATCCCCTCACTTGAGGCTGCTCCCTCTCCCTCTCTTACTCTCTCCGCTCCTCATCCTCTTCCTCTCTCACTCACTCCGCAGGGCCACGGAGGCACACGGGGAGGCCCACGGATTGCAGCGATAATGGTGGTGGGTCCAGAAACACATGAGGAGCCTGGCAAAGGAGGTGAGTGTCGACAGCGGCACCGCCTCCTCGGGGCTTCTTCGCTGCATCGGGAGCAGTTGGCCCCTTTTGCCGATCAGGCGCTGCCAGCCTTTCACCCGGTGACAATCTCCCTCACGGATCCTACGCCAGCGGCCCTCTCTCCCTCGCTGATCCAGCACCGGCAGATCTGACACCGGTGTCCTCGGGAATGGTGGATCCGCTGCCACCGGTCTTGGATGCGGTGGGGTCTAGATGATATTGCTACTGGCGGTGTACTGCATCAATGACAATGACGACAATGGCTAGGGTGGATTTGACCTAGGGTTTCGACTTTTTGAAGGAGGGTGGCTTAACTGGCCGCATGCGGTTGTGCCACCCGTCTGAAAAAATGTTGATTTTCACAGACAACATGGGGCAGACGGTTGGTGCTGTCGGCCTAAAATATTATTATTTGCCGCACGCAAAATACTTTCTGTAGTAGTTTTTCTAGCTTCAGCTTTGGCCCAAACAAGTCAGGCTTCTTTTTTGGTCGCCGCCTTCCAGCATATACGATGGAAAAATATATTATCCCACAGTGTTGACTGTCGGTCAACACTGTCTTCCAGAGGTGATTATAGGGTAGGGTGCGCATGTGTACGTTCATGAGGGTGACCGTGCGAGCATTGTGAATTACAGCGTTTGTATAGTGGTTTAAAAAATAACCTGGTGTCTAGCTTTTCATGCAATAAATGCACTCAATAAGTAAATTAAATAACAGTACTGCCTATGCCCTCACAAAATTCAATTGCGACTCACTGATTAATACAGTGGACACCCCGTATGAAAAGATTGGATGGGATGAGATATATACTGTGTGCAGTGGTTATAAGTATTGATCAGTCATTTTTCTATACATTTGTTGACAAATATTTTTCTAAAAAACTATCAAATATAAATATAATATAATTTCAGTGTAATTATATTGTAACTTGCTCGTAACTTTAATACAACTTTAACTGGTATATAACTTACACGTAAATTTAGATATTAGATTTGCTCCGAGATTCATGTGAGCCGGGGGGAAGGAGAAAAAACATGTCGCACGCACGTGCGAGTGAATTCAGTTCTGCAAATTGCGCTACCACTACACTAAATGCCATGTTTTTTGAATTTATATATAAGATATGTTGTAGTTAGATATGCAAGTTATAATGTAATTTATAGTATATTATATTTATGTTTGATAAATATGTGATAGAAAATTTATTGACAGACCCCCTTAATCAATTACAAACGATGCATGCTGGTCTGGTCAATACAACATTCGATGCTACTCTTTCCCTATAAATCAATCCATCCTTCCTCTCTTTGTCCATCACACATCCACCAAATTATTAGTACCATACGCACATACAATGGCATTGGCATTAACAATGGCACTGACGCCCTTTATGCAAGAGCTTCTCGTATCATCACTGATGATACTCCTTGTTCTCTTGTACATAGCGTATTGGAGATCAAAGTATCTGGCCTTGTTCCCGATAGACTTCCCATTAGTAGGCTTGCTCCCATCCCTCGTCGCCAACCGGCACAACTTGCATGACTACGTCACCGACGTCCTCGCCGCCTCCGGCCATAGCTTCACGGCGAACGGCCCGGCGGCGACCAACATGCGGCTGTTCGTCACATGTGACCCTGACAATGTCCGGCACATCTTCACCTCCAACCATGACAACTACCCCAAGGGCCAGCAGTTCGCCGAGATATTCGACATCATGGCCGGCAGCTTCTTCACCATAGACGGCGAGCTCAGCCGCCGGCAGCGTGCCAAGACCCAGAGCATCCTCAGCGACCCCAGGATGGTTGCCTCCATGGCGTCGAGCTGCGTCGACAAGGTTCGGGATGGTCTCGTCCCTTTGCTGACATCCATGGCGAGCACCCGGAAACCGATCGAGTTGCAGGATCTGGCCACGAGGCTCATGTTCGACATCACGGCCATGGCGGTGTTCGGCGTGGACCCTGGCTGCCTGTCCCCCGACATGCCGTCGATGCATGTCTCGGCTGCAATGGACACGATCATGGAGGTGGGACTATTCCGGCACACCGTGCCGTCGTCTTGCTGGAAGGCGATGAGACGGCTCAAGATTGGACCCGAGAGGAAGCTCGCCGCGGCGCACGCGGCGCTGCACGTCTTTGTCTCCGAGATGATGGAGAAGGTGAGGAAGCAAGAGGAGGCAGCAGTACCCTCCTCCATGTCCTCCATGGACGTTCTCTCCAACTACATCAACGACCCGGACTACAACGCCGACGGCGAGCTGCTGCGTTCGATGCTCATCACCTACATGGTCGCCGGGCGTGACACGGTGGGCACGACCTTGCCGTGGTTCTTCTACAGCCTCGCCATGAACCCGCACGTCGTGTCCGGCATCCGCGAAGAACTGGCACCAATTGCAACAAGCACCTGCAATGGCGATGGCGCGCCGGTGATGTTTTCGCCGGAGGACACGAAACCCCTCGTGTACCTGCAGGCCGCGCTGTTCGAGACGCTCAGGCTATACCCGCCGGGGTCGATCGAGCGGAAGACGGTGGTCGCCGACGACGTGATGCCGAGCGGGCACGAGGTACGTGCCGGTGACGCGGTCCTCATCTCGCTCTACTCCATGGGAAGGATGGAGAGCCTGTGGGGGGAGGACTGCCGGGAGTACCGGCCGGAGAGGTGGCTGTACGACTCCGACAGTGGCCGCGGCCGGAGAATGCGGTACGTGCCGTCGCACAAGTTCCTGGCGTTCAACTCCGGGCCAAGAATGTGCCTTGGGAGGCACATCGCGATGATTCAGATGAAGACCATCGCCGCCGCCGTGGTGTGGAACTTCGACGTGGAGATGGTGGAACGGCAGGCCGTGGAGCCGAAGCTGTCATGTCTTCTGCAGATGAAGAATGGGGTCATGGTGAAGGTCAAGAAGCGTGCTACTGCTGCCTAACCGAGTTCCGTTCGAAGAAGCACACGCAGGCTTGCATGCGACAGGCTGAGTGTGTCTTTTAATCATCCGACATTACCCGTATGTATGCTGAAGATTTCCAATTGAATAAAGGATGTGTTCAAACATCTATACCTACCTAATAATAATTAAAAAACGGTTCACCTAAAATTATGTTGATAGATGCTACAGTCGAGATTTTTTAGCCACTTGATCTTCTCTGAAATTCGTGCAGGAGAAGCGCTAAGCCGGCCTGGATTTTTTTAAAATTTGATCCTTTTCCGACACTTATTTCACAAATAGACCCCTGAAATGAAAATGATCCTTTTTAGGATACCAGAGTTGCTGGTGCCATAGCCAATGGAACGGCGCCAGCATCTCTGGCGCTGTTCCCCTGCCACCGTGGATGGCTAGCACTAACGTGGCAGGGGAGCGCGCCAATAAAGCTAGCGCCCCTACCTCCGGTGTCATCTTTTTTTCCTTGGCGTGGTCCCTCCGAGGGTCCCATGCACCCACAATTACTAGATTATATTTCCGTAATCTTATAAAGTCTTTAGCCCTTTTTTACCAGTAACTATTAAGATTTTTTTTATATTCGAGTGTCCTTTATTTAAGACATAACTTTCTCATACGGACTCAGAATCATACAAATTATATATTTACGGGTATCCACAGAAAAAGTTACATCCGACTCTCTCTTGCTTCGCCGGGTTCAGTGAAACTAGACTCTCGAAATTCCACTTGTAAGATTGTGTTTTCGATGGTTGGTTCTTGTGTGATCCTAAGTATGAAAAAATATCAAAAAAATAAAAGAAAAACAAAAAAAGTTTCACATCTCTCCTCTACACTATATAGGAAGTAAAAAGATGGCGTGAGCGGGTGCCAGTATCATTGGCACGCTCTCCCTACCACGTCAGTGCTAGCCCTCCATGGTGGCAGGGGACGGTGTCAGAGATGTTGGCGTCGTTCTATTGGACTAGCGCCAATAACTCTGACACCCCAAAAAGAATCATTTGTGGAACAAGTTTTTTCAGCCCAAAAAGAATCATTTGTGGAACAAGTTTTTTCAGGGATCTATTTATAAAATAAGTTTTTAAAAAGGATCAAAATTGTAAAAAATCCAGTGTAGCCGGCTAGCTAATTAAAGCGTACTTGTTAAGATGAAACAGCGCGTACGTGCACGGCTGAGGCACAAGGTAAATGCGCTATTGCTGCAATGAATGTTACTTTCACAGCCCAATGCACAACACTAAATCCTGTTAATATATTTTTTAATAGAAAGTGAGAAAGGAAATATAAACGAATCACTGTATATATATTCCATATAGGTTGCACTTACATATTAATTATACTAATACTATAGTTACATACCACATACCACTTATACGTACTTATACGTGCAAGTAGTACTCTCTCCGTTTCATATTATAAGTCTATTATAAGCCGTTTGACTTTTTTCCTAGTTAAATTTCTCTATGTTTAATTAAGTTTGTAGGAAAATATATTAGTATTTTCAACCCAAAACAAACATATTGTGAAAATATATTCAATTTTAGATTAAATAAAACTAATTTGATATTTTAAATATTACTAATTTTTTCTATAATTTTAATCAAACGTAATAAACTTCGACTAGAAAAAAGTTGTTTCACTTATAATATAACACGGCGGTAGTATGTAACTGCAGTGAATAAGGATGTAAGTGTAACTACTATGTAAAATAAGCATATACATAGTACGTAGTAAACGGGTAAACGGTAACTTGTAAGCGTTGTACATGTTGTATGATGCATCAAGGTTGATTAAGCATTACTACCATCCATCTCTATACAGTGGGAAACAGTCGACTAATTTTTACTAATAAAACATTTCTTGATAAATGGTTAGGTACTCCCTTAAAAACTAGTAATGCTTCCACATCAATTTCATCTGTCCTCCCTCCCTCCTGCAATCCCGCGCGCGCCTCTGCTTCCGCTTTGACCTCCCTCCCTACCTTGCACGTGCATCCGCCTGTTGACGATAAAATTTGGTAAGCATGTGAATCGAAAATGGGATACAATTCGAGATGAATTTAAAGATATGCGGAATCTACAGAAACAGAGTGCGCATCGGCTGGAAATCTGTATCGGTTGATACCGAGTTTGATATGGTTAGCCGATACAACCGATATTGGTTAAACTTGTTACGTGATCATTGTCGGATTTCAGAGAAGGCTTCAATGATATTGTCAGATAAGGATAGACTCCGAGACAGGCAATTGTATCTATTAATTAGGATTTATGTAAATTCCTTGTAGATCTTTTCGGTAAGAATCCGCCTAAGGGGCTTGTTTGTTAGTTAGAGTTGTATTAGGATAATATGAGTCGTGTCCATCGCGGACAAGTTTGTATCCTCGGGTATAAATATAAGCCCGAGATCTTGTAAATAATGAACATCAGTTTAATCCAACCTCGATGCATCGCCAACCTTTTAAGTTACTTTGTTTCGACGAGTTCTTGCTTTCGAGTCGAGCTGCATCGGTTTCCATCTTCAGCAAAGAGGTAAAGCTTATTATGGCGGTTTGCATTATCGGAATTAGTGCTTACATCTTTGTGACACTCTAATTCTATTTTGTGAATCTCCGAGTTATCATATATATTATATAATCTAGATTGACAAAGCTTTCTACTTGCATCGGCCGATCTCTATTTAGGGTTTTGTCGATGACGGTTAGATCGACTTGTTAGCTTCGATTATATAGTATATCTACCATCCTAAAAAGGCAACCATCGGCTTGATTGTCTAGATTTTATGTTTCTTTTCATATTTAATGTTGTATCAGTTAAGTTTGATCTATTAAGTCATGCTTAGAATCATAATCTCTAGCTTGCTTTATGGTTGTTCATAAGGATAGAATCGGGGTTTCACTCGATCTTACCTGGTATAGTTATTTTACATAGTCTTATTTTTTGTTTGATATGCTATATTCTGCCCCTTATATCAAGATCTAATCTAATACAAACATATCGGACTTATTGTCAATTTGATTGATGGAAGTTAGATATTTTTATTCCATGAGAATATCCTAGTATAAGGTCGTATCGGAGCTATAGCCGGTACATGCTTAAATTGGACATCGACTACAATATGAATACATATAATTGTTATTTCATGTTATTTCAGACTTGGGCAATTTATACTGTCTCGGTTAAATCCGATCTATCCTAATTGCTGATTTCTAAAGTAATGTTGATTTATAGATTATATGATACTGATATTCACAATTCAAATATGCCTTACAGCCGATTCACTTCATATTGCATCGGCTAGGTTACATCACGATATGACATCAGCTTCCTAGCCGGTCGACTATCATCTACTAATAAAACTTGCATGTTTCATCTTGTTGATTGCAGGATCAAATCAACTGGCATGCCCTTGGACCCGAAAGCAAGTGTTGGATCTACACTAGAGTAAAGCAAATCTCTCAGTCCAGTGTGTGTTTTTTGCATCAACACGCTTTTGGCTCGCCCGGTGGGACACAGTGTCATCACGGCGCCCAACATCATGGAAGTTACAGAGGATAATCTTCTACCTATCATGATCGAACAATTGAATGGGGAGCAGAAAGAGGAATGAAGAAATTGCTGGATCAACTCCAACGTCTATATCTACACTCGTTCACAGTGACCCGCCAGGGTACGGTGATTCAAAAGACTAAAGTTGAGTTGCCGCTGATCGGGAATACAGAGCTAAGTACATCTGGAGCAAACGATGATAAAGGTAAAGAGATCAAGACCGAGTCAAGCGATGAGGAACTCCTTACATTACAAGATCGTATTGATTCGGCAGTCCATCATGCTCTGATTAATCAGTCCGGTGTACTTGTGAATACATTGACAAATATCATCAAGATGGTGGTAGATGGCACTATCGCTGAGGAGAAAGGGAAAGGGCCCATCTATCTTCCAGGAGATGCTTTCCTAGGCTATAGGATTGTGAAGTCGGAAATTGGTGGGAAACAGCCAACAATTTCAATTCAAGCTCCTTTGGCTCCCGTATGTAGTGAAACTATCCCAACGATATTGACAAGACAGCAACCAATGCTTGGGGGGCAGAGCTCGACTCAGTTGATGCTGGAATAACTAATCGACGTGCCCAAATAAAGCCACCGGTTGCTGAACCTGCATATCACGTTCCTTCAGCGCCACAGCTAGGCGTGCCCCAACTATCTTCACAGCAACTGATGGGAAAACTCAGCCGATTGGTCACTAGTATATGCTAGAACCGCCACCATATGTTCCACCACAGAGCTTGGGAACCAGTTGTAATTGTCAATATCAACCTCATTCTCCACGAGTCCAGTATCCACCTGAGGAGTTTCCTCGGTTTCAGTATCCAACCCAGTTTGGTCAATGTGATCAATTGCAGCAGCAGTATGGCGAACGGGTACCACAACAACCATGGACCGATATGATTACTGACATAATGAGAGAGCAGTTTGGACTTAAGCCAAAGGACAACTGTAACATGTATCGGCACCCATACCCTGAATATTTTGATCGAGTGCCGCGGCCAAGCCGATACAAGGTACCAGATTTTTCAAAATTCTCAGGGCAAGATAATGTGTCAACTTATGAGCATGTTAGCTGTTTCCTAGCGCAATGTGGAGAAGCATCGGCTACATAAGCTCTGAGGGTTAGGTTATTCCCACTATCTTTATCTAGATCAGTGTTTAGATGGTTCTCTTCCTTGCCTTACAATTCTATCAGGAGTTGGGCCGATATAGAGAAGTATTTCATAAGTACCTTTTTAGTGGAATTCAAGAAATGAAATTTTTGGATCTTACGTCTATTAAGCAAAAATCAGACGAGACAGTGCCAGATTATATCCAAAGATTTAGAGATGTGAGAAATAGGTGTTATAGTTTGGCATTGACTGATTCACAGCTAGCCGATTTGGCTTTCCAGGGACTGTTAGCGCCAATAAGGGAGAGGTTTTTTGCTCAGGGTTTCAAAAATTTAGCATATTTAGCTCAGAAGGTATCGGCTCATGAAACACGGTTCCAGGAGCCTAGAAAGTTTGCTAAAAAGGCTAATAAGGTCAATAACATCTACAATTAAGATTCTGATTCCGAGGGTGAAGATCCAGAAGTTAATGCAGCTGAGATGGCAAGGAATATGAAAACAGTGGTGTGTCAATAGGTTAAGAATTCGGGGAAGGAGGAAAGATTCGATTTTGACATCACTAAGGCTGACAAGATATTTGATCTTCTTCTTCAAGAGAAGCAAATTCAACTGCCGGTAGAACATGTGATACCGTCGGTTGAGGAATTAAAGAGGAGAAAGTATTGCAAATGGCATAATACAGAATCACACTGTACCAACGATTGTAAGATTTTCAGGCAACAGATTCAATCGACTATAGAGCAAGGAAGGATAAAATTCGATGAAGTTAAGAGGCCGATGAAGATAGATGGTCATCCTTTTCTGATAACACATGGTTCATACTGGAGCCGATAGAAACCAAGCCGATAGGAATCAATATCAGGCAAGAAAGATTCAAGTCGGTAAATATGATCAATAAGTATCAGAAGAGACATCAAAAAGGAGATATATATTAATGCAATGGTGAAGGTTGTTTTGATCCTCGTTGGGGTTGTGAATTCTTTAGATTTTGCTGGAATGAAGGGATGAGACTGCCATATATCGAGAATTATTCTGGTTGCAGTGATCCTGACATGAGATATATTGGAAGATCATACAGACAAAGTAATAGCGAGTATCGGCCAGTTCAGCAAAAGTTACCTGTTCATGATAGGCTTGGGCCAATTCATCAGGATCACTTCGGGGATAACCCAGAGGGGGATCTAAGACCGTGGAACCTCAATGGTGTCCTTCTGGTATTTTTACTAAGAGTCAAAAAAGACGTGTTCAGAGGATGAAGAATAAAGAGCAATTGCAAGAAGTGCAAGATGAGATAGAGCATCGGCTGAAGCACACAAGAAAGATGTGGTGTGTTAAGAGTAAGATTGTCTCAGCCGATGAGGTCAGAGCTGATGAGGGTGAGAGAGCTGCTACATGCAAGGGAAGAGCAGTTGCATCGTCTTCGATACACATGGTTTTTATGTTACCAGCCGAGTTTGGTGTAGAACAAGCCATAGAGGAGATATGTGAAGCACCATCGGAAAAGTTGATGTTGTCCCCACAACAAGCCGTCTTTGAGAAACCAGAAGGGACCGGGCATCGACACCTCAAACCTTTGTACGTCAAGGGGTTTGTTAATTAGAAGCCGACGTCAAAAATGTTGGTCGATGGGGGAGCAGTTGTTAACTTGATGCCATATGCCACTTTCAAATAATTGGGCAAGAATTCAGAGGATTTGATCAAGACAAACATGATTCTAAAAGATTTTGGAGGAAATCCATCTGAAACTAAGGGAGTTTTAAATGTGGAGTTAACCATTGGCAGCAAGATAATTCCTACTACATTCTTTGACTAGATGGGAAGGGTTCCTACAATCTGTTGCTGGGAAGAGATTGGATCCATGTCAATCATTGTATTCCTTCAACTATGCATCAAAGTTTGATCCAGTGGCAAGGAGACCAGATAGAAATCATGCTAGCTGATAGGTCGGTTAATGTAGCTAGTGCCGATTTGTCTGTTTGGGAGAGGGAAGAAATTGATTGTTTGTCCGGTAAAGTATGGCAAGGAGATTATCTAAGAGTTTCTGATTACGATACACAGCCAACATGAGATGGGGAGCCCCAATTGTTACTTTGAGGGTGCCGTGGAGGGTTCAAATTTTTATACAAAGGATACAGTTGATGATCTCGATGGCAAGCTTGGAGAAGGGTTTATGTCGACCGATGAACTGGAAGAAGTGGATATTGGACCGGGCGGTAGACCTAGGCCAACATATATTAGTAAAGGTTTGCCAAGGGAATTTAAATGTAAATTTATGGAATTGTTGAAGGATTACAGAGATTGTTTTGCTTGGTAATACTATGAGATGCCAGGACTTAGCCGATCGATTGTTGAACATCGGCTCCCTATTAAGCCTGGCTATCGGCCATATAAGCAGCCTTCAAGATGATGCAAAGCTGAGATGTACGATCCTATCAAGGCCGAGATTACAAGACTTTATGATGCTAATTTTATCAGACCGTGCCAGTATGCTGAGTGGATTTTAAACATAGTATGGTGATCAAGAAAAATGCCAAGCTTAGAGTTTGTATTGACTTTAGAAATTTGAATAAGGCTACTCCTACGGACGAATACCCAATGTCGATTGCCGATCAATTGTTGATGCAACATCTAGATATAAAATCATCAGTTTCATGGACAGCAAGGCAGGATATAATCAAATTATGGTGATGAAGAAAATTGGCAAGCTTAGAGTTTGTATTGACTTTAGAAATTTGAATAAGGCTACTCCTACGGACGAATACCCAATGTCGATTGCCAATCAATTGTTGATGTAGCATCTAGATATAAAATCATCAGTTTCATGGATAGCAAGGCAGGATATAATCAGATTTTTATGGCTGAGGAGGATAATCATAAGACCGATTTTCGATGTCCTGGTGCAATCGGTTTATATGAGTTGGTCGTTATGACTTTTGGGTTAAGTATTACTGGTGCTGCATATCAAAAAGCGATGAATTATATATTTCATGATCTCATCGGCTTATTGGTTGAAATTTATATTGATGATGTGGTTATTAAATCAAAAAAGGTTGATGAACACATAGCCGATTGGGGAAGAGTTTTGGAGAGGGCAAGAAAGTATGGGTTAAGGATGAACCCAACCAAGTGTGCTTTTGGTGTATCGGCTGGACAGTTTCTTGGATGTTTGGTGCATGAAAGAGGAATTTGTTGGCGTGAAAAATCCGCGCTCGACTGATGGTACCGAATCTGTGTTGGCGCGAACTGATTCAACGAACACACTGGCCTGAGAGATCTGCTTAGCTCCAGTGCAGGTCGAAAGATTGATAAGATGCGAGCGTGCCAGTCAGTTTGACCCTACAACCGACAAGAACAGCCGATGGGCTGACAAGTCGATGGAGTAAATACAGCCGATGCCGATAGCAGCCGATAGAATAGCTCAGTCGATGTCAATGATAGCCGATATCGATAGGGTTTTGAGCTATCGACTATATATCCAATGTAGAATCTGATACTTCGAGCAAATAGACGATCGGTGATAATAAATAACAACTCTTGATGTAAACAAAGGCAATCGGCTGATAAGATGATGTAATAGTACAAGTGCTGATCCGAAGGGTAAATAATACATCGGCTGAAGATCCGATGTCAAAAAATCCACAAGATTAGATTAAACAGTGAAACCTCTGTTGCTATCGGCTAAATCCAATCTATATGCAATCCTTACAAGCCGATGCAACGTCTAGATAACTCATCGGCTGAAACCCCGATGAAACTCTTATTGTAATCAAAGACAGGCTAGAGATTATGGTTCTAAGCACGACAAAGGTCGATGCAACTCAGAGTATGCAAAGAAACATAATATCTAGACAATCAAGCCTTTGACTAGTTTTCAGGGTTGTGTATACCATAGCTAATCTAATCTAGTGAAGCGATTTAGCCGGTACCGGCATTAACCCTAAAACGAATAGCAGCCGATACAAGTAAATCAAGATACTAAGACTAGATTAACTAAGATATATGATAGATTAGATGCTTACACTGACAAGATCAGAGTGTCAAAGCACTAGCCCCGCCGATGCAAGCCGCCATGACAAGAATAAACTCGCCGAAAAAGAAGAAAAGGTAAAAGGTTGCGATGCGCCGAATTGTATTGATCGTGGAGATAGATTGCAAGGACCCCGGGTGTACATATTTATACCCATGGGTAGATACTAGTCCATATCAAACACGACTTCAAACCTTCCTAAAGATAAAAAGAAAATAGAAAGTCCTTATCGGACACTGAACACACTTTCCCAAAGATAAAAGGAAATAAACAGACTCTTCCTAATTAATAGATACATTGCCGTGCGCATCCTCCTTAAACTCGGTTACTTCTGGATAAGATTCATTCAATAGATTAACTTCCTTAACTAACTCCTCCAAGAATCCGACTGCTGGCGACTCCCATCTGCTGATTCCAAGATGCTGAAGCCAATAATGACTCTAAGCCGATGATGACTTTGGATTTACCAAATTTGGTCGTTAACACATGCCCCCAAGTTTGGAGTATGAGAACTCATGCTTCAAAATTATCTTTCTGGTCTCGATATCTCCAAAATTGGTCTTCCTTTGCTTCTTGCAATCGGCTTTCGTGAGCCGATACTGTTTGTATTAGATGAGCTAGGCTATCAAACTCATGGCAAAAGAATTTGTCCTTGATAGCTGCTGACAACCCATTGAATGCAAGATCTGCTAGTTATTCATCACTTAGGCTCAAGTTATAACATTGGTTGAGGACATTACAAAATCTTTGAATATATTCCATAGCCGATTCTCCTTCTTGTTGCTCAACTAATATTAAGTCCGAAAACTTTAATTCATTGATTCCAGCAAAGAAGTAGTCATGAAATTGCTTCTAAAGATCGGCCCATCCTCAGATAGAATTTGACGGTAATGATGAAAACCATGTGAAAGCCGATCTAGTCAAAGACAATGGAAAAAATCTAACTTTCAGAACTTCCTCAGCCGATGCCTCCCCGTACTGAACCAAGAATCAGCTGATATGTTGCATTGTAGATATATCATCTTGCCCTGAAAACATGGAGAAGTCTGAAATCTTATATCGGTGTGGAAAAGGAACACTATCAAACCATTGAGGATATGGCCGCCGATACATGTTGATCTGCTCTTTAGGTCTAAGTCCAAACTGCTCCTCTACTAACTTCGCAATTCTATCGGCCCAATCTTCTATATACTGATGTTTTTGAGATTCTTCTGGCCGATATTGTTGATATGGCTCATCATGATGATACTGATGCGCTTGCCCCCAAGCCGATACTGTTTTTGTTCTTCAATCTGCCCCCCGAGCTGGTTGTTTTGAACAATTAACTCATCAATCGTTTTCTTTATCAAAATTTGCAACATATCCGCCAAAACTCCAGATTGATTAAACAATGCACGATGAACTGCTTCATCAACCGTATCTTGAGGTATCTCAACTATCGGCTTGGGGAATTGAGTCTTCTGCATTAATCCTTCTGGTGTCATGACGAAACATTGAAGATAACACTTTTTGAAATCAGCTACAAATTGCTCCATCTGTTGCCTCTGTACCTCCATCATATCCTCCATCTGCAATCCTTGCAAGCCGATGCAACGTCTAGATAACTCATCGGCTGAAACCCCGATGAAACCCTTATTGTAATCAAAGACAGGCTAGAGATTATGGTTCTAAGCATGACTAAGGTCGATGCAACTCAGAGTATGCAAAGAAACATAATATCTAGACAATCAAGCCTTTGACTAGTTTTCAGGGTGGTGTATACCTTAGCTAATCTAATCTAGTGAAGCGATTTAGCCGGTACCGGCATTAACCCTAAAGCGAATAGCAGCCGATACAAGTAAATCGAGATACTAAGACTAGATTAACTAATATATATGATAGACTAGATGCTTACACTGACTAGATCAGAGTGTCAAAGCCCTAGCCCCACTGATGCAAGCTGCCATGACAAGAATAAACTCGCCGAAAAAGAAGAAAAGGTAAAAGGTGGCGATGAGCCGAATTGTATTGATCGTGGAGATAGATTACAAGGACCCCGGGTGTACATATTTATACCCATGGGTAGATACTAGTCCATATCGGACATGACTTCAAACCTTCCTAAAGATAAAAAGAAAACAAAAAGTCCTTATCAGACACTTAACACACTTTCCTAAAGATAAAAGGAAATAAACAGACTCTTCCTAATTAATAGATACATTGCCATGCCGCATCCTCCTTAAACTCGGTCACTTCTGGATAAGATTCATTCAATAGATTAACTTCCTTAACTGACTCCTCCAAGAATCCGACTGCTGGCGACTCCCATCGGCTGATTCCATGATGCTGAAGCCAATAATGACTAAGCCAATGATGACTTTAGACTTACCAAATTTGGTCGTTAACAGAATTGAAATACCTCAGAGGAGTATTAATGCTATTAAAGATATAAAACCTCCAGAAGATAAGATGAGATTGCAATCATTGATTGGCAAGATTAATTTTGTAAGACGGTTTATATCTAATTTGTCTGGCAGAATAGAACCGTTCACCCCGTTGCTCAGATTGAAGGCTGATCAGGAGTTTGTTTAGGGGGAGAAGCAACAGCAAGCTTTGGACAGTGTAAAGGAATATCTGAGTACTTCTCCAGTCCTTATTCCACCGCAGAAAGGGATTCCTTTTAAGTTGTATCTGTCAGCTGATCAGAACACTAGCAGCTCTGTCTTAATCCAGGAAGTTGAAGGTAAAGAACGAGTTATATTTTATTTGAGTAGAAGGCTTTTGGATGCAGAGACGAGATATTCACCGGTAGAAGTTGTGTTTATGTTTATATTTTTCCTGTACAAAGTTAAGACATTATTTACTTTACAATGAATGCACGATAGTTTGTAAGGCCGATGTGGTCCGATATATGCCATCGGCTCCAGTTTTGAAGGGAAGCATTGGAAAGTGGATTTTTGCTTTAACAGAGCTTGATCTAAGATAGGAATCGGCTAAGGCAGTAAAGGGGCAAGCGATAGCCGATTTCATAGTTGAACATCAGGATAGTTCGATTAATCATGTTGAGATTATGCCCTGGACGTTGTTTTGTGATGGATCGGTTTGCACTCATGGTTGTGGTATCGGTTTAGTGATCATATCGCCTAGGAGGTAAGTTTTCAATTTGCTTTTACTATTAAACCTTATTCTACTAATAATCAGGTTGAGTATGAGGTAGTATTGAAAGGTTTACAATTGCTAAAAGAGGTTGAGGCCGATGCTGTTGAAATCCTGGATGATACGTTATTGGTGATTAGCTAGTTGTCCGGAGAGTATGAATGTAAGAATGATATCTTGATGGTTTATAATGAGAAGTGTCAAGAGTTGATGAAAACTTTTAGGATAGTTACTTTGAAGCATATTCCTCGAGAACAAAATGTTGAGGCTAATGATTTAGCTCAAGGAGCATCGGGTTATAAGCCGATGTCGACAGATGTAGAAGTAGAAGTTGCATACTTGCTAGCCGATGACTGGAGGTTTCAGATAATTGAGTATTTAAAGGATCCTTCTGGATCGACACCTAGGAAATTAAGGTATAAAGCCCTTAAATATGTTTTGTTGGACGATGAATTGTACCATCAGACTATTGATGGGGTTCTGTTAAAATGTTTGAGTTTGAAAGAAGCAAAAGTTGTCATGTGTGAAGTGCATTTGGGGATATGTGGTACTCACCAATCGGCTCATAAGATGAAGTGGCTGATTAGGAGAGTGGGTTATTTTGGGCCGACAATGCTGGAAGATTGTTTTTGATACTATAAAGGGTATCAGGATTATCAGAAGTTTGAAGCTATTCAAAGAGTTCGGCTATGAATCCAATTATCAAGCCATGGCCGTTTTTAGAGGTTGGGGAATTGATATGATAGGCCAAATCAATCCACCATCGAGGAAAGGTCATAAGTTTATATTGATAGCTACTGATTATTTTACCAAGTGGGTAGGAGCTATTCCTCTCAAGAAGGTTGATAACAGAGATGCAATTGAGTTCATCATCAAAGAGCATATCGTATACAAATTTGGTTTGCCACAGACAATCACAACTGATCAGGGGTCTATCTTTGTGTCCAATGAGTTTGTTCAATTTGTTGATAGCATGGGGATTAAATTGTTGAATTCTTCACCATATTATGCACAGGCTAATGGGCAGGCTGAGGCATCTAACAAGAGTTTGATCAAGTTGGTTAAGAGGAAGATTGCTGAATATCCCAAAAGGTGGCATACAATATTAGTTGAGGCATTATGGTCCTATCGGATGGCTTGTCATGGTGCTATTCAAGTTCACCCATATCAATTAGTGTATGGTCGCTTACCATGGGAGACTAAACATATGCTCAAGGAGGATTTCTTTGCAAGATGAGTTGACGGCCGATGATTATCATAAATTGATGGTTGACGAGTCAGAAGAGTTGGTTCAATCAAGATTGCATCCCCTGGAGAAGGTTAAACGTGATAAAGAAAGAGTTGCTAGATATTATAAGAAGAAGGTTGTACCAAAATCTTTTCAGGAGGAGGAACTTGTGTGGAAGTTGGTATTACCAATAGGAACAAGAGATAATAAATTTGGTAAATGGTCACTGAATTGGGAAGGGCATTTTCGGATTCAAAAGTGTGTTTCAAATTTTGTCTGGCTCTCTCAACTTTAAAGCAATATTGTTCAAGGAAAACTGCTGGTGATATCATATCAACAAGCTCATCAGGGATCTGATCTTGGATCTCTTGGAATCTGGCTCCGATCGGACCACAATCTGCAACTAATGCATCTAAAGAAGCCCCTAGCCGATCAGAGATATCTGCTAGTTTGATCTTTGATCTTCAGGTAATGGTGATTTGGCCCTGCTTGTTGTGTCCTCTTCTTCTTCATCCAGAAATTGCCTTATATCAAAAGAGAACATATCAGCTAAGATCTGCAGATAAAGAAAGATGATATGAGTAATGGATTCAGACAAGCCTTTGTATGAAAGATGAAAGTTTGTTATATACTTACAGGAACTTGAGGGGTTGGAATCACAGTGATTGCCTCATCATCCTGCTAGCTTCCTGCAGCCGATGGAGTGCGTTCACTTGAGTGTTGCTGAGGAGGCGATGGAGGTTATAAGGTCTGAAATAATATAAGGTTGTTATTAGGTATCGGCTCAAGAAAAGCTAAAATGAAAGTAAATAAAGAGATTACTGATGCTGGTGGTGGAGTTGGTTTCTTTTTAGTGGCCACTTGTTCCTTCTTCGACTGAAAGGTATGATTGAGTTATTTGAGCATAATGTTTGTAAGGAAGATAAAAGTATTGAAAGATGTATACCTGAGCTTGACGAGGATGGCATTTTGGAGAGTTTGGAGTCTTAATTGGGCCTGATTGAACAGTTGGTGGAGTATCGGCTCGAGAAGTTGCAGCTTCTACGGTTTCACTAATTTGAGCTGCAGCCTCATTTATGGCTTCTTCCATCTCAATTTCCTTTAAGTATTCTTCCACATCTGGATCCAAGGGGAGATCTTCATCAGTTGATGTCTTGGATTTCTTGGTGGATTTTTTCTGAGTAATGGAACGCTTTATGGCAGCTTGCTTGGTTCTTTTGTGTTTCCACTAGCTAATATCGGCTCTCTGATTTGGCCTTGGAGTAGGGAAGCCACCCTAGGAGCATTATGGCCGATAATGGAAGGAGCTAGGCCACAGCCGTTGGGAAGTTTTGCAGCAGCATATTCAATCGGCTAGCCACTTCGGCTGAGTTGAGGGGAAGGTGATTCAGATACCTGCAAGTGCAGAATAAGAATTGGTAAATATCATAAGATTGTTGGTATTAAGACATGACGGAAAAAAGATAAGAGAAGATAACTTACTTGAGGAATCAAGTTAGGTGATATTCTAGTCAAATATGTATGAGCCGATAGATGGAATATATGTGTTTTCCATTCAGACCACCATCTATTGAAAATGATGCTTCTCATCAAGATGATGTTGAACCTATCAATGCTACCAAGAGGAGGACCAAGCATGTTTAGGAGCTTGTCCATCATCAGAGCCGATACAATCTCTCCTCTAGTTTGAATCTTGTCAGAGAAGTACAAGCTGGTTGGGAGTTGCCCCATACCAAGTTGGCGTGCAACAACTACTGGATGATAGAATTCATAAGATGGCTATACATTTCCTGCCTTGGGATATGCCTGTAGGGAGAATGCAGGGAGAGATTGCTGCAGTCAGGACTTCCCTAGGTTACTCAAATCATTCATCATTGATCTCATCTAATCTAAAATCGGTTGGCAGTTCATATTCAGAGGAGTCATATGCGATCCAGATTCTACTGTCCCTACGAAATCCATCATAAAAATTTCCAAACCAATTTTGGAAGTGTTCAGCCGATGGTCCTGATCCAGGATAGCTAGTAGCTGCTTCTCCAAAAGACATACATCTGCGTGTCGAGTTGGTGTCATCCTCAACATCCTTTGGATCGGCTAAGGAGGGGAACTCGACTTCATGAAGTGCTAGCCTCAGTGCTATTTTTAAGGTGTGCAGATTGAGCCAGAGTTGCACAAACCACCAGGGGCCACTTGTATTGATACTTGAATCCATGATGATTTTGGTCGATGACTCGCACAAAGTTTGGTAAACTGCACCTAGAAGGAATTTGCCCAAAGGAAATTGCTTCTTTGATACTATGGCTTCGGCTAGGTGTTGCCAGTTGGCTGTTGGACCACATGTAGAGCCACAGAAAAAGAATTTGTCTAGCCATATAAGAAGAAAGGCAGTATGCTCTCTAGCCGATACTAGGCCTGATCCCATGTTTTCTGAGATAAATCTTGACAACCTTCGATATTCTTGGATTTGAATCTATGGGCACATTTGGTTTTTAAACTAATGGAATTAGCTGATGTGGTGATATCTAGACCAATGATCATAACCATATCAAGCACGGTAGGGGTCATCGGCCCATGAGTAAACGAAAAAAGGCTAGAAGGCGGAAAGAGAGTTTGAGCCGATGATACATACCTCAGGGAATTATGTGGTTGAAGTGCTCGACGGGCTTGATGAAGATGCGGAATTATGTGCTTGAATTGAAAGGGATTGTTTCGAGGTGGAGTTAAAGATATGCGGAATCAACTGAAACAGAGTGCGCATCGGCTGGAAGTCTGTATCGGCTGATATCGAGCTTGATATGGTTAGCCGATACAGCCGATATTAGTTAAACTGTTTACGTGATCATTGTCGGATTTGAGAGAAGGGCTTCAATGATATTGCCAGATAATGACAGGCTCTGAGATAGGCAATTGTATCTATTAATTAGGATTTTATGTAAATTCCTTGTAGATCTTTTCGGTAAGAATACGCTAAAGGACTTGTTTGTTAGTTGGAGTTGTATTAGGATAATATGAGTCGTGTCCATCGCGAAAAAGCTTGTATCCTCGGGTATAAATATAAGCCCGAGATCTTGTAAATAATGAACATCAGTTCAATCCAACCTCGGAGCATCGCCAACCTTTTTCGTTACTTTGTTTCGACGAGTTCTTGCATTCGAGTCGAGCTGCATCGGTTTCCATCTTCAGCAAAGAGGTAAAGCTTGTTATGGTGGTTTGCATTATCGGAATTAGTGCTTACATCTTTATGACACTCTAATTCTATTTTGTGAATATCCGAGTTATCATAGATATTATATAATCTAGATTGACAATGCTTTCTACTTGCATTGGCTGATCTCTATTTAGGGTTTTATCGATGATGGTTAGATCGACTTGTTAGCTTCGATTATATAGTATATCTACCATCGTGAAAAGGCAACCATCGGCTTGATTGCCTAGATTTTATGTTTCTTTTCATACTTAATACTGCATAAGTTAAGTTTGATCTATTCCTGCTTAGAATCATAATCTCTAGCCTGGTTTATGGTTGTTAATAAGGATAGTATCGAGATTTCAGTCGATCTTACCTGGTATAGTTGTTTTACATCGTCTTATGCTTTGTTTAATATGCTACATC
Source organism: Oryza punctata (assembly GCA_000573905.2). Lineage (NCBI taxonomy): Eukaryota > Viridiplantae > Streptophyta > Magnoliopsida > Poales > Poaceae > Oryza > Oryza punctata. Next base: position 8,810,884 of record CM002495.2, read on the forward strand.
TGCCCCTTATATCAGGATCTAATCTAATATAAACATATCATACTTATTGTCAATTTGATTGATGGAAGTTAGATATATTTATTGCATGAGAATATCCTGGTATAAGGTCGTATTGGAGCTATAGTCGATACATGCTTAAATTTGGACATCGGCTACAATCTAAATACATATAATTGTTTTTTCATGTTGTTTTAGACTTGGGCAATTTATACTGTCTCGGCTTAGTCCGATCTATCCCAATTGCTCATTTCTAAAGTAATATTGATTTATAGATTATATGATACTGATATTTACAGCCGATGGACCAAGTTTAGGGTTAATTTGTTATCAACTATGCCTTACAACCGATTCACCTCATACTGCATCAACTAGGTTACATCATGACATGACATCAGCTTCCTAGCCGACCAGCTATTGTTTACTAATAAAACTTGCATGTTTCATCTTGTTGATTGCAGAATCAAATCAACTGGCACGCCCTTGAACCCGAAAGCAAGTGTTGGACCTACACTACAGTAAAGCAAATCTCTCAAGCCAATGTGTATTTTTTGCATAAACACCGCCTCCCTCCCTCCTCCCGCGTGCCTCTGCTTCTACCTCCCTCCCTCTCCTTGGCAATCCTCCCCATCACCCCCTCCTCCCACTCCTCACTCCCTCCCATGCATGCCTCCGCTTCCGCTCCTCTTCCTCCCACACGCCCCTCCTATTCCGCCCCTCCTTTCAGCCCCGTCTTCTCCCCTGCGCTCCCTCATGCATGTTCAAGGAAAACGGAACCTCCTCATATGGGAATGTGTTTTGATGTACTGACCTAGTCGTGTTCACCACCAGAGCTCGTTATTGTCATTTCTCTCTCTGTTAGGACCACATTATTGTCGGCCATGTTCTCGTTGTTCTGGTTTCTGTGTTACCAACTGCCACCATCCATGGACGAGTCACATAGTGCGGCACATCCGGCCCCCTTCCTCACTGTTGTTTGGTTGCCGGAGCACTGGCACCCATCGTCCCTCCTCTTATGTTTCTCGTTTTGGTTAAGGAAGACAATGGACAGTGTTGTTTCTTCAACATCTTTCGTTCTTCCTACGCATTGAAGGAAAAAGGAATCCCCTCGTCCGGGAACGCATGTTGACGCACTCATCCAGTCGTGTTCACCACTAGACCTCGCCATTGTCGTTTATCTCTATATCGAGACCATGCTGTTGCCGGTCGGGTTCCCGTCGTTCTGATTTTCTTTGTTCCTAACCTCCACCATCTAATGGACAATTCACATCATCGGACACGCCCTACTACCTTCCTCACCGTCTTTTAGATGCCAGAGCACTGGCACCCATCTTCCCTCCTCTTCTATTTCTCGCCTTCGCCTAGGGAACATGATGAACAGTGCGTGTTGGGCATTATTCCTTTCTGGTCTAGCCCAACCATGCTCCTGGATCATTTACATAATATTGAGACCATAGGAACATGAATAGAACATGAAAATTCTAATTTATGTCAATGAAACAGGTACCCGTTCAAAATTAATGGTTGGGTTTTCATCTATGAGCTAAAATAAGTTTTTTTAATTTTCTTGCTAGTTTATTTTTTTCATTTACAGTATTAGTTTTAGCATTATTTGATTTATTAAAAATTGTTGTAACTTATAATTTTTCCCTGTATTGAATTATTTATAGCTAAATAAAAACTAGGGATTTAGTTATATAGTTTTCCTGACATTGAATTATTGTTCCAATCAAAGTTATTTGTAGTTTCATGTTGTTGTTATTTTTATGATTATATTCCCTTCAGTATTTATATCCAATTGTGATATATAGTTTAGGATTTTTTTTGTCAATAAATATTATTTATAATCCGTTGCAACGCACCAGCATTATGTGTCTCTCTCTTTATATAATATATATAGTAACAATACTATTGTCTTATAGTAACGTCATTATAAAGTCATCAAAAATATAGTTATGACGGATTTAGTTTTATGGAGCTATATTTTAAAGTATTATAGTGAAAGCGGTTCACAAATATAATATGTATTGTGAAAGATATCATTATTTAAAGGTTAGAATTCTAAAGTTACCACTTGTACTTAGCTTACTATTATGTATCTTTGTGTGGGTAAAAGAGAAATACTTTTAGCACTTGTGTCAACTTGTGATCATGCACATCCACTTTTTGGCACTTGTACTTTGTGCAAGATTGAGATTTAAAATCTTAGCTATGCACAAGCAGTAGTACTGTAGCTACATGTTATGTGTTACTACATTTTCATCAGTATGTAACTGCAAAAAGTGTAGTAACAACCCATAAATATTTTTAGTGACGTGTCATGTTACTACACTTTTGTGATAATGTTACTACTACATAGTAGCAGGTTACGAGTTTCACAGTAAAATAGTTGAATTGTTCTATAGCGGAAGAGAAGAAAAAATAAATCGGTCAGCATATTCCTTTCAGAATAAGTTTGAATAGAGGTACAGAAGAAAAATCAACAATCCTTGAAGCACATAGTGCGATAAGGTGAATTGGTTTGAAGAACTTGATGGGAACTATGAGATGTTGGGTTTAAGTCATGGGTTTGTAATCAATTTTTATTTTTCCTATATGAAATTGGTTTTGTTGAGAACAAAAGGAGAAGAGGGGAGGGAAGAGCGCTCGTTCCATGAGTAGAGAAACAAAGAGAAAAAGGGGGAAAAGAGAAAAAAAATAGAGGACAGGGGAAAAAGAAAAAAAAGGAGAGGAAGGTTGCAACGATCGGGAAGAGAAAGGGAGAGAGAGGGCGCATGGTGGGGGGAGAACTGATAAGCGGTCATCCGCGCGGGGAAAACACCAAAATAGACCCATGTAGTCTCCTTTCTCATATCTGATACATATAACGTATATTTATATACATATGAATAAAGTTTATACATACAGATATAATATATATGTATATTTTTTAACATGTATATAAAAAATATATTCGTGTAAACAACTTTGTATACTATGTATATGAATTTTGTATACTTACATATACAAACTTTATATACATACATATTAAAAAATCAGAGAAAACTAGAAAAATCACATATACAAGGTTTGTATATGTATGTATGTAAAGTTTCTATACGCGTATACAAACTTTGTTTACACATATACAAACTTTGTATACGCTCACCGCGCGTATACAAAGTTTGTATATGTATACGTACGTATTAAAAAAAGAGAAATACCAAAAAATACGTATACAATATAAACATCCGGAGGAAAAACTGGGAAAAAACTGAACCGGAAAAATTCGCCACGTGTCTCCTTCCCTCACTTTACTGCCGCTGCCACACTCTCCGCGCGCGCCATGTGACTGCGCTGCAGAAGGGGACTGCCACGCTACCATTTGCTTTTTAGCGGTTTCGCATGGAGGGAGGGGGCACAGGTGGAGGTGGAGGATCAGGAGGAGAGAGAGGCGCAGGTGGTGGAGGGAGAGAGAGAGAGTGCACGGAAGGAGGAGCAGCGCCGGTGGGAGAGGAAAGGGGGGCACGGGTAGGGGTGGGAAGGCGGTGTGGGCTGTCGGGTGGGGAGGGAGGTTGGCTGGGCTGGGAGTTGGAGGAGAGGGTGTATAAAATAGTTATTCTATATGGGGTGTAGATTAGAGTTGGTCCTACATATCTCTATCTCTACTTTTATAAAATTGAAGGTGTTTCTGTCGGGATTTTGGTACGTCAGCTGTGTTTGATTAGGTTTTCTATTTGTTCTCTTCTATATACTATGATAACAATTAAAGATACCTTTGATTTGGTACGTTGTCCGACTTAGATTCCTACTTGCCCTTGCGCTTCGCGTTGTTAGCTTGGCACCATCGGCCGTTCATGTCCGACTCTTGCAATTCCCGCGTTTTCACGTCCTTGCGAGTCGTTCGCATGTACCAGCTGAGAAAAAAGCAGGCGAACTTCGATTGTCTGTGAATTTGACTCTAATCCACGAATAAATTCAGAAAAAGCGGACGACAAATCTGATGGTCAAGCCTCTGCTGGTTGCAGATGTGCCCGGCGGCCGGTGCGGGTAATTTGTTGTTGCTCAGAACTAGAGTAATTAGGAATAGTTTAATTACGTGTAAAGCAACAACACATGACAGCATATGAAACAGATTGAATTGTGTACGGATGACTTGGCTCGTGTGCATGTCCATTGATTTTACGTACTTGTTAATATAGGACAAATTCATACACAGTTCTTTTCTCAAAATAAAACATCCTTTTTGTATATTGAAAATTGAAACATTGTAATTTTTAAGTAGAGATTTAGATATTATTTTACTACACACGGCTACCTTGCTAGGCTAATAACATATATTACTTTTCACCATGCATGATCAAATTAGATTTATACATGTCTACTATTAAAAAAATTAAAGATGTTTTCGTCGGAATTTAGGTACATCATCCTTTTTGAGTTGGTTATATGTCACCTATATCCAATTCACCGTGAGTCTAGAATAACTATTATACACTACACTATCCCAGCCCAACCCAACGCCCTCTCGGTTTATCCCAACTAGCCCACACTATCCTGCGCGCCTCCACTTAGCGCCCTGCGCGTCCCTTCCCCGAACGACATCTTTTTTCTCTCTGTTTTTCGTTTTCTTTTTCTCCCTTTCTTTTCTCTCGATAATCCTAACCCTTTGCCTGTCCTTCCAATCTTCTATTTTTCTCCTCCTTTTCTTTTCTTCCTCCTTTTCCACTCATCATAAATATTTTCTGTATGGGGCATGTTTGTTATTTTGCAAATGTTTTCCATCGGCGGTAAGAAAAACCTTTACTAATTGAATCATCAAAATTTTAATCTTCGATCCATAGAGTATAGCAAAATGCACATACGTCAACTTATGAAATAGTCACCAGATTGATTTATGAGGTTATGGAAATGTATACATCAGGAATTCTTCGTGTGATGATGCATGAAGCGGGTATAATAGAGTTAAATGCTACATATGATTTTTGTCTTTGTGTTGATATTGTTTTGTTTCTGTTTATCATTTAAATTGATATAGTTTTTATCAATTGTGAAAATTATCTTCACCTATTGAAACGTATAGTATTTTTGATTGTGTGTGAATATATATAAACTACTATGTGCACCACATAGTAGACCTGCACCATGCAATCTTGCTTGTATGTGGTTGCATGTCTATCTACATGCTAAATAAAGCGGTAAGAGGGCTCCTCAATGCACCTATAAAAGGGCACTGCCTCTGGCTGCAGAATTTGGGGCGTCGAAGACCCCAAACACCGGAACAAAAATTGCAGAAGAAGATGACAAAGTAACCCTACATGCTGGACATGTAGCTACAAGACAAAGAGATGTGTATGCTGTACCATGTAGAAAATCAATAAAAAGACAAAAGAGTAGAATCAAAGAAATAGCAATATTACTTAAGCTTGGACAAACAAGGCTTGATGGTACAAACTACTATGCACCGCGTAGCAGACCTACACCATGCAGTCTTGCTTGTATGTGGTTGCATGTCTATCTACAGACTAAATAAAGCGGCAAGAGTGCTCCTCAACGCAGCTATAAAAAGGGCACTGCCTCTAGCTGAAGAAGCAGCAGCGTGAAGCATTCAAGCAGGCGTATCCCTGAGCTCTCTCCCACTCACCCAGTAGTAGTACTAGCAAACCACCTATAATATAACTGTAATTAGATCCACCTCTGTGCGAGCTTGGAGGTAATACTTCAACTCACTTTGTAAGCTCGGGGTTCTCGAAAGAGAAAACCATATATGAACTTGTTCGTGTTATAGGAAGTAATTTATTTTGTGCATTCCGGTTTATTTGTCTAGCTGAGTGTTTATGCAAGGGACCCTGCAGGAGATAACTTTTCGGTAGTTCTCTTGTTAGCGTGCCTCTTGCTTAGGCATCAGGAGAACATGTGGCTGTAGAGAAGGTGTTCCCTTCTGGTGGAACTGCCTAGGGAGACGATAAGCCTTCAGCTAGAACGAATACACTAGGGACATGAGAAGAAGTTGCTTGTAGAACGCAAATAAGTTATACATATGGTGAGTACGGAGTAGGATTTTACATACTGTTGTTTAAAGTAGACCGGCTGATCATTTAGGTTTCACCAACCATCAAGATCCTGTACAAAATAAAATTAAAATAAATAATCAGTCCATATTATTCGTGCGAATATAAATTAATTTCATAACAAATATTTTACCAATAATATATCTTGTTTCTAAAATTTCTCATGGAGGCAGACTGAGGCGTGGACAACCCGGGACTTGAATCTCGGTTCCATCATGCGTGATCACGTACTAGTTCCAATCATTATGACTTGTTGGTGAGCCTCATCGTTGAGCGAATTTCTGTAATAATTGACTGTAGCTCTTTGAGTAAAGGTCGGAATTTTATTCCATTATCTAAAAGAACTAGTTACATGATTAATAACTAGCATACACATTTACAGTTTTATCATCACATCATGGAAATAGCTTACATCTCCAGTCTATGTCGAGATGCACACAGTCAATGGATTTTATAATTGAAATGAAAGAAATAAATGACTGATGGGACAAGTTCCCAACTCCTCTAGGAAGATGATCATCAGAAATAAAAGCTACAAAAAACACATGAATTCTAGCATGTAATTATGCAGGTGTTACTCTATCCAAAGCGGTACAAAAGATTATCGGCTACCAATTCCAGAGTATCACACCACTACCCACATAATCCCACTCCTCCTGTGATAGCATCAAAAATCAAGTATGGAGCCAACCTGTAGACATGAAGGTAACATGTATAGGATTAGCATTTTGTATTATTAAAACCATTCACTTATCTACATCGCTAAATTGACCAACATAGAGTACTGGCACTAAATAAAACCAATTTTTTTGGAACTGGGAACCGCCATAAGCTAATTTCAAAAATAATATTTTTGGGGCTACGGGGAGGGAATACTAAAATATAAAAAAAGACACATCGCCAAGAAAATCATGCTCTGTGATATTAAAAAAAGGTGTTGAATTATCTCTTGTGCATTGAAAAACAACATTGCTTATCACCCCCAATTCCTTTTGCAAGGTTATCCTTTGTAGTGATTACTTTTTTTGAAGGAACTACATAACTTTGATTTTCAGTGGCACTTTCAACTCCTGTAAGACCTTGCAGATATACTCATATTATAGTTCATGATTGCATGATACATCAAGTGAACCAAAAATTGGCCATTTTTATGCGGGGTCCTAATGAAGCAATCATTTTCATTTGGCAGCGTTATATTTGCTAGTCATCCTACCAAATCGTTCCACTCGACTAGCTTAGGACCAACAATTGCCCTCCAAACGGAGACATTTAGCGGTGTCATACTCGTAACCTCTGCCAGAGAGTAGTGCTTCTTTCGAGCCACGTTATATAAAGAAAGGTATTGATCTTTGAGAGGATATGTTACTAACCATGTAACCTCCCAAAATCTTATGTTTATCCTATTGTCGTGTCTAAAAGACCCAAAACAAAAATAATGGTCTTTATTCTCATTAAACCAGCCGAAAACTGGGATATCCATGTTTTTGAGACATATGGGTGATTTCCCTTACATATTTGTTTCATGGAAGGTCCTGCCATAGGCCTTCGCCATTGACCATCTGAAAAAGCCATTTGGCTAGTAAACCATCTATTCTTGACATGAATGTTCTGGACACCTAGTCCACCTTGGTGTTTTGGTCAGCATATCCTTTCCCATTTAATTAATCTGTATTTCGTTTTCCGGTTGTCACTACTCCAGAAAAAACATGATCAGTAGAAGTCTAGTCTTTGAAGAACCCCCATGGAATTTCAAAGAAAGATAATATGAACATGGGAAGGCTCAAAAGAACTAAGTTTAAAGGACAAATCTCCCACCATAAAAGATTTTTTTACCTTCGAGGTTCTAAGCTTTCTTTTAAACCTATCTTCCACTCCTTTCCAATCAATGTTCCGGAGCTTCTGATAGTGTATGGATATACCACGGTATCTAAAAGGAAAGGATCCTAAAAGTTGTTTATACTTATCTTCTTATTCCTTGTCTTTCCCAAAGGAAAAAAAACTCACTTTTCTGAAAGTTAATTTTAAGCCCCGAGAGTTGATCAAAGACACATAGAATGGCCTTCACATTTTTGGCTTGTTCGAAGTCATGATCTAGAAAGATAATCATGTCGTCAACATATTGGAGAATGGACAAACCATCATCCACTAAATGTGAAATTACCCCTCTAATTTGACCATTGGACTTTTGCTCTCTTTCTATAAGGATCGCTGACATGTCGACAACAATGTTAAAAAGAACTGGGGACATAGGGTGGTCCCCTTGCTGCAATCCTTTTTTGGACTGAATATTAGGACCTACATCATCATTGACTTTAATGTTGACACTTCCTCCTTCAACCCATTGGGAAATCTAATTACACCAATGTCGGGAAAATCCATTCATTTGTAGTGTTTGTTAGAGGAATTGCCATTTAACTTTCTCATAAGCCATTTAACTTTATCATAAGCCTTTTCAAAGTCAATTTTCAGAATGATGCCATCCATTTATTTCCTATGCAATTCATGGATAGTCTCATATATAAAATTACTACCCCTTCATGATATTTCTACCGGATAGAAATGTTGTCTGAGTTGGACGAATAATTTTATGGGCATCTGAAGTAAGGCAGCTAGTTCCAACTTTTGTAAAAATTTTGAAGGTAACGTTCAACAAGCAAATAGGCCTATATTGTTGAATTTGTTTCGCATCGGCTTTCTTGCGTAGTAGCACATTAGTCCCAAAGTTCAACATAAAAAAGGGAAGAGTCCCTTGATGGAAGTCTGCAAACAAAGCCATAAGGTCATCCATAATGACTTCCCAAAAAACTTGATAAAACTCTACAAGAAACCCATCTAGACCAGGCGCGGAATTATGTTCCAATGTACATACATACATCTATCTATCTGTATTAATCAGACATTTTCTATAAGCTTCCATGTTAATCAGAAATAACAAACCATACTACAACAAAAAGGATATTCCCGAACGGTCAAAATTGCTCTTTAAAGGTGTCACCTAGAGCCGAGTATAGGCAAAAACAGATGTTCGCAGGAACGCATGTGACGACACCTGACCACAAAAAGATTTTTGGAATACAATTTCTAAAAAGAATTCTAGAAACCCTATCTCAATCCCAGTATCGGATGCACGGTTGACGAGCTATCCGCCACTGAACCCATTGTCGTAGAGCTCCCTAGCATTGGATTCCTCGTTGACCGAGGCCCCATGCCACGGTCATCCCCTGCCGTCTCCTGCCACCGCATCCGCACCTCCCAAGGCCCATCGCCATCATCGTCATAAGGGGACACCGCAAGGTCCGCCCATCCCGTCGCCACCCCCTAGCGATCTGCACGCGTGGTGCGGAGAAGTGACAGGACAAGTGAGGGAAGGTACAGGCTGATGGATCTACCCCTCCCATCGCTGCTAATGATGGATCCACACACAAGGGGGTGGAGAGGCCGCCAGTATGTACACCAATATTTTAATCCTCAGCAACCACAATCACCTCAACAATATCGGCATGGAGAGGGTAACCAATACCAGCATCAGGGAACCAGTTCTCTCAAGGATATCCACAACAACAATTTGGAAATAACATGAATTAAGAATGGGTCGGTATGATTGTTGAGGTGATGAGGGACCAATTTTGTCATAAGCCCAAGGATGATGGAATCATGTATCAGGATCCGTATCCAGAAAGTTTTGATAGAGTGCCATTGCCCAACTGATACATGATCCCAGATTTCTCAAAATTTTCAGGGCAAGACAATGTTTCTACAATTGAGCATGTTAGCCGATTTCTTGCACAATGTGGGGAGGCATCGGCTAAAGAGGCTTTGAGAGTTAGGTTCTTTCCATTATCTTTATCTGGATCGGCGTGGTTTTCTTCATTGCCACCTAATTCTTTCAAAGGTTGGGTTGATCTGGAGAAACAGTTTCACAAGTATTTCTTTGCTGGGTCCAGGAGATGAAGCTATCACATTTAACTTCAATAAAGCAAAGAGCTGATGAATCAGTTCTAGATTTTATTCGGAGATTCAGAGATATAAGGAGTAGTTGTTATAGTCTGAGTTTAACTGATTCACAGTTGGCTGATTTAGTTTTCCAAGGATTGTTGGGGCCGATAAAATATAGGTTCTCTTCATCTAATTTGGAAAGTTTGGCTTAGTTAATGCAAAAGGTATCTGCTCATGAACAACGTTTCCAGGAGTCTAAGAGAAAAAGGTTTACTAAAAAGGCCAATAATATCAACATTGTATACAAAAAGGAGAAGATCCATCTATTAGCTTGGTAGAGTGTGCAAGGGAGAAATAGACAGTTGTTTGCCAATGGGTCAAGGATACTTGAAAGGAGGAAAGATTTGATTTTGACATTAACAAACCCGACAGGATATTTGATCTTCTATTGCAAGAGAAATAGATTGTGCTACCTTAGAATCATGTAATTCCACCGGCTGAGTAGTTGAAAATGAGAAAATATAGCAAGTGGCACAATACAGGATCTCATCAGACTAATGAGCGCAATGTTTTCAGACAACAGATACAATCAGCTATAGGACAAGGAGAATCAAGTTTGATGATGGAAAAAATCCGATGAAGATCGATGAACATCCTTTTCCAATAAATATGGTTCATCCAGGAATATCTGAAGGTGAAATTGGCAGGGGAAATCATTGGTTTAGAGTTACTAGAGTTCAACAAAGATCAGAAGAGGCGAGAGAGGAGATACTATGAAGATGATGAATCTTGTTTTGACCCACACTAGGATTGTGAGTTCTTCAGGTTTTGTTGGAATAAGGGGGTGAGATTACCATCAATTGAAGATTATCCAGGTTGCAATGGAGAAGAATCAACTTATGACCAGGAGAACTCTTCCTACCAATATGGGATGAGAAGTTCACATCGACCGATTCAAAAGAAGATTCCAGTTCATCAACGATTGGGTCCGATCAGATTATTTTGAAGATGATGAAGAAGAGCGTGGGGGAAATGGTAGTAGCCTCAGTGGTGCCCTAGTGGAATTTTTACCAAAAATCGGAAGAGAAGGGTTCAAAGATTGAGGAATAGAGGCAGATGGAAAAGTGGAGGAAGAAATCAATCACCGGCTGAAAATATTTACAAAAGAACCAATGCATGCTCACATATCTACAATAAACACATTGCCTATACATTTCATTATGATCTCCCCCATCATCATTTGTGACTGTAACTATGTAACTAAGAAGAAAACTTGCGCATGCCTATTTTCAAGGCAAAATTCTAAGCTACGCCATGACGGGTCTTTGAGCATGTCTTCAAAAGCTCGTCGGCGTACTTCTTCATGTGTTCGTCGAAGGCCTTGCATGCTTCCTCATCAAGATTCTCCATCGTCACCGGCAGCACGTTGGATGGATCCACCTCTGTCTTGGATGGCGGCGGCTTTGTCATGGCGAAGTCGAAGTTGAGTTGACGTTGAATAGATTTCCCCAGCGGAATCGCTAAAAATCGTGTTGGCAACTTTTTGTGACAAGTTGACAACCACGATCGCAGCACCTTACGCCTTGCGGTGATCCTAGAGTCGCCAACCACCTCAATCTAGCAAAAACTAGACCAAGATGGGTTTTGATAGCTAAACCGGCTAGCGGAGCCGATTTCTAGGTAACTACCCATCTCGTGGGCAAAACGGAAGATTTTCAGGACTAACCTACAAAGAGGTGTCGCACTCTCGCAGCGGCGGCGGACGATTTACGGCGCAAATCGACAAAGATGGACAAACTAAGAGAAAACTAAAGCAATAAGAAAAATGATTCGATTATTTGATTGTAGATTAATAGTTACAATTGAACCGGCCATGACCCTTATATAGGGGTTGGTCTTGTCCTCTACAGACTCTCCTCCACGTCCAACTCGGCGTAGAAACCAAAGGAAACACGAAACATGCCTCCCCGAGTAAGGAAACCCAAGATCCGACGAAAACAGACTCGGACTCGGATCCTGACGGTCTGACCGCCCACACACCTGCGGTCAGACCGGCCCTACTAGCCGGTCAGACCGCCCACATACCTGTGGTCTAACCGGCCCTGTGAAGGTAACCCGTCACTTTCCAAACTTTGGCAATTTTTCCTATTTCATCCCTAGGTGCCAAATTTGGGTGTAAACACATGCCCCCCTGCCTTTTTGATGAACAACGTGAATCTAAAAGCATAGAACATGTTTTTGGTCTTAGGGCGATAATCCAATTATCGGCCATATCACCTCCTAAGCGTCTTGCCAAACGCTCGGGAAGTATTTCTTAAAGTATTTCCCGTTGATTGCTCGCTGAAAATGCTCCCCTTGAAGTGTTTCTAAAAAATATGCTTTCCCTCGAACAATACCATATACTCGATAAGGACCTTCCCAACTAGGAGACCACTTACCGAATTCCCTGGATCGAGTACCCAAAGGCAAAATTGTCTTCCAAACCAAGTCTCCAACTTGAAACAACTTTGCTTTCACCCTTTTGTTGTACGCCTTGGCCACCCTTTTCTTCTCTTTCTCTATCTCTTCCAAAGCCTTCAAACGCTTGTCGATGACTTCATCAAGGTTGTCTCCCATCAACGTCTTATAATCTTCTCTTGATAAATCATCTTGCTTGATGTAACGAAGAGAACCAAGATTTACCTCAACCGGTAAAACGACTTCTTGACCATAAACCAACTCAAAAGGAGTGACTTTAGTAGCACCATGTTTGGATATCCTATGCGCCCACAATGCTTCGGAGAGCACTTCATGCCACCTCTTTGGGTGTTCCTCAATCTTCTTTTTTACTAGCTTCAACAATGTCTTATTACTCGACTCGGCTTGTCCATTAGCCTGAGCGTAGTAAGGAGAAGAACTCAATAATTTGATACCATAAGATTTGGCAAAACTCTTCACTTCCTTAGACATGAAAGAAGCACCTTGATCCGTAGTCAATGTTTGCGGGATACCGAATCTATGTATAATATGCATCAAAATAAAGTCAATTACCTCCGTATGAGTCATATTCTTGAGCGGCACGGCTTCGGCCCACTTGGTGAAGTAATCGGTAGCAGCTAGCACGAACCTATGCTTCTTTGATGACGAAGGATAAATTTGACCAATAAAATCCCAAGCCCAACCTCGGAACGACCATGGTTTGATGATAGGGTTCAACACGGCGGCGGGCGCCAATTGAACATTGCCGAACCGTTGATAAGCTTCACATCCCCTATAGTATTTAAAACAATCATCAATCATCCTCGGCCAATAGAATCCCGCTCTCCTAGGAAACCAGTTCATCTTGTGGGCCGATTGATGAGTCCTGCAAATTCCTTCATGTACCTCCTCATAGCCACTTTAGATTGATCTTCATCTAAGCACTTCAATAAAACTCCATCTATATTTCGGCGATATAGATCTTCATCAAGCAATGTATATTTGAACACTTGCCGCCAAATTTTCCGATCAACCTTAAGTGTGGGATCTTTCAAATATCGAATCAAAGGAATCCTCCAATCCTCTTCTGTCTCCTGGGCACAAATGTCCAAATTCACAGCTAATTCGGCCTTTGAATCAATCGTGGCATGCCCCCCAGCGCTCTGCCCAGAGCCGGTCAGACCGGCCATACAGGGCCGGTCAGACCACCCGTGGTCACCGGTCAGACCAGCGGCATGTGGCCGGTCAGACCGCCCCTGGTCGCTGGTCAGACCGGCCGCGCAACGCCGGTCAAACCGCCCCTGGTCTCCAGTTTTACCAATTTCGCACAAAGGTTTAAAATCAAGCACCGACTCTTCTGATATCAGAAATAATCCTTTCTTCGCATTATAGCCAGATGCTTGTTGTGCCAAATCATTTCCTCTAGAATTATCATGCCGAGCAATATGTCTAATAGCAAAATTATCAAAATTGGCAATAATGTCCAAACATGAATCAAGGTATCTATTTAGTGATCTGTCCAAGCATTTTTAGACTCCGGCGACTTGTTGCACCACCAATTCCGAATCACCAAAAGCTTCCACGTGTTTAGCTCCAATCATCTCCATCACTTGTAAGCCGAATAATAAAGCATGATATTCGGCTTGATTATTTGTACAATAATATTCCAAACAAACCGATGCCTCATAACACATGCCATTAGGTGAAAATAAAACTACTCCTATGCCTTGACCTTCTTTGCATGAAGAACCATCAAAATAAATCTTCCAAGGTATAACTTCAATTAAACAAACCTCTTCCTCATAAGCAACATCTACATGATGGTCTACTATAAAATCACATACAATTTGGCCTCTCATAGATTTTAACGGTTCATAAGCCAAATCATATTCAATCAAAGCATATGCCCACTTGCCAATTCTCCCACTTAGAATTGGCCTTTGCAACATGTGTTTAATAACATCGGCTTGACAAGCAACTATGCATGTACTAGATAACAAGTAATGCCTCAATTTGGTACAAGCATAGTATAAGCATAGACAAAGTCTCTCTATAAAGATATACCTCGTTTCGGCATCCAAAAGACGGCGACTCAAATATGTAATGATATATTCCTTGCCATCTTCCTCTTGCGTCAAAACGGCACCAATGACTTTATCTTCGGAGGCAATATATAACCGAAAAGGCTTTCCAGCTTTAGGCGCTCGCACAACGGGTGGAGTAGACAAATACTTCTTCAACCCTTCAAACGCTTCTTGTTGTTTTGCCCCCCAAGTAAAATCGGCTTCTTTTTTCAAACGAAGTATAGGGACAAAAGCATCAATTTTACCCGCTAGGTTAGAAATAAATCTTCTCAAATAATTCACTTTACCTAGCAACTTTTGAACTTCCTTCTTGCATGTCGGCGCCTTGAAATCACAAATCTTTTCTATCTTCTTAGGATCAATCTCAATTCCTCTCTCATGCACCATGAATCCTAAGAACTTCCCCGCCGACACACCAAAAGCACATTTAAGTGGGTTCATCTTCAAACCACACCGGCGCATCCTCTCAAAAGCTAACCTCAAATCGGCTATATGTCCCTCCATACCATCCGATTTGACAACAATATCATCAATATAGATTTCCAAAATAATACCTAGCAAATCATGAAAGATCAAATTCATCGCTCTTTGATATGTTGCATCGGCATTCTTCAACCCAAAAGTCATAACAACCCACTCAAACAATCCAACAAATCCCGGGCACCTAAAAGCCGTCTTGTACATATCCTCCTCCGCCATAAAGATTTGATTGTATCCGGCATTACCATTCAAAAAACTAATTACCTTATGACCCGAGGCATCATTGATCATCATGTCGGCTATAGGCATAAGATATTCATCTTTGGGAGTAGCTTTATTCAAATCTCTAAAGTCTATGCAAACTCTAATCTTACCACTCCCCTTCTTCTCCATCGGGACTATGCTAGAAACCCACTCCGCATAACGACATGGCCTAATAAACCCTGCCTTCAACAACCGATCAATCTCCTCTTTGACTCGGTCATATAGTAAAGGATTAAAACGACGAGGTGGTTGTTTATAAGGCCTAAAACCCGGTTTGATTGGAAGCCGATGCTCAACAAGCTCACGGCTAAGACCTGTCATCTCATGATACTCCCATGCAAAACAATCCACATACTCCTTAAGTAGCTTGATTATTTTAACCTTATAATCGGCTCTCATATTTTTGTTTACAAAAGTCGGCCTTGGCTTAGTTCCATCACCTATGTCTACTTCCTCCAATGGATCGGCCGATGTAAACCCTTGTCCAAGCTTCTCTACTTCATCAAAATCTTCAATAGTTTCACCAATATCATTCTTAGTAGACCGATATTCTTGAACCCTCTTTTGCAACCACTCTAAATTAGCTTCTTTACTCATTATACAAATTTATATGACCTAGCCGTGCTACTCTAGCCGGCTTTACAGAGATAGGTACAAATTTGCCATCGAAAATACTAATGAAATCATAGCTAGAAAGATCTCTTCCCGATAAGCATTGGATATTCCCATGACGCCATTCAAATGTAGCATCGGCCATTGCAACTTCGGCCGACATATCCGCTTTAACAACCTCAACATCATCGCCGTCCCATTGAATTAAACATTGATGCAAGGTAGAAGGCACACAACAATTGGCATGCATCCAAAAACGTCCCAAAATAACATTGTAGTTACCTTGCACATCAACGATGAAGAAAGCGGTTGGTAGCGTCTTGTTTCCTACGGTGAGTTCCGCCGAAAAGATACCCTTCGCCTCCATTGGTTCACCATTGAAGCCATTGAGAATCATGTTGGTCTTCTTCAACTCATCATCCTCACGCCTCAACTTCTTGAACAATGAATACGGCATCAAATTCACTGCGGCGCCTCCATCTACTAGCATCCTAGAGACCGGCTTCCCATCAACATGACCTTTTAGATAGAGAGGTTTCATATGACGATTCGATTCATCGGGCTTCTCAAAAACCGCATCTTTAGGATCTAGTGTAAATTGAGCAACCTCAGCTTCATCCATAGCACAAAACTCCATAGGCAACATACATACCATGTTGATATCCATGTCCTCCTTTAGAGATGACTCATCTTTAGCAACCGATTGTTCTTCTTTCTCCTCTACAACAACCGGTTCTTCCTTCTCTACGGATTTACGCCTCCAAACCGGTGGTGGTCGCAACTCATTGAACCTCTTATCTCTTTGTTCTTCGGCCTTTTTCTCTCTTATCTCGGTCAGACCGGCCAAAGGGTCCAGTCTGACCGACGTGAGGCCGGCGATCAGATCGGCCTAATAGCCTGGTCTGACCATTTACAGAGCTGCGGTCAGACCGGCCGACTGCGATGAACTGGCCCCGGCTTCGGATTTATTGCTTGATGATTCCCCAACTCCATCTCCAGAAGATATTGGCACATCATGAGACCCCACTTTGACGGTAATCACCTCCGAAGACCTTGCTTCTACCTTAACACGCTTTCCTTCTCTCTTTTCTTCATTAACCCGATTTCTTCTATAAAACCGGCTATCATTTGGTGAAGACAAGCGCTCATGAATTGGCCTCCTTGGTCCTCCCCACCCTTGGTTGAATTGCATTGGAGGCATATGATTGAACATTGGTGGTGTTGCCCCCCATGGACTGTAGTAAGGATAAGGATAACCCGGCGGCGGCATTGGGTAAGGTCCCCATGACATGTCTTGTGAATGATGATATAGAGGTGATTGCGACCGTCTTGGAGAATGACCAAATTGCTCCCTAGGAGGTGATCCTAGTCTTTTTCCTTTGTTGTGAGCTCTCTTACCACCTTGTCTCTCATACTTCTCTAAAAGCATATCCAAAGTAACTTCAGTCTTCCTAGGAGCTTTAGAAGTTGAAGCCTCGCTCCTATTCTCCGTCCACACACCAACCTCCGGCTTCTTTGGCACTATCATCTTTGGCCTAGGTTCACCAATGATCACTTCCTTTCCTTTAGTAGATTCGGCTTGCTCCGGCCGAATCAACACCTTCTTATCATTGAAATCAATTGTATTCACCAGAAAAGGATCATGATCAAGCTTCATCTTGGAACTATCGGTGAACTTCAATCGTCCTTCATCTATGGCCAATTGAACCTGTCGTCGAAACACATTGCAATCATTAGTAGAATGAGAATAAGAATCATGCCATTTACAATAAGCTCGACGCTTCAACTCTTCTTGAGATGGTATGATATGGCCTTTAGGCAATCTAATTTGTTTTTCTTGCAAAAGATAATCAAAGATCTTATCACACTTGGCCACATCAAAGCTATACTTAATCTCACTTTGCCGATCTTTACGAGGAGTCGGCATTAGATTAGAGCAAACGAAAGGCTTATTTTTGCTAGTCCATGACCACTCAGCAACATACATATCATGATCACCCTCATCTTCACTATCACTAGCTTCAGGGTAATCAATCAAATTAACATTAGGCTTCTTCTCATATGGTCTAACAATTTTTTTATTATCCTTAACCTGGCTTTCTTGAGCCAAAGCCTTTTGCATGAGTTGACTAACATCAAGAAATTGTTGGCCATCTAATCTTTCTTTAATAGGAGCAATTAAACCATTAAAAGCAAGATCAGCCAAGTCTCTATCAGTTATGTTCAAACTATAACATCGGTTTCTAACATCTCTGAATCTTTTAACATAATTAATGACAGATTCATTATACTTTTGCTTAACCGATGTTAAATAAGATAACCTAAGCTCAGTTTCACCAGTATAGAAATAATCATGAAATCTTTGTTCTAATTGAGCCCAAGTATGAATAGAATTTGCCGGTAAAGAAGTAAACCATGTAAAAGCGGTACCAGACAAAGATAAAGAAAATAAGCGCAATTTAAAAGTATCACTATTAGCCTCTCCACATTGCGCTAAAAATTGACCTACATGCTCCCATGTGGTCCTACTATCCTCACCACTAAATTTGGTGAATTCGGGAACCCTATAATTACGAGGATATGGCACTTATCATAGTAATCAGGATACGGTTTTTGGTAAACCTTAGCACGATTCCTAGCTTCAATCCCGAATTTATCCCTAATAATCCCACTAATCAATTCCTCTATATTATCAGGCCTATGTTGATTTGGTGGTGGATTTGGTGGCCTAATAGGTTGATGTTGTGGCGCAATATGATTATATTGGCCTTGCCTAGTACCGGGAGGATACCCCCTAGAAACATCATTATAAGCATAAGGAACATGTGGGGGAACTTGGGGATTATTTGGAGCAGTAGATACAGGAGGATCAAATGTTCTAAGAGATATAAATAAATAGCATTAGTCATTGGATCTATCCCCTGAATCGGCACTATTGCACCGGTCTGACCGGTCAAAAGCCCGGTCTCACCGGCGTCCAGAGGCGTGGTTAGACCGGCCTAAGTCCCGGTCTGACCGTTGGGGTAAAACCCGGTCTGACCGGCCATCTGGCCGGTCTGACCAGCGGCGGCATCCCGGTCAGACCGGCCATCTGGCCCGATCTGACCGGCCGTCTGCGCCGGAAAACCTTCGCCAATTTGTTGTGTTTTTGTTCCATCGGTTTTACTATTTATTTGATCTATGGGAGCTTGGCTAGCACTGGTAGAAGCTTTATCTTTGAATATAAAATTGGCCACGAGAGGGCCGAGTTTATTTCTCATAAAATTTTCACAATTATTTTCAAAAGATGCTTCTAATTTATTATTGAAAGCAATCATAGATGCATCTATTGTGTGAGCAACTTGTTGTTGAAGAGATTGTGATAATTCCTCAATACTTACCTTGTCAAAAGTAGACGAAGACACCAAATCCGGCATGAAAACTATGCCATGACGGGTCTTTGAGCATGTCTTCAAAAGCTCGTCGGCGTACTTCTTCATGTGTTCGTCGAAGGCCTTGCATGCTTCCTCATCAAGATTCTCCATCGTCACCGGCAGCACGTTGGATGGATCCACCTCCATCTTGGATAGTGGCGGCTTTGTCATGGCGAAGTCGAAGTTGAGTTGACGTTGAATAGATTTCCCCAACGGAGTCGCTAAAAATCATGTTGGCAACTTTTTGTGACAAGTTGACAACCACGATCGCAGCACCTTACACCTTGCGGTGATCCTAGAGTCGCCAACCACCTCAATCTAGCAAAAACTAGACCAAGATGGGTTTTGATAACTAAACCGGCTAGCGAGCCGATTTCTAGATAACTACCCGTCTCGTGGGCAAAACGGAAGGTTTTCAGGACAAACCTACAAAGAGGTGTCGCACTCTCGCAGCGGCGGCGGACGATTTACGGCGCAAATCGAAAAAGATGGAGAAACTAAGAGAAAACTAAAGCAATAAGAAAAATGATTCGATTATTTGATTGTAGATTGGATAGTTACAATTGAACCAGCCATGATCGTTATATAGGGGTTGGTCTTGTCCTCTACAGACCCTCCTCCACGTCCAACTCGGGGTAGAAACCAAAGGAAACACGAAACATGCCTCCCCGAGCAAGGAAACCCGAGATCCGACGAAAACAGACTCGGACTCGGATTCTGACGGTCTGACCGCCCACACACCTGCGGTCAGACCAGCCCTACTAGCCGGTCAGACCGCCAACATACCTGTGGTCTGACCGGCCCTGTGAAGGTAACCCGTCACTTTCCAAACTTTAGTAATTTTTCCTATTTTATCCCTGGGTGCCAAATTTGGGTGTAAACAAAAAGCTATTGCTCAATATAAATTATGAATGCCTATGCAACAAGAACTAACATGAACACAGTTGAAAGTAAAGTTAATTTAGTGTGTATTAAATTACTAAACTTATAAAGTACTAAACAAATTAAAATTATAAGTCTTTTTTGCCAGATGCAACATTTAACAAACTAATTGCAACATCAAGAACCTACTAATATCTTTGGCCGCTTAGGACAAGGTTTGTCGGCCCAAAGACAAAGCAGGTTTAGTTGTGATAAACCTGTATATCCAGAATGTCGCCTAATTCATGAAACATCTTCACAAGATTTACACTGCCCTGGACTTTCCTTGGGTAAGGCTTATTTGGAACTCTTATTATAGTACTAAAGTTCCTCATTTAGTCTTTAACAAAGGCTCTTTGTGGAGAGACATTATTCAGTTGACAGACATATATAGAGCAATATCTCACTGCACCATTCAATGAGGAACTACTGTGCTGTTTTGGGATGATCTTTGGAATGGTGAAATCAGAAAACTCAAGTTTCTAGCACTTTTTTCTCAAACAACCGTGAGATGGGAATAAGTTAGTTTGTACTCTACCACTCATTTGGAAGATTGCTTTAACCTTCCTGTTGAACCCCCAAGGCATTTATGGAATTTCTTCAGCTCCAATCAGAGGAGAACAATTTAGTTTTCAGCACTTAGAGGGGAGATTCTTGGTCTTTTATCTAGAATTATCAAATCTATTCTGCTCAGAAATTTTATAGGTCTAATTTCATGGGAATCTTTATCCCAAGGCCTTTCTTATGGACCTAGAAAACAAAGTATGTAAACAAAATTAAAGCCTTTATGTGGCTGCTTCTATGGGATAGACTGAACACAAGGGATATGCTTGATAGGAGACAATTGTGGTCTTTGTGGAGGTCCTAGAGAAACTTTGATGCGTATGTTTTTTTCCTGTTCTTTCAGTAAAAGCTGTTGGAACGCCTGGGTATCAGATGGAACACCAATCGAGAAATTTGTCAAATGATGGTGTTAACTAGAATTCAGTTTAGAAAGGAAGGTTTCCTGGAGATTATGTCATTCGCATGTTGGCATATTTGGAAGCAGCGAAATGGGCATGTCTTTGATAACATTCAGCCGGATGTTAATAGATGGTTTGCTGCTTTTAGAAATGAGGTTGTTCTGAATGTCTACAGAATGAATAATGTTCTTAGTTCATCTATCCTTAGCTGGTTTCAAAGTCTTTAATTCCTGGAAGGTGTATGTAGTAGTCTTTTGTAAATACTTTTCTCTTTTAATATATAACTATTGGGCCTTACCTGGTAGTAATTTAAGTAAAAAATATCAAGAACCTGCTACGTGCAACATCGAAGAAAAAAACTTGGACATCATATGCAACATCCGGTTAAAAGAGGATGTAACACTTGAATAACACCAAGTAACAAAGATACACACTGGAATGCAATGAAACAGAGCTTGAGTCCTGAGCATGTAGCGGCGGCAGGAAGAGGCGATGGCGAGGCTGTCGAGAGGAGATGGTGGACAAGCTTGGCGAGCTCCTCAGCCGACGGGGTGGCATTGGAGATCGAGTCTTGTATAATGACCGTTGAAGCCGCGGGGCAAGGGTGAGCCGGAGCATGCTCGTGATGGAGCAACCGACAACAGGATCAGAGGTGATGCCACCTCCCACAGCCTTGACGCTCGTCAGTTGGATGCCGCTGTCAGTGAAATTTTCATCATCATACCTCCTCCTGCAGTCTCGCCACTCGTCGTAAAGAAACGAGGATTTTATGAGAGAGAAAATGAAGGGGGTTGAAGTGAGAAGGCCAACAAGTGCTGGAGATTGAAAGAGAAAAGAAGTTGGAGTTGGTGGGATGATGGTCCTGTCAGGGAGGAAACTTCAAATAGGGTGCCCGATTGTATTAACTAAAAAAAGGTTGGGTGATCAAATGTTTCATTTGACCATCAGTGAAACATTAAGTTATATTTGGTGAAAAATCAGCTACTAAAACATTTAAAATATTTTGTGTAACATAGTGAAGACAAACGTTGAAACATATCGCTATTGTGTATGAAACATTGAGTGTTATCGGGTTAAAACATATGATTTTTTCATCAGAATATAACTATGTGATATCTTGTTGTAAAGATTTAATTACAATCAATAGAACCATGTGATTGGATTGTAGATCGAATAAGTAATTGAGGAGAAATTTTTTGAAGATAGTTAAATGTATGCATGCATGGATGGATGGAGTGAAGAGATAGGAGGGAATAGGAGCAAGTAGTTGTGTGAATTTTATGAAACATAGTGAAACACACACAGAAACATATTGCTATAGCCTAACATATGTTATTCTTTTATCGGAATATAATAATGTGATATCTTACTATAAAGATTTAATTACAATAAATACAATGATGTAATCGGGTCGTGTATCGGATAAGTAGTTTAGGAGAAAAAAATTTAAAGATTGATTCATATGTATGTATGGATAGAAAAATAGAGAGAGAAACTGCCAGTAAGATAAGTCAAAAGTGAGTACAGTTCTACATCTCCGAATCTATGTGATGACACAACATTTGTATAATTATTTGTTCAGGGCACATACCGCTCTTTGACACTTGTAGACTTGCATGTTTCTGACTTTCGTATTGGTATTTGTTTGGCTTCTGCCATTGTGAATGCTAAAGCCAGCCTCCCATGAGTGGAGATTGTAAAACTGATATGCCTCACCTTCAGAGTCAAATTGTTGTCCTTGGTATGGCTGGCATATATTGGGAGTAGTACGATCCCCAGTGTTGGCGATATGCCATGAGGCCTTTCGACCAAGACTGCCGAAACTGGCTGGGCGACAAGGATCCGAAGTCCAGGCGCCCAAGGCTCTTGAGGCGAAGCCCGGTGGCGAAGACATCGGAGCGAAAGAGGCGATGGGCGAAGGGCGAAGGGTCACGCTGGGCACCCATCGGCCTGGGCGAAGGCTGCACGCCGAAGGAACGCGCCGAAGGAAGGCGCCTTCGCCAGGACGGGCCTGATTCAAGGGGGCCCAGTGGGCCGGCCCAATCGCCCTGGCCCATGGATTAAGGAGGCAGTAATCATCAAACGGCCCACTGAGGACCCATACGCCTTAATTACATTGAATATCCATGTAAGGGCCCCTTTACGGGGCTGACTATGTAAATTCCCTTGTAACACCCCTAAAACCCTAAAAGGGGATCTGTGATGGGGTTATAAATAGCCCCCTCGGGCCATGTAAAAGGGGATCCGATTTTAATACAAAATTTATTACACTTTACTTTCCCAACAACTGTTGAGTATCCACGTGTTTTGACGTATGCAGTTGTCGTTTCGACAACAGCTGGCGCCGACCGTGGGGATCTCTGAGCGAAACCACTGACAGCGAATGCCACCGAAGAAGGTCTCAAAAGAGAGGGTTGCGAACCCGAAGGAGAGCATAGCGGAGGAAGCGATGGCCACCGGCGAAGGCGTGGAGCCTTCGGCGCCTGTCGAAGGGGCAGCCGCGCCGTCAGCTTCGGCGCCCGCGCCGCAACCGCCTACTTCAGCTCCGACTCCCGCGGTGGAGCAGGTATTGGAGGCCCCTTCGGCAACTCAGCCTGCTTCGAGCGCGCTCACCGCTGCACCGGCCGACCTCAACCTCGACGCACAAGCCGAAGCAAGCATGGAGGCCATGCGGCAGAACATGGCGCGACTCCAGGACATGCTTCGTCAAATGCAGGAGCAGCAACAAGCCTACGAAGCAGCACGACAAGCCAAGATCGCTCCGGCCCCTGTCCTCCAGTATTCAACAGGCTATATTCCCCCTCAAGCTTATCAGCAAGCCCCTTCGCCGCAAGCTGCACAAGGACCAGTGTGCATACCCAACCAGCCTTCGGCTACAGTAGCGCCTCCGCTTCCCGGCGCACGGCTACAGGTTCGGCCAGTCGCAAACCATGTGCACTCTTCGTCACCCGGTCAAATGTCGCAGACAATGGTGGAGGGGGCTTCGGCATTACAGGCCCAACTCCAAGCTTTCCTTCAACAACTCAACCAACCCCACAACATCTCAAGCACAACCCCTTCGGCCCAGCCGGAGGGGGGCCCAGGCCAGGGCGTTCCAGGGTGGCTGCCGTCGAACCAGCCTGGGGCTTCGCCCTGGGGGCAGGCGCCGCAGTTTGACTTCTACAACACCACCCAAGCGCCACCGTTCGGAAGTGGGCTGCCGAACGTCGCAGTCCAGCCGCTCCCCCAGGCCATCACTTCACCCTTCGCCACGACGTATCCACAGTCAAGCGGGCCTTCGCTGCAGGGCACCGTGGGCAAGGCCGGAGGCGAAAAGGGGCTGCCACTGAGTGGGGGATCAAAAATCGTCCGATCCCACCTCAGTTCAAATTCCCACCCGTTCCGCGGTACTCAAGCGAAACAGACCCAAAAGAGTTCCTCTCAATCTACGAGTCCGCGATCGAAGCTGCTCACGGCGATGAAAACACCAAGGCAAAGGTAATCCATCTCGCTCTTGACGGCATCGCCCGTTCTTGGTATTTCAATCTGCCGTCCAATAGCATTTACTCGTGGGAACAATTGCGTGATGTTTTTATCCTCAACTTCCGAGGCACCTACGAGGAGCCGAAGACGCAGCAGCATTTGCTCGGCATTCGCCAGAGGCCGGGCGAATCAATACGAGAGTACATGCGTCGCTTCTCGCAAGCACGATGTCAAGTTCAAGACATAACGGAAGCATCCGTCATCAACGCCGCTTCGGCCGGGTTGCTCGAGGGCGAACTCACAAGAAAGATCGCCAATAAGGAGCCGCAAACCCTTGAGCACCTGCTTCGCATCATCGATGGGTACGCAAGAGGCGAAGAAGACTCCAAGCGGAGACAAGCAATTCAAGCCGAATACGACAAAGCCTCCATCGCCGCGGCCCAAGCCCAGATGCAAGCGCAGGTCGTCGAACCGGCTCCTCCCGCCGTTCGCCAGCCTCAGTCGGCGAACCAAGGGCAGCCGCCCAGGCAAGGCCAGGCTCCCGTGACCTGGAGGAAATTCAGGACTGACCGAACAGGCAAGGCGATCATGGCTGTCGAAGAAGTACAAGCGCTCCGCAAGGAGTTCGACGCCCAGCAAGGTGGCAGCCACCAGCAACCTGTTCGCAAGAAGGTCAGAAAGGACCTCTATTGCGCCTATCATGGGCGGTCTTTGCACACCACCGAGCAATGTCGCAACATTCGCCAGCGAAGCAGCGCTCAAGAATCAAGGCCGCACCAGGGCGCTGTTGTCGAAGTGCCTCGCGAGGTGGCCCGTGAACAGTCGCCTCCACCCGAGCAGCACCAAGACGCGCAACGCCGAGTCATCCAAGTGATCACAAGGGCTGACCCACTAGTCCAGCCATCGAAGCGGCAGAGAAAGTTGCAGCTGCGAATGGTGCATAACATCACCGCCACGGGCGAGGGGGTCCCAAAGTACTTGTTGTCAAGGGGCTTCAGCCTTTGGCTTCGCCGAAGGGCGACTTGGCTGTGATCAGCAGGGCGGTGCACAACGTGGAGGCCGAACCACGCATTAACCGTGCGCCGAAGCCAGCCCCTCACGGCAAGGTGATCAAGGTGCAAGTGAGCGAGGCAGACCCGACGAAGCTTGTCCAGCTGGGAGGCGATCTAGGCGAAGAAGAAGCTGCAAAAATCTTAGAAGTGCTCAAGAGAAACATCGACATCTTCGCCTGGAGCCCTAGCGAAGTGGGGGGCGTTTCGCCAGAACTCATCACGCATCGCCTGGCTATCAGGCCAGACGCCAAGCCAAGGAAGCAAAAGTTGCGCAAGATGTCCGCTGATCGCCAAGAAGCAGCGAAAGCTGAAGTACAAAAGCTTCTCAAAGCCGGAGTCATCAGGGAAATCGAACACCCGGAGTGGCTGGCGAACCTGGTCCTGGTGAAGAAGTCGAACGGCAAGTGGCGCATGTGCGTCGACTTCACGGAGCTCAACAGAGTTTGTCCGAAGGACGATTTCCCCTTGCCGCGAATCGACCAGCTTGTTGATTCGATGGCTGGCTGCGAGCTCATGAGCTTTCTGGACGCCTACTCTGGCTATCACCAGATCCACATGAATCCAGACGACATCGCCAAGACCGCCTTCATCACGCCGTTCGACACTTTCTGCCACCTCAGGATGCCTTTCGACCTGAGGAACGCCGGAGCAACGTTCACCAGGCTGGTGTACAAGGTGCTTCACAAGCAACTGGGGCGAAACGTGGAGGCGTACGTCGACGATATTGTCATGAAAAGCCGCAAGGCCTTCGACCATGTGTCCGATTTACAAGAGACCTTCGACAACTTGCGTGCGGCGGGTATGAAACTAAACCCAGATAAGTGTGTTTTTGGAGTTCGCACCGGTAAGTTGTTGGGTTTTCTTGTTTCCGAAAGGGGTATCGAGGCGAACCCCGAGAAAATCGATGCCATTCAGCAAATGAGGCCACCGTCGAGCGTACGCGAAGTACAAAAGCTCACGGGCCGAATTACGGCACTCAGTCGTTTTCTCTCAAAAGCAGCCGAAAAGGGCCTGCCATTTTTCAAGACCCTCCGGGGCGCAAGCAAGTTTAACTGGACTCCCGAATGCCAGGTCGCATTCGAAGAGCTAAAGCAGTATTTGCAAAGCCCACCTGCCCTGGTCAGCCCAACACCAGGAAGCGAAATGTTGTTGTATCTAGTGGCTTCGCGAGTGGCGGTCAGCGCAGCCCTAGTCCAAGAGACGGAATCAGGGCAGAAACCGGTGTACTTCATCTCCGAAGCCCTACAAGGGGCGAAGACGAGGTACATTGAGATGGAAAATCTCGCCTACGCCCTAGTAATGGCTTCGCGCAAGCTCAAGCATTACTTCCAGGCCCACAAAATCACAGTACCTTCGCAGTATCCTCTGGGCGAAGTACTCCGAGGCAAAGAGATCACTAGCAGACTCAGCAAGTGGGCGGCAGAACTATCCCCGTTCGACTTGCATTTCGTGGCGCGCACCGCCATCAAATCTCAGGTCCTGGCCGATTTTGTGGTCGAGTGGACTCCGGCGTCCGCTCCCGAACCTCAACCTGTCGAACAGCCATGGACCATGCACTCTGATGGCTCGTGGTCGCACAGAGGGGCGGGCGCCGCGGCCGTGCTCACTTCGCTGGGGAGCGTGCCGATTCGGTATGCCGCAAGGCTGCAGTTCGGTGAAAGTGACAAGGGTAGCGACGGTGAAAGCAGGGGGGTGAGAATATATATCTCACCAAACGACGCTTCACCTCCCCAGCCAATCAGGAGCGACCACGTGTCGCGGGGTAGGCGAAACGGTGAAATCCCATGGATCAGGCCGTGCGGTAACGGGTTCCCAAAACAAAAGGCCCACTACTGTTCGCCGCGGTCCAATGGCCCATCACTGACTCGCTAAGACCCAACAGAGTGATATGGGTCACTCCACTGTTCATAAAAAGGCGAAGGCCCAACATTGCTGACATTAGGACCGGTAAAAAAAAACCCCACAACTGCTCACGACGGGCGAAGCCCACACGCCAAAATCCTTTTTTTTCTTGTATGCCACAAATTTTTGCAGGTCCCAGGGAGATAGGTTTCAGCAGGAGCATCGATCGAAAGGGGGCGCCTCATACCATACCACATGGTTTGCACGGTCTCGGTCGAAGATCCTATCTCACCCTTGCCCGTGAGGGGCTTATTGGCGATATGCCATGAGGCCTTTCGACCAAGACTGCCGAAACTGGCTGGGTGACAAGGATCCGAAGTCCAGGCGCCCAAGGCTCTTGAGGCGAAGCCCGGTGGCGAAGACATCGGAGCGAAAGAGGCGATGGGCGAAGGGCGAAGGGTCACGCTGGGCACCCATCGGCCTGGGCGAAGGCTGCATGGCGAAGGAACGCGCCGAAGGAAGGCGCCTTCGCCAGGACGAGCCTGATTCAAGGGGGCCCAGTGGGCCAGCCCAATCGCCCTGGGCCATGGATTAAGGAGGCAGTAATCATCAAACGGCCCACTGAGGGCCCATACGCCTTAATTACATTGAATATCCATGTAAGGACCCCTTTATGGGGGTGACTATGTAAATTCCCTTGTAACAGCCCTAAAACCCTAAAAGGGGATCTGTGATGGGGTTATAAATAGCCCCCTCGGGCCATGTAAAAGGGGATCCGATTTTAATTAAAAATTTATTACACTTTACTTTCCCAACAACTGTTGAGTATCCACGTCTTTCGACGTATGCACGTCTTTCGACGTATGCAGTTGTCGTTTCGACGACACCCAGCATGCCTCATTGCTAGCTCGATTGCTCTAGTGAAGTTCGCATTATCCACCAAGAGATATGTGCCAGCCCACTTCCTCTTCCTCCTTCGAAACAAAAAGAGCATTAATAAAATAGTTCATCCTTATATTCAACCAAAAATACAGTGCTAAAAAAATTACTTGCCAGATCCAAACCATTAATAAATAAGGATTGTTTGTGACTCTTGCAACAAATAACTCATATGGGCTCCAGCATACGTTTCGGAACTGGAACAACTAACCGATAGTCAATGTTTGTGACTAGGAATACATGAAACATCTATGCTATGGATACATTTCGGCATTGATTCAAGTAAAAGAGTCATAGTAAAGAAAAAACTTCCGCCCCTCTGCAAAATTAAGCAGTAGGCTATGGAGACATTTCAGCATCGAATCAAGTAAAAGACCAATACTTAACCAAAAAATACTTCTCCCTCAGATATATTAAACAGTAGTCATTGCTTGTTAATGCAAAAAAGTAAGTATATAGGACATAGATACATTTCAGCTATATCTGGCAAGTAATTCAGAAGTACTAAATAAAATACATCCTCCCTAAGAACAATTAAACAACTGTAATTGTTTGTGAGTTCGAACAGATCAAACATCTAGGCTACGGGACACATTTCGGCAACTATGCAAAGTCAACAAACAGTACTAAGCAAAAAAGTTTTTATTGAGTGCATGATACATTTTTGACATGGCTTGAAAAATAAAATGCAAAGAACACAACACGAAAGTCCTAAGTGAGAACAAATAAAGCTCAGCAGGCTGACCAAGTCATGACCCTCGAAATCTGAATGTGGATTCTCGAAAAGCTCATCTGGAACGGGGATTGCTAATAATGCATCTCCGGTTGCCCCATCCATAGCAGCTTGCCTGATAGCATTTGAGGGTAACCACAACTTTTACACAAAAAAAAACTTTAAAATGATGGGTACAGTACAGTACAACCTACAGGTGATACCCTTTAAAAACAAAAAGGGAAAATGGAGTAGATTTTCAGTCCATGATGGTAAAGTAGAAGAAAAAAAGAAAAAGGAGTGGAAGTGACCAATGTACACACCGATCAATTGTTTGCTCTTGCTCCGAACCAAGACTTGTATTTTTGGTTGCAGACTCCTCATCCTCCGAGACACCATGGATGTTTTGCTCCTGCTCTGAACCAAAACTGATACTTTTGGTTGCAGTCGCCTTATCCTCCGATAAATTTTGCTCCGCGATAAAAGATCTGCATGAGAGGTTTGGGGTGTGACTTTTTCAGTTGGAAATTACAAGGGGCAAAATGTCGAGGGCAAGATAGAGGTTCTACAGGAAGAGTTTCAAACCTGATTAGCTCCGGGTCGACGGGATTAGCTCCGGGTCGACGGGATCGTGCATGCTTGCCATAAGCTCCAGAAAAGACTGCCTTCGATCCATTCCTCCCGGCATGTTCCTGGTGTTCAATGGTGAACACAAAGAGCGTCGATTGAAGCTATAAGGTGGATTTGAACAAGAACAGGATGAAAAAGGGGATCTGAGGAGTATGTGAGTAGAGGGAGAGTGGTCTATGTGAGAACGGAGAGAACTATGTGTGTCAGTACAGGTAGGATGGGAGCAAAGTACATAGCTGTACTTTTTTATTCACCGTATTTTTACGTATATGACATGACCGGTAGATGTATGCGTGAAAAAACAACAGGAAGTGGGAGATACGGGCAATGTGCGCTAGTGATCTTGAGACAAGATCAGACGGCAAAGGCCGTAGGTGGACACCCCCTTAGGGGATGAAAATCGTTTCCCTGATGTGCAGTGCTCGTCTCCGTCAACCATCTTATTTCTGTCCAGTTTGTACATGATTATAGCCTGCTGCTGATTTCTGCCAATAAATCAGAGTAACCAGATTATTGCCTGCAAGAACATGAAGTATTGGAATGGATGCATGGACGGAAGTCATATTTCATACCTGTTTTCGATCTATATTGCCTTTTTATAATCTTATATACACCATGAGATTGTTTTATTCGTCAGAAAGCTTGCACTATGCTTATGTAGTGATAACAGGTTTCTCACTTTGGAATTAATCTACAGAACAATTTCGATTTGTACTCTCTTTGAATTGCCAGATTGTTTTATGTGTTTAACAAATTTTTACCCAATGATTATTTAATATCTTTTCACCTCGTATAATTTGAAATTGATATATAGTATTTTCTGTTGCAACGGACGGGCACCCAACTAGTTTATTAAAATGCTAAATCATTTGTTTAGATGCTCAATAATAAAGAAATGGGAACAACACACAATACATAACATGAGAACTAATCAAAACGCTAAGCTCATAGAGATTTTCCGACGTTTTGTCACGACCCAGCGAGATTCGCCACTGCTTTCTCTTTGATTTGATAGAGATTCGAACAAGAGAGAGAGAGAGCGAGAGAGAGATTGATCAACGTGAAGAAGAAGAAAGAAGAACAGAGCAAGTGGATGAATTGCAGAAACAGGGGAGACTTGAATTAGTTGGGAATAGCTGATACAGTACTTTTCATACCCATCTCTCTCTACCCTGCCGACCTTTATAGCGGTATGCCACAAGGTCTCTCTCACTGACAGTGGCCCGGTCTCCAGCTACCAGGTCCACACACTCTGCGGATACTTGTTCGTGGGCCGCCTCTCGCGAATGGGCCTTCTTGGTTGAACTCCTTCTTGGATCGGAGTTGCAATGTTTGCAGACGCAGGAGCGGTTGCCGGCGTGACATTCTCCCCTCCTTGCGACGAAGCTTGTCCCTAAGCTTCAGTTGTTGGAAAATGATGACGCAGTTCATGAGGGTTCTCCCAGGTGATAGCTGAGGTGTTGTCACCAGGCCACTTGACGCGGATTTGCTCCACCCTCTTGGAGCACTTGCGGATTAAGCAACGATCAAACACCTGTACCGGTCTAGGCAATTCTTTCGTTGTCAGATTAAGTACAGGAAGAGGAGTATGAACCTGCTCACCAGGGGCCAAAGCTTTCTTAAGCTGGGAGACGTGCACCACCGGGTGAATCAAACATGTCGCTGGCAGTGCTAATTTATAAGCCACCTGCCCAACACGAGCCAACACCTGAAATGGTCCATAAAAGCGAAATGAAAGTTTGCGATTAGCTCTTGTAACGACCAACTGTTGAATGAAAGGTTGCAATTTCAGATATACCCAATCGCCAACAGCAAAAGAGTGCTCTGAGCGATGTTGGTCCTCTTGGAACTTCATGCGGGCCTGAGCACGAAGAAGATGATCACTGATCAAAGCTTGCATCTTCGCTCTTTCAGATAACCAAACAGTCAAGTCTTCAGACTGACAGTCAGCAGATGCAGATAGACCAAAATAATGAGGTTTATGACCATAAAGAACTTCAAAAGGAGTTGTTCCCAGGGCTGAATGAAAGGATGTGTTGTACCAATATTCCGCGAAGGCTAACCAATGACTCTACTGAACTGGACAGGCATGAACAAAGTTGAAAACAAAAGTTTCTAAACACTGATTGACGTGTTCAGTTTGCACATCCGTCTGTGGATGGTAGGAAGAACTCATTTGAAGCTGAGTACCGGCCAATCGAAATAGAGTTATCCACAGTGTGCTAGTGAAAATTCTATTCCGATCCGATATCAAGGACTGAGTCAGGCCATGAAGATGATGAATATGCTGCATGTAAGCTTCAGCCACGTCCAACGCAGTGAAGGGATGAGACAAGGGCACAAAGTGGCTCTATTTTAGAAAACTTGTCCACTACTACCAAAATGCAATTGAACGATGGACCTTGGAAGCCCTTCAATAAAGTCCAAGGAGACCATTTGCCAGGCATGCTTTGGAACCGGCAATTGTTGCAACATTCCGGGATATTTAACATGCTCAGACTTGGCGCGTTGGCAGATAGAACATGCTTGGACAAATTGAGTGATTGTAGTGCGAAGTCGAGGCCAAGCAAAGAGTTGTTTGATGTGTTGATATGTGACATGTATTCCAGAGTGACCACCCATGGCAGCAGTATGCAAATTAGCCAAAATCTCGTGCTGAACTGCAGTATTGTTACCGACCCACAGTCGATTTTTAAAATAGAACACACCCTCTTCCAGAGTAAAAAAGGGTACTGTTCTAGAATTGATACAACAACATTTGAACCTTGATATAAGCATCAGGATCAGAAGTATAACCAACCACCACTTCTTGTATCCACTCTGGAACAACAACAGAAAAAGCTGACAATTATGTAACATAAGGGCTACTATTGGCCATTATTTGATCTCATCAAATAGCAGCTATCAAAGTCTCATCAAAGACAGCCATCAAGAGAATTTGAATCCTTTGTAATAGCCATATATCTGTAGGCTTAAATCATCCTTATTGCTATATTGATATAATACACTAATGCCTAGAATCCTAGGCTTGTAATCTCCCTATATAAGGGGACATTTGAGATCAATAGAACATGAGCTGAATTCACATTTTGCTGTTCATCCTTTCGTTTCCTAACACATTACTAGCATGCTCTACGAGCAAGAACAGTGAAGAACTCACCGGTGAACTCCAAGGGTAAGATGGCTCGCAATTTGCCCATTCCTCTTGACAACGGATCTTCTCTTCCTCGCAATCTTCGTGCTCGCCGTCTATGTCGCATCATGCATAAGCAGCTTGACATGCTTCTCCGGGCTCCAGTACTCCGTCCTCGACACAACAGGGGCCGTGGTGCTGGCCGTGGCCCCTATTCTCCTCCCTCTGGCTTCGCCAGACGTGGAGGATGACATCACAACGATGGCGTCACTGCCCGTAGAAACACAAGAGCCGATAGCACAGACTCGAGCACCGTTGCGACTTGCCGCGGGCCTCGGATGATGCCCAACACCTGCACAGCACCAGAACGTATTCTGGTGGAGTCGCACACCACTACGAGTCCCATGGATGGATGGCAAAGGTGCGGCTGCAGCCTGACGAGCTACCATAGGTGATGCCAGATGTGGTGACATCATATTGACCTCACCACGGCTGGACAAATAATGTTCGCCGCGCCATTTCACCATCACCTTCACCGGATTACTCACCGGCAACGCCGTTGCACAAACCAACACTGGCTCATCTGCCGGAGTTTCTCCTCAGAGGTACCATCACCGCACGTCGCGGAGCCCCGCCCTTCTACATGGTAGCGGGTGGCTCCAGCAGCTCCGTACTCGCACCTCCATCTCCACCATCGGCCCCTCCGTTCTGCAGCCACCCGACCGTAGCCCGACCGCCACATCATCAAGAACGGGCATGTCCCGGCCAAGACGACTGGCGACGGCAAGGGGCACCGTCCCCCACATGGGGAGGGACATGGTCCAGGAGGTGAAGGGAGGGCGGCAGGCAGTATCAGCGGCAAACCAGCAGTGGTGGTGGCGACGTCAGTGACAACGGCGGCACACCGGCGGCGGCGGCAGATCGGAGGTGGTGGTGGTGGCGGCCGTGGTAGCGGCGGTGGCAACGGCGACCGCGGGCGGCGGTTGCACCGGCGCCTGGCAGTGGCGCGTCGAACTTTCCTACCGCGGGTAGGCGGCGGCGGCCACGGCGACTGCGGGTGACAGCGGCCGCGCCCCAATGCCCGTTGATGGCGCCCGATGGCGGTGGCTGAGGTGGCTGCGGACGACGGTGCTGACGGTGGCGGCGGCAACCGCGCACCAACCGCGCCGGCGCCCGATGGCGGCACCCCGACACTCCCCATCGCATGCGGTTGCGGCGGCTTGAGGGGAAGGATGGATTATGCAGACCCTAACCACAACCCCTCCCCCTCCCTGCCTTTAGTCGACAAGGCCGGCCCATTAGCCGCCCACGCTAATGGGATACTGGGCCGTGCCCCCCATCCTCCACGAGCCGGCCACTGGGCCAAGCCAACCTTCTGCGCCCTCACCTCCCCTTCTGGCCTCTTGGACCAAAAGCGGTGGTGGGCCAAAACCAAGATTGTCTCGGCCCACCGCCCAGTTATCTTTATATTTTCCGAATTTACATTTTAGGACTTAACATTTGGTCAATTTACTTTCCACAAATAACCAGAGACTGGACATTTGCTCTCAGCACGCTGTAACTCTCTAACTCTCTGTTATTGTAAATATGAGTATGTTTTCAACACTCTATGCATTTCCATGTCCTTTATCTTATAATTACTTTGCAACATTTATTTTATTGCCCTATTATTTTTTTATTTTAATGCAAATATGCCTTAATTTCTCAAAATTTTGACTATCAAAATGTAGGTAAGATGGCAACCAAAGAATTTGATATTCTCGCTCTTGATGGTTCCAATTTCCCTGCTTGGGCGATGGATGTCAAAGTAAATCTGTCGATAAATGGACTATATAGATGTATAGATGAAACAACTGAAGGAAGTGTTGCCCCCTCTAACATGTCTAAATTCTCCACCTTAAAAGTGATAAGGAATCATATCCATCAGGATTTGAAAATGGAGTACATGTATGAGGAGGACCCACGTGCTTTGTGGACGTCTCTCAAAAATCATTATGAACAGCGTAAAGCTATTCTTCTTCCAGAGGCAACGCATGAGTGGAACCACCTATGCCTACAGGATTTCAACACTGTAGATGAGTTCAACCATGTTGTTCATAAGATATGCTCTAAGCTCCAGTTTTGTGAGAAAGAACCTTCTGAAGCAGATAAAATTGAAAAGACTTTGTCTACAATGCTCCCATAAAAAAGGATCATTACTCAACAATACCGTGAGAAGAATTTCACAATCTACTCTTCACCCATTCAGTCATTGAAACAGGCAGAAAAGAACCATGAGCTCACTGTATGGAACTCGAACCAACGC
The DNA here is from genome assembly GCA_000573905.2 of Oryza punctata. NCBI lineage: Eukaryota > Viridiplantae > Streptophyta > Magnoliopsida > Poales > Poaceae > Oryza > Oryza punctata. Next base: position 8,846,135 of record CM002495.2, read on the forward strand.
CCATTGGGCACTGCACCATTGCCTGAAGTACATGCGAATGTGAAGAAAAATGTCTCGAATGGGAATACACAGACTGGAAATTCCTCTGGCAAGGGCAAGCGCAAGAGAACCAAAAAGCCACGTGGAAACGCCCAAAAGGGGAAAGGCATTTCTAAGCCCAAAAATGATAGTGGCAATAAGACCTCCAGCTTCAGGTGTGGTTGCTACAATCATATTGCTAAAAAGTGCAGGACCCCTAAGCACCTTGTTGATCTGTACATGAAGTCTATGGGTCACACACAGAACACCCAGAAGCAAGAAGCATAATTCGCCTCTCAAGTGCTGGAGACTGGAGCTATGGACCCCATCCCTAATGGAGCGGGACCGAGCAAAACCAAGACTCCACCAAGTGAAGAGGAAGGCTCTATGGACATCAATGACATGCTCGTGGAATATACTTCCAACAACATTTTTGGAGACCTCCAATAGGCTCCGTAGCTTTATTTTAAATTTGCAAAAGTAATCATTGTAATAAAGACATGATGTTGCTACACCATTTATCAGCTGTCATAACGCACCTGCTATATTAATATATCTATGTGTTTTTCTATATTTTGTCTTTATTCTTATGAATTTAAATTCTGCATTATATAGATTGTTAGGGAGTCAATCCAATGGAAGAAGAGATGTGCCTAGTGGACAGTTGTACCACTAACACTATACTTAGGGAAGTCAAATTTTTCCAAACTCTCACAAAGAGAGAAGGACAAGTTTTGACCATCGCGGGACGCGATGCTATGATTGTTGGTTCTGGTAGGGTCACTAGCATAATTCCAAAGGGTACACATAAATATTGAGGAGGCATTATTGTTTCCCGATTCAACACATACCCTACTAAGTTATAGAGATATCTGGAAAAATGGGATTCATGTGAAAACATATGAAGAAAACAATGAAGAGTTCCTCCTCTTGATCAAAGATACTGGACATGACAAACAAACACTTGAAAAGGTGTCTTCTCTCCTGTCTAGACTGTACTACACATACATCAAATCTGTACCATATGTTGCATACAAAGAGATTTTTCAGAATGTGGATGCATTCAAAACTTGGCATGAACGCCTTGGCCATCCTAGCATCGGGATGATGAGAAAAATTATGAGCAATTCAAGTGGACATGGTATGAGCGATAGAAAATTCCCAGAATCCTTAGAGTTTGTGTGCACCAAGTGTGCAACTGGGAAATTAATTTTGAGACCCTCACATCTTAAAATAAAGGCTGAACCACTAAAGTTTCTTGAACGCACTCAAAGTGACATTTGTGGCCCCATTCAACCATTGTCTGGGCCATTCAGGTACTTCATGGTTCTAATAGATGCATCCACAAGGTGGTCTCATGTGTGTCTATTATCCACACGCAACCATGCCTTTGCAAAATTGATTGCACAAGTCATCAGACTCAGAGCAAGTCAACTTGAACACCAGATAAAATCAATCAGATTGGATAATGCTGTAGAATTTTCTTCCAAAACCTTCAATGATTATTGTATGGCTTTAGGAATTGAAGTTCAACATTTTGTACCGTATGTTCACACACATAATGGTTTAGCTGAATCTCTTATCAAGAGAATAAAGCTTAATGCCAAACCACTATTGCAAAATTGTAACCTACCAACCTTATGTTGGGGTCACGCAGTCTTACATGCTGGTGACTTAATACTATTGCATCCAACAGCATACTATACAGCTTCCCCGCTGCAACTGGTTCGTGGTGATCCTCCTAGTATTTCCCATCTACATAAATTCGGTTGCGCTGTATATGTACCGATCTCACCACCAAAGCGTACATCAATGGGCCCTCACAAGAAAATGGGATCTACATGGGGTATTTATCTTCGTCGATCATTAAATACCTAGAGCCCCAGAGAGGGGATTTACTCACGGCCCGGTATGCTGATTGTATCTTCGACGAAGAACATTTCCTGGCATTAGGTGCAGAATTCAAGTATGATACTGAATGCCCGAAAATAAATTGGGGATGCCTTAGACACCCTAAATTAGGATCCTCGTACCACAGAATCTTAACTTCAAGTTAAAAGAATCATTGATTTGCAGGTATCTACAAACAATTTGCCAGACTCATTTACTGTGAGTAAAAGTGTCACAAAATTATACATTCCTGCAAGAAATGTGCCAGAAAGAATAGAGGTACCAAATAAAACTATTCAACTCCCTTCCTCAAAAGAGAGTAGGAGAAGTACGGCAAATCCTCTCAAGCGCACGAGGAAAGAGAGGAAAGAATCCTCTGACATAGTAAATGAAACTCAACCTCAAGTTGAGAGACACCAAGTGGATTTAATCAATCCACTTCCCACATCAACAGTGCACTCAATTTCGGATGATGGGACATTGAAACGCCTCGACGCAGTCATATTGGGACATACTGAACCGACAACTGGGGTACATGAAATTTCCATAAACTATGTTGAATCTTAAGAATCATTCGACCGTAAGACTACAATTGTCGACATATACTTTGCTTCATCAGTTGCAGATACCATCCAAAATGATCCAGATCCAAAATCCATGGTAGAGTGCAAGAAGCGCTCGGACTGGAACAAATAGAAGGAAGCAATTGAAGCAGAGTTAGCCTCCCTCTATAAAAGAGAGGTATTCTCATGAATAATGCCTACATCTCCAAAAACCTTCCCTGTGGGTTTCAAATGGGTTTTCGTCTGGAAGCAGAATAAGAACAATGAGGTGGTGAGATATGAGGCGAGGCTTGTAGCACAAGGGTTCACGCAGAGACCCGGCATTGATTTCAATGAAAAATATTCGCCAGTCATAAGTGGAATTACGTTTCGATATTAGATATCACTGGTAATTCAAAAGCGTCTATCTATGCAGTTGATAGATGTCGTGACAACATATTTATATGGGTCACTGGATTCGGACATATATATATGAAGGTCCCCGATGGGATCCCTATACCGAATAATAGCACAAAACACAATATGTATTGTGTAAAACTCAAAATATCACTCTACGGTCTTAAACAGTCGGGTAGAATGTGGTACAACCGACTGAGAGAGTACCTTCTGCAAATGGGTTATTCAAATAATGATGATTGCCCGTGCATCTTCATCAAAAAATCCTCCACAGGATTTTGCGTTATATCAATGTATGTAGATGATTTGAATATCATTGGCAACACTCAAGATATAGGTGAAGCTCACAACCATCTTAAGACGGAGTTTGAGATGAAGGATTTGGGTAAAACCAGATTTTGCTTACGTTTGCAAATCGAGCACCTTCACTCGGGAATTTTAGTGCATCAATATGTCTATGTCCAGAAATTATTGGACAAATTCAATATGGACAAAGCATATCCAAATAAAACCCCCATAGTTGTTTGATCTCTCCAGAAAGAAAAGGACATTTTCCGACCGCGGGAGGAAGGAGAAGAGATATTAGGATAAGAATATCCCTATCTCAGTCTCATCGGAGCACTCATGTACCTTGCAAATAGTACTAGGCCTAACATTGCATTTGCAATAAATCTATTGGCGAGACATAGTGTTGCCTCAACTAAGCAACATTGGACCGGAGGAAAACAAATCCTTAGGTACCTAAATGGTACTAAGGATCTTGGCTTATTCTTTCAAAAAATTGATGACCCTAGCTTGGTTGAATATACTAATGTTGGCTATATGTCTGATCCCCACAATGCCAGATCACACACAAGGTTTGTATTCCTTCATGGAGTAACTACCATATCATGGAAGTCATCTAAACAAACATCAGTAGCTACCTCCACAAATCATTCTGAAATCATCGCACTATTTGAGGCATCACATGAATGTGTGTGGCTCCGCAGAATGATAAAACACATTGAACAATCTTGTGGTATTGGTTCCTCGGAATCACCTACCATTATCTATGAGGATAATGCTGCTTGTATTACGCAGATGCAAAAAGGCTACATCAAGAGCAACATCACCAAACTTATTGCTCTCAAACTGTTTTATCCCCATGAGCTTCAGCAAAGTGGAGAAATAAACATCTTACAAACAAAGTCTTGTGATAATCTGGCAAATCTCTTCACTAAGACTCTACCCGCTTCCTTGTTCGAGAAATGTATTGAGGGAATTGGTATGAGACGGCTCAGAGACTTGCAAGCTTCAGGGGGAGACTCCCTGAATTGATGGACCTAGTTAAACGCTTCACATTGTACTCTTTTCTTTTATGAGTTTTCACTACAAGGTTTTTCTCATACAAAGTTTTTAACGAGACAATAATTAATGCAAGCATATGCCTTATCTCATGTTTTCCTCACAAGGGTTTTTCTAGAGATAAAACAAGGCACCGATTACTCCTTAAAACTTGCAGGTTTATGTTAGAGCAATCACCAGTCAAATTATTCCTATTTTTTCCCACAGGGTTTTCCAAAGGAATTAAAGAACACATTGATCTCAAGTTGGACTTAATCAAAAGGGGGAGTTTACAAAAGGGCCACTATTGACCATTATTTGATCTCATCAAATGGCAGCCATCAAAGTCTCATCAAAGGCAGTCATCAAGAGAATTTGAATGAGGATTTCAATCCTTTGTAGCAGCCATATATTTATAGGCTTAAATCATCCTTATTACTATATTGATGTAATACACTAATGCCTAGAATCCTAGGCTACTAATGCCTAGAATCCTAGGCTTGTAACCTCCCTATGTAAGGGGATATTTAAGATCAATAGAAAATGAGCTGAATTCACATTTCACTGTTCATCCTTTCATTTTCTAACAAATTCCACTTGATGTACTCCAGGATAACGAGATAACGCATCAGCCACACAATTATCAGCCCCTTTTTTGTAAATGATCTGATAGCGTAATCTAACAATTTGGTTAGAATCTTATGCTGCCAAGGTGTGGTGAGACGCTGATCATCCAAGAAAACCAAACTTCGATGATCAGTTTTGATGAAAAGTTCAACATGTTGTAAATATGGGTGCCAATGATCAACTGCAAGCATAATGGCTAAGCTTTCCTTCTCATAGGTAGAAAGTCCCTGATGTCGTGGTCCCATAGCTTGACTTAGAAAAGCAATTGGGTGACTATGCTGCATGAGAATAGCCCCAATTGCTTTATCAGAAGCATCAGTCTCCACCAGGAAAGGTAAACTGAAATCGGGCATAGCCAAAACCGGAGCTGTTACTAATGCATTTTTTAAAGCCTGTAAGGCGCTTTCATGTTCAGTAGCACTACAAGACGGCAGAGATTTGCTGGCACATAATTTAACATGGCATTTGGTTTAAGTGCCCCATAAAATTAATAAGGCGGCACTTATTTATATTTACGGCACTTAATATTTATGGCATATGATATATGCCTATAATAATATATGGTGGCACTTATATGTGCCATTCTATCTTTACTCAGCAGAGGCAGATGTTATGTGCCACGATAGTTATTATAGGGGCAAATCTATGTGCCGTTGTAGCTAGGTATCAGGGGTGGCAAATTATGTGCTGGCTAAAGGAAACCAGGGCACATGCAAAATTTCTAGCAGGAAACGAAAATATTGGCGCCTGGACGCGAGGCAACCCAAAACCAAAGTTAATAATCCAACCCAAAACCAAAGTTAATAATCCAGCCTCTCCCCACTCTCTGCAGTCTTCACTCTCTCCTGGCCATGCTCTAGCTTCCTTTCCCATTTCCTCTTCTCAGGTTCACACAATCCCCCATCTGCTCTTCCATCTACCCCTGTAAATCCCAGATTCCTCACCATGTGAAGCTCGTTACTTGTAGCAGCATGTTGGGGGGCGGAATTCATGGAGAAAGCTGAAGAGTTTTAGCAGAAAATTGGGGGCTGGATTCGTGGTAAGTCGTGAGCATTTTCTTCCATTTCTATTTTTGTGATTTCTGTGAGTAAACCCTAAAACCTTTGACCCATATCTATTTTGTCCGTTCGAGCAGTAAGTTGGGCAGATTGAGATTGAAGCAAGAACAAAGGGAGATTACCTGGCTAAATACGCAGATGGCCTGCCCTTGGGGGACTTTTTTTAGGTTTTAGTTGATGTTGTCCTTGATAACAACATACTACTACCTAGAGTTCATGGGCAAATTTCTAAGTTGGGTGCTACGGTTGGTCGTTGCATATTGTGGCCGAATAAAAATGTACGAAATATGTTTCACTAGCTAATTAAAGTTACAATATATGCTGAATAATAATGACTAACCCGATTTCTTATTGCAGGTTGTGCAAACAAATGGATCGGCCCTCAATATATCTAAGCGTGCAAGAGGTACCTTTGCTTGTCCAAGTTTTAGTTTAGTACACTGGTAATGCCTATCATTTAGCTAGTGAACTTAACGGAAATATATCTTTCAAGCACATTAGAAAGTCTCTAAAAAATAACATTTTACTCTATTGTGTGAAATTACCTATTATATCAATTAACTGTTATATGCACTATTTATCCAGATTGCAACAAGTGATTAGATGGACAAAGCGGAAAGCATTCCTTTTGCTGGGGGAAGGTGGATCAGTAGATCTAGAAACATGGCTTGTTTAAGAAGATATTCATGAAGACAGTGAAATGACTCAAACATAATAGACCTTCTGTTATGTAGTCCTTTTTTTGAACTTAGCTAAATTGCGTGTGGTGGGATACTGGGATGTGCTATGTATATTTTGCTACTCTTGGCTTATGATCTATTGGAGCGTGCAGTAAAGGATGCTTAGAAAACTAATGTTTTGTGACTGGCCTGTCCCATGTGTATAAACATATATGGTAGAATGATATATATATCAACTTAATTTATCTAAGAAATTAGTTCTCTTATGTTCCAGTTGATGTATAAGATGTGAGTCATATTTGTTCCTGTGATATTTATTGAGAAAAATATTAGAAACCAAATATCAATGAGAATGTAGGGTGAAGTTATGTAACATATATTAAATGCTAGAAAAAATCAATTCTGGCACATAACATTTACCATTGAAAACGTAGCAAGGCATAAATTATGTGCCGGCTATCCTCAAATAGGAGGCACATACACAAATGCCTTCGAATGTTATTTGTGGCACATATCAAGTGTCGGCTTCTCTATACTATAAAGGCACATGTAAGTGCCAGGAAAACCTATGTGCCGGGTTTTGCCTTTCCCGACACAGTTTTCTCCAGCACATAATATGTGCCTTGAAAAAACATTAAGGGGCACTTACTTAAAACTAAGGGCAAATATATGTGCCATTATTATTGATTTGTGTTGTAGTGTAGTCCAGATATATAACTGTCCCTTATACCATAATGATGCACAAATTTGCGATAATAACCAGCCAAACCTAGAAAACTGCATAGTTCCTTGACTGAAGTCAGCACTGGCCACTGTTTCACAACCTGAATTCTCTCATTGTCAGTGGAAACACCATTAGGACTGATAATATGCCCCAGATAAGCTAATTCTTGTTAAGCAAATGAACATTTGCTACGTTTCACTTTGAGTTGATGCCTTTGCAGAATGTGAAAAACAGCTTGCAGGTGTTGTACATATGCTTCTAGAGTTTTGCTATAGATTAAGATGTCATCCACAAACACAAGAACACATTTCCTAAGCAAGGAAGATAAAAGGTGTTCATAACACCCTAGAATATGGCCGGTGCACTGGTAAGCCCAAAAGCAATGACCCTAAACTCAAAATGCCTATGGTGAGTTTGGAAAGCAGTTTTATGTTCATCATCCTTGTGCACTCTAATGTGGTGATAGTCATCCCTCAAATCAAGCTTAGTAAACCATTGTGCACCCGCAAGTTCATCCAATAGTTCATCAATAATTGGTAAAGGATATTTGTTCTTCACCGTGATAGCATTCAAATGCCTATAATCAACACAAAATCACCAAGTGTCGTCCTTCTTTTTGACCAACAAAACTGGTGACGAAAAAGGGCTTGAACTAGGTTGGACAATACCTTTTGTCAACATTTCATGCACTTGAGCTTCAATTTCATCCTTCTGAGATGGTGTATATCTATATGGTCTTACATTGACAGGCTGAGCTCCCGGGATCAATGTAATTGTATGATCAAAAGGTCGAGGTGGAGGCTAACCTTGAGGTTCGTCAAATACTGCAGAAAATTCAGACAAAACTTGGTGAATTTCAAGAGGAATAATCTCTTTGTGATCCATATCAGTTACTGAATACAGCTGAACCAGATTAGCTACTGCCCTTCTATCATGTAATTCTCTTAGCTGCCAAGAAGAAATGAAAGCACACTGTTCAATATCTGACAAAATTCCTTGGAGATTGATAGCCTTATCCCTACCATTGACAACCAATGATTTAGTGGCCAAGTTCACTGTGGACTGTGTTGCATCAACCAGTCCATACCCAAGATCATGTCATAGTTGCCAATGCCAACACTTTGAGAGTTGTAAAGAAAGTCTAACCCTGAGTGCTCCATTCACAAGCTGGAATTTCAGATGTACAGTGCAAAACTGCGCCATCAGCTACTTTCACCTGAACATTTGTGGGCAACAATGATACTGCAGCCAAACTCTCAGCTACCCGGTTACTAAGAAAACTGGCAGTACTACCAGAGTCCACTAAAATCAAGATCTCCTTGCCCTGAATCTGTCCCAACATTCTCATAGATCCAGCTGCTTCAGAACCCTGAATAGCTTGCACAAATATAGCCACTAACTGGGAATTGTCAGAATCAGTGGACTCTTCATAATTGAGAGTTGCATCATCTGCTGACTCACGCAACAAAGTGAACAATTCCTGAAATGTGTGCAGTTGCACAGTAGTTGCACATTTGTGACAAGGAGACCATTCTCAGCGCAACTATAACACAAGCCTTGAGCATGGCGCTGAGCCTTGAGGGCTGACATCTTATCAGTAGAAACTGACATGCATTTAGAATCACTTTCCCTCTTAGCCACTATTGACGATCGTTATAGAACAATTTCGACCGTCGATATTCCTGAAAATAATAAAGAACTAGCATTGCTTGCATGCATATTTATTCAGAAATAATTTAGTTCCACTTGTACCTGGCAATATATTAGTATACAGGAGATCACTGTATAAATGAGCGACAAATGGTGAAAAATACATGATAAACCAATCGGAGGTCAACACGTGGCGTACACATGGATGGATGGGCCCACAAAAAAATAAAACTACTGCAAATGGGCCCAACTACCATACCACAAGACTGAGGACTCACCAGAGAAGGTCCAAGAGGAAGAAATGGGCCAAGGGATACAGCCAGGGTTCGGCCGGACCATGAAAGTGGCTGTTGGCCTAGGCCCAAGCCGAGATCGGTAGTAACCTCCTTCCAATGATGGTTACTACCGGTACTCACGATCCCAATCATCATATCAAGGCTATAAAAGGACCTCTGATCCTCTCCTTCAACACACACCAAAAGGAATCAAGAAAGAAGCTCTCTTTAGTAGTTTACTTTGCTCTAGCACTAGTAGAGTTAGAGTTATAATAGTTCTAGAGTTTTTCAAGTGTTCCGGAGAATTTCGGTATGATTCTAGTAGCTATTTCCTCTCTTGTAAGACTTTCTTCAATAATAAATATTTTTCTTTATATAGTTTTGACCCTATACTTTACTTTCATAATTATACAAGTACAAACTTTGATTTAAACTTGTATTGTATTAATTGTATGGCTAGCTTACCAAAGAGATGCAATGGTACTGTCTTAGTGTATATTCAGTTGGTTGCTCTATGTCATCTGCAGAGATATAGAGTAGTATTTAGTAATGTAAGTGTAGTGCTTAAATTATTAAATATCATTAAGCAGTCTATATGCCACGGAACTGTAGAGGTGGACCGCTAATGGTGATAGCTCAATACAGGTATTCCTCCAGGTGCGTATATAGGTGTAAGAAAGGTTTCTGGCAAGGGTACTCCTCCGTATCCAGAACCTGTTGTATAGCCATGACGAATTGTCGTAAATAACTCGACAATCCGGGGCAGTTTCTCGATATACCAGGAGGGCATTGTTAGGGGTATTAGCTATATGATTGTATATTAGCAAGTCTATACTAAATGACTATATACTAGAAGTATAGAAATAGACTTTTCTCCTGTCTTCTTCACTTAGTCTAGATTATTATTTGGAGAGAGTTAGCTTGATTGATCCTTCTGTGTGTCAACCTACCCATATTCCACAATTGCTTAACCCCTGCATTAGACATTGATCTACTTAAGTGTGATGTAAATTAATAACATAGTACTCTCTTACCATATCTTCCCTTGGGATTAAATAAATACAATACCTTGGAAATACTTCCAGGTGAAATGCTACAACGGTATATCCGTGCGCTTGCGGATTATATCTGTGAACGTAAGAAAATACTGATAAATATTTCTGACGCTATTGCCTGTGATCTAATTCCTAGTAATATCGTTAAGAAATATCAACAGCCTCCAACTTAGTACCACTGATTGTACTCCCAGTACAGTACCACTGATTGTACTCCCAGTACGAATAGGAGGTAGAGGTAAGGGAAGAGCCCCTTTGTAAGCCGGATTAGGCTGATGCTGCAATCCTCCCTCGAACTTCTTTGTCTCCTTTACTGGTGAACTCTCAGCTGACTAGGGAACTTCTTCCTGCAAAGAGGCAACAGCCAGGGCAGACTCGAGGTCTCTAGCACGTTGAAGTAAAACAGCATTCTTAGGCAGCGTTCGCGTGCGAGCGTTCGGAACTCGCACAGTAATTACGGAAAACGGAACAATCCATTAGCGCGTGATTAATTAAGTTTTAGCTAATTTTTTTTAAAAAATGGATTAATTTGATTTTTTTAAGCAACTTTTGTATAGAAACTTTTTACAAAATACACACCGTTTAGTAGTTTGAAAAGCGTGCGCGCGGAAAACGAGGGAGAGAAGTTGGGAAAGGGGAGGAAAGAACGCTGCCTTAATCTCTCAACACAGCCCATCAGTGAAACGATGCGTCAGGTAACGCATGTTCACTACTGGATCATACACTAACAATTGATTCATCAATTCATCGAATCGTTCATAGTACTCCCAAACTGACCCTGTTTGCTTAATGTGATCCATCTGACAAATCAACGCATCATGCTGATCCCTATCAAACTTATCAGATACTGCAGCACAAAAATCCTCCCAATTAGGAAAACGCACATGAGCTCTAGATGAGTGTAACCAAGATGCGGCCCTTCTCAAAAAATAAATGGTAGAGACACGCACCCACAACCCGTGCTATTCACATCAAAGTAGTGTTCGCACTTCATCGTCCAATCATGTGGGTCTGATCCATCGAACCTTGGGAAATCTAATTTTGGCACTCGATGACTAAAATGACGCTCTCCCGGATCCAAATCAAAATCCCCACTCTCCCAATCAAAATTACTTTGATGAACAGATGGGGAATTGAGCGTACCCTTGACCAGAGTCGGGATCAGGGTGGTAACCATCCCCGATGCCCTTCCCCGGTGATCATGAACTTGCTAGCAGCCACCGGCCCATTTGCTTCCACTTTCCACCGCTGCCGTGAAGTGCGTGGCCGGTGCCGTGGGAAGTAGTGGCGCCTTCCTTTCCTCGTCTTTCAATCGAGTCGGAGTTGGCGCCGCCGCGGAAGAGTGCTTTTGCTTCCCAAGGAGATCCAGTTACTGCCGCAGGTCCCCCACCTTGTCGCGCAACTCTTGCACCACCGCTTCCACTTGTGGCCTCCAGCTGCTCACGCCTTGATCCAGCATGACGACCATGGCCTACATCTCACCTTGCGCACGATTCAGCGACACTAGGGACTCCTTGATCTCGACCAGCACCTTGCCGAACTCGATGTTCTACTTCTCCATCGCCTCGACTTGCTGTTGGAGACGGGAAGTGTACCTTGGTTTCTCCAGGATCAAAGAGCTCTGAAACCAAATTGACACGACCTAGCGAGATTCGCCACTGCTTTATCTTTGATTCGATAGAGATTCGAACGAGAGAGAGCGAGAGAGAGAGAGATTGATCAACGTGAAGAAGAAGAAAGAAGAACATAGCAAGTGGACGAATTGCAGAAACAGGGGAGACTTGAATTAGTTGGGAATAGTTGATACAATACTTTTCATACCCATCTCTCTCTACCCTGCTGACCTTTATAGCAGTATGCCACAAGGTCTTTCTCACTGACAGTGGCCCAGTCTCCAGCTACCGGTTCCACACACTCTGCGGTTACTTGTTCGTGGGCCGCCTCTCGCGAACGGGCCTTCTGGATTGAACTCCTTCTTGGATCAGAGTGACAATGTTTGCAGACGCAGGAACGGTCACTGGCGTGACACGTTTGCTGCTGCCTCATTTGGATAGAAGAAGTCCTATCGCTCAACCACGTGTGTAGGTCAGGAACCTGAAATGAAATGCCAAAAAAAGTTAATTACAGTGTGATCCACCTTTTATTATCAAAGTTTTACTTTGAGCCACCCTTGAGCTAAATTTTCACTTTTAACTAGATAAGATTATCTTTGTTACACTTTAGATCACAAGTCACTTTTGTAGTTTCATTTATCCTATAACCTTTTTTTTGACTGAACATTTATCCTGTAACCCTGTAAAGAATAGATTATATCTAAGTTAGAAAGATTACAGGTTTACGTGTGTAGATGTAGTTAAAGCGCTCGAGAAAAGTTTTGGGTGGTCTAAAGTAAAATAATGGCTAAGATAACCTAATCTAAAGTGAAAAGATGTGTTAAAATGTGATTCAAAGTGAAACTTGGGTAATATAAAAAGTGTCCCTAAACACAATTTACTTCTTTTTAAAAAAAAGGAAGACTACGTAATGGTACACCGTTACAATGGAATAGTTAATATGTGTTGGCATTAGCATAATATTGTACGTATCGGATCTGGTACTTCCGATACCAAACATGACACCCTGTACTAGGGATGAAAATGGTATGGATAATTTCCATCCATTTGGACTTTTTTTCATAATCAGATAGGTTCGGTCGGATATTTTCGGATTCAGAAATGAATTTGGATTTTTTTTCTCGGAAACAAAAACAAATACAGTAAGGGCATTATCTGTCGGAATCAGAAAACGGTTGGAAACTACCCGGGAATAGTTTTCGGATATCCGCACACGGATCAACTTTTAGAAAAAATCACGTACATTTACATATTTTTTTCATACAGAGTCAGATGAAGACAATCTTTCTATCAAAATAGTAGAGCTTGGCAAGATCTACAACTTTGTTGTTGAAAATTTTGTTATTTGAGATCATTTAAGGGTATAAATATTTATTATAAAATACCATATCTGTTTTTTACAAAATCTAAGATCCACTATTCAAACAACATCCGATGGAGACGTGCTCCATATCAAAGTTGTAGAGCTCAATGGGATCTACCATTTGGTAGTTTATGATATTTATATTTGAAAATATTTAAAGTGTAAAAAACATTAAAAGTTTCAAAGATATGAAATAAAATAAATAACATCTTTAATTTATTCAACAAGAACTTGATAAGTGATATGGTAAGTGTCGGTGAAACGGGAACTAGGGTACCCCTTTCAACGGGAACCTAGCATTTGTTCCTTGATAATTAAAATAAAGAATCTTAATTAAACCATCATTAGATTTAGCCGCGTGCTAAGGAAAGGGGGCTCGGGATCCGTCCCTAAGGGCGACCCAGGGCTCCCATCTCATGTTACAATTTATGTAAATTAGTAAGGTGTTGACATAAAAACACGACGACCTGGGAGATATGGTTAACTCCAATGCAAGTCCAAAATAATGATGAAATGCGGGCGTGCTAGTCAGTTTGATCCTGCAAATAATAAGATGAAACATGCAAATATTGTTAGTAAACGATAATCGATCAGCTAGGAAAGCAGATGTCATATCGTGATATAACCTAGCCGATGCATTGTAAGGTGAATCAGTTGTAAGGCATATTCCCAATAACAAATCAAACCTAAATTTGGCCCATCGGCTGTAAATGTTAACATTATATAATCCATAATTTAGTATTACTTTAGAAATCAGCGATTGGGATCGTTCGGACTTAACCGAGACAGTATAAATTGCCCAGATCTAAAATAACATGAAATAACGATTATATGTGTTTTTATCATAGCCGATGTTCAGATTTAAGCCTATATCGGCTATAGCTCCGGTACTACCTTATACTAAGATATTCTCTTGCAACAAATATATCGAACTACCATCAATTAGATTGGCAGTAAGTTCAATATATTTATATTAGTTAAGATCCTGAGGGTAGGTATAGCATATTGAACAAAGCATAAAACTATGTAAAACAACTATATCAGGTAAGATCGGCTGAAACCCCGATACTATCCTTATTAACAACCATAAAACAGGCTAGAGATTATAAATCTAAGCACGACTTAGTAGATCAAATTTAACTGATGCAGCACTAAGTATAAAAAGAAGCATAATATCTAGATAATCAAGCTGATGGTTGTCCTTTCAGGATGGTAGATATATTATATAATCCAAGCCAACAAGTCAATCTAGCCATTATCAACGAAACCTCAGATAAAGGTTGGCCGATGCTAGTAGAAAATATCGCCAATCTAGATTATATAATATATATGATAACTCAACGGATTACATGATCAAGATTAGAGTGTCATAAAGATGTAAGTACTAATCCTAAGAACGCAAACCACCATAACAAGTAATTACCTCGTTATCGAAGATTGAAACCGATGGAGCTCGAGTCGAAAGCAAGAAATCGTCGAAACAATGTAATAAGAAAAGGTGGTGATACGCCGAAATTAGATTGAACTGATGTTAATTATTAGCAAGACCTCGGGCTTACATTTATACCCGAATATACAACCTTATCTGTGATGGACACGATTCATACTTCCCTAATACAACTCTAATCGATAGACAAGTCCCGTAGATGGATTCTTATCGAAAACATTTATAAGGAATTTACATAAAATCCTAATTAATAGATACAATTGCCTATCTTGGACTCTATCCTTGTCTGACAATATCATCGAAGCCCTTCTTCTAAACCCGACATTGATCACGCAACCAATTTAACCAATATCGGTTGTACCGGCTAACCATATCACACTCGGTATCGGCCGATACAGACTTACAGCCAATGCACACTCTATTTCTGAGAATTCCGCATATCTTCAAATCCACTTCGGATTGGATCCAATTTCCGATCCATATGCTTACCAAATTCCATCGTCAACATAAGGTAAGGAGCCCGGGAGTCCGGATTGGTTTGGATCTCGAGGCACTTACAATCTCATTAAATTACACACAACTCCTTGAGAGGAGCGTCGCGGCATACAAGATCTACATCTTAAGATTGTAGGCTGAAGGGAGACCGTGTATCGGCCTGGTCCGGGACCTAGCCCCCTTTTGCCCTTTTAGGTCACACTTTCTTCTTTGATAGGTGCGTTGAGACATACAAAAATCTACATCTTAAGATTGTAGGCCGAAGGGAGCCCGGGTCTCAGCCTGGTCCGGGACCCAGCCCCCTTTGCCCTTGTAGGTCACATGTTCCTCCTTCAGAGGAGCGTCGACACATACGAAATCTACATCTTTAAATTGTAGGCCGAAGGTAGCACAGGTCTCGGCCTGGTCCAGGGCCTACCCCCTCTGCCCTTGTAGGTTACACTTTCCTCCTTGAAGAGGTGCACGGAAATGTACAAGATACATCTTTTAAAGTTACAAACATGGAGGGGCCTGGATCCCCAACTTACCTTGGGATCCTGAGCCGCCCACCACTCTTATAGGACATACGTTTTTATGGACAAAAGCGCAGGGACCTATAAGATTTAGATTTCAAGATTATAGGCCGAAGAGAGCCCAGGACCAGGCTCTTCGAGAAGCTCGCCTGCAACACCCAATCTACCCCTCAAGGGGCACAGGGTCGCGGCCAAGGACTTGAATGAGTCAAGGTCCCGACCCCCTGCCAGTTGTGAGCCAACGGTCACAACCATAAATGAACACAGGTTTGTAGGATAGATTCCAAGATGACTGGGGGTGAAAAGACATGAAAAGGACAGTGACGCCAAGTCATTAGGGACAGCGCATGCATGGAAACGCGTCGCACATGCCCAACGATAGCCAGACTCACCAACTGGGTGAAAAGGAGAGCCGTGGCACTGTCTCGGTGAAGTCAGGAGTTGCCAGGCCCACCATATTGCACGTGGCGGGCATGGTTGAGGCCTATCTATCCTAGGCCGGTGCCCAAAGAGCTCGGAGCAACATAACAGAAGGATTTAAGTAGGTTTATTAGGGAGATTTGAAGGGAACCAACTGTCAATGATGAGACAGCTCGAGGAGACAAGTTCAAGATAAAACAAAAAATTGCATTGTGAACCCCTCCTTGGACTGTAAAAGGAAGGGGACGTGCCACTTAGAAAGGGATGCTTGATTCTTAACTGAGAAAAGAACTAGCTTGTACTTTCCAGATCCAAATAACAACAAACGGAAAACATGAGTAGGGTATTACACCTCTGGGTGGCCTGAACCTATATAATTCTCTGCGTCTGCTTGCGTCTTGCTAACTCGCGCCCCGCGGCGTGAGATCATCACACGTGACCCGCAGCAAGCCCCCTGGCCGAATCTTCACTAGGGAAGGGGTTAGCACTTCCCCGTTGTTGGAGAACCGCTTCTCCAACAGTAAGCTATACATGATGTAAGAGGCCTTCGAGTACGAAAGTGGATAATCGTATTTGCATGCTGACCTCTTAGGGGAACGATCATGAAAATTGATTTTCACATACAGTTGTGGGACTGACTTCAAAATTAATGATATAAATTTTGGAAATGTTGACCAAACATAACAAGTGATATCTCTTCCTTGACTAAGAAAGCTCAATTTGAGGGGGTTTTTATATCCCAGTAAATATTCGTTACCATATCCGTTCTATTTCGTATTCGCTTTGTATCTGTATTCGATAACATTCGATTTTATTTACGTATCTGTTTTTTGATTCCGATTCAAAAAAAATATGAAAATGAATTGATAGAGCTAGTTTCCGTTTGTTTCCAATCTGTTTTCATCCCTACCCTGTACTGTAGGTATCAGATCTAGTATCTTTGATATTGTGTGATACTCCGTAGATACTAGATCCATTATCTAGGTATCATACTGACCTCAACATGATACCATAGGTACGATACCACATAAGTACTAGATATGCTACCTAGGTAGCATGCTGACATTAGCCACATGGTATCGTAGGTATCGAATCTGGTACATATGATACCAGATATGATACTTTGCAGATATCTAATCTGGTATTTATTCCCTCCATCCCACAAAAAACGAATGTAGGACCGGATATGATACATCCTAGTACTACGAATCTGGACAGAAGTATATCCAGATTCATTGTAATAGGATGTATCACATCCAGTACTAGGTTGATTTTTTATAGGACAGAGAGAGTCGATATTATACTAAAGTTATCCTAACGTTAGAAATTTCCTTGGAACAATGTACCATTCTGTACTTAAAAAGAAAAGGAGTTTTGAAACGAAATACCAGTGGATCCTAGCCCAGCCAAGGGTAATCACTAGTCAGCCCAGATGGTCTGGCCCATCTCGCAGCTCGGTCTCAGTAAGTGGATGTTTTATATTTTGGTTCTTTTGAAAAATTTATTTTACTAATGGATTTATGGAAAAACTTATTCCATGAATGATCTTTTTTGGTGCACCAGAGAGATTGGCGTCGTCCTCCAACATAACGGCGCCACATACTCTGACATCGTTTCCGTGCCACCGTGGTACCACGTAGGAGAGCCGAGCTGACGTGGCGAGCCAACTCGTGGGCGTCTCCGCGCACTGGTATCCTGCTCCCCCTGTTCGATTTGATTCGATTCGATTCCTGTGAACGCAATCGCAAACAGTAGTATCGGAATGAAAATCGGTATACAGCAATCTTGGTAGATGGTGGTGTCAGAATGAAGGTCGTATTGTTTCTCCATCTTCTGTTCATGTCTTTTTTTCTTGTGAAACTCATGCTTAATTTCATTTTATGTTTCCTTTTTCATGCAGTTCAGTGGCTGGCCATCCACTGCACAGGATAGGACTATTCCGTGAGCCATACAAGGCATGCCAAAGCATATGGGATGGACTCTTACTCACTGGTCTTCTAAGCACCATTATCCCTGTATGCAGAGGAAAACAAAATTAAAAGGTATTTGCTAGATTGCAGATGCCTGAAGATTTTTAACTTCCTGGTCAGCTAAATTTGCACATTTGCTAAGCCTAAAATTTTTCCAATATTATGTAAAATTTAAGTTTAGATTATCGTTTAACGCATAAACGCATAAATGGTTTATTAACGCATAAATGGTTTTCCTTTATTTTAATCAAAGTCTGAATATTTTACATTTAAATTATATAAGTCTCCGTCAATTGTAAATTATTTTATGTCTATGTGTAACTAAGTCTTTGTCAGTTCTAACTTAGAAGTTAGAATAATTCATTGTTCAACCTTTTATCCAAGTAAGGGATAATGCTTAAAGTTAAACAGGGAACGAGAGGAGTGATGACTGATGAGTGGTTAGATTTCCATCAAAGGGATGAAAGAAAGTAACTGAACCGAAAACTAGACAATAAAATTTATACTTGGGATTGTGATAGCTTTGCTCCTCGACGGTATATATGGTCCTCAAACAGAAGAAAAATGTTTGGATAAATCCATTGGCATGTAACCTTACAGTCAATGCAAAAAGGATATAGAAATTTAGAATACAATCTTATGCTTTCTCAGTATTTGGATTGAATGATTACAGAGCGTATTTTCTATAACCTCTGCAGTGATCCATTATTGCCGAATGCATGGTGCCAATGTGGTATGGATGGCAATATACGTCTAGAGCATTACTGAGTACTGTTAAAATAGAATAAACAGAAATCCCTTGTACGCATGGAATCAGTGAATCACACTCCGGTCTTTGGCATCAGTAGCCTTTAATTATAACCTAATACCAAAGATTAAAGGCAGACTTCAGATCCGTTTCCTTGTGAGAGAGAAACAGTTGTTCAGATTCTTTTCTTCACTGTTATCACACAAGCATGCACGTCCCCCAATACCCATCTTTCTTCCTGGTGGTGCTCAAAGTTCCCACCATTAAAAGCAAAAGTGATCAGTCCATAACTAAACATCATAGTGCAAGCAAGTAATCGCCTCATCCTCCTCCGATCCTACAGGCTAGCACACCATTCTGCACAGAGGTAGGGACTACTGCTGCTGCTAGCTGCACTCACTAGCGGCAGCCATGGCGGGAGTTGTGGGGTTGTTGGCCATGGCCGTGGTGAGGGAAGCGGGCGCTAAGCTAGGCGCCGCCATTGGAGAGCAAGTGATGATGTTGTGTGGCTTCAAGGAAGACCTGGAGGAGATGAAGGACACGCTGGAATCCATGGCGACGGTGCTCAAGGATGCAGAGAGGCGGTCGGTTACGGAGGAGTCGGTGCTGCTGTGGCTGAAGCGGCTCAAGAATGCGGCCTACGACATCTCTGACATGCTCGACGAGTTCCAGGACAAATCGAAGTCTGCAACTGCTGGAAAGGTACATAACTTTGCTAGCTTTAGTTGCATCAAGTTATAAAGGCACATATACATCTTAATTCATTGCAACACAAGCATCCTATAACAGGTCCTTGTTTCCTAAAGGCACACATAAATCTTAATTCATTGCAACATATTACTTTCATTTGAAGTCAGCCTAAACTTTCCGCAAGGCAAATGTGTGTTGTGATGAGCTGTTATTTGTTTGCAAAACTGGACATAATTCTTGTTTGAGTGAGCCCTGCTGGTATTCTGGTAACCTTCTTTTTTTTCGAGACAACCCGCACAAGAATAGTACGATATTTCTATTGATATAGTAGAAACAAATACAAGTTTATAGTCCTGGGAGATTATAGCCAGGAAAGGAAAAATACAACCACACCACGCGTCTACGTCTGATCCCACTGCTAAAAACAGAGCAAGCACATAACATCCCTAAGGAATGAGTCTTCTAAACGATGTCTCCAAGGAGGAAACAACGCTAAGAGCGCCGCTGCCGCCCGTCCTAGAGAACCAGGACATGGTTTTCACCTGAAGGTCCCATTCGGAGAGGAGAGAAAACACAACAACGCACCAAGGGGAGAAACGGCGCCCACAGGCGTCGCTGTTGCCTTCACCCGTAGTTCCTACTCTCCCACGCCAAAGAGTACATGTCAGATTCAGCAGAACCACCAACTATTCCCTTCGACGCGCAGCCACCGTGCCGATGCCTCGCCGCCGGTCGGCCATCAAAGCGGAGTCTCGTCCTTCGGTGCACTTCAGCTCTATCCACGTGGTTGGGTTGGAGAGGGAGAGGGTGAGAGAGCAGAATGGATCCCCTCTCCCGCACACTAGCCCGTCCAACGTAGCCATCTTACGGTGGCAAGCCGCCACCACAAGAGGACAAACGTCTGGAGAGAAGGCCGCCGTAGGCTTCAAACCCACCCTTATCGTCGTCGTCTCCGTCGTCCCGTCGCAACCTTCATTGCGTCGACCTCTCGCAGCTGCCGGCGCCACCCGCGCCGGTCTCATGCTGTCGCCTGCACATTCCTTCCGCTTCCACCAGTAGGCAGCACCTATGCCAGCCTCATATTGCCATCGTCACCGGCATCTCGCAACCGTCGGCAAGGGCATACGCCTAGCTCTCTCCTCCGTCGCCGGCCTCCTGCAACCGCCACTATCCCCGTGTCGGCGAGGGCACGCTGGTCCCCACCTCGCGTTGGTAGTCCATGTTGTCGTTGGCTCGTCGCATCCAGTCGGGAGGGCGGTTGATCTGGTCAAGGGGCGCCGGATCCGGCCGCCCCCATCACCAGATCGAGCCGGCCGCCGCTGCCTAACCGTCGACCCGGCTCCCCGCCGGAGAGAGTGCCAGATCTGGCCAAGAGAGGGCCGGATCCGAGCTCGGCGGTGCCAGGACTGGACATCGTCGCCGGCGCCTCGCTCCCACCTCCGGTCTCGTCGGCGGCGCCCCAACCGCCGCCGCCACCACGGCGAGGAGCTGGCCGCTCATCCTTGGAGCCACCAGTAGAAGAGACATCTCTCGCTAGTAGTAACGAGTGAGCGAGTGAGCGAGCTTGGGAGGGTGCCCCGCCGCCGCCTTCCTTGTAGCCGGCCGGCTTTGCCGGCGGCTGCTCGGGCAGCGGCGAGGTGGAGGAGAGGAGGGGAAGGAAGGGGGCGGCGAGGCCTGGGTCACGGCCCACGTCGCCCCTAGGTGGAGCGACCGGGGGCTGGGTTTAGGTGATGCTGTTTTTCTGGTAACCTTCTTGTTTGAACTAGTAACCTCCTCGTTGAGTGAGCCCTGCTGCTGCTTTCTCACTTTCCAAGCAGGCAAAGTCAGGCTCAGGAGAGAAGGAGCATTAAGTCACATCCATCCTATTTTGTTTTCTCAACGGTTAAGAGATGATGATGCCATAGAGAACCCGTAGGCGCTATTGAATGGGATTGTTGGGTTCGGCATGGTTATGGGCGGTTGCTGGGTGCTGACCATTCTTGTTAGATCAAAACACAACCAAGCCTTTTGAAGGTGGGGTGAATGGTAACAGAAGAAAAGGAAACAAAACTTGTATAATGAAATTTTACCCAAATTAGAAGATAGAAAATTAACTCTTTTCAATTGTTCTATATGATTTTCAAACAAATCAAATAAAATCGAGCTAAAGCATAAAACCAAATGAAACTAAAGCAATATAAAAAAGAGCAAGGTTACCACACTTTCCTTTGCATGAATATCATCATTATCGCATCAAAATGTTTACAAAGTGCGTATAAAACACTCATCTCTAATATGAACTGCACTCTATATGAAAGAGCAAAGAGTCTAAAACCTAGGTTTTTTCTCTATATAGGTTTCTTGCCCAATTACTCTCCCTCTAGTGTTTATGTGCCCGTAACCTCTGTCATCCGAAAATAACAGTAAATTTTGGGATGCATTGCATATTATTCACTGTCATCATGGAACACAATGTACTGTTGAGTTGTGATCCAAATTCAGTTGCCATTATAAAGGCCAGGCTTCTGCCGGAGTGTAGCGGAGGCCCGTCGCCGGAGGCTTGGGCCGGAGCGAAGCGGAGGCTGAAGCTGGCCCATTGGGCTGTGCACCTGGGGACGCCCGGGGGTAAGGATCGTGCTATATATACACCCTTTAGGGTTCCACCGTTTGTGACTCTCATCTTTTGTAAGCCGTCGTTCGGCGTTGTAACCTCATCCTGATATAGTGAAGATAGTTTGCTGGCTGGCGCCCGTGGTTTTTTCTCTCCTACTTTAGGAGGGTTTTCCACGTTAAATCTCGTGTCTTCTGTGATTGATCTATCGTTCTTCATCGTTTATTTGCCTATCGTTTCCTAACAAGTGGTATCAGAGCGTGTTCTCTAATTAGGGTTTTCGCGATGGCATCGATGAAGTATGATCTTCCGCTGCTAGACTACAAGACGAGATTCTCGCTGTGGCAAGTTAAGATGCGGGCTGTGCTGGCGCAATCTTCGGATCTTGATGAGGCGCTGGAAAACTTCGGGAAGAGGAAGAAGGAGGACTGGACCGCTGAGAAGAAGCGGAAAGATCGTAAGGCACTGTCGCTGATTCAACTTCATCTATCTAATGATATTTTGCAGGAAGTGTTGCAGGAAAAAACTGCTGCAGAACTTTGGCTCAAACTGGAATCGATCTGCATGTCTAAGGATCTAACCAGTAAGATGCATCTAAAGATGAAGTTGTTCACGCACAAGTTGCAGGAGAGTGGTTCTGTGTTGAACCACATATCGGTCTTCAAGGAGATCGTTGCTGACCTAGGGTCAATGGAGGTTAAGTTTCATGATGAAGATTTAGGTCTACTTTTATTGTGCTCACTGCCTAGTTCGTTTGCAAATTTTCGTGACACCATACTCTTAAGCCGTGATGAACTAAGCCTTTCGGAAGTTTATGAGGCACTCCAGAATAGGGAGAAGATGAAAGGTATGGTTCAGTCTGAAGCATCGTCCTCCAAGGGCGAAGCATTGCAAGTCAGAGGCAGATCTGAGCAGAGAACCTACAACGACACTAATGATCGTGACAAGAGCCAGAGTAAAGGCCGTTCGAAGTCTAGAGGTAAAAAGTTCTGTAAGTATTGCAAAAAGAAAAATCACTTCGTTGAAGAGTGTTGGAAGTTGCAGAATAAGGAGAAAAGGAAATCTGATGGTAAGGCCTCTGTTGTTACTGGTGCTGAATCTTCTGATTCAGGAGATGTTCTTGTCGTTTTTGCTGGTTGTGTTGCTGGTCATTACGAATGGATACTTGATTCTGCATGTTCGTTCCATATCTGCATTAACAGAGATTGGTTTAGTTCTTATAAGTCTGTGCAGAATGGGGATGTTGTGCGCATGGGAGATGATAACCCGCGTGAGATCGTGGGCATTGGCTCCGTTCAGATCAAGACACATGATGGCATGACACGCACACTGAAAGATGTGAGACACATACCAGGGATGGCAAGAAATCTCATCTCCCTCAGCACACTTGATGCAGAAGGATACAAATACTCCGGTTCAGGTGGAGTTGTAAAGGTATCAAAAGGCTCTCTCGTCTATATGATAGGTGATATGAATTCTGCAAACTTATATGTCCTTAGAGGAAGCACATTACATGGTTCTGTTACCGCTGCTGCTGTGTCAAAAGATGAACCTAGTAAGACTAACTTGTGGCATATGCGTCTTGGACATATGAGTGAACTTGGTATGGCAGAATTGATGAAGAGGAACCTGTTGGACGGCTGCACTCAGAGTAGCATGAAGTTCTGTGAGCACTGTGTCTTTGGTAAGCACAAGAGGGTAAAGTTCAATACCTCAGTTCATCGCACCAAAGGTATACTTGATTATGTACATGCTGATTTGTGGGGGCCTTCTCGTAAGCCCTCTCTAGGTGGTGCTCGTTATATGCTCACTATTATCGATGATTACTCTAGAAAAGTGTGGCCTTATTTCCTGAAATATAAAGATGATACTTTTGCTGCTTTTAAAGATTGGAAAGTTATGATAGAAAGGCAAACTGAAAAGGAGATAAAAGTACTTCGCACTGACAATGGTGGTGAATTTTGTTCGGATGCTTTTAATGATTACTGCAGGAAGGAAGGCATCGTTAGGCATCACACCATCCCGCACACTCCACAGCAGAATGGTGTGGCTGAGCGCATGAACAGGACCATCATATCCAAGGCTCGTTGTATGCTGTCCAACGCTCGCATGAACAAGCGTTTTTGGGCAGAGGCTGCTAACACCGCCTGCTATTTGATCAACAGGTCGCCTTCTATCCCACTTAATAAGAAAACTCCAATTGAGGTATGGTCTGGTATGCCTGCTGATTATTCACAATTGAGAGTTTTTGGATGCACTGCTTATGCTCATGTTGATAATGGAAAATTAGAGCCTAGAGCCGTTAAATGCCTATTTCTTGGTTATGGTTCAGGAGTAAAAGGATATAAGTTGTGGAATCCTGAAACTAAAAGGACTCTCATGAGCAGAAATGTTGTTTTCAATGAATCTGTTATGTTTAATGACAGCTCATCCACAGATGTCATACCAGGTGGTTGTAATGAGGAGCAGCAGTATGTCAGCGTGCAGGTGGAGCACGTGGATGATCAGGAAACTGAAATCGTTGATAGTGAAGTTCTTGATACTGTTCAGCACTCACTCCCTGTCTTGCAGTCACAAGATGAACCTATTGCACATCGTAGAACAAAGAGGAGTTGTGGTGCTCCAGCTCGTCTTATTGAGGAATGTGATATGGTTTATTATGCTTTTAGTTGTGCTGAACAGGTGGAGAACACTCATGAGCCAGCTACGTACACTGAAGCTGTTGCTTGTGTTGATCGCGAGAAGTGGATCTCAGCGATGCAGGATGAGATGCAGTCTCTTGAGAAGAATGGCACATGGGAGGTTGTGCGCTTGCCAAAACAAAAGAAGACTGTCCGTTGCAAATGGATCTTCAAGAGAAAGGAAGGTTTATCTCCCAGTGAGCCTCCAAGGTTTAAGGCAAGGTTAGTAGCAAAAGGCTTCAGTCAAATTGCTGGTGTGGATTATAATGATGTGTTTTCTCCAGTTGTAAAGCATAGTTCAATTCGTACATTCTTTAGTATTGTTGCTTTGCATGATCTTGAGCTTGAGCAGTTAGATGTGAAGACAGCATTTTTACATGGAGAACTTGAGGAGAAGATATACATGGACCAGCCAGAAGGGTTCATAGTACCTGGAAAGAAGGATTATGTTTGCAAATTGAAAAGATCCTTGTATGGTTTGAAACAGTCCCCTCGTCAATGGTATAAAAGGTTTGATTCATTTATGTTGTCACACGGCTTTAAGAGGTCTGAATTTGATAGCTGTGTGTACATTAAATTTGTTAATGGATCACCTATATACTTGCTATTATATGTTGATGATATGCTGATTGCTGCCAAGAGCAAGGAAGAAATCACTACATTGAAGAAACAGTTGAGTAGTGAGTTTGATATGAAGGATCTCGGTGCTGCTAAGAAAATTCTAGGTATGGAAATCACTAGAGACAGAAATTCTGGTGTGTTATTTCTTAGTCAGCAAAGTTACATTAAGAAGGTTCTTCATCGTTTTAACATGCATGATGCAAAGCCGGTTAGTACTCCTATTGCACCTCATTTTAAATTATCAGCTCAACAATGTGCTAGTACTGATGAGGATATAGAATACATGTCAAGAGTTCCATATTCTAGTGCTGTTGGTTCTTTGATGTATGCCATGGTTTGCTCCCGTCCAGATTTATCTTATGCTATGAGTTTGGTTAGTAGATACATGGCTAATCCTGGTAAAGAACACTGGAAGGCTGTTCAGTGGATTTTCAGGTATCTTAGAGGCACAGCTGATGCTTGCTTGAAGTTTGGCAGGACTGATAAGGGGCTTGTTGGCTATGTGGATTCAGATTTTGCTGCTGATTTGGATAAGAGAAGGTCACTCACAGGTTATGTGTTTACTATTGGTAGTTGTGCTGTGAGTTGGAAGGCAACATTGCAGCCTGTTGTTGCCCAGTCTACCACTGAAGCAGAATACATGGCTATTGCTGAAGCATGTAAGGAAACAGTTTGGCTAAAAGGATTGTTTGCAGAGCTCTGTGGAGTTGATTCTTGCATCAATTTGTTTTGTGACAGTCAAAGTGCCATATACCTCACTAAAGATCAGATGTTTCATGAGAGAACAAAGCACATTGATATCAAGTACCATTATGTTCGCGATGTAGTTGCGCAAGGTAAGCTAAAGGTATGCAAGATAAGCACTCATGATAATCCTGCTGATATGATGACAAAGCCTGTTCCTGTTGCTAAGTTTGAGCTCTGCTCAAGCTTAGTTGGAGTAGTGGTTTAGTCCAAGAGGCTATTTGGCGCCGAAAGTGTTTTTTGTCTTTCTTATGTTTAGGGTGAAGGATTGATTTATGCTACAAGAAGAAATTTGTCTCAAGGTGGAGTTTGTTGAGTTGTGATCCAAATTCAGTTGCCATTATAAAGGCCAGGCTTCTGCCGGAGTGTAGCGGAGGCCCGTCGCCGGAGGCTTGGGCCGGAGCGAAGCGGAGGCTGAAGCTGGCCCATTGGGCTGTGCACCTGGGGACGCCCGGGGGTAAGGATCGTGCTATATATACACCCTTTAGGGTTCCACCGTTTGTGACTCTCATCTTTTGTAAGCCGTCGTTCGGCGTTGTAACCTCATCCTGATATAGTGAAGATAGTTTGCTGGCTGGCGCCCGTGGTTTTTTCTCTCCTACTTTGGGAGGGTTTTCCACGTTAAATCTCGTGTCTTCTGTGATTGATCTATCGTTCTTCATCGTTTATTTGCCTATCGTTTCCTAACATGTACGAGTTTGATAATTTAGAACAAATGAAATAAAACATTAAATATTACCTTAGTATAAAGGTATTTTAGGCCTGAGCCCAAAGAAAAACAACAGCCTAGTGACTCCACTTTATAGGCGCTAATTAGGGTACAAGCCATGACTCCTCCTAGGACTTACTTAGCTCTATTCTGAAGATGGGACTTGCAATGTGAGTACAAATGTACCCAACAAGGTATAAGCAAAAATGCACATAATGCAAGGATATAAGGAATGGCATAATAGGGTTTATTTTCACGTAAAACCATAGTTCAAACAATTCACTAGTTTAAAGCATATTTCTAAACACGGCCCTGTTCTAAGTCATAATTATGATATCAACCATGCTGCGAACCCATGCAAACCTGCCAGGCTAAACCATTTGAATATCCATCATGATTCCATCCTCTTAGGCTCTTAGCCTGGGAGTAACATTATATTGCTTGGCCTTAACCGTTGCTTTTCATGCTTCGGTGTGTGGGAAGCAGGTGTGGAAGTTGGATACAAGTGCGTGACATCAGCAACAAACTATATTGTCCAATGGACGCTATGACGTGGCCTAGCATCCCACTACTCCACTTTATAGAAACACTAGAATTGGTTTGGTTGAGTAAAATTACCTTGCCATGAAAATTCAAGTAAAAAAGTAAAAAATTGGTTAAGAATTTTAAAGCATGGTGAATGTATAAAAAAATACTCCAGGGCACATTTGAATTTTTCTTTCATGGCTTTTATTGTTTGATATTTTCTTTTTGGTTTTTATAGTTTCTAAAGTTCTACTTAAAAGGTGGTTTTTAATTTTGTGGTGAATTTTTCAGGCGCTACAACCTCTATCACCAAGGACTTCTACTCTTACTAGATTCCAACTCTTTTGCGATATTTCTAAGTTTGAAATTGGACTCCTACTTTAAATTGGACTAGGATTTCCTCACGTTACAATTATTTCAAACTTTTTAATTTTGACCTTTTCTTCAAATTTGACTCTCTTTCCATAAACGCACACCTCCTATGTACACCATATGAAAACCTTGACTTCACGTGCACCGTTCTCTAGTCTGAAACAGCCCGCATGATATCCTTGACTGTTTTGGACCTCAACTCCCTTGAGTTCAGTCCTTGATCTGGTCAGTAGTCGTGCTCCTCTGGCCTCAAGCAACTTGGAACATCAACGAAATCATATTCAGAGCATAAGTTATTCCTAACTTCACTCAAATCAGCACGATAAAGGTCTTTATAAAACTTAAGGAAGTAGGTAGAAATGAATGTTGGAAGGTTATGATTAGTTGATAAGAGAAAAATAATAGAGATATTAAATAGAGACATTAGATAGAGATATTAAATAGGAGATGAGGGGATAGCTGGAGAAATAGCTTTATGCTTCCTGTAATGGTTGTGTGTATCCCTTCTGGTGTAGAGGCCAAAAGTGCCTCCATTATAAGAAAACCAAGAATACTTATGAAAGTCAATACGATTAGTTGAGAGTGTAATCACTAGTGTCATTTTACTGTCACTTACCTCACTCAAAGCTTTAAGAATTTGTCGATCCTTTCCAAAATTAATATGGACTAGGTGTTATATATAATTCAATAAGAGGTTACAAAGCTAGATATTTTCTTCCATAATTTTCTATTTCACCTGAACATACAAATAATATTTGTTTTCCTAGATGAAGACGATGCTCTCTTGTTTTGCAATTGCATCCAAGATTACCATGGCTAATAAGATGAAAAAGATGAGAGATCAACTGAGAAAGATCAAAGAGGGTCATGAGGCTTTTAGACTCACACCTGACTCCACACCATATAATGAGCATCACCATCCTGATCCACGAGAAACAACATCGAAGGTGATTCAATCGTCCATCATTGGGAGAGACAAAGAAAGAAAACAAGTTGTATCTTTGCTATCAGCAAGTGACGAGGAAGACACAGTAATTGTGCCAATCTATGGGTTTGGAGGCATTGGGAAAACAGCTTTAGCCCAACTGGTTTTCAATGACATCCAGTTCAAAGGTTATGACCACAGGGTATGGGTCTATGTGTCCCAGGTATTTGACTTGAAAAAAGTGGGGAACACCATTATTTCTCAGGTGTCAAATGAAGGAAATAAGAATGAATATACCAGGGAGAATATAAACGGACGCCTTTGTGGTCTATTAGAGGATAAGAATACTCTGATTGTTTTGGATGATCTGTGGGAAACAAATGACTTTCATTTAAATGAGTTGAAGCTTATGCTAAATTCAAAAGGCAAAATAAAAGTCTTGGTGACAACACGCAATGAAGATGTTGCAATGAAAATTTGCACAAATAAACCATATAGGCTAAATCCCCTGGACTCTGCCATGTGTTGGAATATAATTAAGCAACGCAGTAATTTTGAAGCTAGAGGTGATAAAGACCAAATCGAACAAGTTGGATGGATCATTGCCAAGAAATGTGGAGGTGTAGCATTAGCAGCCCATGCACTTGGTTTCTTGCTATCTGGAATGGACCTCGTGGAATGGAGAGCACTGAGCAATAGTGATATTTGGACTGAAGCTTTTTCTGATAATTCAGTGTTGCCATCCTTGAAACTAACTTACAAGAATATGTCACCATATTTGAGATTATGCTTTGCCTACTGCGCCATCTTCCCTAAAGGTCACAATATAGCTAAAGCAAATCTGGTCCACCAATGGATTGCTCTTGGTTTTATTGAGCCATCTAAAACATTTTCAGCTGTACAACTTGGTGAGAAGTATATCAGACAACTCGTTGGGATGTCTTTCCTTCAGCGTTCCATGTTGCGCACTGTGAGTTACCATATACCTCAATAGGAAAGCAATGTTTTGCCTGTCTTAATTCAATTATAAAGTACCATGCATTTGTAACTAACTAATTATAAAAAATGAGTCCGTGCACACTCATCTGCAAGACTAACACATTACATGTACGCATATATACCCCAAATAATATGTTAATTGTATTACAAGTAGGGCTTGTATAATTTATCTTGTCAAGTATGTTTATATCTTTTGGGATATTAGGAGCTTTGCCTTTCTAAAATAAGAAATGGAAATGTTAAGAAATTGCTAGAAGTACCGTATAGCCATTAACATAACGACAAAGATCATATTTGCCACATACTTATTATTTACTCTACAGTTCACTGAATTATTACTAAAACTGCAACTAACAAAAAAAAAGCTAGATATCATTAACATTACAAATCAAAGGTAATAGAGTAACTATATTCACAGCAGTGTAAAGGAAATTATAATCAAAAGACCGTGTTGCTTGTTACCTTTAAGGCACCACCTACCCCACATGATAGGTTGGGTGGTTGATCATCATCATCGCCTTAAGTTGAGGGACTTGGCATGCTGGGATGTGGGGTGTATCACTGCCTTACCTCCCTCATGGATGGGGGTTGAGCCCTCGAAAACGTGCACACCAAGGAATTGATGGTCCACTTCGGTGAAATGAGGGCGTGGCATAGCACCGGAGCATGGCATTAGAATAGAGAGGATGAGAGAGTGAAAGCAAATGAATGAAGGGAAAGAGCAGAGGATACAACCCCTGAAAACCTAGCAACTGCGTTGTCTCCCTCCCGCTGCTCCCAGTCTGAAAACGAGATTTGGAGAGAGATATCCCTCCAAACATTTTCCCAAACATTTTTTAAGTAGAAATTACGAGTGTGTTGGGGATTAAGTGCATCTCCGGCTGCTCCTGGTCTGCCACCCCTTCTTCTTCGACGGATCCACTCCAGCACTCCTTCCTGGCACAGGAACATCTTCCTCGCCCCTTCTCTCTGTTCTGCTTCTTGCGTGCCTCTGCTGCTTGTACTCAGTGCTTTGCTGTTATAAAGCCACACAGTTAGTGAAAAGAAGAGGAGTTGGAGATAGTTAGGAGGAGAACCCTATGGCTAGCCTGCAGCATAGCTCCTGCTGCATCGTGATAGCCGCTGGCGCATAAGACATAAGAAGATGATGGAAGGCGAGAGAACTAGAGAAGACAGAGATGGTGGGAGAAAGGGGGTAATTTGGATATTTTTCAGCTCCAAACAGATGCTTACTGCTGTGGCATTTTTTAGGATTCCCACACAAAACTAGTGGCATGAGAGCAATTATCTCATTTCTTTAAGGGGGTTGAATTGTTCCCCAAAAAACCAAGATAAAGATACCCCAGTCAGAAACCATAGCAAGGAAAAAAAAAGAACTGGTAAAACCTATGCAAAGAACAAGATATTGCAATTTTTATATTTATATTTACAATATTTAAGAGATCAAACACAATTCGTATTGATGATTTTGTTAGGTGTGTGTTTTCAATGAACCTGATGGTACTTTACATTTTTGTTCATGTAAGGAACAAGAAGTTTTCACCATGCACGATATGGTTCATGATGTTGCAAGATCGGTCATGGATGAAGAGTTGGTTTTCTTTAATGACACAAAAGTTAGCAGTACCACAGAACAAAAATATTGCCACTATGCATTGCTTGAAAATTATAGCAAGTCATCAAATCTATCAACTATATTGCCTGCCACGTTAAGGGCACTACAGACTTCGAATTGCAGCAAATTGGTGCTCCAAGGTGACGAATTTTCATTCACAAGGTTCTTACGTGTTCTAGATTTAACTGAGTGCTCCATAGGGATTCTCCCAAGCTCTATTGGCAAATTGAAGCAGCTGAGGTTTCTTATTGCTCCAAACATAGGAGATACTGTGTTCCCAAAGAGTATTACTCTGCTCCCAAAACTAAAATACCTTGACCTCCATGGATCTTTTCGACTTTCAGCATTGCAAGGATCAATTAGCAAACATGTTTGTCTGATGCATCTTGACTTATCTGGTTGCTCTAATATCAGAGTTATACAGCCAGAAGCTCTATGCGGCCTCACCAAACTGCAGTTTTTGAACTTATCATGGTGCTCCCTTCTTCAAATACTACCAGAAAATATTGCAAGTATTGGTGAACTACAATATTTAAACTTATCAAACTGCTCCCTTCTCAGCCAGTTACCATCTCATATTGGGAGCCTTACTGAACTACAATATTTGAACTTATCAGGATGTCCGAGACTTGTAAAATTGCCAATGTCGTTTCGCAATCTGACGAATTTGGTACATCTTGACCTATCAGGCTGCTCCGGGGTACAAAATTTCAAACAAGTCTTGGGTGGGCTCACCAAACTGCAGTATTTAAACTTATCAAAGATATTTGGTAGAACCAGAGTGGGTGATAATTGGGATGGTTATCCTGAAACTATCAGTACTCTTAACAATCTTGAGTATCTAGACCTTTCTCGGAATAGCAGGATTGATTATCTACCAAGAAGCCTTGGAAACCTCAAAAAGCTTCAAACATTGGACCTCTCACACTGTCGGTCTCTGGAATCCCTCCCACACAGCATAGAATTAATTGACAGTCTGGAGTTTCTAATAGTTGTGGGGTGCTCAGATCAACTTAAGGAGTATTTGAGAAAATCTCAATTCAAGAATATTCCAATCTCATTACCACACTTCATTGTTCACTCTATTACTGGTGATTCCCGCAGCAACCTTCATATGCTCGAGGATATCAATCCTGTCAGACTTGAAATAGGCTGTCTTGAAAATGTGAAGTCCATAGAAGAAGCACGAGGAATTGAGTTGTCAGAGAAACAAAAACTTTCAACATTGACATTTCATTGGACTTCAGGGACTGACCGACTTTTGGAGGACAAGGATGTTTTGGCAGAACTAATGCCACCAAGAGGTCTGTGGAATTTAAGCATACAAGGTTATGATAGCACAACCTTTCCAATTTGGTTCGTAGGCATCTCCCATCATCTTCCAAGTCTTGTTAAGATTGAGTTGAACGATTTGCACAGATGCAGGCACCTGCCACCACTGGGACAGTTGCCAAATCTGAATGAACTGCATCTCCAACAGATGGACAGTCTCACAAAAATTGATGGTGGTTTCTGTGGCGGTGGCAAAGGCGCATTCCGTAAACTGACAGTCTTCACCTTGAGGGATATGAAACAATTGGAAGAATGGAGCACAACACACAGAAAAGTTGGTGAGGATAGCATAGAGATAGGGTTCATGTTCCCTATGCTAGTTACACTGTCAATAAAGCTTTGTCCAATGCTTAGACTGAAACCATGCCCACCTATGTTTCGCAACTGGCTCATATCAGAGAGCGACAAGGTTATATCTTCATGGGGTGAGATCAGGCACCAACCTGCAGCCAGTGTCAGCCATTCCTCCTCTTCTTCTCCCCACACCAAGTTGGAGATCGAAGGAGGTGGGGTTGCAGCGGACGAGTGGAGGTTGCTTCACCACCTCCCCACCCTCCAAGAGCTGGAGATCTCCTGGTGTAAAAATCTTTTGCATCTTCCAGACGCCATCCGACATCTTCCTTCCCTCTGTTTGCTAACTTTGACCTGCTGTGAGGCCATACCGGCGCTGCCAGAGTGGCTGTGTGAAATGACCAGCCTTCAGAGCATCAGGATTTGGGGGTGCGAGGGCATCAAGTCCTTGCCGCAGTGTATACAGAA
The DNA here is from genome assembly GCA_000573905.2 of Oryza punctata. Classification (NCBI taxonomy): domain Eukaryota; kingdom Viridiplantae; phylum Streptophyta; class Magnoliopsida; order Poales; family Poaceae; genus Oryza; species Oryza punctata. The sequence goes on from CM002495.2 coordinate 8,879,524, forward strand.
ACTAACCAATCTGCACACCCTCAAGATTGACCAGAATCGTTACCTGGGGCGCTGGTGTCTGTCCAGGGAGAAAGGGGAGCTTGCCCACATCAGAAATGTCGTAAGAGCACAAATTTTCTATCCTATCCGAATTCCTAATCCGTATTTTCACTACATATATATATACTTGTATACTCCTTAATTGTTTCATATCACATCAAACAAAGTTGAAAATGCGTTTGCTAAGCAGTGCTGTCTTATGCTTAGGATGTCGACACGGGTTTAACGGAGGCTCTGATGAAGATTTTCGCTGAAGATTTCATGCCTACCGACTCTTCAGAGTAGTTGTTCTTTTTGGTCGAAAGTATGTAACAGGCAAGTCTACAGTAACCTGGTGTTGTTCCATTTATGTACACTCGATTTCATAATTTCGACATGATTCACTGTTATCAATTGATGCCACTCTGTATAAGATTTATGCATGTTTTCCTATTAAAACCAATTAGAAGGCATGAACTATGATGATAACTGCGTGTCTCTTTCTTCCAAGACCTGTCGTGTTTGTGTCGTGGTCGGCATTACCTACCAGGGGCACCCCAAACGCATGAGGTGGCACCACACAGTAGCCAGTGGCCAGTAGTGCTAGTTATCAATTAAATTTGTTGCATTAGTTTGGATCCTTTTGAATGTTTTATTACATCCTATTGTTAGGCGCTAGTAATTTCAAAATCACATGAGTAATAAATAGATAAAGAAAGGATATAAATCTCTCTCTTTTTGTACATTCTCTTCTTCCTCCTGCAACCTTCCCCCCTGCACATGTTCCTGCTATCCGCACTACAGTCTACATATATGCAATTTTCACCAACAATGACCAAGTAATAATAACCCAAGGATTCATAACTACCATCCGTGATTACCAAGTCACAAACCGTGCACAAATAAACCTGGTCGTTTTATAGTCCCCAATTGTACAAGTTGTTATGTTACTTCTTTTAATCTCAGGGCTTGTTCGGTTAATCCCTAACCATTGCTGGGCTTGTTGGGAAGGATTTACTGAACAAGCCTAAACAGGAATAGTTAAGTATACAGAAAATTTGATTTGCTTTAACTTGCACTGTTGGAAACTTAAGTGTATAACACCCACCTGGAAATTTTAGTCCTCAATATTTTTCCAGGTATATCCCCTCAGTTTTGTGATTTGAATTCTTTCCTCTTTGACTCTGCTCGTGTATCTACCATAAGCTTTATACGTCCATGGCTCCTACATGGTTTTCTTGGCAATACTATGGTGCTCCTTACATAATAGAGGCCATTTCTGCCATAAAATAGTTGTTGGGCATGCTTGACAATAAGCAATAATTTCTGTTTACATAACAGTGCAAATTAATCCTTCCATCTCTTGCCAATGTTTATTTTTTGTTTGTGAATGAACAGTCATCTCAAGCTCAGAGTTTGGTACATGACAGATCCCAAAAAGAACAGCCTGTGAATCAAATGATTATGTAGATTGTGGTATTGATCATGATTATCTTTGGGACTGTGGTTGTGATATTGATGATGCTATGCTTCGTTGAAATTACATTCTTGGCATGCATTCAACTATGTTGAAACTTTAAGAGCCAATTATCTAGACGCTTTCATTTTAGACTGATGGCTTAGAGTCCCATAAATTAGGAATTTATGCTGTATTAAGTCGATTCTTTGGTCATTTATATGAAAAATGGGTACTAGGAAGTGCACAGTAAGTAGTGCGAAATTCTTGTTCCTAATGCAATATTAATTAATTTCTTGCTCAAAACTTGAGCCAATGTTGGTGGTGTCAAGCACAACTAAGATAAATGTCTGACTGCATTACTCAAAATTGCATAAAGAAAACGTAGAAAATCCTTTTTACCGACGTCAAGAAAGCGAGATGGTTATAATCACTCTCAACTATTACTGTGGTTGATATAAGAAAAAAAGAAAAACAAATCGTTAGAATAGGTGTCCGAATATATGAGTTACGTTTGTTTACAGTTGAATTTGAAGTTATAATTATGGTATAGGGTATAGATTTAATTTCTAACTCTAATATCCTACGCCATGAGATCCTCCTCTACCACGAGTTAATATCTGCAAACCCGACTATTTAAATATAGAGGAGGATCTCGTGGTGAAGGCAAACAAACAGCGGTGCAGGGCAGAGAGGTTGGTAGCAGGCCAATCATACTACGGTGGTAGAGTAGACAACAAAATCAGAAGAACAACATTTGGGTAAGACCGATTGGGTTCATGCTTTGTGGCCGGTGTGTCAACAATGTTGACTCAACATGCGGTGCGAGTGGTGGATGAGGGTGTGCATTTGCAGATGACTCGCGGCTTCCAAATCGGTAAGGACGTGGATCGATTCGGAGTAGGTGTGCACACAAGGTTCTGAAGCTGAAATTGGAAGGATGCGATTGGATGTGATCTAGTTGGTTTGGGTAGGGTAAATACGAGTAAGCGCCATTTTTCTCGAGCTCACCCTCCACCTAGCTGTCGCCGCTCTCTACTACTGCTAGAAAGGAAGAGGTCGGGCCCCTCCACCGCCTCCCGGGCCTACCATGCCGCCGGTGACGCGTGCGAGGAGGAAGATTGATAGCAAATTAAAAAAAGGAACATTCATAATTGTGCATACAGTTGATCTCGAAGAAAACTGAACAAAATCACCTTCAAGTTAGTGAGATGTCCATGCTATAGCCAATTGTAATTCTGAATTGGAACGTGCACACATGCAAAAAAGAGTTATAAGAGGCTAATCTAAAAGGTATTATAGATCAGACATAATTTGAAACAAAGTAGAATGGATTTGTCCTGAGTATAAACTTGGACGCAGGGCCTCGTATCCGGAAATTTACCCTAATTAAAGACTTCGATCTATACAATCTGGCCTTGGTGCAACCTAAGCAAGTTAAAAATACATAATCCAAACAAATTTTCAGCACAAAGCTTTGGATGAACCGAAAACTGCGGGGATCTATACCTCGTACTTTAGATACATATATGTGAATTTTTTAAGTACCCACATTTTAACGGGAGAAAGACCAGGTCATCAAAGCTTATTTTGCATCATAGTCCATCTCCTGATCTGCACCCAAAAGATTGATATATTGAACTCATAATTAGCGTAATCCATGCGTGAACCAAAACAAAACATTAGCAGTAAACATGAGGACCATAGAAATTCAAGAGTAGGGAGAGGGGGAGATCAGGTAAATAATTACCTGTGATTGCCGACAATGATTGATTAAACAGAGTTGAACAAAGAAACTACTATGCCAATAGGGTTGAACTGTAGGCTACGTTGCTCAGAGTACACCAGCCCCTGAAGTATCTTGTGGAGCAACTTTGCGCAGGATGTAGCAAGCCTACAGAAGAAACACCATGGCAAGATGGCTCAAAAAATATGCAGACAAATGTAACAAATAGTTTCATAAAATAAAGTAAAATTCTATGAGAAGTGGTCTGTTTTACCTTATAGTGCAGCGCCGAATACTTTTATTGGCTAAACAGACGGTTGGATTTTTTTTCCGTAACAAATATTATACATTTTTATTGAACTAAGAAAATTTTGATATTTGATGGATAATTTCAGAAAGAATCCAAAACCAATATGTAGCATAAATAGTGGTTAATGAGAACAATTTCAATAAACATACCTGATGGGAGGTTTGGAAAATCTGAGATGAAGAAGTAGGCGAGTAAAAATTTTGAACAGGGGATAATCAAATTCGTACGCATCACTTCAACGGCGATCGGTGGCACACCTGTTCTGTGCTTGATCAAATTAGTTGATGCGATTGCATCCTAGGCTACGTTCAAATAAATTATATCATGGTGGAAATAATGAAAAAAAATAAAAAAGATACACAGCCCAAAATTTCAGAAACCACTTTGGAAAGAACAATTGAATTCTCGTTTATTCTCTCATAGGGGAAAAGGCAAATGAATCTGCAACTTGATAGAAAAACAGTAGATAAATATCATTGTGTTTACGGAAGAGAAGCGGCCAAGTAGGTAGAACATCACTCGAGCCAGCTGCGTGTTGTCAATATGAACAATGAAAAATGAGAAGAAAAAAAAGTGACATGCGAGAGATTCATTGAGCGATCTTCTGATCGATTTATAAAGATGAAACAACTGTTCGAAGCTCTCAAACATATGCAAAATCAATTGATCGAGGTGAGGTGCTGATTACAACAGATCGTGGTTGGAGAAGACAATCACGAAAGGTCTTCAAGACCAGATGATAAAGCCAGGATGACATGCTCTTTAGTAACCCACGCCTGTTTCCGCTTTTGCGTGCATCACCTGAAGGAGCCATGAGCCCATGACGGCACAACTGAATTGTTGCTTTGCTTTGTGGTTAGGGCGTTGGCCTTACTCCCTGGCGGGTGGAGCAGAAGCGGGCGTTGCTAATGAGCGGGTGATCGCTGTGACCGGTCACCCGTCCTTCCCTACGTATCCTCCCCTTCTTCTCTAGCTTCTTTACCATATTTTAAAAAAAAACAAATTAGAAAAAAATAAAAATATAGAAAATAAATCTAATATCATTATTCATGTGTATAAACTTTATACTTATATATATATTATACAGTAAATTTTTAACATATAAATTTTATGTATAGAAATATTCTATGAAAAAATATTTGAATCCGAATATGAATTTAAATCGGGTATATAAACTTTTAACTTATAAACTTTAAATTCATAAACATTAGATGTGTACACTTGAGATGTATGAATTTTAGGTGTATAAACTTACTAAAACAGGAAAAATAAATAATGTGGTGCTCGAGGAGGGACTAATCGAGCGATCACTCGCTGGTTAGGATTTTTGAGCAGAAGGGGCGTAGGGCGCTAGCAGCTGTCGAAGTCTGCGGTCGCAGTGGCTGGCAGCGCGGCTCTAGGGTTTTTATTTTCGGCCTTTGGGCCTTCGTCTTTAGGGGATTGGCCTGGATACGTGAGCAATAGACAGTAGTGCAGATCAGCCCTTAAGATCTGATCGAACGGTTGACATTATTTGAGATGACGTGGCTCAACCACAGCTCAAGAAATTGGTAATATACAGGATTCTACTGTGAGGTTGTTCGGTAGGCTGAGGCTGCGTTTGCGGCACTATTCATAATGATTGCGTAGCGGCCGTAAACTTGCACCCCAACCAAGTAGCTACAGCCCCTACGTAACTATCCCCATCTGGAAATATTTATCGTTGATACCGTTACAATCAGTGGTCCTATTTGTGTCAAATATTTTTTTTACTGGACGGAGTATTTTCGAAATGGTGTTAATTGGGCGTACACAATCTGCATTTCACATATACTCCCTCCATTCCATTCCAAAATATAAGTATTTTGGATTTCAACACAATCTTCGATATGCTATTTTGATCAATAATATCTATAAAAGTAAGATATTTTAAATAAAAAAAAGTTATATATTATTATGATAGTTTGTTTAATGATAAATTTAGTAACATCAATTTTACATGATTTGATCTTTTTTCTACTAATAATTAAAATTAAAAATGTTTGACTTAATACTATACTAAAAATGTTTATATTTTAGGATGGAGGGAGCACCATCGTACGTGAGATCGAGTATTCTCTGGATATGTCTGGAAATTGTGAGAGATAGATCTCCCATGCTTGAAAATTTTGGGAGGCAACAAATGCTTCAAAAAAAAACACTTGACACACGCACACACATTAACCACTAAACACGCAGATGGACATCGAATCTACTCCTAATTTAGACATGCCTACCTGGGCACAACACAACAACAGTAAAAATGTTCATCGTGTCCTTTATTTTTTTTACTGCACGTATTATAGTATATTAGATTCCGTAAGGAACCTGTGTTCACACACACCCTCCAAATAAAAAGGTAAAAAGAAACAAAAGAGGAAAGGGTGAGCACATGGACATGGGACTACTACTACAGTAGTGTGCAATTTTAGAAGCGTACGTAAGCTTCTAGAAGAATCCTGGTTGGTGGGTGCACTCGTGGTCTCGTGCCCTGCCTTGTTGTCATGCGACTGATGACTACATTCGCTGCATCAGTGAGGAGGAATAATCAAGCATGAAGCTAGTACTACTCCACATGATGGGTACGCCACCGCTTGCTCACATGTACTTCTTGCCCGTTTTCTTCATTGCGCATACGGTACTACTACATACTACCTCTGTCGTTTGTTTTTTTTCATAATCAAAATTTATTAACTTTGATTAAAATTATAGAAAAAATTAGCAACATCTAAAATATTAAATTAATTTTATTTAATCTGACACTGAATATATTTTGATGATATATTTGGTTTTGGTTGAAAATACTGATATATTTTCTATAAATTTAATCAAGCATTTAAACTTTGACTATAAAAAGTTAAACGATTTATATAATATGAAACGGAGATGGTATGTTTTTTTCTTTTCATTCAACGTTAGTTAGTTTAAAATTTAATTAACGAACGTCAATAAGTAAAAGCAGAGGGGTGGAGTAGTATATAGATTAAGGACAAAACCTGCTATCAAGTATCAAGTGGCCTCGCACTTACTAATACAGTCATGGCGTGTACACCACCGATAAAGTTAGAACGACGTGGCTCGTTTTATTTGGTTTTGGTATGTAAGTTTGACCACTTTATTCTGTTAGAATACCAAAATTTTAATATTGTAAAAGTAATTGTAATGAGAAATCTACCCATACAAGATTTTTTTTGCTTTCAAACTTTTTAAGACTTACGAGGATTAAACTTTCAATAGTTTGATCAAATAAAGGAAACAATATTATGTATTTAAAATATGAAATGACTAAATTTTTGAAAAATATTTTTTAGTTGGTTAATGGTGGGAATTAAAAATGATTAAGATCTACTTTAAATATGAGTAAATTTTGTAAAACTACATATAGACCAAACTATCATAAAACTATATATCACAAAACTATACATTTAAACTCTGTAGATACATATTTTATCTTAATTTTTATTAGCATATTTTTTAAATTGCTAAATGGTGTAGTTTGTGTGAAAACTTTCTATATATATAGAAGTTACTTTAAAATATCAATAGATCAACTTTTCAAGTTTAAAATAATTATAACTCAATTTGTACTTTTCTTTTGATAATTTCAATATTAAATATATAGGTTTACGATAGTTTTTAATAACATGATGCTTGCCTTTAAAAAGCTATAGTTTTAGGTACTAAATCTATATCTATAGTTTTCTGGTAGTTTGGTAAAAATATCTATAGTTTTTAAAACATACATGCATATCTTCTTTGAGTATCAATTCAATAGAGAGTGTTGGCAAATATTGAACATTAACGTAGAAAGTTTACATGTACATATAGTACAAAGTTCGTATTTATACATATATCTATTCGTGTGTACGGACACGTGTGGTCGCGCTGGAAGGGGGACGCACACCTAGGCACTAATTAGGAATTTCGAGTCGATGACCCAGAACGTAAAGCAGGAGCCACCGACCGATTCAACCATCAGCAGCCTAATGGAAAATTATTCCTAATTTGACATTGCTCCGTGCAGATTTGCGCTATTTGATTTCTTACTAACGAAATTATGAATGGGATAACCTTTTTCTTAGGGTGCGTTCTCGAGAGATGATGGACAAAACTATAACTATTCGATAGCACAAAAGAACAATTTAAATATGGTAGATTAATTTTTAAAAGTTTTCAAAGAAATGCCAACAAAACTTAGAAACTAAAATCATAAGAAAAAAAAGTAGGTATACAGACCACAGAAATACATTTTCCTCGAAGTAATTAATAAACCCCAAAAATACAAATGTAAAATATAGTATCCGTTTCAAATTAAATAAAACCTAATATCTCGGGAACGGAAAAACTTTACTTGTGAGAATATAAAACTACATTGTCCCTCTTTAAAAATAGAGTAAATTTCAAAAGACTATTACCAACTATGCCGAAACAATTATTTTACTGCAACTTTAGCTAGTAATTTCCGGTTGGTATTACCAACCAGGATTAAAGATGTTTTGGGGACTTGGACTTTTAGAACGACACTACAAACATCTCTTCTTCTCATTCTATCAAGCTAGGAATAGGCCATGGTACCTTTCTGTTTATTGGCTTTACCTTTTAGAAAGAATCCTCCTAGGGTTGCCGAATCTGTATAAAACTAGTGTTGGGGGCTCTGCCGCCCTGCCTTTCGATCGATACACAGTTGAGGAGGCCGATCACGAACGTGAAAAGAAAGTCTGAATTTTCCACGGAAGCCGGCTCAAAATATTTGATCTAGTCGCTTCTGGCGAAGCAGCGAGTTCATGAGCAAGTGAATGAACGAGCTGCGAGTGAAGTGCAACAGTCGTAAGTAAGGCTCGCCGTAGAAAAAACAGGGAGGATGGTTGTAGCTGTCATCAACCCGAAGCGGGGCCAAGGAGAATCAGAGCAGGTAAGGAAACAGGCACTAGGTGTGGCACAAGCCCATGAATCACCCCATTTGATTTAGCTGTTTCCAGTATGTTAGCTAAAGCATCCATCTTTAGTACTGGTTCGTAAGATAACCGAGAAATTTATGATTTTAACCTATCAAAAAAAGATTGGTTCTCTAGTAGTGATATCAAATGTTACCCTGAGATTGCCTACAAGACAATTTGTTACAAATACTCCCTACTGATTTATTTTGGTTTGAGATTTCCTCCAATTGTCCACTCGCCTATTCTCATAGCCATAAACCCCAACGGATAATATAACTATAGAGACATGATTGTTACTCATATCGACCAGGCACGATGACACTACTATGGGAATCCCCGCTAATGGTATCTAGTATGTCGTTGGACGGTGGTACTCACGAGTGTTCGCTCTTGTACATTGGGGTTGCTAGAAGGTGAGCTATTATGCTTGTCTTATAGGGTCCAAGTAACTATTACTAAGTTATGTACTTACTAGTTCAATCCAAAATCGTAAACTGATGGAGAAAGGTGGACAATTTACTTTATATTCCATCACTCCCCCTCAAGCAAGGGCTCCTCAAGCCTTTAGCGTAGAATAAAAGTGGGCTGCAATTTTTATTTAACTGTGTGTTAGCTAGGATTTAAACTCAAGACCTCTTACTCTAATACCATGCTAAGTTGCATGCACGGACTAATTCAAACCAAAAGTTTAAGCTAATGGAGAAAGGTGGGCAACTTACTTTATATTCCAAAAGTAACAGTGACATGTTTATTTATTGGATTCAAGATGAGAAAGATGAGCTAACACTAGTACAGAACATGTTATATGTAACGATCTTTCTCATACCTGGGGTTACAGACTATCACAGCATCGTCATCTCTAATGGGCTAACATAAACACCGACAAAGATATAATCATACAAACATTACCCATACACATGTATTTCGAGCCCATCACCGATGAGACCTATCGGTGACGGGCCTATGTTTTGGGCCCGAATTATCTTTATAATCTTTGTTGGGCCCGAAACATAGGCTCGTCACCGATAGGCCTTATCGGTGATGCGCTCTAATCAAGACCCGATAAAGATGATATTTAGTCCCGTCACCGATGGTTGTTACCGGTGACGGGCACGATATTAGGCCCGATAAAGATAACTAGATACTCGTCACCAATGTCCGTTCGTTATAAATACTCGAGCCACCTAAGGAATGGTTATCCCACTGTTCACTATTTTGGTGGGAGGTGTAGGGGTGAATTTTTGTCTGTTTTTTCAAAGAAAAACAGAAAATTCAAAAAAGTAATTGAAAAATAGTAAACAATTCCCATAAATTTAGTAGTACTTATCTTACAGAATGTCTATCTAACATTTCTTCATTTTTGCAGCAATGGATCGAAAACGGTGGATGTACAAGACTCTGCGATATACCACATAGTATAGAAGTGACGTTTCAAATTTTATAAATATCGCAAAGGAAGACAGGAAAAGAAGAGACAACGATTACATTACTTGTCCATGTGATGATTGTAGAAATGAGATAATGCTTGATAGCAGAGTGGATGTACACGCTCATATAATACGTCGAGGATTCAGGAAGGGATACACATATTGAACAAAGCATGGAGAGCAAGAATCAGTTGACGATGTTGTAGCTGCATCCAGTAGTGGAGCACAAAATCAAGAAGATGATGAAGCTAAAGGCAAATAGTGGATGGATAGACAAGAGTTCCACAGACCTTTTGGGAATATTGAAAACCACACTTCCTGAGGAGAATACATTGCCCGAGACGACATATGAAGCAAAGCAAGTTTTGTATCCCCTAGGGTAAGAGATCCGTAGAATCCACACTGTCTCTTGTAGATTTGAGGATATGCCCATATACAAATACAGATAAACCCACACATCTATGACGAAATATATATATATATATATATTAAGATATGTGATGAAGCTTGACTGCACCACAAATTGCTCTCTATGGACATGAAACCATATTACCAGCCGTACTTTACTACTCCTAAATGCTACTACATAAAAAACGAATGCACCTGTACTCTATGAAAACAAAAGAAGCAATGTCCGGTGATTTTTTATAAATATTATTATTTCAATGGAAAATTGTAAAAATATAGGTCGGCAGGCAGGGCAGGTATTGAACGGGCCTTAATACAATTTAGCTATGAGCATGGCCCATTCATATAGCCTATCGAACAACCGTAGAATGGTTGTGTTGACGTTTTTTAAGTACCAAATCCAATCGTCAATTCGCGCATAAAAGCAAATGAAAGAATATAAAATGAAATACCAAACTTAGAGATAGTGGTTATTACTAACCATTTTCACAAGTCTTGGTGAATATTTGTATATAATAGGTGAATTATGGACGAAAACCACTTGCAATATGACAAAATACACCTCCGGACAATCGGACGCAATTACACGGATTGGAGACCCCACATATCAATCAAAACCATCTAGAATTGAACCCAACCAAAGTACAACATGTTGAGGGCCCACCAGGCAGCCTCCTAGCCGAAGGAATGGCCGGGAGGTGGGCCAAAAGTTCAACCGAACCAGTAGATCGCCTGAACCGGCATTGGCCCCTCTTGCCATCTGCTTCCACGTGTACGCTCCTGATGACTATCCAATGACAATTATGCGTGGTTCCCGGACTTAACCGACCTTCAAACCATCATTACAACACTATATAAGGAGGAGAAACTCTCACTCTCAAACACACAACTCACTTTGATATTTAGACTACTCTCTAATAGAGTTAGAAAATGGGTAGAGAGTGATTGGAAGCTTCGAAAGGACTGCTCCAGTTATCGAAGTTCTCTTCGGGGAAGTTCCGAAGGAGTGCCGAAGATGTCGACACTCACTCCAGTGGAGTCTCGGAGGAGTGACGGAGTTGTCAGCAGTCTCTCCTTCGACTTGTACCTCAGCTGATGCTTTCTTCAATAAAGTAAGTATTCAAGATTTCCTATAGTATTTACTTTTCTTATTTAAGTAAGACAGCTTCTCATCATTGCGTGTTCGTCTCTTAGTATTTATATTGAATGCTCTAGTACTAAGACCCCAGATAGAAATGAAGTTCTTAACCGAGACTAGAGTAGTAGTCGATAACGTAGACATGATGCCTCAGTTAGAGGTTACCTTTGTTTGTTGTGCGCTCCACGGAATGTGAGTTAGTTGGCAGGTGGTGAAAGTCATGTTCATCCTTCGCATTCCTCCACGTTCAGGTACAACATAGAGCTACAAACCGGACTCAGCCTGGCAGATTATGAGAGAGACGGTGCCCAAAACAACTGATAGAGTTGTACCTTAACTTAATTAAGATAATTAACCCATAGAAATCCCCTCTATCGTAAGCCTACCATTTAGTTGTTGTCCTTTGTTGAATCCTGTTCTTAGATTCTACCCACATGTTCTCTGTTATTCGATACCCTTAGAATACTCTAGATGGAGTACTACATCGGTATCCGTACGCTTGCGAATTTATCTGTGACCGTAACAAATACCAACAGGTTATTCGATAGGATTGCTACCCTTAATTAAAAAACTTAAAAGTGCATGCATGCACTAGCGTATAGTGGCATATCAAACAACCCTAGTTCGATGTCTCCTACCCGGGTACTGCAGTAAGGTATTTGCATGCATCACAAGTTTCAATAAATTGTTACCTCACCAACCCTGTCGGGTACCTATCGAACTTTAGTTGTTCGATAGGGTGCTAAATTTACGATTTTAGTTAGCTGACCTATATTTTTGTAATTTTCCATTTAAATTGTATTATTTCTAAGAACATTCATGCCCAACAGTGTTTGGGGTCATTGGGCTTTGTCCCAGTTGTAACACTGCACCTGATGATGAAGGCAGAGACAGCACCACGCTCGGCGGTGGAGGTGTACAATCGACGACGGAGGGGGGAGGGCCACGTCCGGTGGCAGCGGGGACGCCGACAGTGCCATGCCTGACGCTCGAGCCCCGGACGTCCGACAGCGGTGGGGGAGCCTGGGCAGCTTGTAGGGGGCGTCAAATGGGGAACAAGATCTATCCGGCTCACACGGTCGGTGGTCACCCTAGATCTGTACTGCTCTGCGATTTCAAGTGAACCAGGTATCCAAGATGTATCCAGGTACCTCTGCAGCTAACCACCGGTGCTGGCCACCACGCCCGGCCCTCCACCGCCGGCATAGGGCCTCCCTCGTTGTCAGCACAGTCCGCCGCCGCCACCACTTGCGCCTTCCTCGCTCCTATCTCCTCTCTCCCTTCCTATGGAGTATGCTTGGTGCCTTGTAAACGGTGGAAGCCGAACACCGAACCGAACTAGATCGGCTTGTTCGGCTCGGTTTATTGTTTTTCACTGGATAATTCGGTTGCCATGTCTTCCCAATCGAACGTATACGTGAGTCGTTTCACGTATTTTAGGCAGCATAGAAAAAGTCGACTGTACCAGTTGACTATACGGCCGATTATACGGAATCGGTAACAAAACCGACGATACTTGTAGTTCGGAACGTTATCGGTTACTTGAACGGAAAAACGGCCAATTTGTCCGTTACATTACCTAATTAGTGATTAATCATCCGAGTCCAACATTGTAATGTAATGTAGCTCCAAACATATCGGAAGGAAGCAGCTACACACAAGACCAGATTTTCTGCTAGCCCTCCTCTGCCACAGAAGATCCCACCCCCAACCAACCTGCATCATCCTCATCGTCGTCATCAAAGAAGAGACCCAACGTGTAAGCGTCATCAACCCTCCCACCATCTTCTCCCACTTTTCATTCCAATTCCATTTCCACCTCCCTCATTCCCGTTTCCTCGGCGGCTGCGTTTGCGTTTCCCATTCCCAAACTCACCTGCTCCTCCCTCCCTCCCTGTTCGGATTCCTGCCTCCTCCTCGTGGCATCCATCAGCGTCGAATCGGGGGATTGCACGGCAGCGGCGGCGGCATCGCTGTCGAGGGGGAGGAGGAGTCGCGGTTTCGGCTCCGCGGTTTGGAGACTTTGGAGAGTTTGATTCGGTCTCTCTCCTTTTCTTCTTTGGCCTTTTAATCCAGTGAGTATATTCATAACCCCGTCTTGGTTCGCTGCATGTTCGATTTTTTTTTCTCATCCTTTTTATTCGGATTCGATTAGGAAATTGCTTGTTCTGTTTCTTGGTCTACTCTTTGCCGCCGCCGGAGAGGTGGACGCGGCTACCCGTCGACGCTGCGGCGGTGTGGCTCCGGCGCCGGTTCGCTTCCCGTAGAGAATCGCGCGGCGGCAGGATCCAGGAAGGCCGCCGCCGGGAAGCAGGCAGTCTTCTCTTCCGCGTCCCGGATTTTCCGGCTCAGGTGAGGACGGTGGCTGTGCAAAGGCTGCATCTTTCATGGGAAATTCGCTGCTTTTCTTGTACTGGGAAGAAAAATCATGTGTCTTCTCCTGGGTTGTTTTTGGTTTCCTCGTCCGCTCCCAAATTTATGGACCATGGAATTCCTCGATCTTTGTTCTTCTTTTGCTATATTGGGACTTGAGCATGCGCGCATTCAAATTGTTTTGCTTCGACCAGAGATTTCGAGCCGCGGAAAAGCTCCAATCTTGAGACGCGCCATCGCCTCATCGGAAAATCGTGGCTAGTAACAGGATTCCAATAACCTTGGAGCTTCTAACCTTCAGCTCGCTGTCCTAAAATTTGTTGATATCCCGCTTTCTATTTGGCGAGTTAGGGCAAAATATTCCATGTTTCTGTCAATTTTGTTGTTCGATTGAAGGATATGTGATGATTCTCCCAGTAAAGTTTTGGCTTACTTTTTTTATTAGTTGAATTTGATTGGTGGGTATTGGGCAGCTCATGTGTAGTGGTGTTGTCTCATTTCATTATTGGCCACTCGTTCCTATCACTTTCCCGGTAGCCTTACATGCTTACAGATTCCAAAGCACATGCTCCCTCCCCCATTACTTTACTTTATTTGTTTGCTTTGAGGTTTCCCTGTTTATGCTATTACATGAATCATGTGTGTTTCATCACATGGTCAGTACTGTCATATTCTTGGAGATGTCCTCATTATGGTTTCTTTAATATGTTCTTGTTTTGCTATGTTTGTAGCTTCGAGAAAATTACTTGCTGAGCTTTGCCTAGAAAGTTAAACAAATAAAGGAATATGAGATCAGTAGTTCGGTCACTTCGCCAGCTTCGGCGATTCGGCCAGCTCCATGCAGAGAGACACTCATCAATGAATAGATTGATCAGGCAGCAGAATGCTCTAGTGCTGTGCAGTTCAGCTTCCAGTTCAATGAGCACATTATATCGTAATAGTGAAATTGGCAGATATGTGAGCCCAAGTGTGGAATTACTGAGGTCCAGCTTTTCCACTGTGGCAGCTGATTCAATCAAAGGTACATTCTTGGACTCGTTTGTCTTCTGGTAGCGGCATTTCATTCAATATATTTTCTTTCCCAATTTGTTTCAGATGTTGCAAGAGGTGGTCCGATGGTGGAATATGAAAGGAGAATAGCATCAGGGGAACTTGTGGATGGTGATAACTTTCAGGTTGTTGCACCGGTCCTGAATGTTTCCCTTTTTTCTTGTCTAACTTTATAATGTTTGGCGTAAGATTTTCTTGCCATTTTTCCTCATTATACAGATTGACACTATTCAACATTTACAAAGGCTCTATGAGGAGCTGGTTGACAATGAAGAAGCTTGCCAACTAGATAGATACCAGTCGTCGGAGAAATCTGGAAGGTAAGTGCAGTTAGAAAACACGGAGTTCTCATAGTTTACCTGGTAGTGAATGCTCCTAAGTCCTAAACCTTATTATCACTGTTTGGCAGGCGTAGATGGCTATGGTCCCGCCTCATTACCCAGCCTTCTACCTATTCTCCGGTGAAGGGGCTGTATATGTATGGAGGTGTTGGTACTGGGAAGACAATGCTTATGGACTTGTTCTATGAGCAATTGTAAGTACCTCAACCTAGAATCTGTAGACTTTGTTAGTGCATCCTTGAGAAGTTGAGATATAGGAGTTATGTTTCATACTGCAGATAATAGATAAAACTTGTCCACAGATTGCTTATTAGTAATGCATCAGTGTGCAAGTATGTGTAATGCTCTTCGATGAAATGAAAACTCTGGTGCAAAATAGCTCATACAGGATTTGCATGGCAATTATGCAGTCCTCAGTGACCTATTTCCATATATAATATAATCCATATATAATCATATAGAGAACTGCGTACAGAAACAAGTAAACGCGTATGCCTCTCTACTTTTTACTTGTTTACTATGATCCATATATAATCTGCCTTCATGGAGAAGCATACAATGGATAAGTATTGAAATTTGATATGGTGAAAATTTTCAAAATACAGATGGCATGTTGCTTTACAGAATAGAAGAAACTTCATCAGTGGTTCATGTACTGTTACATAATGCTAAAATAGTAAAAAAAAAAAATCTCTATCTATGGAATTTTCTTGAGTTATTCATTTGGACATTGTCTAGTATGAAGGGTTTAGGCTATTGGCACTGTCTTAGCCACTATGGAATATTATTAATGGACATTCATGTGAATTCTTCCCCAATATGGAATTGATAAATTTTCAAATAAAAGTTTCCCTTGCTTATATCCCTAAAATTCGAGTTCCAGTTTTAATGAAGTCAAAATAATTCATGTCGACCAAACCAACAATAACTAGCTCAAAGCCTTGTCAGTATCTTAACACATGGGTTATGCTAATAAATTGGCTTGAAATCATTCTTCTTAGTTACTAAGATAATGAGAGAATTATTAAGAGCTACACCTGGTTGAACTGAAACTCTTGGATTATTAATTGAAAACCAATGAATCTTAGAATTTATTACATAACACGTAGGAATTTCTTGATTATATTCCAGCATTCTTTGGAAGAAATGCACTAAATCCCTCGGTCAAGAGCTTTGTTCATTCTGGGATTTCCAGCATAAAAGGACACTAAATGGAGTAAACATAAACAGGTCTCTTAAATATTTTGGCTCTTGCTTTGCAGTTGTTTAGAAATAAGTAGGAAACATCAAGTAGTATCTTGGCCAGTCCAATCTCTGCAGCCCTATTTGCTAGATTGGAGCCTACAGTGATCGTGATGATTTAATATTAAATTAAAATAACCATATTTCTCCCTCTTGAAGGAAAGTACCTAGAAAAAACCATGTCGTGTCTTCCTTTTGTCTTCTTATGAAATAGTGGTGTTTGCATCAAAACAATTTCGCTTTGTGGTAAAAGAAACATAAAATTACTTTTTCATACTTAATTGGTTTTTTTTGGGGGCAGGCCAGCTAATTGGAGAAAGAAGCGCATTCACTTTCACGATTTCATGTTAAATGTACATAGTCGTCTTCAGGTACTTATGTGGATATAATATGCATAACTGGCTTTCTCAGTTTTAGTCAGGCATATATTATTGGACATTCATCTATGTACAGATGCATAAAGGTGTTTCAGATCCCCTTGAGGTGGTGGCAGCTGAGATTTCCGATGAGGCCATCATATTATGTCTTGATGAGTTTATGGTATGTGTATGCTAGTCAAAATATTGGATTGATAAGTATGTGTCTTGTTAACAAATTCAAGGCATTGTACAGGTAACTGATGTTGCTGATGCTATGATATTGAACCGGCTATTCAGACATTTGTTCAGCAAAGGCGTTGTATGTGATTTGTTTTTCACTCTCTTATTCCACTTAAGCAACTTGCAACAGTACCATAGCATTTCATATTAATTATCTTGCATGATGATTTTTTTGCTCAGATTCTTGTTTCAACGTCTAATCGTGCTCCGGATCAGCTTTACGAGGGTGGTTTGCAGCGAGACCTTTTCTTACCTTTCATTGACACGTTGAAAGTATGAGTTAGTTTCACGATTTTTACTGTCAAATCAATTTTAATGTGCTAGTTTACTGGACTTAACTTTGTAAACCATTGCAGGAAAGGTGCATTGCACATCCCATTGGCTCTGCAGTAGACTATCGTCAATTGGGTTCTGTATGTTGCCTTTCTTTTCAATATATTACTGTTTAATTTTCTTTTAAACCCTTTCCTTTCCTGACATCGTTCATCTGATACATGAACAGGCTGAACAGGGTTTCTATTTTATCGGAAAACAATACGGTACACTTCTTAAACAGAAGTTGCAAACATTAATTGGAGATGAGGAACCTAGACCTCAGACAGTTGAAGTTGTTATGGGACGGCAATTGCAGGTCTTTTATAAGTTAAAACTTTTAAGGAGCTAGTTTTGTTCCAGTAAAAAAAAATTGGTGTTAAACCTCAATTCGTTGCAGGTTCCACTGGGAGCAAATGGGATTGCATATTTCCCATTTGAAGATCTTTGTGATAGGCCTTTAGGTGCAGCCGATTATTTTGGGCTGTTCAGTAAGTATACTTGTGCAATGCATTTTCTCAATCAGGATATACAAATGTCTATTATTGATATAACATAATTGTTGCCAAATTGTTACTATGCAGAAAAGTTTCACACCTTGGCACTTGATGGCATTCCTAAGTTTGGGTCTCAGAACCGAACAGCAGCTTATCGGTTTGTCACATTGGTTGATGTAAGATCATTGTTTCCTTATTCTATTATTTTTCATGGTTAAGTTTGCGTTGGCCTCACTGCTTAGACAGCCTTTTATTGTTAATAGTTATATGACTCTGAATTACTAGACAATAAGCACCTTGAACCTTATAAGCACAGATGGCATTCACTTGCTTCCCTTTAGTACTAATGCACTAAATTTCTTATCAATCTTGGTCTCTTGGCTAGATTTTATTATATAATACTGCCTCTGTTCAAGATTGCAAAGCATATATTTTGAGTAGTTTTGTCCATAAATATTAGGTTTTTCTCATATACCAACGCAAAAAAACAAACACGTTTTTTCCTCTATACCCCTAATAAATATTCACCATTACTTTATATTCCATATATGCATACATTTAATATTAGCCCTTAAGAGATACTAATTCTGGGGTTAACCTAGTCCTTTTTAAGACATCCTTGATTTATGTGCAAGATGAAATATGCCTTGTATGTTGGATGGACAGGTTACGGGAGTAGAATTTTTTTATTGCAGTTATAAATTATTCTTGAGAGTAAACAAGAACAGAATTCATGTTAACCGGAAACTCTGTTTAATATGGCATAAGTAATCTCGTCTCTAACCACCAAGAAATGATGACGTTTCAGGTTATGTACGAGAACAAGGCAAGGTTATTATGTACAGCAGAGGCTGCACCAATAGGACTGTTTGAGAATATAGTGACAGTTGCTGAAGCACGAAAAAATTCTCCTAGATCTTCACGATCGCAGAAAACTGATGATCCTGACTTGTGTGTGGACAATGAGCTAGGATTTGCCAAGGATCGAACAATTAGTAGGTAAAGTCAAATTTGTGATATTATGCATAATGATTTCAGAAGGCAATAAGTTTTAGCTTCAATCGTGGCAACTGGTTTCACCTTGGTGCGATCATTTCTTTTTTGTTTTTTGTTTATATGTAGGTTGACAGAGATCAACAGTAGAGAGTACTTGGAGGACTTTGAAGCGAAATTGCGACAGCCCTTGCAAGGTGTAGATAATGATATTGATGTTGTACTAGCATAAGTAGCAGCAAATTGTCTCGTATGAATTAAGTCTACCCTCCTGGCTTTACAAAATGAAGAAAGAAAAATGTTGGTTTTCCAACATTGGTGCATGTAAATTTGCAATAAGCCCCGTAAGAAATTTTGCAAACAGGTGGGTGATCCATAAAATGTAACACCTGTAGAGAAGAAAATTGTTGTTCGTTCTTCTGAAACCTGTGTTGTCTCTTTTTGCCTCCTCACTTTCTATTGCCATGTGTATGTCAAAACACCAATGTCATAAAAATAGAAGATATTAGTTTCAGTGGGTGATGAATATTGTGAGAAGTGAAGGAACAATTTGGCCACTGCTAACAATGCCTGGTTCCTCTTCAATCATAAGCTCATCAAGTTATACATTGTGCAACGGGAATGGATACTTGAAATTCATTTTCCCTCCATTGTCTCGTTCTAGATCAAACGGTAGGAAGCTAATGCACATCACTGTTTATACCTCTGCCGTAACTAGTTGCTAAAGAAGATAACCCCAATCCACATATAAATAACAGAACCCATACAAAGATTTCAACAAATTTGGACTGTCAATTCTTGAGTAGCTGGGCTTAACAAAAGGTTATTATTTCTTTATTAATAAAATCTGGTTGTCACATCTTTTGGGTGTAAAAATTTCTTTCTTCAACGATTGGCAACGAAAGATGAGGCAAGAAACACAGAGATAGGGATGTCAGATTCTGTCTTCCCTAAAGAAGGAAACGATCTTCGTACTTTACTCGTGAGTTGATACTCCTTTCGTCTCGTCTCAGGATATAATAAATTTTAGATATAAATTTTGATAAGTATATATCTAAATTCGTAGCTAAAAAATTATTATATTTTAGAACGGGGTAGTACTTCTTAAAAAGTTTGTGACGATATACCTAGTATAAGATAATATAAGATATAGTACTCTGTTTTAGCATCTTATACTGCTATAAGATTTTTTAAGGAGCATCAGTTCGGAAACAGCTTCTCTGATGTAAAGTCAAAGGGACGTAAAATCTCGAACAGGTGAGACTCACTTCATGGGTCCACACGTTAATGACCATATCCCTCTAACTTTACGTTAGAGGAGTCTCATCTCAAAGTACTATATTTCCTTTCCTTTTTTCTTTGGAGTTTGTGTGTATTTGGCCAGTGCATATTTTGGTTCAGATGCCGGATGCTTTGATGTGGAAAATCTGTGGCGGAATGCTAAATGTTGGGTGTAATATAGATTTATGGATTGAGCTTTGAAATATAAAATTTCTACTTTGTCTAATCTGCAGTCTAGAACAATTGTCCAATCACGGAAAGTAAGACAGATGATGTACTTAAAAAGAAGTTATTGGTTATTGATGTACGATTAATTTGCAAGAGAAATCAACTATTGAGTTCATGTTTACTTGATTGCCCCTATTTATCTAAATATTCTATATATGTGAAAAAAACTAAACATGCATTTAACCACATCACCCACAAAATAAGAGCTATTAGATCATTTTCATTATTCACCATAACCATCAATAGACATTAAATATCGATAATTATCATTTTTCATTCATTATGAGGTAACTCAACCATATTTAGTAGATGGCCATGGCGAGCGCTAGCCCACGGCTTGTGAAGCCTGCCTCCATAGATTATGTTTAGATCCTTTTAGATCACCATGAGATTTTTGAAGAAATCAATAACCCTATAGCTATGCTCTAGTTAATAATAAAGCACATCCCTCTAAAAGAATGAACAATGGTGTTACGTTACTATCTCAGAGAAGCATCTCTTGGATGATGTAGAGACAAAAGAAAGGTATGAGAGAAGGATAATGTTGTTTGTTTATTACCGAAGAACTTAATAGCTCATATGCATTCCATATAATATGTAGAACTAAAATTATTAATTACTTACAGCAGATATAACCTTTTATATGAATTATCTATTTATCACTTAATTAGATATGACCTGGAAAGATTGTACAGACAACAACTGTCTATACCATGCCCTAATATTGCTAAACAATTAGTAATTCGATATTTCATCAACGAGGGCATAACTAGATCAACTTTAGCTAAATTCAGAGTGTTATTCTAATCTGCAAGACAAGTTCATAGGAGCTACTGTGTGTTTTTTTTTTTTGATCTAGGGCTCTTAATAGAAATTAAATGAGCAAACACTGTTTACAACTGAAAAATCATAGTGTGCATAAGTAAATTTGCATAACGAAACACAGCTCACAATGGTAGCATCAACATTGACAGAAAGCAAATGCATGCTGCAGTTTAGCACCGAGTTAGTGATAAATCGAGCTTAATTAGCACTAGTGTGAGCCGGCCTCTTGGTGCACCGAAAGGTTAGGTCACTGTAGTCGCTTGCTTCCTCAAGGAGTGAGCCGGTGACCCACACGCTATATGTCGGAGTGGGACCAAAACATTTCTCCAGATGTCGGTGCTTTTTATAGAGACTCTTCTCCCTCTTTTTTCGTTCTTTTGTTATCGCACCAAAATTTAATAATAATAACTATAATTAATATGAGTCTTTTATGACTTATGAGGTATATAAAAACAAATACTCTATTGAGTTTTTAGCTTGATAATCCTCGTATCTCCCTCTCCCTATCTATTCGAGGGGTTAAATTTTAACACCGAATACAGACAATAGCTCTCTAAAATGGAATTACCACCATATTTTAAAAGTAAAACTAATATTTGTTATCTAAACATTTCTAATCATCTAAAATATGGTACCCTTATTAGATAATTACTCCATCAACCTAGCTTGAAACAGATTATTGGCCAAATCATAAGTGGATTATTAACTAGACTATTTTAGAAATAGACTAAATATTTTGATAAATAAATGTAACCGATAGCTTCTAAGACATCTAAATAAAACAGTGGAATAAAGTTTTATAAGGAAACATGGAAAAAATAATCTGCGATAATAATTTGGTGAAGCAGGTGAAAGGAACAAAGCAATATGATGTTGACATAAACACAATGTTTGACTACTCATCTTATTAAAAAATTAGTGTAAATATATAAAATATATGAGTCATGCTTAAAATACTTTTAGTGATAAGATAAGTCACAACAAAATAATGTAAATAATATTTTTAACATTACTAATAGTCAAACGGCATGCTAAACAACGGTAATTATAATTTTTAAAAAGAGATAGTAGCATTGCGATAAAATCCCGTCTCCAAACAGGCAAAAAAAAAAAAAACATGGGTTGGCGAAGGACACAGCATTGACGCTACCTCTTTGATGACCAGCTAGAATTTCCGTTGCGTAAAACCATAAATCATTATAAACTCCGTGGCTTACATCTTTGTGATCTGATGTATCTCTTCTTCTTTATCCTTTCGAAAAAGGGCCTAGAAAAGTTTATTAAGCATTATTGTGATATTGTCTGGTATATGGGGGCATTCAAATTAAGTCTTGGTCAGCTGTATTGTGTTGACCACTTCACCAGAATGTGATAAAATAAATAACGGACTTGCCAAAAAAAGTTTGACTGGTCCAAAATAAGTACGGAGTATTTGATATATATAAGGGCATTCAACTGCGTACAGACCGAACTTCCCCCAATAGACAACTCAAAAAGATGCTTATAGTATTAGCAATTGTCTGCTCTCTATGCATTTTGCAGTTATACTTGGTATTTGCAATTTTGCATTTTGTCCCCCACTTCCCCTGAAATTCTAAGAAGTTTTAATAGCCTTTTTAAACACTATATTATGTAATTAAAAGTTGCGTGTAGATGTTAACGGTTGAATCTGTCGCAATCATTATAATTGTGAAATGATTAGTTTCCTAGCTTCAGTTCCTAAAGTGAAAAATGATGAATAAAACTATTACAACATGGGCAAGGTAATTAACATTTTTAATAAGTGTGTTTTTGTTTTTTTTTCACCGTCTATTGACTTTGTTATTAGTGTGTTATTTTTTATAATTTGCATCAAATATAGGCACCATCACTAAAGGTTTTCTTATTTTATCATCCAAATAACAGAGGAGGTTTTTTTGACTAGCAGAACGACCACATGAAAAATTTGTGATGGACTATATTTTAGTTGCAACATCGAAGAAATCTATAGTATGAATGAGCACAAGAGCAGACATGTATATACTCTCTCCGTCCCATAATGCCCTTTCTCTCCGTCCATAATGCCCTTGTATTTTATCTTAAATATAGAAGATTTTATAATCCGAGATAATACTTTATTAGTTAGTCCCTACCTCCTTGTGCTAGCTTATTCTTCACATATCAACTATGTATATTACTTCGAGTTTATTTCAACTACCAACATCTACTTTTGCTACTTTCTTATTTTCCACAAAAATAACATAATTCGTTGTATTATGGGATGGAGTACTAAATAGTGTTCATCGCGATGCCTACTATTATAGTCACATAGGACACATCAAACATTATATAGATATACACAAGATGATGTATTACAATTAGTACAATATGCTTATAGTCCTTGACACTCGTAATAGCCATAGCGAGAGGTAGTAAAGTTGTGAATTAAAAGTATATGTGAAGGAAAATGGATAAAACAAGGCGGCAAGAAGGCTAATCATACCAACAAGTAGCATTTTAGTACTTATATATACACAACCCTAATTTGTGGTGTTTTTTAGAATTGTCTTTGACTTAATGTTATAGATAAAATACTCTCTCTATCTATAAATATAAGCATTTCAAGCATTTAAAATTTAGCCATATATACAAGATTTTTAGAAAACTACTTATCCCATCAATCAGTATTATTTATTTATTTTATCTTACCTCAATCACCTTCTCATCTCTAATCATCACTCATTTAATGTGAAGTACAAAGTTTTTTTTATTAACCTTAATCTTTATTAAATAGCCCAGAAATACTTACATTCATGTAAGGAGAGTACGTCACAAAAGTGCCATCTAATTAAACACGGTTACACGACCACATATGCCGGTTTGGCTACAAGAAACCAAGAAATCCCAGAGACGTCAACTAGCAGCCCTGAAGTTCATACCCAATTCTTTCTCAAACATTACTTTTGTCCGTTTCTTAAGCACTGTTTACGAACAAAAAATAAAGGCAAAGAGAATTGGCAGAAAGAAACATGAGAGAATACACCAACAATCCTAGAAAGGCGAAATGTCTATTGCGCGATCGATCGTGGGAGCACGTAAAGCGCGATCGGTTTCCGATTTTCTATTTTTGTTCGGTTTAAGGCATTTTTCCTTTCCTTTTTTTTGCTTCTTTCGTTTTTATCCCTCTTTTTTGGGGGGCTTTTAGGCCTTTTCCTCTATATCAGACCAAATTCAATACATGGGATACCAGCCACTTGGGTCTCAGCCCACACACGTGTATTCTATATTTTTTTTAATTTAATTGAAATTTACTCTTTTTTAAGTTTATATATATAAAGTTTATACATGTAAAGTTTATACACCTTAACTTTATGCATCTAAAGTTTATACACTTAAAATTTACAAAAAAAGTAGTGTTATAAACTCAACTCGAATTTGAATTTAAATTCGGATTAAATTCAATGTATTTATTTATATGTATAATGTTTATTCACACGTATATGTTTACACAAAATTACTTTTTTCTTTAGTTAGTATTTTGTTTTTTCTTTCAAACTAAATTTTTTGAATTTGTTATCAAAATCAATCTAATCACGCAGGTGCGTAGGGAGAAGAGAAGAAAGCTGCAGTGTTCTGATGGGCGAGACCAAGCTGATCGCGCGCGGTGATCCTACGCGATCACCCGTGCATTAGGCGAAAAGGCTATTGGACGAAAGATCGCCCCTAGCGATCAAGCGAATTAGCACCCGACACGTAACTTAACTACTTTTTTTTCCTCTGCTCTACTTTTTTTTATCCGTTTCTGTTTACTGTTTTTGCATGAGCCTTTTTATTTTTAATCTAACCTTTTCTACGTGCTTTGTACGTATGAAGTGTTTTCTGTTTTTTTTTCACTCACGTTATTTTTCATATTTTCTTTTTTCCGTTATAGTCTCTTTAAACATAAACATTTTTATATAAACACTCCCATGAAAACTTTCTCTGTGTAAAAAACTTTATATATGTAAAGTTTATGTGTAATACTTTATGTGCATAAGTTTATATGTAAAGACTTTACACATGTAAAGTTTATATGTAATACTTTATATGTATAAAGTTTATACGTAAAGACTTTGTGTATATAAAGTTGATATAGAAATTATATATGCAATTCTAAATTTTAATTTAATGTATAAATTTTAATAGAAATGAAAACTTGTCTATCATTGTTTTCTTTTCAAATATAAATATAGTTCAATCCTAACAAACTTGATAATAGGAAAAAGATAAAGATGTATCGCACCTTTATAACTGAAATAACAAAATACTGGATAGGAACAAATCATGGTTAAGTATGTAATTAAAACGAAAAAGAAACAAATCATGCTTAATCTTGTCATGAGAAATGAAAAAGATCCACGTGGTCCTTTTTTCGCTTCCTGTATTCCGATCGCGTGCCTCCGACGCACGTGATCGCTCGCGTAGTAGACGCACCCTTAGAAAGGGCCTATCCGTAATAAAGGTTGTTTAGATTGAAGCTAAATTTTATCCACCCGAAATATTGCTAACCTCGAATATTTTGGTTCGATGTGAATTTTTGCCCACCCTAGTTCAAATTGAACAATACTAATTTTGGTTATACAAAAGCTTACTAATATTTTAAAAATATAATTGGCTCGAAACTATATAAGCTATTGCTAAATAGGCAAAAACAAATTGTAATAAATTAGTCCAATGCAATACCACCTTCGTCTCCTCCATTTTTAACCCACCCTCCTCTCCTTCGTGTCCTCCATTTTTAACCCACCCTCCTCTCTCTACTCTCATTCTTCTCTCCCACAAAGGCACAAACCGTGTCTCCCTCTCCCTCTCTCTGCACATCCATCCTCCTAGAGAGGGAGCCGCGCGAGGAGAAGGAACAAGGGCTCCTCAGATCGTGACCAAGTGAGGTGAGCGCTCGATCAATCTCCCGTTCTCTCTCCTCAGATCTGACCATCTTTCTTGCCTTTGTTATCTCTTTCCTTTTTTTTTTCTTCTTGTCCTCTCCCTGTTCTTAGTCAATTGGGGATTTCACTGCCGGGAGGTCGGCCCTTCTTGCGGTGCGGTGGTGGCAGTGGGTAGGACGGTTGCTCAATTCCCCTTGATTATAGTATTTTATTTTTTAGATTAGATGCGTAGTGTAGCTCACATTGCTTGCCTAGTGTGTGTTCTTCGTTTTCTTTAATTTGGATTTGATCCGGTTAGCTAATTTAGTCTTGCGAAACCTTGCCATCGATTGAAGAGAAGTATAGAGACAAAGACCTATGCACCCCATGCTTCACGTAGAAGCAAATTTAATCATGGTGACTTTACATGCGCTTTTATTTTCCTTCACTTTTCGGTATATTATTACGTGGATGCGGGGGATGAGATGCATCTATCACAGAAAAATCTGATCATCTCAATCTTGGATTAGAAATGGAATTTGGAACCAATCTTGCTCGATTCACTATCTTTAGTGTGGCTGGTCCGCATTGTGTTCAATGCAGGGCGAGCGTAACATTTTATAAGTGGGGTTCAATAAGATAATCTATTTATAAAACAATAAATTATCTTATTAATTATCCTACTCCATTAAAAAACTGATTCCTCTCTCTTAGAAAAACTAGACCCTAGAAAAAGCTCTCTAAACAAATTTGAAAAATCCAACACATCATAAAATTTATCCTAATAACTGAAGTACACGAAGGACAAAAATTTCTAAAATTAGACCGAACATTTCGAAATATCATATTATAAACTACTATAGAAGTTGCCATCTCAAACTTTGAAAGTTTTATGATGTGATATTTTGGAAAAAAAATTTATCAAAATTTGAAAGTTTTCGTCCTAAGAGCATGCCCAACAGCTCCTCTATCCGACCATCCATCCTTTGTTTGGCGTATGGAGGTGAAAAACGGTGCTCCAGCAGAACCTCCGTTATACACTCTATTTTTGCAGGTCCTTTAAACCGAGCCCTTTACAAGCCAAATATGGAGGTCCTCCAAACCGTACTCTTGGCTGTAGAAGAGAGAGAAAGGTGGGGAAAATATTAGTAAAATATAAGATTTTGGTGTATGGAGGATGTGATATGAATGATTTGTTGGAGTGAAAAATAATATGAAGTAGAAATCTTTTTGGATGATCATCTAAATAGGAGTATGGAGGATGAAATTTAGATGAGTTGCTGGGATGCTCTACGGGTATTTGTATCATTTGGACAGAATTGGATAGCAACTGGACTAAATTAGCCCTCGCGTATCTTCCCCATCCCTTGCGTATAAAAGAAAGATAAATCTCCCGTCTCGTCGTCTCCTCCGCTCCTTGCGCCAAGACGAGTCGCGGCTGAACAGGGGAGGGGAGGGGATCTCCATCTCGCGAGCAGAGCTGGGGAGAAGAGGGGATCCTGGTGAGCATCCACATCCTCTTTCTGATTCATCTCTCTCTCCCGCCGGGACTGCTTTTGCCTGGAATTTGCTTGCGTTCTTCTCTTCTAGATCTGGAAGAAGCTCTTCTCTTAATTTCAGAGCCTTAACCTTAATACAAGTAACAGTTTGTTTGTTTGTTCCCCAAAAAGTTTAGGGGTTCAACTGAACCCCCATGTCCCAAGTTGGATCCGCCTCTGATTCGACGTGTTGTGAGCTTCTGGAATTGGAGGGACAGAAGATTGGCATGTTGGTTCTTGGTCCGAGCATGGTTACCAATTGGCAGGAAGCGGCATGCAGTTCAGCACTGAACTGTAGCAGGAGATGAGTTTCTTGCCTGGATCTGGAGCCATCAGTGAAGAAAAGAAAGATTTCTTCAAGAATTCAACCACAAGTGAGAGGTTTATGCGGTTCCACTGTTGACAGGGATAGGGATAATGCCGCATGATGGGTAGTTTTCAGTACAGAATGCACACTGATAAACGCGGTGGGTTCCATTGTTCCACCTACGGAAATTCCACGGTCGAGGCAGAGAGAAAATGGCTGATGTGTGGTGGACTGGTGGTTCTGTTCCACTATGTTTTTGTTCTGACTTTTTCCCCCTCCTTATCCGAAAACTCGTGTTAAGGTCATATATGGTTTGGTAGTCCTAATTGTCATGTATTAATGGCCAGATGGATTGGTAGAGTAGTATGTTTGAATTTCCTATGTTCTAATAACTGAATTTGTTAACTTGAACTTAGATGTAGCTACAAATTATGGCCTAGAATAACTAGATCATTATTTCCCAACCTGGTAGAGGAATCTAGAGCTTGGCTGCAGATTTAGTTGAATAGTGTGATAGTATATCTGTGTTTTTTGTTCATTGCAGTGATGGACTTAGTGTTTCAGTATGTGCTATCATTGATTACAAATTTACAATATAACATATTTGAAGCGTTTGGACGCTGATGACGAGAACATATTTGACAAATTTACAATATGCTGATGTACTTAGTGTTTCAGTATGTGCTGGTCACAGAAAAGGCATAATTCGATCACTTGTTCACTGCCATGGGAGCTGATATACAATGAATTTTTCCTGTTGATGGAAAATAATATGATGCTTCAGATTTATGTTAGAATAAGTGCTTCTCTATTTATTAAAAATGGAGATATAACTAGGCAAAGCCATGTAATGAAGAAGACATGAATGTTTGTCAATAGTCATGCACATTGTGTTTGCATAATGAACCAAACCATTTTTAGAATAATCTCATTTAACATATGTTATTGATTGGCAGGTGCATGCTTAAAAAATGTGAATGTGTGTAACATTAGTGTTTTGTTTGTTTTAGGTTGGTAGGGTATTTGAATGAACCATAGTAATAGTATGACAGATTCATGCCTTTTAATGTCATGTAATATTTGTACAGTAGAGGATAGTTGTTTGTTTCCAGTATTCAGAAATGTTGATTCAACCATTTTGTTCATTATTAAAGGTCTACTGTAATTTAGAAGTGGACTTATTTTTGCTTTCTTGGTAAAAACTTGAATGAGAATTTCCTTGAGTAAATATCTAGCCTAAGAAGGTATAATTTAGTAAAACTGTTAACTGTTATTATTGGCAATGTTTCAGTTTAGCTTTAGGTGATCAATACATGTGCATCTCATATTTCTTTAAGATGTATCTCGCCAAGCATAATTTTCTAGTGGTAACTTGCAATTGAGTTCTTGTTGTGTTGACCTATTAATTTATTATTGCACCATATGGGCATATTTGATTGTTGAATTGAATGCTTGAAGCATGTTATTTTCTTAATGCAATCTTTCTTGCTAGTATGTAGTACTAGTTTGAGAATATGTGTGTTTCCTCATCTTCTTTTTTCTGTTGGACAGGATTTGAACGAGTCAGCTTGTCACCACCATGGTTCTTGATTCATTATCATCTCCTCACAGGAGGTCACAGAACACATTTTTTCTATCATCCCCAAAGAAGCTTCAATCATCGAAGGATGATGTTGGCAGTTGGTCTGCTCTGGTTGAGCGGCATCGCTTCCTCTTGACAACACTAGTGGTTCTGGTCTTCCTGTGCACCATCTATCTGTACTTTGCAGTTACCTTGGGGGCACCTGATGCTTGCTCTGGATTAGCGGGCACTGAAAAGGCTGTATGTCGGGCAAAATCTGCTCTTCGACATGGAAAATTGAAATTTTTCTAACCCTGTCATGCATGCTCTCGAAGACCAAGTTACCAAGGCTTACAATGCGCCCTTCAGGTCACCCACAGCTTATTCTTCATACATTGAATCTGTATATTTTGTGGTGGATGTATTGCTTTGTATTCATGTTGTACTTTGTTGAGAGACCTGCTATTCAATAGTTGCGACGAATCTAATAGTGATAGAGAGAATTCATGTGTTGTGTAAACGGTACAAGGTAGGTCATCATATTATTTTTTGTCATGGTGTACTAAAAACACCATGCCATTACTAATCCATCCAGGAGACCCTGATACTGTCTCCATCCTGGCATACTGTAATTCATTTGAAACTGCATGATAGTATCAAGTGTTAGTAGTGATTACCAAGAAATTTCACAATCTTAGCTTGTTCTTTGGTTCATTCTTGGGTTTCTATCTCCTTTCTTGAGATGCTGCGGATGTTCGCCTCGTCATCATCAGGCTGTATTTCTACTGTAAAATTTTATGCTTGTGTTCTGTCAGAAGCAGTACAGCAGCAAAAGTGGTTCTATCATAAAGGTACCAATTCCCCTGTTGTTCCATAATATAAGGGCAATAGCAGTGCGCCATAGGTTTTTTTTTTATTATTATTTTTTTTGCTGGTTCTCACATGCCATGTAGACTAAGAATCGTATTTGCTACATGCTCCACAGTGCAGCTGTGCAGGTCACTTGTAGTGGATCCCACCACTATCTCTCCACTTTTCATCCCCTCTCCCTCTCTCATGGGTCCCAGTGTCCCATCACTATCTCTCCTTCACTTTTCATCTCCTTACCCTCTCTCAGCGCCTTTTCCGGTCTTCCCTGGTGCAGAGGAAGCGAGGTGGGTGCCGAATCGTCTCTGGCGATGGAGCTGAGCTGAGCGGCGACGGTGCCGGCCGGGCTCCACCTCTCTTCCTCCTCCGACCGGTGGCCCAAGCGGGAGATGGCGCGGCAGGAGCTCGTCGGTGCGTGTGGGGGGAACGACGCAACGGGAGCTCGACGGGGCAGATCTGGCGGCGCGGTTGAAGCTGTGACGGTGCTGGCGGGGCTCCACCTCTCCTCCTCTGACCGGCGGCCCAAGCGGGGGAGGACGCGGTAGGAGCTCGCCGGCGCGTGAGGGGGGAACGGCACGGCCCTCTCCGTCGAGCTGTCGCTGCTGTGGTACTCAGCGATGCGGAACGGTGACGACAATGAGGTTAGGTCATCAGATCCGCCACCTCCTCTTCCTCCTCCGCCGCCGCCATCTTCCTTCTCCCTAGCCGCCGCCGCTAGCATTTTCCCCGCCGCCCCATCGAGCTCGCTAGATCTAGCCTCGGGTTCGCTGGATCTGGCAAGCGCCACCACTTTGGGGACGATGCACCTGCTCGGGGTGGTGGCCTCGCCGGCGACCGCTGCTGCCTCGAATGGGATGTGGGGACGCACATGGGGACACGACCTCTCTCAATGCACCGCGCCACCCACACCTCGCCCCGCGCATGCAACATCTAACGAAGAACACGTGACTTGTTTTTGGCTCCGTGGTCTTTAGTTGGGAACGCTACGCACGCAGCTGGGGAGGAATCTCCTACGTGAATGGTTGGAGTAGAACGCTACCTCAGTACAATGTGAATGGCTTAAGTGATCCAAAGCATTTAAAATTTATTTCAAAATATAAGAAATTTTGTGCCTCATACCGGTAACGAGGGATGCCTTCTTTTACTTTCCTCAGTAATCTCTAAAAACCCATGGGACGGGTTTTAACGAGCGATGTCAGTCCTTTTACTTACTTCTCGTCCTAAAAATATAGCTTGTTTCGTTTCAAAATATATAGCAGAAGTGGCACAAATTTATTGACAGATAGTAGTGCAGACAGTGGAGGGCCAACTGAAACAAGATGCTTCTGTCGTCTTGGCATGGCAGACACTATCACACTAAGCAAGGTGCATAATCTTGTGACCACCGCAACCACCGATGATGCATCCTGTTTGGATTTGCTGTCACTAGGGTACTTAATTATGGGGTTATGCTTTGTTTGGATGCTAAGGCTGTGTTTGGGAGGTAAGATTAGGAACTTACCTCCCGCGCACATAAAACGGAGCGACGCATTTTCTTATTATTAAAAAAATTTTTGTAAAAAATATATCGTTTAGTAGTTTGAAAAGCGTACGAGTGGAACACGAGGGAGTGAGTACGGGAAAAACTCAGCCTAAGAAGATCCATGACACTCCACTGGAGCTCCAGATCTATCGCACATCCCCCTGCTTAACTACTTATACTGATAGTGATAGCTTACTGGTTTAGGGTTTACGTTTGATTATTCAATAACGGAGATGAGCTACTCAGTTTCACCACATCGGTTTGCAAGTTTTCTCTCCCTCCTAACTGTGTTCCCCCTTTATGCAATTTATTTTACCTTTTACCATTCTCAGCTTTCTTGAAGTCCCCATTTGAAGTCTCATTGGTTGCTCATATTCCCTAATAAGCCAAAATGGTTTATTAGGAAATAAAAATTAATTTATAAGTAAAATTTTATTTTCGTAATGACTTAAAAGCTAATTGTTAAAAAGAAATTACGTTAAAAATATCTTAAAATCAAGTTAAAAATTCAACTTTTTGGCTTTTGCTTCGGCTTATTAGGTGAACCGATGGGGGCTCTAAACTTATGTTTTGCATGCTACGTTTCTTCTGGTTTTCTTCATGAAACTTTAGCTCAATTTGCGAGAACTTTTTTAGCGGCTGCAGCTACTACTCAACAATGCATATTTTTCCCTCCAATTTATGAAAGTTTAGCAGTAAAATTCATAAATTAACTAAATTAGTAGCCATAAACTGGCGAATCTCAGCTTTTCTATGGTTTCGCAGAGTTTTCGGCTCTCCTAAACAGGGCATTTATATTGTTTGGATTCGTAACGAAATCTTGTATGGATGGGCTTCAATCCAAGGTCGTCCTCATTCCTCACACTAACAAAAGTTCGTTTGAGGTCCCTTAACTTTCCACCGAATCTGATTTTCGTTCTTGAACCCAAAATCCAGATACAACCTATCCCTGACCGTCGAAACCGGTGCAAACGAGGTCCCTCGATGGTTTGGAAGGTGGTTTTGGCTGACGTGGCGCCTACATGACTGATTTAACTAGGTCTTCGTCCCACGTGATATTTGATGTGGCGCTTACATGGTAATTCGATCCTAGAAAAATACTAAATACCGTGGCCCCACATGTCATATAAAAAATAATTTAAAAAATGGCGGGACCCACGTGGGCCCCACATGTCAGTCCCACCTCCCTTCTTGCCTTTCCTCTCTCTTCTTCCTCATCCTCACTACTCTCTTCTTCCCTCTCCCCTCTCCCCTCTCTTCACCTTCTCTTTCCGCATGCGAGCGAGGCGGGCGGCGACCTTAGCGAGGCAGGCGGCGGCGGCGGCTCGACGAGTCCTCAACGCTCCGCATCCGCGCCATCGTCTCCGTGGTTGAGTCCGCCTCCCGCATCACCTCCACCGCGCTCCTCCTCGTCCACCAGCCGGCGGCGCGGTGACGGAGGAGGATGGCGGCATGGCCCGCGGCGGTGGAGGAGGATGGTGGCGTGCCCCCCCCCCGCGCGCGCGCTCCGTCTCCACTGCTCCCTCTCCGCGCGCACTCGTTGGCCTTCCCGTGATGAGGACATCCCTTCCAACGATACAACCATGCCTATTGCACAAAAGGACAAATGACTAGAGCTCGAGCTCGTGAACTTAATTATCAGGTAAAGTCATTCCTAGCTGCTATTCATACATGTTCTTCTCAGAATTGGGTGCTACTGACTGGTTGTTATGATCTATTTGTTGTCAGGAATATGGGAGCGCTACTTCGATAAAGTCAATGGTCTTCACTTCGAAGGACAATGGGGGCAAATGAGTATTTGTTGGATAGATCTCATCGTATACTTTCAGCTATGTCTGGCCTCACCATTTGATTCGACCGAACCTACTCAGAATGACCAAAATAGTTTTCACATCTGAAACTTAGGCTTGGGCCTTGTATCTTTACAACCCATTAGGGGTCCACAAAAACTAGGGTTTACTCCCACCTTCACTCCTAGTCATTCTACCACCTATATAAACAACTAGCAGCTACTATTTTTCATTTTAGGTTTTGTTTAGATGCAAGTTTAGCTTCAGCTACTTCCTTGTACTTGCCTGTGTCGGCTAGACCTCCCGGATACTTGTATTCAGAACCCTACCTTCTTGTGTTTTAGTTTCATCATTTGACAAGTGTCATGAGCTGTTTCCTTGTCAACTTGTTCTTGCTTGTTCTTCGATTGCTTGTAGGTTCAAGGTTGTTCTTGGCACGGCAAGAACATCAACAAAGTAGAGTTGGTGTACCGGTTGCTAAGGCGCAACACCCCCTGTGATAGTTGTAGTTGAACCGCCAACGTCCCCAAATCGAAGTTATCCTCCTTTCATCGAAAGATCAGGAACCACCTTTGCTGCATCAAGTGGTATCAGAGCTCAAGTTTCTCGGTGAGAGATTTTATCACTCCTTTGTTTTTACCTACAACCCATAAAAACCTCAAAAATAGGTCAGATCCGAAATCACCAAAACAAGTTGAGCCTTTGTTGTTCTACTT
Source organism: Oryza punctata (assembly GCA_000573905.2). Taxonomy (NCBI): domain Eukaryota; kingdom Viridiplantae; phylum Streptophyta; class Magnoliopsida; order Poales; family Poaceae; genus Oryza; species Oryza punctata. The sequence goes on from CM002495.2 coordinate 8,913,887, forward strand.
AATCTTTGCATGTTGAGTTCTTGGTTGCATTGTTGGTTGAGTGCTGGTTCTAGTAGTTTAGTCCTCTAGAGTTTCGGGTTCTACTCACATTTTTGTCACCACTAAAACCACCTTCATCACCCCAAATACCACCTTATTTTTTTCTGCACCATCACCACCATTTCCACCACGAAATCCACCTTCATCCCCACAAATTTTCGTCCATTTCAGCACCCTCATCACTACATCAACCACCCCCAAATTCATTTATTGCTGCCTCCACCAACAGCTAACCCTTTTGCAACTTTGTGAAGTGAATCAGCCATTCCCAAGAAAGCATTTAAGTGCTCTCTCTTTTGACTTGTTGGCTGAACCACGTAACTCCAACCAGCCCATCATTACTCCATTGTGTTGACTTGTTGGCTCAATGAAAAGAGAAGAAGTTGTTGCTGCTGTTTTGAGTAATTTCAAAATTCATTGAGAAAAATTTTCAGCTTTGAACTAGTTGTACAAAAAAAATAAAAGAAAAAGGAAAAAAATAGAACTGAAGAAAACAAGAGAAGAGAGGAAGTTGTTGTTGTTGATTTGTTTGTGTTCTTTGGTGCTATTTTGAGTGGTGACACTTGTGACTAGGCTCGCGTCTCTAACAGGGTTTCACCTAGGACCAACACAATACCATCATTGAGCAATTATTCAACTTACTTTGATTATTGTGGTTCTAGTTGTACCTTGATATTCTTGCAGCCACCTATAGCTCCACAAGTTTTTATCTACTACATCACAAGATCGTGGTTGTTGTCGGCGCTGGTACTAATAACTATTGTTGTTGTTCTTGCTGGCTACCAACACCTTCTTCATAGCACAGTACGAACATGTAAGAACCTGTTTGCACAAGTTTGGGAGAAATGGAATTGGACAACACCTAGTTCCAATAGTTGATAGGACATATTTTTTATGAATTGTTTGCTCCCTTAACCATGACAGGAGGTTCAGGGGAGCACCCTCAACATTCACCACGTACAAGGGGCATCATACAACATTTCGAGCGCCAAGTGAGGGAGCATGCTGAAGGCCTTGATCAGGATGTTAGGGTCGCCAATGATCGCCTTGGTCAATTAGAGACTGCTCAAATTGACACCAACTCCAAGCTTTCCTCATTGGAGAGGTTTCTTTTGGTTGTGAACACTTCTCTAGCAGGTATCTTGAACATGTTGGAGAAGATGGGCCAGGTTGGTTGTGTTGGGCTAGCTAGGCACAACCGCATTAGCCATGATGCTATTAGCATCATCGCAGCAATAGAAGAAGTGAACTACGCAGCTGACACTGAGCTTGATGAGGAGGTACTTGGTCATCCACAACGACAACAGCACCGCCCGCGCCATAGCATGGGCGCTCCACCACGGCGGGAGGTACGTGATAATGACGATTCTTTAGGCAAGATCAAGTTTACCATTCCTTACTTTGATGGAAAATATGACCCTGATGCATATCTTACTTGGGAGTTAGCTATTGATCAAAAATTTGCTTGTCATGATTTTCGTGAGAATAAATGTTTTAGGGCTGCTACCAGTAAGTTTACTGATTTTGCATCCATTTGGTGGAGTGAATTTGTTCGTTCCAATCCAAATAACACTCCCCAAACCTGGGATGCTATGAAAATAATCATGCGAGCTAGATTTGTTCCTTCTTATCATGCACGTGACTTGATGCATAAATTGCAACAACTTAGATAGGGAAACAAATCTGTAGAAGAATACTATTAAGCATTGCAAACAGGAATGCTTCGTTGTGGTTTGGTAGAAAATGATGATGCTGGTATGGCTAGATTCATATGTGCGCTAAACCGAGAAATTCAGGACATTCTAGCTTACAAGGAATATAATTCAATTAATCATTTGTTTCATCTTGCTTGTAAAGATGAAAGGGAAGTGCAGGGATGAAAAGCTAGCTTCAAGACTAACATTTCTACAGGTCGTACTAGCTCTTGGACACCTTCCAACGCTGCTGCACCGATAACTCGAGCAGTGGCACCATTGTCCTCAAGCAACAAGTTGCATCCCTCCACAACAAACTTTACACCATGCCCGAGTGAACCAACAAGAGGGGTTGCTGCCACACCTACCAAGAGCTCATCATCAATGGCATCATCAGGAAGGACAAGGGATATTCAATGCCTACGCTACAAGGGCTTTGGTCACGTGCGCAAGGACTGCTCAAGCACACGCGTAATGATTGTGAGAGTTGATGGTGGGTACTCCTCTGCTAGTGATTTAGATGAAGAAACCTATGCTTTGCTTACAGCTAACAGTGCAGGAGAAGGTGACGCATCCCATCAAGATGAAGAACACATTGGGGCCGAAACTGCGGAGCACTATGAGAGCCTAGTGGTGCAGCACGTGCTAAGCACACAAATGGAGAGGGCTGAACAAAATCAGTGCCACACTTTGTTTCAAACCAAGTGTGTGATCAAGGAACACTCTTGCCGCGTGATCATAGATGGTGGAAGCTGCAATAATTTGGCTAGTGCTGAAATGGTAGAGAAACTTGCATTGAGCACGCGGCCACACCCGCAGCCCTACTATATTCAATGGCTTAATAGCAGCGGCAAGGTAAAGGTAACACGATTGGTAAGAGTACATTTTTCCATTGGTTCTTATCATGATTCAATCAACTGTGATGTTGTGCCTATCCAAGCATGTTCTATGTTATTAGGTAGGCCATGGCAGTTTGATAAGAATTCTTTACACTTTGGCAAAACAAATCAGTACTCTTTTGTGCATAATGGCAAAAAACTTGTGTAACATCATATGTCTCCCGAAGCTATTTTAAAGGATGAACTTGCTAGAGCTAGCAAATAAAAAATTAGGAGCATATTAGGAGCGAGAACCAGATTGTGGCTGATGAACTTGAGAAGCATAAGAAGAAACCCATCAAATCTGTTCATAATAATAAAAATAAGATTAAGCTGAAGGGATCTTGTTTCATTGTAACAAAATCTGATTTGGACGAAGTTGACACTAACATTGTTGTTTGCTATGCTTTGGTTTGCAAAGAAACTTTATTTTCACATGAGGATACTCCTATTTCGTTGCCTCCTTCGGTCACTAACCTTTTGCAGGAGTATGCCGATGTCTTCCCAAAGGAGATGCCACAGGGGCTACCACCAATTCGAGGGATTGAGCACCAGATTGACCTCATTCCTGGGGCTTCCTTGCCAAACCGTGCATCATACAGGACCAACCCAGAGGAAACAAGGGAGATTTAGCGTCAAGTACAAGAATTACTCGACAAGGGGTATGTGCACGAGTCTCTTAGCCCTTGTGTTGTCTTTAGTTCCTAAGAAAGATGGCTCATGGCGCATGTATGTGGATTGTAGAGCAATTAACAACATCACAATCAGATATCGTCATCCTATCCCTAGGCTAGATGATACGCTTGATGAATTGAGTGGTTCACTTGTGTTCTTTAAAATTGATTTATGTAGTGGTTACCACCAAATTCGTATGAAGTTAGGGGATGAATGGAAAACAGCTTTTAAAACTAAGTTCGGCCTATATGAGTGGTTAGTCATGCCCTTTGGTCTCACTAATGCGCCCAACACTTTCATGAGATTAATGAATGAAATTTTGCATGCTTTCATTAGCAGATTTGTGGTGATATATTTTGATGACATTCTTATATATAGCAGATCAATAGAGGATCATCATGATCATTTGCGTGCTATTTTTGATGCTCTACGTGATGCACGTTTATTTGGTAACCTTGAGAAGTGCACATTTTGCACAGATTGAGGTTCTTTTATTGGCTATGTTGTGACTTAGCAGGGAATTGAAGTAGATCATGCCAAGGTTGAAGCCATATATAGTTGGCTGGTTCCAACATCGGTCACACAAGTGAGAAGCTTTCTAGGACTTGCTGGGTTCTACCGCCGCTTTGTGAAGGATTTCAGCACCATTGCAGCCCCACTACATGAGCTTACCAAGAGGAATGTGACATTCACTTGGGCTACAGCACAAAGGAATGCATTCGACACTTTAAAAAATAAGTTAGCACACACCTTTGCTCCAACTTCCTAATTTCAATAAAACTTTTGAGCTTGAATGTGATTCTAGTGGGATTGGTTTGGGTGGTGTGTTGTTACAAGAAGGCAAACCTATAGCATATTTCAGTGAGAAATTGAGTGGACCTAGTTTGAATTATTCTACTTATGATAAGGAATTGTTTGCTCTAGTGCGAACTTTGGAAACATGGCAACATTATTTATGGCCGAAAGAATTTGTTATACACTTTGATCATGAGTCTTTGAAACACATTTGGAGTCAAGCAAAACTGAACCGTAGGCATGCTAAATGGGTTGAATTTATTGAATCTTTTCCATATGTCATCAAACACAAGAAGGGAAAAGAAAATATCATTGCTGATGCTTTGTCTAGACGTTACACAATGCTTTCCCAACTTGACTTCAAAATTTTTGGCTTGGAAACAATTAAAGAGCAATATGCACATGATGATGACTTAAAATGTGTTGTTGCATTGCAAGGAGGGAAAGACTTGGAACAAATTCGTTCTCACCAACGGGTTTGTGTTTAGAGCTAATAAGCTATGCATTCCAGCTAGCTCCATGCGTATGTTATTGTTGCAGGAAGCACATGGAGGAGGGCTGATGGGACACTTTGGTGTGAAGAAGACGGAGAATATCCTCGCTAATCATTTCTTTTGGCCCGAGATGAGGAGAGACGTGGAGAGGTTCGTTGCTCACTGCACAACATGCCAAAAAGCTAAGTCACACTTTAACCCTCATGGTTTGTATATGTCTCTGCCTGTCCCTAGTGTATCTTGGGAGGATATTTCTATGGACTTTGTTTTAGGACCGCCTAGAACAACGAAGGGGAGGGACAATGTCTTTGTTGTTGTAGATAGATTTTCCAAAATGACGCATTTCATACCATGTCATAAGAGTGATGATGCTTTCATGGAGTGCCAAACACCATAGTTTTTGATCAGGATGCAAAATTCCATAGTCATTTTTGGATAACCTTGTGGGCTAAGTTGGGGACTAAACTTTTATTTTCTACTGCTTGTCATCCCCAAACTGATGGACAAACTGAGGTTGTGAATAAAACTTTATCTACCATGCTTAGGGTTGTTTTGAAAAAGAATATTAAAATGTGGGAAGAATGTTTGCCTCATGTTGAGTTTTCTTATAATCGTTCAAAACATTCTATTACTAAGAAGTGCCCTTTTGAGACTGTTTATGGCCTTCTGCCCCGTTGTTGACGATGAAATTTGGCAAGCATCTGAATCGGAAACGAAGTCCAATTCGAAGCGGAATTGAAGATATGCGGAATTCTCGCAAACAGAGTGTGCATCGGCTGGGAAACCGTATCGGCTGGAATTGAGTTTGATGTGGATAGTTGATGTGGCTGATATTGGTTGCATGATTAATGTCGGGTTCGAGGAAGAGTTTGAGACAATGTTGCCAGGCAAGGATAGAGTCCAGAATTGACAATTGTATCTATTAATTAGGATTATTTGTAATTTCCTTATAGATATTTTCGGTAAGAGTCCGCCTAAGGGACTTGTTTGCTAGTTGGATTTGTATTAGGATAATATGAATCGTGTCCATAATGGACAAGTTTGTACTTTCGGGTATAAATATAAACCCGAGGCCTTTGGAATAAAACAACAACGGTTCAATCAATCTCGGCGCATCGCCAACCCTTTTATTCTTTTATTTTCGACGAGTTCTTACTTTCGAGTCGAGCTGCATCAGGTTTGATCTTCGGCGAAGAGGTAAAACTTGTTATGGTGGTTTGCATTATCGGAATTAGTGCTTACATCTTTATGACACTCTAATTCTATATCGTGAATCTTCGAATTATCATATACATTATAAAATTTGGATTGACAATGCTATCTATTCGTATCGGCTGATCTCTATTTAGGATTTTGCTGATAACGGCTAGATTGACTCGTTGGTTTAAATTACATAATGTATCCACCATCCCGAAAAGGCAACCATCGGCTTGATTGTCTAGATATTATGCTTCCTTTCATACTTAATGCTGCATCAGTTAAGTTTGATCTTTTAAGTCGTGTTTAGAATCATGATCTCTAACCTGCTTTACGATTTTTAATAAGGATAGTATCGGAGTTTCAGCCCATCTTATCTGGTATAGTTGTTTTACATAGTTTCATGATTTGTTTAATATGCTATATCTACCCTTATATTAGGATCTAATCTAATATAAATATATTCGACTTATCGCCAATCTGATTCCCGACAGTTAGGTATATTTTTTGCAAGAGAATATCCTAGTATAGGGTTGTATCGGAGCTATAGCCGATACACGCTTAAATCTTGACATTGGTTATAACATGAGTACATATAATCGTTATTTCACGTTACTTTAGACTTGAGCAATTTATATTGTCTCGGTTAGGTCCGATCTATCCCAGTTGCTTATTTCTAAAGTAATATTGAAGTAAAGATTATGTAATACCAATATTTACAGCCGATGTATCAAATTTAGGGTTAGCTCATCATTGAATATACCTTACAGCCGATCCATGCTATATTGCATCGGCTAGATTACATTACGATATGATATCGGCTTCCTGGCCGATTGATTATCATTCACTAATAAACTTGGATGTTTTATCTTGTTGATTGCAGGATCAACTCAACTGGCACGCCTATTGAACCCGAAAGCAAGTTTTGGACCTGCACTAGAGTAAAGCAAACCTCTCAGACTAGTGTGTGTTTTTCGCATCAACACCCATGCTCCTATTGATCTTTTGCCCCTCCCAACTTCAGAGAAGGTGAACTTTGATGCAAAACAATGTGCTGAATTGATGTTAAAACTACATGAGACCACTAAGGAGAGCATAGAGCGCATGAATACTGAGTATAAACTTGCTAGAAGCAAAGGAAAGAAACATGTTACTTTTGAACCTGGTGATTTGGTTTTGGCTGCATTTGAGAAAAGATAGGTACCCTAATTTAAGAAAATCTAAGTTGTTACCTAGAGCTGATAGTCCTTCCAAAGTGCTACAAAAGATTAATGATAATGCATACAAGTTTGAGTTGCCCACAGATTTTGGGGTTAGCCCCACATTTAACATTGCAGATTTAAAACCATATTTGGGAGAAGAAGATGAGCTTGAGTCAAGGACGACTCAAATGCAAGAAGGGAAAGATGATGAGGACATCCCTTCCAACGATACAACCATGCCTATTGCACAACAAGGACCAATGACTAGAGCTCGAGCTCGTGAACTTAATTATCAGGTAAAGTTATTCGTAGCTGCTATTCATACAAGTTCTCCTCGGAATTGGGTGCTACTAACTGGTTGTTGTGATCTACTTGTTGTCAGGAATATGGGAGAAGAACCAGATCACAAACAACACTAGCAGCGCTACTTTGATAAAGTCAATGGTCTTCACTCCGAAGGACAATGGGGGCAAATGAGTACTTGTTGGAAAGATCTCGTCGTATACTTTCAGCTATGTCCGACCTCACCATCTGATTCGACCGAAGCTGCTCAGAATGACCAAAATAGTTTTCACATCAGAAACTTTGGCTTTGGCCCTGTATCTTTATAGCCCATTAGGGGGTCCACAAAAACTAGGGTTTGCTCCACCTCCTCTCCTGGTCATTCTACCACCTATATAAACACCTAGCAGCCACCATTTTTCATTTTGGGTTTTATTTAGATGAAAGTTTAGCTTCAGCTACTTCCTTGTACTCGCGTGTGTCGGCTAGACCACCTGGATACTTGTATTCAGAACCCCACCTTCGTGTGTTTCAGTTTCATTATTTGACAAGTGTCGTGAGCTGTTTCCTTGTCAACTTGTTTGCTTGCAGGTTCAAGGTTGTTCTTGGCATGGTAAGAACAACAACAAAGTGGAGTTGGTGTACCGGTTACTAAGGCGCAGCACCCCCTGTGGTAGTTGTAGTCGGACCGCCAATGTCGTCTTCCCCCCCAAATTGAAGTTATCATCTTCTCATCGAAAGATCGGGAACCCTCTTTGCTGCATCACCCCGCCTCCTCCCTTTCCGCGCACGCTTGCCAGCCTCCCTGCCCGATGGTTGCCGCCCCTGGTCCTTCTCCCTGCCGGCTGGCGGCTGCTCCCCTTCTCCTTCTTCGCGCGCGCTCGCCGACGGGTGCGTGTCGTGCGCCACCTTCGGGCTGAGGAACGCGAGCACCGCCGCTGAGAATATGGAGAAGAAGGCGCAGGGAACCTGGTGATCTGGCCCTCGACATCCACCACTTGTATCCGGTGGCGTCGATGGCGCGCAGGCGTCGGCGAGGAGAAGAAGGGGATGAAGAGATAGAGAAGAGAGGGAGGAGAGGAGATAGAGAAGAGTGGGGATGAGGTGGAGGAAGTGGGCCCAATGATTTGTGGTCCCACTTTTTGATTGACATGTGGGCCCATATATTTGTTTTATTTTTAAAACTGTTAAAATTTGCTTCATATGCCACGTCAGATGAAGACCGAGTCAAATTAGTCACATAGACGCCACGTCAGCTAAAACCTCCATCCAAACCGCTATGGGACCTATATTGCACCGGTTTTGATAGTTGAGGGATCCGTTGTATCTGGTATTCTAGTTGAAGGATGAAAATCGGATTCGTTGACAAGTTAAGGAACCTCAGATGAACGTATTCCACACTAAAATCTATCCCAACAAATTACATCCCAGAGAAAAACTCAGCCCAATAACTTACAGCCCATTGCAAAGTGAAATGAAACCCAACCAAAGAAATAATTTCACTTTAGGTCTCTCAATTTATCGCCCAGTCTGATTTTCATCCTTCATACGAAAAATAACATATAACCGAACCCCCAATATACAAACCAGTGCCCTCGACGATTTTGGCTGACGTGGCTCCTTTAACTAGGTATTCATCCCACGAAAACCTATCGACACAGTAGGACCTAAAGTGAACTTATTCCCCAACCAAATTATCCAGGCCCAGCACGGCCCATACTACGGCGACCACAAACCGAGCAGATAAGCCCATCCACAGATCGGGTGGCTCCCGTTTGCCGCCTAACGGCAACCTCCCCACCCAAAACCAAACGCCGTCACCTCTCAACCTCCCAACTCAAAGCCTCTTCCAAATGGCCCTCACAGCTGCCGTCTCCGTCCCCGCCGCCGTCACCCCGCTCCGCCGCCTCTCGACGACGACGAGGGCTTTCAGTTTCAGGGTGTCCGCGGCGGCGATGGCGGCGGCCGCGAAGACGGCGGTGCATCCCGCCGTGGTGGTGGGCGGGGGGCGGGTGGGGCAGGCGCTGCTCTCCATGGGCCCGCCGGGAGCGGACGTGCTCGTCGGCCGCGGCGAGAAGGTGCCGGACGACGCGCCGGGCCCGATCCTGGTCTGCACCCGCAACGACGACCTCGACGCCGTGCTCGACGCCACCCCGAGGTCGCGGTGGCGCGGTACTTTCGCCCCTCTCCCGGCTCTCCTCTCCGTCTCCCGACTCCTGCTCTGCACTGCCTCTGCTTGTTAGCTGCTCTGCGATTCAGGTCGTTCGTCAGTATGCGTTTGATTGGTGCTTGTGGTGCATCGCTTCGTTTTCAGCCGAAAATGCGGACGGCTTGGACAAATTTAACCAAGTTGTGCTATGAATTGGAGTATTGTTGTTGAACTCAATTTCTCAAACTTACTTAGCAGTTCAGTTCCGTTCATCTTTTTGTTTAGTATAGAGTTTGCTATTAACTGATTCCCGATAGTCCCATGGAAAAAAAGTCCAGATCTCTTTCTCGAATGGGTGGTCTCCTGGGAAAGGTGGTCATAGTTTATGGATTATGAACGCGATTGTAAAGCAAATTCGTTTGGTGACTTTCAGATTGGATCAGCTAACTGACAACTGACAAGAATGCTCCGAATTCTGTATATTGGATATTAGACAAACATACATGTAGTGCTTCAGAAGGTTAATCCTTAGCAGAACTGTCAATATATTTGTACCGATGTCATCCTGCCTAAATAAGTGTGCAATTTCTTCTTATGCATGAGCTGGTGTAGCATCAGCCAATATTATTTTCTATTTCCCTCCTAGTATACTTTCTGAGCTAAGACTAGAGCAGATTTGGTGTTTTTCCAGAATGGAATGTTGGATCCTTGGTTTGAGAGCAAGGGACTAGTGGATGCGAACCAGGTATTGGCCTACTTTGCTGTGTCGAAGCTTGGTGAGCCACCAGTGGATGGGATTACTGACACTAATCCTGAGGGGCTAACTGCTGCATTTGGAAACTGGGCTCCAGCCGTGGCTGCTCGCCTGCAAAATGGTGGGCTTACCTGCAAGGTGGGTTTACACAATTACATTAGTTGTACACTTTTATTTCTAGCTGATGCTCATGAATTGCAATTCTGTGTGCCTTCATCAACAGTTTACCATCATGTCTATTAAGATTGACTGTAAATGCACAGTAAGGTGAAGGACCATTGGTAACAAAGTGCATAGCAAAAATGCACTCACATCTTTGTTTGTGCTTGCAGCACATTGCAATGGACAGTGCGTGCACATCATAAATACTCAATTGATTAACAATATATTCTTGTCGTGTCATGTGTAAGATTTTAAATAAAAAAAATGAAGAAAATGCCAACGGTCAACAAAAATTAATGAACCTTGTGCTGTTATATACTTAGGCTGCGTTCGCAGCAGCAGCTTCCCAGCGTGCACAGTGATTACGGAAAACAGAGCGATCCATTAGCGCGTGATTAATTAAGTTTTTGCTAATTTTTTTTAAAAATGGATTAATTTAATTTTTTAAAGCAACTTTTGTATAGAAACTTTTTGTAAAATACACACCGTTTAATAGTTTGAAAAACGTGCGCGCGGAAAACGAGGGAGAGGAGTTGGGAAGAGGGGGAGAAGAACACAGCCTTACAAGCATATCCATTTGTTGTAAGTAATCCTGTTGCAATTGCTGACTGGAAAATCAGGTACTTGAAAAAGAAGCATTTCAGAAGCAAATGCTAGAGAAACTGATCTGGATTTCAGCATTCATGCTTGTCGGAGCCCGTCATCCAGGAGCTACTGTTGGCGCGGTTGAGAAAGAGTACCGATCTGAGGTAACCCTTATTCCTTGAACTTTAATATATATTCTGTGTTTCTTTCTCTCCATTAGTTTGACGCTTAGAAGTTAGAAGGCAGTAGGTTCCCAACACAACAAATTTGTGTGGAATCCCTGCTTGTCAGAACACAGAATCATCAAGATCCTCTGCAATATGCTGGTTTCTACCAAGGCATATATTACTTGCAAGCAAAAAGAAAAAAGAAATCATTATTTCCTGATTGTACTTCCTGCATAAAATTGTTCATTATCTCCCATACTTTGTTTGTCCACTTAAGATAATAGCTATTTATGATTTAGTTTGCTTTGGTAATTTTGGCGGGAGTGCCTGAAGATAGAGACAGAGTTGTACGTGCAAGACAGGATTTGTCACGAGCAGGAATAGTGTTCACACGTGAACAATAGTAACCAGTGAGGTGTTTGTTATCTTAGAGATGAGATTATATCTACTCTTTTTAACTACGTCCTTAGTTTTATAGATAGGTTTCTTGTGAATCGAGTCATCTCTTCTATAAAAGGAAGGACTAAATCTCTTCTCATTGACCAGACATGAGTAAGCAAACAAGTCCCCTGTCTCTTAAACTCTGGGTTATTCTTGACCTATTCATCCCCAACCAGTGTGCTACTTTGCCTAGCCGCCATTCTACTTTAAGTTGCCACCATCTAATCTCTCTTCGATGAATACTATCCCCATTGTGTGAATCAAGGTTCACAACATATTCATTTATGTTTCTGTTCTCACAGGTTGCCAGCCTGATAGCAGAATTAGCATCTGCTGCAGCTGAAGAAAGGGGGCTCACATTTGATTCAGGCATAGAAGAGAGACTTTGCGCGTACTCCAGAGCTGTTGCACACTTCCCAACTGCTGTAAAAGAGGCAAGTCCTGCCTATCATAAGCTATCTATATAACAATTAAACATTGCCTATTCTAGTGCCTTTTAAATTAAAATAAGCTTTCAATGATACAGTTCAAGTGGAGGAATGGATGGTTTTACTCTCTCACTGAAAAGGCGCTCGCACAAGGAAAGCCAGACCCATGCCCACTCCACACAGCTTGGCTCAAGGAGATTAAGGTCATATAAAGAACTTTTATGTATAGAAGATGTGGTTTCAAGTCATGTTGATGTTATCCATATAGAGAAAATTGCATAATCTGATAAACTACTTTAGGTGCCCGTTTGGTTCGTGTTTAGTTAGCCTGTTATATTCGTAATTTCCATGTAACTTGTGTCACAATAAACCTTTCTATGTCAAAATTGAGTGCTCAATCTTGTCGTTATAATGGACGAAGTACGTGATAGGCACCATATGCATATGATGTTTGCTGTCACTACTGTCTGCTGGTTAAATTAAATTAACGGTAACTGCTACAGTATTACTGCCATGCTACCGTACTGAATAGTAACCATGCAAGATCTAGACCATCCAATTAGCCGCTGCACTGGATGCCGCTTGTTTACTGACAAAACTTGAGATGCTTGAATAACTTACCGCCATTTTTATCCTTTGCCAATGATTTCCTCACACGGTAATGATAAATATTCATCGCTTCTCATTGTTCTCTCATCCTCTTCACTTTCGAGGTGATGCCTCATGTAGTTTCTTTTCCCCTGAAGCATTATACTGCTAAACTCAAAACTTTCTTGACAGAACAATGAACTCCACATCTAAGTAAAGGACATTGCGTCCTCTTTTTTTTCCGGTGACCACACCACCATACAGCTACACAGGTAGTTGGTAATTGTGCAGAAATTACAAACATGCAACAAATCTTTTTACATAATCTTCTTTTGTAGATGATCAACTTGGAGAAAGAAAGCAAATCTCCATGGTTTAAACAAAAGTAGTACCCCAAACCACAACCAAAACCCAAAGACCAGCCCAGCTAATACCGAGTAAAACCAGCTTAGGATTGCAATCTCCTGATTGTCTTTACTTCCCCCTGTCAATGCTGATGTAGAATCTGAACCGTTTGAACATACTATGTTCAACGGGAAGCCACATAGCCCAAAGTTGTTGCTATAAATTGATGGATCCGCAAGTGTTCGGACTTGATAACCAGATGGTATCTCCCCTGATAAATGATTGTTCGATAGATTTAGAGAACTGAGGGACATCAATTCTGAGATGTTTGAAGGAATGGAACCGGAAAGTTCATTCCAAGAAAGATCAAGGGACTCTAGAATCTTCAAATTACCAATCTCTTCTGGGATAACACCAGATAGACGATTTCTCGATAAGTTTAGGAACCTCACACCTTCAAGATTGCACAACCCTGGAGGGATCTCTTTAGAGAGATAATTGCTTGACAAATCAATACCTGCCATGAGTGCAACCGTTCCTTCAAAAGTATGGTTTTGCCTCTTCCAGTTTATGCCGATTCGGTCCGTGTATGTGTAATCAACAAGTCCACTCAAAACTCGGTGTCGGATTTTCCATGGCAAGTTGAATTCAGTTTTTGGTTGTATCATGGATGTAAAATTGGCGAAACTTCTCGGTATTGAACCTACCAAATTGTTCATAGCCAGGTCCAACAATTGGAGATGAGAGAGTTGTGATAGTTCCCAAGGAATACTCCCATGGAACATATTGGATCGCAGAATGAAAAACCTTAGTAAGGGATTGCAAGCTCCTATCCATGAAGGAATCGTGCCAGAGAAATGATTGCCACCAAGATCTAGAATTGTTAACCTCTTGCATCCTACTAGGGCCATTGGATATCCCCCAGTGAGGTTGTTGTTTGCCAGATGCACTGATTCAAGTGATGAGTTAGGGTAAGCCGACATCGGAACATCCCCAGAAAATACGTTGTATGACAAATCTATGAACACTAGGTACTGCAAGTGCCATAGGCAGCTTGGAATACCTCCATGAAGTTCATTGTTTGACAGGTCCAATATTTCCAGAGAATCTTGGTGACAAAATGCCAAAGGAAATTCTCCTGTGAACCTGTTGTTGGCCATCGCAATTGAGACAAATTGTCTACTGCCAAGATCACTTGGTAGGGTGCCGCTGAACCTATTATTGCTGAGGTCAATGCCATAGAGACTACTGAGGGATGAAATGCCTGCAGGAACCTCACCCTCTAGTCGATTCGTGCCGAGATCGATGATTTGCAACGCTTTCAGACTGAAGATTTCAGGTGGCATCACACCTGAGAGGTCATTGGAGAAGAGGCCTATCACCTCCAGCTCTGTCAGGTTCCCAACGGAATGTGGAATCGGACCCGTCAGGAAATTTCGTGATAAGTACATAGTCTGCAAGCTTGCCAGCCTTCCAATCTCCACTGGGATCACGCCGGTGAACTCGTTCTTGAATAAACGTAAGTGTTGCAGCTTCGTCGCGTTGCCAATCGTCAGCGGGATGCAGCCGGTGATCGAGTTGTTCTGAACACGGAATTGTGTGAGCCCTGCCCAGTTCGTGAACAATTCTGAGGGAATGGCTCCGTCCAGCTTGTTTCCTGACACGTCGAACACTCTCATCTTCCCCATGGCAGAAAACGACCTGGGGATCGGCCCGTAGAGTCCATTGGAGGACAGGTTGAGGTAGCTCAGTTCTTGTAGCATCGCCGGTGACCATGGCAGGGCGTCTAGTATGTTACCGGAGAAGGTGTTCTCCGAGAGGTCGAGGTATGTCAGGTTGCTGCTGGTGGTAGAGACGTTCGCCGCTGGGATGACAGCGCCGGTGGTGGTGATCATGTTGTTGCGGCGGAGGTTGAGCTTCGCGAGCGCCGGGAACGCGGCGAGGTCGAGCGCGCCGAGCTCGCCGTGGAGCCCTGCGCCAGGGAGGTTGAGCTCCGTGACATGGCCAGCGGCGTCGCAGGTGACGCCGTGCCAGGAGGAGCATGCGGAGCTGGAGCTGGGCGCCGGTGACCAAGTGGTCAGCGGAGAAGACGCTCCGTGTCCGCCACCAGCCAAGGTGGACTTCCACCGGAGGAGGGATTCCGCCTCGCCGTGCTGTATCGCCGTCGAGCTGGACGACGGCGGCGCGCGCAGCAGGAGGAGGAAGGAGATACAGTGGAGGATGGAATTGGATGTGTGGTGAGCCATCGATCGCATGGTTGGGATTGCAATGGAGTAGTACTGTTTACTACTCGCTCGCCTTCTTTCCTCATTTTCGCGCGCACACTATCCAAATGTGTTTTTTTAAAAAATTATATATATAAGTTACTTTAAAAATTATATTAATCTATTTTTTTAAAAATATACTAATACTTAATTAAGCATGTACTGATAAGTCGTTCCGTTTTACATGTTGGATGATTAGTTTCCATCTTAACCAAACAACACAGTTACAGTGGATGGATGAACTGAGAATGGTAAAGCAAAGAAGATGTGGGTGTCACTGGTACCACTCTGTGTGATGGATAAAGTGATAATGATCAAGATTTGAGGTGCTGCTTATCTCCGGTAACACTATTTTATTTCGAAGGAGGCAGTCTTGCGAGACTTGTACTACAATTCATCCTTGATATGATAGTTTGTGTGCTACTGGAAATTATGGCTATAGTTTCTTGAATTATGATTGCCCTTATCTGTCTTTCTCATTGCCACTTCACTTTGAGATAGCTGAAGATGAATCCTCCTGGTCCATCCAAGCCTCCTATCACACTCTCCCATCACATATACATTTAACTCCAACTCCAAATCAAAGTCAGATCCATCACCATCGTCATGATGGCCAAGAGGAGGATCTCCTCCAACAAGTGAGGTAGACGATGCTGACCATATCTAATTTCTTTTCTCAGATTGATAATAACGATTGCAATAACTAAGTATCTACAATTATATGTAAAGAAGACGTGATTTCGAGTCATATTGATGTTATCCATATAGAGAGAGTTGCATAATCTGATAAACTACTTTAGGTGCCTGTTAGGTTCGTGTTTAGTTAGCCTGTTATATTAGTAATTTCCATGTCACCTGTGTCACAATAAACCTTCTATGTGAAAAATTGAGTGCTCAAGCTTGTCGTTATAATGGACGAATTTGGTGATAGGCACCATATACATACGATGTTTGTTGTCACTAGTATCTGCTGGTTAAATTAACAATAACTGCTACACTACGTACTGCTGTCATGCTACCGTAATGAACAGTAACCATGCAAGATCTAGACCATCCAATCAGGATCCAACTGTGGCTACACCAGCCGCTAAAGTTGCAGCTAATATAGCCACTGCACTGGATGACAAATTGATTATTACTTTTTTTTTCTTGAAACCTCACAGTTGTGTATTTGATTAAAGGAGAGGGAAAACACTGTACAATAGCCTTGGGCTAGGAAGTTACATCCAGAAGAATAGGAGAAGGGGGTATGAAGAGTTGACACTACCAAAGAGGTGTGTGAGTTTGCGACCAGGCTAATTTACATATTAAGAGGTGTGCTGCCATGATTGTCTTGCAGCAGGCGTTGGATGCCATTTGCCCCACCTGCGCGCCATAGCCATATCTCGTCAGTCACTCGGTCGATGATTCAATGCAGCGGTGTCTCCGTGTTTCTGAACACCCTGCTATTTCTTTCTTTCCAGATTTCCCAGGAGAGTAGGATGAGGATAGATTTAACGCCCCTTCTTTGTCAGAACAAATTGATTATTACTGAGACAGAACTTGAGATCCTTGAATAACTTATAACCACTGTTGTCGAAACGACAACTGCATACGTCGAAGGACGTGGATACTCAACGGTTGTTGGGAAAGTAAAGTGTACTAAATTTAGGATTTAAAATTTGGATCCCCTTTTACATGGTCCTAGGTGGCTATTTATAACCCTATTACAGATCCCCCTATTAGTGTTTAGGGCTATTACAGGGGAATTTACATGGTCACCCTTACAAAAGGGACACTTACATGGGTATTCAATGTAATTAAGATACATGGGCCTTTAATGGGTCGCCCGGCGACTACTAGCCCACTGGCCAACAGACTGGGGCGATTGGGCCGGCCCACTGGGCCTTCTTGGATCAGGTCCGGCCTGGCGAAATCATCCCCCTTCGGCGTACGCTTTCGCCATGCAGCTTTCACCCAGACTGGCAGGGACCCGGCGCGACTCTTCGCCCTTTGCCCCTTTCGCCCCGATGTCTTCGCCACGGGGGCTTCGCCCCGAGGGGTCTTGGGTGCCTGGAGTCCGAACCCTCGCTACCTGATTGGTTTCGGCAGGTCCGACCCCATGGCATACTGCCAACAACCACTTTTGTCCTTTTCCAATAGTCTCCTCACACAGTAATAATCAATTTTAATGGATCCTCATTATTCTCTCCTCATCCTCTAAACTTTTGAGGTGACGCCACATGTAGTTTTTTTTTCCCAGTAGCATTATACAGCTAACTCAACCTTCTCCAACTCTGCATCTTCAGCTAAAGAACACTGCAATTATTCATGCCAGAATGACAAAGAGCACCTTTCCTTTATTTTTCCTAATGACCACACCACCACAGAGTTGGTAATTATTCAGAATTTGCATACATGCAACAAATCTTTTGCATAATCTTCTTTTGCAGATGATCAACTTGGCTGAAAAAAGCAAATCTCCAAGGCTGAAACAAAAGCAGTACCCCAAACCACAACCAAAACCCAAAGACTAGCCCAGCTAATACGGAGTAAAACCAGCTTAGGATTTCAAGTTCCTGGCTGTCTGTATTTCCCCCTATCAATGCTGATGTAGAATTTGAACCGTCTGAGCATACTATGTTCAATGGGAAGCCACATAGCCCAAAGTTGTTGCTATAAATTGATGGATCAGCAAGCGTCCGGAGTTGATAACCAGATGGTATCTCACCTGATAAATGATTGTTGGACAAATTTAGTGAACTCAGAGACATCAAATTTGAGATGCTTGAAGGAATAGAGCTGGAGAGTTCATTCCAAGAAAAATCAAGGGACTCCAGGATCTTCAAATTGCCAATCTCTTTGGGAATAATGCCAGATAGATGATTTCTCGACAAGTTTAGGAATCTCATACTTTCAAGATTGCACAACTCCGAAGGAATCTCATTGGAGAGATAATTGCTTGACAGATCAATACCTGCCATGAGTGCAACCGTTCCTTCAAAAGTATGGTTTTGCCTCTTCCAGTTTATGCCGATTCGGTCTGTGTATATGTAATCAACATGCCCGTCCAAAATGCGGTGTTGGACTTTCCAAGGCAAGTTCAGTTCAGTTTTTGGTTGTATCATGGATGTAAAATTTCCAAAACTTCTCGGTATAGAACCCACTAAATTGTTCAAAGCTAGGTCCAACAATTGGAGATGGGAGAGTTGTGATAGTTCCTTCGGAATACTCCCATTGAACACATTAGATCGCAGAATGAGAAACCTCAGTAATGGATTGCAAGTTCCAATCCATGAGGGAATTGTGCCAGAAAAATGGTTACCACCAAGATCTAGAATTATTATCCACTTGCATCCCTTTAGGACCATTGGATATCCCCCAGTGAGGTTGTTGTTAGCAAGATGCACCGATTCCAATGATGAATTAGGGTAAGCTGACATCGGAGCCTCCCCAGAAAAGGAGTTGTACGACAAATCCATGAATACCAGGTCCTGCAAGTGCCATAGGCAACTAGGGATCTCTCCATGGAGATGATTGTTTGACAGGTCCAAGATTTCCAGAGAATCCAGCTGACAAAATGTCAAAGGAAATTCTCCCGAGAAGCTGTTGTTGGCCAACACAATGGTCAGAAACTGCCTACTGCGAAGATCACTCGGTATAGCTCCACTGAACCTGTTATTGCTGAGATCAAGACCAGTGAGATTCCTGAGAGATGATATGGATGCAGGAACCTCACCCTCCAAGCGATTCGTGGCGACATCGATGGTTCGCAACGCTGTCAGGTTGAAGATTTCCTGTGGTATCAGGCCTGTGAAGCCGTTGGAGAAGAGAACCATAACCAACAGGTCTGTCAGGTTTCCCACGGAGTTTGGAATCGGCCCCGTCAGGAAATTATCCGATAGCTCCAGTGCCTGCAAGCTTCCCAACCTTCCGATCTCCGCCGGGATTTCGCCGGTGAGCTCGTTCTTGTTGAGGCGCAAGTACTTCAGCTTCGTCGCGTTGCAGATCGCCGGTGGGATGCTGCCGGTGATCGAATTCTTCTGAACACGGAACTGGGTGAGCTCTACCCAGTTGGTGAACAATTCTGAGGGGATGGAGGACCCGTTGAGCCTGTTTCTTGACACGTCGAACACGGTCATCTTCCCCATGGCGGAGAGCGACCTCGGGATCGGACCGTACAGTCCATTGGAGGACAGGTTGAGGTAGCTCAGCTGCTGCAGCGTCGCCGGCGACGATGGCAAGGCGTCCAGTATGTGGCCGGCGAAGGCGTTGTCGGAAAGGTCAAGGTACGTCAGGTTGCTGCTCCTGGTGGAGACGTTCGCTGCCACGACGCCATCGGTGGCGGCAGTGATGTTGTTGCGGCGGAGGTTGAGCTTTGCGAGCGCCGGGAACGCGGCGAGGTCGAGCGCGCCGAGCTCGCCGTGGAGCCCTGCGCCAGGGAGGTTGAGCTCCGTGACATGGCCAGCGGCGTCGCAGGTGACGCCGTGCCAGGAGGAGCATGCGGAGCTGGAGCTGGGCGCCCGTGACCAAGTGGTCAGCGGAGAAGACGCTCCGTGTCCGCCACCAGCCAAGGTGGACTTCCACCGGAGGAGGGATTCCGCCTCGCCGTGCTGTATCGCCGTCGAGCTGGACGACGGCGGCGGGCGCAGCAGGAGGAGGAAGGAGATACAGTGGAGGATGGAATTGAATGTGTGGTGAGCCATCGATCGCATGGTTGGGATTGCAATGGAGTAGTACTGTTTACTACTCGCTCGCCTTCTATCCCAACTCAGTCCTCATTTTTCACGCGCACACACTATCCAAAATGTGTTTTTTTAAAACATTATATATAAAATTACTTTAAAAATCATATTAATCTATTTTTTAAAAAATATATTAATACTTAATTAATTATGTACTGATAAGTTGTTCCGTTTTACGTGTTGGATGATTAGTTTCCATCCTAACCAAAGAACACAGTTATAGTGGATGGATGAACTGAGAATGGTAAAGGCAAAGAAGACGTGACTGTCACTGGTACCACTCTGTGGATAAAGTGATAATGGTGGATGTCACTGGTACCACTCTGTGTGATGGATAAAGTGATAATGGTGGATGGATGAACCGAGAATGGTCAAAGCAAATAAAAACGCTGCCACCATTACTACTCTGTGGGTCAAGATTTGGGATGCCGTTAGTCTTTGATAACACTATTTTATTTTAAAGGAGGAAGTCTTGCGAGCCTTGTACTCATTCTCAACAATAATAATGATAGCTCGTGTGCTACTGAAAATTATGGTTAATTTTTTGAACTACAGGACTGGGCGCGCCCATAGCGCGCTGCATGCATATAGCTTAGTTAAATTAATTAGATTTGTTGTCGAAACGATAACTGCATACGTCGAAGGACGTGGATACTCAACAGTTGTTGGGAAAGTGAAGTGTAATAAATTTTTTATTTAATTCTCGATCCCCTTTTACATGGCCCTAGGTGGCTATTTATAACCCCATTACAGATCCCCCTATTAGGGTTTAGAGCTATTACAGGGGAATTTACATGGTCACCCTCATAAAGGGACCCTTACATGGGTATTTAATGTAATTAAGGCGCGTGGGCCCTCAATGGGCTACCTGGCGGCTACTGGTTCTTTGGCTCATGGACCGGGGCGATTGGGCCGGCCCATTGGCCCTTCTCGGGTCAGTTCCGTCCTGGCGAAGTCATCTTCCTTCGGCGCATGCCTTCGCCATGCGGGCTTCGCCCAGGTTGACCGGAGCCCCATGTGACTCTTCGCCCATGGCCCCTTTCGCCCTGATGTCTTCGCCATCGGGCTTCACCATCGGGCTTCGCCTCACGAGCCTTGGGCACCGGGAGATCGGATCCTTGCCGCCTGATTGGTTTCGGCAGGCTTGGTCGAAGGGCCTCATGGCATACTGCCAACAAGCCCCTCACGGGCAAGGGTGAGATAGGAGCTTCGGCCGAGACCGTGCAAACCATGTAGTATGGTATGAGGCGCCCCCTTTCGACCGGTGCTCCTGCTGAAACTCATCTTTCTGGGTCCTGCAAAAAATTTGCGACATGCGAAAAAGGATTATAGTGTATGGTCTTCGCCCATCTCGAGCAGTTGTGGGGTTTTTTTTCAGTCCCCAATGTGTGCAATATTGGGCCTTGAACCGTAAAGTGGCCCATATCGCTCTGTTGGGCCGTAGTGAACAGTGTTGGGCCCTTAGACCGCGGCGAACAGCAGTGGGCCTTTCGTTTGGGAGCCCGTTACTGCACGGCCTGATCCATGGGATTTTACCGTTTCGCCTACCCCGCGACACGTGGCCGCTCCTGATTGGCTGGGGAGGCGAAGCGTTGTTTGGTGAGTTATATATTCTCACCCCCCGTTTTCACCGTCGCCACCCTTATCATTTTCACCGCAGTTACTTTCCTCCCCACCTGCTCTCGGCTAACCTTTGAATGACCTACTTCGCCCAATTAACACTTTTCGCCAACACACTTCCTCTTCGCCCATGGCTCCCCGCAAGCCGAACCCAGTCACCGCGACCGGTCCTGATCCCGGCCGGATCGACGACGACACCACAGCCTTCCTGGGGGCTTCGCTCGTCGACGATGACGAGTTGGCCAGAATGGTTGACGCTGGCCTGGTGGCGGAGGGGCAGGCGTTCGCCCCCGGAGAAGCCGAAGTGCCGCAGCCTGGCGAACACCAGACGGTGGTGTTTGCCGTGTTCTTCGAGGCCGGCCTTCGCTTTCCGTGCAACATCTTGTTACCGGAAATTCTGCGCCTCTTCCAAGTCGAATTGCCCCAGTTAAGCCCTTCGGCCCTGGTGCGCATTTCTATCTTCGACTGGGCGTGCCGGACCGCGGGGTTCGAGCCTAGCGCCGAACTCTTCGGCGCCATCTTCTCCGCTGCCGTCAACACGAAGACGGTGATAACCCCCGCCGGGACCCGGAAAACCGTGTTCGGGAGTGTGAACTTCAATGTTCGCTCCGAACACGCCGACTTGTGGCCGGTTAACGCCGCCATGTCGAAATGGGATCGCCATTGGATGGCGAAGTGGTTCTACCACTCCATCCCATTCGAGGCGTGTTCCGAAGCGGCGAGAGCGCTATGCTGGCGACGCCGCGCGATTTCGCTGGCGCGGAAGCCCAGGGTTGCCATAACCGGTACCCTGGAGTCTCGCTTCACCCTGCTCCGCAGGGTGTGTTCCCGGCTGAGTTGCCGGGACTTAGTGGAAGAATTTTGCATGCTGCGGATTTGTCCGCTTTCGCAAGCATGGCAGGTCGAAGTCAACCAGGGCGAAGTGGTCGACGGCCTGCCCAAACTTGTTTTACCCCAGGGGCGAATGGTGAGTTCTTCTCTTTTTTTTTTTACTTTTCGTTTTGTCTTTTCGCTATGCTTTTGCTTCGCCCCTTAACTTAGCGTTTCGTCCTTTTCCAGTGTTGACGCTAGCCCAGGCCGACACCGAAGCTAGAAGGCTTGTTGGCGATGTGTCGTTGACCGAGTATAGCCAGCTGCTGACTCGGCAAGCGGCTGGCAGGGCGAACCGCGTCTACACCGGCGAGCTCCCCCCAAGGGCGAAGCCCTTTAAGGCTGACGGCGAAGCCGGCCCGTCGCGGAAACGCCCACGGGGGCAGGTGAGGTTCGCCCCCCACAAGCAGAAGGCCCCCATCCCAACGGGCTCCGACGTCGAAGAAGACGAGGATGCCGAAGAGGAGGAAGCGAAAGAGGCCGATGCTACGGCCGAAGAAGCTGGCGACGAGGCGGGCGATAGCCGCTCTGGGACGCGCGGTTATACGCCAACTCCCAGCCCAGAGCGTGTCGAAACGGGGCCGGAATCAGCCTCTTCGCCCCTGCGCCGAAAAGATGTGGAGGGCACCAAGGCCCTAGTTGCTATTGCCGCGGCTAAGGCGGCAAAGAGCGGCGCTGCGAAGCCTGCCCCCCGGAAGAAAGGGGTTGTTGCCATCGCTAGCGCATTCAGCGACGAGGAATCGTCGGGCGGCACTCCTACTTCGCCCGTGGGGCACAGCCCCGGGGCGACCGGTGAGGCTGGAGCTTCGGCCTCGGCCGAATTGGTGGTTGAGGCAGTCGCCCGGATCTTCAACAGCCCGACTCGCCAGCCCATTTCGCCGCTCGTCTTTAATAAGGGCAAGAAGGCGGCTGAGGAGTCTGGCTCTGAGTACTCTCAGGGGCCACCCCGCTTCGCCCCCGGGGACTTCGAAACCCGGGCGGAGCTCATCCCCTTCGTGGAGGGGGTGAGCAAGATCGTTTCGCCGGCTGGCAGCCCCAACCTCTTCGCCGAGCTCAATGAGTTCGACGAGGGTGCTCCGCCGTGAAAAGTTTAGCCGTGCGGGTAAGTTTTGGTAACCTCCAAGTCTCTTTTCTCTTCTTCTTTTTTTTACACCTGGCTTACACTTCGCCTTTTCTTTTTCGCCAGCTTCTCGCGGCCCATTGTTCTACCGAACGGACAATGCGGGCCCGCCTGGACGGCCTAAAAAACCGGCTCCGGGTGAAGGACGATGAGCTTGGCCGAAAAGGCCTTGAGATGGAGGGGCTTGCCCGGTCCCTCCGTGAGGCGAAGGCGGAAAACAGACGCCTTCAGGCCGAGCTCGACAAAGGCAGTGAGGCGAAGGCCGAGATTGATCGCCTCACGGCCGAGCTGGTGAAGGAACGGGAGCATACCACCATGCTTACCGCGTACTACGACTCAGCGGAGCCCCAGATGGAAGCCCTTCGCCAAAGGGCGAGCAAGGCGGAGGGGAAGGCAAAACGCCTCGCCCGAGAGGCAGCCGAGGCGACCGAGGCGGCGAAGACATCATGCCGCACCCTTCGCCTTGCCCTCACGGACATGGGGGCGAAGGCTGGCGGTGTTCCCGGCGAGGACGCCTCTGCCCTTGACTTCTGCAGCTGGAACCAAGAGGCCGGCTGCGCAGTTTCCGACTGCACTACGGCGTACGGTGATTGTTGTGCGCGCGTGTCGGCTGCCTTCGCCCTGGGGCTACTTCAACAGCATGGGTGCGAGCACGTCGCCCGGTTTCCCGAGTTCGCGAAGGGGGACTGGGAAGTTAGCTCCCGAGACATGTCGCCCGCTCTCCGCGCCTGGCGAAGGCAGTTCTGGCAGAAGGAGGGCCGTTCTGCCGCTAAGTCCCGCCTGCTTGAACAGCTGGCGAAGATAGAGGCAGCGGGCCAGGGCGAAGAGCCGGCTGCAGGGGGCGGAGGAGGAGCCGAAGACCACCCCAAGGTGTGAGGCACTCCGCCCGTCCCCCTTTGTAATTTCTTTTCTTTTGATGTTCGCCTGTAGGGCGAACTATGTAAATATGGCTAAGGCCTTCCTTGTTTTTTGGATATTAAACTGATTGAAATATATGACTTCTTTCGCCATTCATATCATTTTTGTGTTGAGACGCGCGAAATATGCCCGAGACGTTCGCGACCCCTTCGCCTAGTTTGTTCGCTTCGACCTTCTCTCCCCCGTTCGCTTTCATGATTTCCCCTGTTTTTGTAGGGTCGGTGCCGAAAGCTTTGCGTTCGGCCCCCTCTTGGGGGCAAGAACGAGAAGTTCGTTGCGGTGAAGGATTTGTTGAAGGTTCGCTACTAGCTTCGGCCTATCTACCACGAAATGACAATCAATGGGAATAACTACAAAGTTATAAGCGTTGCTAACTGGATGCGGACCCATCCTGGGCGAACGCTGGAGGACTTCGACCGCGTCTGTGTGGCACGTTTCGAGCGTGTGGCCCGCTTCTGGCGAAACCACCAACGAACCGGTCGGCAGGAGGCGATCGCTCAGCGGCGCTACGCCCTTACTGTAATTTCGCCCCCTTCCCCCCTTAGGGTAGTGTATGACATCAGTAGTGACGACGAACCATGTTCGCTAGATCACTCTTTTGATAGCTTTGCTGGAGGCGAAGATGTAATTTATTTGTAAGAAAAACATGTAATGTTCGCTAGATCACTCTTTGGATAGCTTTGTTGGGGGCGAAGATGTAATTTACTGTATGACATATTGTCAGAATTAATAAAGTTGTGCTTTCGTTCCCTTTTCGCCATTTTCTGCATTATCACAACTTGTGCTTTTGTTGGGTCGTAACGCATTGACCCCTTTGCGTTTACTGGCGAAATAGGTTCACCGACTTTTCAGCTTTCGACTCCCGTTGTCGATCTTTGGCGCTGTGTTAGCGACACGATTTCTGCGTAGATCGAACATTACGGCGTTCGGCCTCTTTTTTCCCGAAACAAGCTGTCGCGGTTTCAACGTTCGGCGAGCGATGCTTCGACCGATTCGTCTCGCCCCCCTGGCGTTTTCGCTGATCAGGCGTTTGCCTTGGGGTTTTTCCTCGAATTATCATGCACATAAGTAAAAAAGGCGAAAGACACAGAAATTTTATACTGGTTCGGGCCTCCAGGGTGGATAATAGCCCTACGTCCAGTTTTTTTTTCTTTTTCATTTTCTCCCCTTTTTTTGTATTTTTGTGCCAAAAGGCTTACAAAATGGCAAATGCCGAAAAACTACATAGCAATATGTACATTTTTACATATTGGCGAACAAGGTGCCACCCTCTAGACATAGAAACGCTTGAGCGAAGCAGCGTTCCACGAATGATCGAACTCTTCGCCCTCCAGTGTTGCTAGGCGAAAAGAGCCCATCCTTGACTTGTGCTTGATGAGATACGGCCCCTCCCATTTTGACTCAAGCTTTCCAACCGCTGCTGGGTTCGCTTTTCTCCTTAGAACGAGATGGCCCGGTAGGAGCTCTGTCGGGCGAACCCTCTTGTTGTAGGTTGCCGAAGTGCTTGTGGTGTACTTGCGCATGTGTTCCAGTGCTTCGACTCGCACCCCCTCCAGGAGTTCGAGCGACACTTCGCGCCTATCTTCGCCCCCCGAGAACATCACCCTAGGTGAGTTAGCCCCTAGTTCTGTTGGGGTCATCGCTTCGTCTCCGTAGAGGAGCATGAATGGGTTGAACTTAGTTGGTCTTGTGGGAGTTGTTCGGAGGGCCCAAAGGACAGACAACATTTCGTCTGGCCATTTGCCCTTCGCCGCCCCCTCAAGTGCCTCCAAGATCTTGCCATTTGTGCGTTCGGCCGCCCCGTTCGACTGCGGGTGCGCGACCGATGCGAACCTGATCTCTAGGTTTAGCCCTTCGCACATTTCTCTGAACTTGTCAGAGTTGAACTGCTTGCCATTGTCTGTGATGAACTCCCTTGGAACTCCGAAACGGCAAATGATGTTTTTCCGGACAAACTTCTGCACTGCCGCCGAAGTGATCGTGCCGAGTGGTTCGGCCTCGATCCAGCGCGAAAAGTACTCAATGGCCACAATTGCAAACTTGTACCCATTTCGCGCTACCAGGAATGGGCCTATGATGTCCAGCCCCCACCTGGCGAAGGGCCAAACTGGAGCGATCGGCTGCAGCTCATACTGTGGGGCGGTCTGGCTTCGGCCGTGTCGCTGGCAGCCTTCGCACTTTTTGGCGTGCGCAACGCAGACTTTCAGCACTGTGGGCCAATATACTCCTTGGCGAAACACCTTGGAGGCGACAGTTCTTGCAGCCTGGTGCGCCCCGCAAAGTCCCTGGTGTATTTCCCTCACCATTTCTTCGCCTTCGGCAGTGGATATGCAGCGAAGCAAAGGTTGGAGCACTCTAGAGCGATACAGCTGTCCTGAGACCAGCTTGTACTGTCTGGCTCTGATTTGCAGGCATTTCGCCTCCGCTTCATCCTCTGGAAGCCAGCCATCACTGAGATACTTTACGAACGGCGTTCGCTAGTCCTCTAGGCTTTCGCCTGGGTCTGTTTGGTCTATGGCCATGACATCCTCAGTTCCGCTGGGCACACTTGGTGCGTACAGGGCTTCAAAAAAGATGCCTGGCGAATGCGGTCCCCCGCAGGCGGCGGACTTCGCCAGGGCGTCTGCCTCCTCATTTTGCCCTCTGGGTAAGTGTTCGACCGTTATTCCGGCGAAACACTTTTCCATT
This sequence comes from Oryza punctata, assembly GCA_000573905.2. Classification (NCBI taxonomy): domain Eukaryota; kingdom Viridiplantae; phylum Streptophyta; class Magnoliopsida; order Poales; family Poaceae; genus Oryza; species Oryza punctata. The sequence continues at coordinate 8,940,966 of CM002495.2, forward strand.
GACCGAACGACCTCCAAATATCTTTTCATCCCTTCATCTTTTGCTTCAAAAGATTTATCAACATGACAGGCTACTAGTTTGGAGTCTGTTCGAATGAGCAAACACCGAACCCCTAGTGCCTTCGCCTTCCTTAAGCCCAGTAGCACCGCCTCGTATTCCGCCGTGTTTTTGGTTGTGTCGAACTGCAACCTTGCGGCATACCGAATCGGCACGCCCCCCGGCAAAATGAGCACGGCCGCGGCGCCCGCCCCCCTGTGTGACCACGAGCCATCGGAGTGCATTGTCCAAGGCTGTTCGACAGGTTGAGGCTCAGGGGCGGACGCCGGAGTCCATTCGGCCACAAAATCAGCCAGGACTTGAGATTTGATGGCGGTGCGCGCCACGAAATGCAGGTCGAAGGGGGATAGCTCTACCGCCCACTTGCTGAGTCTGCCAGAGATCTCTTTGCCCCGAAGTACTTCGCCCAGAGGATACTGTGATGGCACTGTGATTTTGTGGGCCTGGAAGTAATGCTTGAGCTTGCGCGAAGCCATTACCAGGGCGTAGGCGAGCTTTTCCATCTCAATATATCTCATCTTCGCCCCTTGTAGGGCTTCGGAGACGAAGTACACCGGTTTCTGCCCTGATTCCGTCTCTTGGACTAGGACTGCGCTGACCACCACTGGCGAAGCCGCTAGATACAACAGCATTTCGCTTCCTGGTGTTGGGCTGACCAGGGCGGGTGGGCTTTGCAAATACTGCTTTAGCTCTTCGAATGCGGCCTGGCATTCGGGAGTCCAGTTGAACCTGCCCGCGCCCCGGAGGGTCTTGAAAAACGGTAGGCCCCTTTCTGCTGCTTTCGAGAGAAAACGACTTAGTGCCACAATTCGGCACGCGAGCTTTTGTACTTCGCGTACGCTCGACGGTGACCTCATTTGCTGGATGGCATCGATTTTCTCGGGGTTCGCCTCGATACCCCTCTCAGAGACAAGAAAACCCAACAACTTGCCGGCGCGAACACCAAAAACACACTTCTCTAGGTTTAGTTTCATACTCGCTGCACGCAAGTTGTCGAAGGTCTCTTGTAGATCAGACGCATGGTCGAAAGCCTTGCGGCTCTTCACGACGATGTCGTCGACATATGCCTCCACGTTTCGCCCCAGCTGCTTGCGAAGCACCTTGTACACCAGCCTGGCGAACGTTGCCCCAGCGTTTCTCAGGCCGAAAGGCATCCTGAGGTGGCAGAAAGTGCCGAACGGCGTGATGAAGGCGGTTTTGGCGATGTCGTCTGGATTCATGTGGATCTGGTGATAGCCGGAGTAGGCGTCCAAGAAGCTCATGAGCTCGCAGCCAGCCGTCGAATCGACAAGCTGGTCGATCCGCGGCAAGGAGAAATCATCCTTCGGACAAACCTTGTTGAGGTCCGTGAAGTCGACGCACATGCGCCACTTGCCGTTCGACTTCTTCACCAGGACCAGGTTCGCCAGCCACTCCGGGTGGTCGATCTCCCTGATCACCCCGGCCTTGAGAAGCTTTTGCACTTCGGCTTTCGCTGCTTCTTGGCGGTCAGCGGACATCTTGCGTAGGTTTTGCTTCCTTGGCTTGGCGTCTGGCCTGACGGCCAGGCGATGCAAGATGAGCTCTGGCGAAACGCCCCCCACTTCGCTGGGGCTCCAGGCGAAGATGTCGATGTTTCTCTTGAGTACTTCTAAGATTTTTGCGGCTTCTTCTTCGCCTAGATCGCCTCCCAGCTGGACAAGCTTCGTCGGGTCTACCTCGCTCACTTGCACCTTGATCACCTTGCCGTGAGGAGCTGGCTTCGGCGCACGGTTAACGTGTGGTTCGGCCTCCACGTTGTGCACCGCCCTGCTGATCACAGCCAAGTCGCCTTTCAGCGAAGCCGAAGGTTGAAGCCCCTTGACAACAATCACCCCTGCCGGACCCGCCATCTTGAGCTTGAGATAGTTGTGGTGGGAGATGGCTTCAAACTTGTTCAAGGTTGCACGGCCGAAGATGGCGTTGTAGCCGTACGGGATGTCGACGACGTCGAACAATATCTGCTCTTCGCGCCTATTTTCACCCGTGCTGAAAGCAACCCTCAACCGCGCCTGGCCGAGAACATGAACAGCCTCACCGCCGAAGCCGCGAAGCGAAGCCGGCGCCTGAGTGAGAGCCGAAGTTGGTAGCCCCATCCTGGCATATGCCTCGGCGAAGATGACATCGGCCGAGCTACCTCCATCGACCAGAATGCGCCGAACTTCAAAGCCGGCCACCTCAGCCGAAATCACCAGGGGGTCTTGGTGCGGAAACAGCACTCATTCGGCATCTTCCGGCCCGAAAGAGATTTGCTGGCCCAAGTACTTTGGGACCCCTTCACCCGTGGCGGTGATGTTATGCACCGTTCGCAGCTGCAACTTTCTCTGCCGCTTCGACGGCTGGACCGGTGGGTCAGCCCTTGTGATCACTTGGATGACTCGGCATTGCGCGTCTTGGTGCTGCTCGGGTGGAGGCGACTGTTCACGGGCCGCCTCGTGAGGCGCTTCGACAGCGGCACCCTGGTGCGGCCTTGGTTCTTGAGCGCTGCTTCGCTGGCGAATGTTGCGGCATTGCTCGGTGGTGTGCGAAGATCGCCCATGATAGGTGCAATAGAGGTCCTTTCTGACCTTCTTGCGAACAGGCTGCTGGTGGCTGCCACCTTGCTGGGCGTCGAACTCCTTGCGGAGTGCATGTACTTCTTCGACAGCCATCACCGCCTTGCCTGTTTGGTCGGTTCTGAATTTCCTCCAGGTCATGGGAGCTTGGCCTTGTCTCGGCGGTTGCCCCAGGTTCGCCGGCTGGGGTTGGCGGACAGCGAGGGGAGCCGGTTCGGCAGCCTGCGCTTGCATCTGGGCTTGGGCCGCGGCGATTGAGGCTTTGTCGTACTCGGCTTGAATCGCTTGTCTCCGCTTGGAGTCTTCTTCACCTCTTGCGTACCCATCGATGATGCGAAGCAGGTGCTCGAGGGTTTGCGGCTCCTTGTTGGCGATCTTTCTTGTGAGTTCGCCCTCAAGCAACCCGGCCGAAGCGGCATTGATAACAGATGCTTCCGTTATGTCTTGGACTTGGCACCGTGCTTGCGAGAAGCGGCGCATGTACTCTCGTATCGATTCGCCAGGCCTCTGGCAAATGCCGAGCAAATGCTGCTGCGTCTTCGGCTCCTCGTAGGTGCCTCGGAAGTTGAGGATAAAAACATCACGCAATTGCTCCCATGAGTAAATGCTATTGGATGGCAGATTGAAATACCAAGAACGGGCGATGCCGTCAAGCGCGAGATGGATTACCTTCGTCTTGGTGTTTTCATCGCCGTGAGCAGCCTCGATCGCGGACTCGTAGATTGAGAGGAACTCTTTTGGGTCTGTTTCGCCCGAGTACCGCGGAACGGGTGGGAATTTGAACTGAGGTGGGATCGGACGATTTTTGATCCCCCTACTCAGTGGCAGGCCCTTTTCGCCCCCGGCCTTGCCCATGGTGCCCTGCAGCGAAGGCCCGCTCGACTGCGGATACGGCGTGGCGAAGGGCGAAGTGATGGCCTGGGGGAGCGGCTGGGCTGCGACGTTCGGTGGCCCACCTCCGAACGGTGGCACTTGGGTGGTGTTGTAGAAGTCAAACTGCGGCGCCTGCCCCCAGGGCGATGCCCTGGGCTGGTTTGACGGCGGCCACCCTGGTACACCCTGGCTTCAGCCTCCCTCCGGCTGGGCCGAAGGGGTTGTGCTTGAGATACTGTGGGGTTGGTTGAGCTGCTGAAGGAAAGCTTGGAGTTGTGCCTGCAGTGCCGAAGCCCCCTCCGCCATCGCCTGCGACATCTGACCAGGTGGCGAAGAGTGTACGTGGATTGCGGCTGGCCGAACCTGTGGCCGTGCGCCGGGAAGCGAGGGCGCTACTGTAGCCGAAGGCCGATTGGGTCCGCACACTGGTCCTTGTGCAGCTTGCAGCGGAGGGGCTTGCTGATAGGCTTGAGGGGGGATGTAGCCTGCCGAATATTGGAGGACAGGGGCCGGAGCGATCTTGGCCTGCCGTGCCGCTTCGTAGTCTTGCTGCTGCTCCTGCATTTGACGAAGCATGTCCTGGAGTCGCGCCATGTTCTGCCGCATGGCCTCCATGCTTGCTTCGGCTTGCGTGTCGATGTTGAGGTCGGCTGGTGCAGCGATGAGCGTGCCCAAAGCCGGCTGAGTTGCTGAAGGGGCCTCCGGTACCTGCTCCGCCGCAGAAGTCGGGGCCGAAGTAGGCGGTTGCGGTGCGGGCGCCGAAGTCGCCGGCGCGACTGCCGCTTCGACCGACGCCGAAGGCTCCACGCCTTCGTCGGTGGCCACCACCTCCTCCGCTACGCTCTCCTTCGGGTTCGCAACCCTCTCTTTTGAGACCTTCTTCGGTGGCATTCGCTCTCAGTGGTTTCGCTCAGAGGTCCCCACGGTCGGCGCCAGCTATTGTCGAAACGACAACTGCATACGTCGAAGGACATGTATACTCAACAGTTGTTGGGAAAGTGAAGTGTAATAAATTTTGTATTTAATTCTCGATCCCCTTTTACATGGCCCTAGGTGGCTATTTATAACCCCATTACAGATCCCCCTATTAGGGTTTAGGGCTATTACAGGGGAATTTACATGGTCACCCTCATAAAGGGGCCCTTACATGGGTATTTAATGTAATTAAGGCGCGTGGGCCCTCAATGGGCCACCTGGCGGCTACTGGTTCTTTGGCTCATGGACCGGGGCGATTGGGCCGGCCCATTGGCCCTTCTTGGGTCAGTTCCGTCCTGGTGAAGTCATCTTCCTTCGGCGCATGCCTTCGCCATGCAGGCTTCGCCCAGGTTGACCGGAGCCCCATGTGACTCTTCGCCCATGACCCCTTTCGCCCTGATGTCTTCGCCATCGGGCTTCGCCTCACGAGCCTTGGGCACCGGGAGATCGGATCCTTGCCGCCTGGTTGGTTTCGGCAAGCCTGGTCGAAGGGCCTCATGGCATACTGCCAACAAGATTAATTAGTTATGCTTAGTTAATTAGATTAATTAGTTACTTCAGGTAAAAATCGTACATGAAAACTAACACAAGTAACATAAATTGTTCCGTAGTAAGTCTTGTCTCCCAAAAGATGTAAATGATTTCTTAACAAAAAGATGTAAAATATTGATGGCAGGATGAAAAATAAATGGTCGGTAATAGTGGTAGGATTCTATTCATGTGCAAATGGAAAATGTAAAGTGTTCCGTTTGAGTGCTATGTACATGATATCCAAGGCTGCGAGTATTTCATACGAATACGCAACACCATTGTTGATAGTACCAGGTAGCATTAGGTAGAAGTTTATATAGAATGCATAACCTGGCTAGAGTTACTTTAAACTGTAAATGCATGTTTCTTATACATTACATGTACATACAGTTGTGTGTTATGTCACTGGAAATGTAATTAGACGGGTGCAAAGAGCATACACGGTTTAAGATATAGATGTGTGTTTGCAAACACCAGGATAATATAGGGAGAGTTGTGGAAATTATGGGTACCCATACCCACACGACATGGTTATCCGACTAGTTATAGGGGATAGCTTAGATCTATATAATATGTAACGGATCATGACTTGGGTATTACGTTTCCTTATGTACTACGGAACGGCCTAAAGTCTTGGTTTGGCAATATTGTAAAGTAGTACTAGGAAACCGATACCGTATTGGTTAAGGTTTCTATCTTGTAATCCTGCCCCCCATCCTATATAAGGTGGGTAGGAGGCTCTCTAGGGGGCATGAGCATAACTAGATCGTCAGATCAATACAACACTCGGCAGATACAATCCCCAAACAGGAGTAGGGTATTACTTCTCATTGAGAGGGCCTGAACCTGTCTAAATCCTTGTCTCCGCATCCATCCACTTTTAGGTCTCGTGCGCTACCCCCTTTTCATATTGCCGAAATCTAGTTTCGACAGTTGGCGCGCCAGGTAGGGGTACGCCGAGTTCCCCATCAAGAAGTGCGATGGAATCAATTTCAACAGAAACGCTGAGATTAATCTCAGCGAGTTTCAATGGCTTGAATCTCCAATGCGGGTTTTTTCCCCTTCTAACTTATTGTCGTTTATTAAATTGATCTGTAAATATCATTTTAATCTCTTGGTATTTTTTGTTGTTCACATGTGATGTCGCGGCACTACTATTGCCGACTGGTCTCTTCGCCTTCACGGTTGGTGTGCTCCGCCGCTGTTACTCATAGCGATATCATCTTCACCACCGGTCACCGTCATCGCCGCCGACTGGTGCCCTCCGCCTACACGGTTAGTTGGTCGCACCACCGTTGCTGGGCGCTAGCGTCTTCACTGCCGGCCATCATCATCGCCGCCGACTGGTCTCTTCGCCTTCACGGTTGGTGTGCTCCGCCGCTGTTACTCATGGCGACATCATCTTCACCACCGGCCACCGTCATCGCCGCCGACTGGTGCCCTCCACTTACACGGTTGGTTGGTCACACCACCGTTGTTGGGCGTTACGTCTTCACCGCCGATCGCCGTCATCGCCGCCGACTGATCTCTTCGCCATCACGGTTGGTGTGCTCCGCCGCCGTTACTCATGGCGACATCATCTTCACCACCGGCCACCGTCATCGCTGCAGACTGGTGTCCTCGCCCTCACGGTTAGTTGGTCACACCACCGTCGTTAGGCGTCTACGTCTTCACCGCCGGTTCGCCTCCATCGCGGCCGACTGGTGCCCTCCGCCTACACGATTGGTTGGTTGCACCAACGTTGCTGGGCGTCAGCGTCTTTACCGCCGGCCATCGTCATCGCCGCCGACTGGTCTTTTCGCCTTCACGGTTGGTGTGCTCCGCCGCTGTTAGTGATGGTGACATCATCTTCACCACCGGCCACTGTCATCGCCGCCGATTGGTGCCCTCCGACTACACGGTTGGTTGGTCACACCACCGTTGCTGGGTGTTAGCGTCTTCACCGCCGGCCATCGTCATTGCCGCCGACTGGTCTCTTCGCCTTCACGGTTGGTGTGCTCCGCCGCCGTTACTCATGGCGACATCATCTTCACCACCGGCCACCTCATCGCCGCTGACTGGTCTCTTCGCCTTCACGGTTGGTGTGCTCCGCCGCTGTTACTCATGGCGACATCGTCTTCACCGCCGGCCCTCGTCATCGCTGTCGACTGGTCTCTTCGCCTCCACGGTTGGTGTGCTCCGCCGCCGTTCCTCATGGCGACATCATCTTCACGGTTGGTGTGCTCCGCTGCTATTACTCATGGCGACATCATCTTCACCACCGGCCGCCGTCATCGCCACCGACTGGTCTCTTCACCTCCACGGTTGGTGTGCTCCGCCGCTATTAGTCATGATGACATCATCTTCACCACCGGCCGCTGTCATCGCTGCCGACTGGTCTCTTCGCCTCCACGGTTGGTGTGCTCCCCCACAGTTACTTATGGCGACATCATCATCACTACCGGTCGCCGTCATCGCCACCGACCGATTGCCTTCACCGCAGCCGACTGGTGTTTTCATCGTCATTGATGGACAACTCTATCGTCACTGCGGGGAATACATCAAAGCTTAGTCATCATTATTCTATTCTTCATATGATATTTTGCTTCTCCTTTGCCTCACTGCACCAATTGGTTTTCCATTGAGTAGTGAGTCGGGGGCTAAAGATGTTATATCATATTTTTTTCAAAAACTTTCATAATATTTATCTTGCACCCGGGGGCTCGTTGGATGGAGTATATAACGCAAGGTGCTAAATATTACTCGGAAGAAATCAAAAGCATAGAGATAATATAACTGGCTTTCTGCTCTTAACAATTGTAAAAGTACACGAGTAGTAAACTCCAATTCATGAAACTTTGTTCCATTAATGACGAACTCATGTCCATGACTAGTTGGGCAGAGTGTTTAAACGTGATGAGTCACCTACTCGGGGAAATCAAAATCGACAAGAGGAGAATATATATTTATAAACATTTTACAACGCTTGAATTTTTCTCAAGTATTATATTTGCATCAGATTCTACTCATCCTATATGTTTATACTGCAGGATCCAAATCCAAATATGCATAGTGAGGATCCATGACTTTAAGCGTATCTCCAACGCTTCGGGAATAGATCAGTCAGAACATCACCACCGGCTCGCCTTCATCGTCTACACGGTTGGTTGGACACACCACCATTGTTGGGAGTCTACGTCTTCACCACCGGCTATCATCATCGTCGCCGACTGGTTTCTCCGCCTACACGGTTGGTTGGTCACACCACCGTTGTTGGGCGTCTACGTCTTCACCACCGGCCATCGTCATCGTCGCCGACTGATTTCTCCGCCTACACGGTTGGTTGGTCACACCACCGTTGTTGGGCGTCTATGTCTTCACCAACGGCTATCGTCATCATCACCGACTGGTTTCTCCGCCTACACGGTTGGTTGGTCACACCACCGTTGCTGGGCGTCTACGTCTTCACCACCGGCTATCGTCATCGTCGCCGACTGGTATCTCCGCCTACACGGTTGGTTGGTCACACCACTATTGTTGGGCATCTACGCTTTCACCACCGGTTCGCCATCGTCATCATAACCGACTGGTGTCTCCGCCTACACGGTTGGTTGATCACACCACCGTCGTTAGGCGTCTACGTCTTCACCGCCGGCCATCGTCATCGTCGCCGACTGGTTTCTCCGCCTACACGGTTGGTTGGTCACACCACTGTTGTTGAGCGTCTACGCTTTCACCACCGGTTCGCCATCGTCATCATAACCGACTGGTATCTCCGCCTACACGGTTGGTTGGTCACAGCACTGTTTTTGGGCGTGTACGCTTTCACCACTGGTTCGACATCGTCATCATCGCCGACTGGTATCTCCGCCTACACGGTTGGTTGGTCACACCACCGTCGTTGGGCATCTACGTCTTCACCACCGGCTATCGTCATCGTCGCCGACTGGTTTCTCCGCCTACACGGTTGGTTGGTCACACCACCGTTGTTGGGCGTCTACGTCTTCATCACCGGCCATCGTCATCGTCGCTCACTGGTTTCTCCGCCTACACGGTTGGTTGGTCACACCACCGTCGTTGGGCATCTACGTCTTCACCGCCGGCCATCGTCATCGTAGCCGACTAGTGTCTCCACCTACACGGTCGGTTGGTCACACCACCGTTGTTGGGCATCTACGACTTCACCGTCGGTCCGCCTTCATCGTCGCCGACTGGTGTCTCCGCCTACACGGTTCGTTGGTCACACCACCGTTGTTGGGTGTCTGCGACTCACCGCCGGCCATCGTCATCGTCGCCGACTGGTTCCTTCGCCTACACGGTTGGTTGGTCACGCCACCGTTGTTGGGCATCTACGACTTCACCGCCGGTCCGCCTTCATCGTCGCCGACTGGTGTCTCCGCCTACACGGTTCGTTGGTCACACCACCGTTGTTGGGTGTCTGCGACTCACCGCCGGCCATCGTCATCGTCGCCGACTGGTTCCTTCGCCTACACGGTTGGTCGGTCACGCCACCGTTGTTGGGCATCTACGACTTCACCGCCGGTCCGCCTTCATCGTCGCCGACTGGTGTCTCCGCCTACACGGTTGGTTGGTCACACCACCGTTGTTGGGTGTCTACGACTCACCGCCGGCCATCGTCATCATCGTCGACTGGTTCCTTCGCCTACACGGTTGGTTGGTCACGCCACCGTTGTTGGGCGTCTACGTCTTCACCGCCGGCTATCATCATCGTCGCCGACTGGTGTCTCCGCCTACACGGTTCGTTGGTCACACCACCGTTGTTGGGTGTCTGCGACTCACCGCCGGCCATCGTCATCGTCGCCGACTGTTTCCTTCGCCTACACGGTTGGTTGGTCACGCCACCGTTGTTGGGCATCTACGACTTCACCGCCGGTCCGCCTTCATCGTCGCCGACAGGTGTCTCCGCCTATACGGTTGGTTGGTCACACCACCGTTGTTGGGTGTCTACGACTCACCGCCGGCCATCGTCATCGTCGCCGACTTGTTCCTTCGCCTACACGGTTGGTTGGTCACGCCACCGTTGTTGGGCGTCTACGTCTTCACCGCCGGCTATCATCATCGTCGCCGACTGGTTTCTCCGCCTACACGGTTGGTCGGTCACAACACCGTTGATGGGCGTCTACGTCTTCACCGCTGGCCATCGTCATCGTCTCCGACTGGTTCCTCCACCTACACGGTTGGTTGGTCACACCACCATTTTTGGGCATCTACGTCTTCACCGCAGGCCATCGTTATCGTCGCCGACTGGTTCCTCCGCCTAAACGGTTGGTTGGTCACACCACCGTTGTTGGGCGTCTACGTCTTCACCGTCGGCCATCTTCATCGTCGCCGACTGTTTCCTCCGCCTACACGGTTGATTGGTCACACCACCGTTGTTGGTTTTGTCAACGTATTCACCACCGGCCATCGTCATCGTCGCCGACTGGTTCCACCGCCTACACGGTTGGTTGGTCACACCACCGTTGTTGTGCGTCTACGACTTCACCGCCGGCCATCGTCATCGTCGCCGACTGGTTCCTTCGCCTACACGGTTGGTTGGTCACGCCACCGTTGTTGGGCGTCTACGTCTTCACCGCCGGCTATCGTCATCGTCGCCTACACGGTTGGTTGGTCACGCCACCGTTGTTGGGCGTCTACGTCTTTACCGCCGGCTATCATCATCGTCGCCGACTTGTTTCTCCGCCTACACGGTTGGTTGGTCACACCACCGTTGTTGGGCGTCTACGTCTTCACCGCCGGCTATCGTCATCATCGCCGACTGGTTTCTCCGCCTACAGGGTTGGTTGGTCACACCACCGTTGCTGGGCCTCTACGTCTTCACCGCCGGCTATCGTCATCGTCGCCGACTGGTATCTCCGCCTATACGGTTGGTTGGTCACACCACTGTTGTTGGGCGTCTACGCTTTCACCACCGGTTCGCCATCGTCATCATAACCGACTGGTGTCTCCGACTACACGGTTGGTTGGTCACACCACTGTCGTTGGGCGTCTACGTCTTCACCGCCGGCCATCGTCATCGTAGCCGACTAGTTTCTCCGCCTACACGGTTGGTTGGTCACACCACCGTTGTTGGGCGTCTACGACTTCACCACCGGTCCGCCTTCATCATCACCGACTGGTGTCTCCGCCTACACGGTTGGTTGGTCACAGCACCGTTGTTGGGTGTCTACGACTTCACTGCTGGCCATCGTCATCGTCGCCGACTGGTTCCTTCGTCTACACGGTTGGTTGGTCACGCCACCGTTGTTGGGCATCTACGTCTTCACCGCCGGCTATCATCATCGTCGCCGACTGGTTTCTCCGTCTACACGGTTGGTCTGTCACCCCACCATTGTTGGGCATCTACGTCTTCACCGCCAGCTATCGTCATTGTCGCCAGGGTTTGCAATACCGTAACTGCAACGATTACCGTGACCCAGCGGTACGGCGGTTACCGCGCGGTAACCGCGGTTACCGCGAAAAACCGCGATAAGTTTGATTTTCAAAATTTGAATTCAAAAAAAAGGTGATACCGCGGTATGGAACGCGGTAACCGCACGGTATGAAGCGGTTACCGCGGTATTTGCACGGTTACCGCTCGATGTGTGGAAAAAAGAAGAACGAAATAAAGAAAGTGAATTTTTTTGGAGAAACACTGAAATGTGTGTAGAATTTAGGGATAATAATAAAAATATGCAGAATACAAAATTTTAGCATGACCTTTTTCTATTTTACGGACATAGAATCAATTCAACAATCGTAACATAATATTTCAACAACAATAATGAACAAGAACAATCAACAATCTCAATATATGATGATGTGCACATGTCCACATGTAGGTGAATGAATATAATGTCCATAATATGATAGTTCATATGACAAGCAACATGAAAATAAGAGTTCTAATTTCAATCAAAGGAAATAAACAAGGACATACTAACATAGAGCATACCTATGCATTCCACTGATTATACGCCATGCTATACTCCTCTATGGACATGAGGATCAAACCATGCAAGTGTAGCAACCCCGCCTTATAGTTCTCCCAACTTTGGCCTGTCCATGATGCTGTTGTTTGCCACTGAGCATACAATTGATCATACCACTGGGGCTCTTGCCACTCATAGACCCATGTAGGAGGGGGATAATCAGAAGGTTGGGGACGGTTGTACGCATACGTTGGATAGCCCCTGTCAATGCTAGAGGCACTGAATGAGCTATAACTATCCTGTGGTACGTCATGATGTTGTTGCTGTTGTTGGCCTCTTCAAGTAATGGTAGTCCGTTGAGAGCTTGGAGCACCATGATCCCAATCCTGAGTAGCGTGAGTGAAGTCAGCCTCACCTGCAAATGAAATAGTAGGTAGAAAATTAATCGGGAGTGAAATGCATGGTAAAGGTTGAAATTGTAATTGAAGTACATCGCACCGGTGAATTGAATAGGGCTGTGGTGATCAGACTGTTGGGTGTGACTCCTAGTGGGCACATCAGTAGTGCCTTGGCCTCCTTGACCACCGTCGGCTCCGTCGTCCGTATCAGTTCTTGAGCTACTAACATCCGACTCTTGGTACTCTGGGCTTCCTTGAGTCTCTTCATCGCTATCAACATTTCTCGACTGTGGACCTTTGCCCTTGGCTTTTTTCGATGGAGGTGCTTTTGGTGGCTGTCGAGTCTTCCTTTTCCCAATATGAGTGTCACCTATATTTGTATCAGCCCACTCTGCAATAGTCGAAGCTCCCGTGGTCCTGCGCAGGTCAGTCAAGTCCACTAGGTTGGATACAAGTGGACTAGGAATGGGGGCGTCACTCTCAGTTGAGTCTTCATCTAGTTCTGGGCAAGCATTGGACCGAGCATTGTCCATCCAATCTTTAATCCGACTATTAGTTTCGTAAAACGATAGGTCCGCTAGTCTTTGAAGGGGATCGTCGTCCTCCTTCCTAACTTGTGCATTTGCTTGCTGAATTCGAAGGCGAAGGTTGTAGTTCACATAAACCAACTTGTTGAGCTTCTTGTGGGTAAGTTTATTACGGACCTTGGTATGTATGAATGCGAATGTGCTCCAATTCCGTTCACATCCACTTGATGAGTAGCACTGACCAACCAAACGCAACGCAAGCTTCTTCAAACTCGGCGTATCTGAGGCGAACATAGACCACCATTGCACTGTAAATGTCAAGTGCCATGTCAATTTACAATTCTGAATATGTCAAAATCAACAGGACATAGGCCAGTTTCATGATTACAAACATACCAGGAGAAGTTTTCCCATCGACGGCCATCTTCCTTGCAAGCGCCCTCCCAAATTCGCCAGCCTTACGGCGATACATCTCAACCTCCAGTAATGCGGCAGCAGCCGTGTCGATGTCCGTCATCCACTCAAAGGCTTGACAGAGGTCTTGGAAGACTGAGGCAGTTGGAGAGTACGCATAGTGTGTCCTAGGGTTCAATGCCGCAGCTACAAAACATCAAACAAGTTGGGTAAGAGTCATACAATACGAACCGCGCTCATAATGTAATAACGGTTACTTACTGGCATTGATGAGAGTTTCATTTGTAAGGTCATGCATCCTTCTATTAACAATTTCCATGTATGCTTCAAACTTCTCCCTTTGATTCGCGAAAAGACTTTCGTACTCCATTCTCAACAACTGATATCTCAGAAGAACCTCACTCAGATTAGGGTTCTTATCCTAATCAGCAAACCGAAGGAAGGAGTACATCGGCTGAACTGAATTGACTACATTCTCTAAATTCTCCCACCAAGTCATGCTAGATAGGTAGGCATGTGCATACCTACCTTCCGTTGTGCCACTAAATTTGCTTTGCATGAACCCAGAAGAGGCAATCCACTGCATGAACTGATCTCGCTTCCTAAGGAAGCTCTGAAGGAACATGTAGTTTGTGCCGAACCGCGTAGCATTCCACTTAACCAGTTCACCACCTATAGCTGATACCATCATGGCATGCAGCTTGGAATGATTGTAAAGCCATCTGCATATTGTCCTTCCACTCACAATCACCATTTTGTGGTCTGGCATTTTTCCAACCTCCTTAAGCATCAAGTTAATTGTGTGCGCCACACAAGGTTGCCACACAACTGTTGGATACTCTTGACGCAGCAGCCTACAAGCCTTCTTGTAGTTAGCCCCATTGTTAGTGATAATCTGAATGACATGTTGGGCACCTAATTCGCGTACCACCTTCCTTATCTCCTGTATTAGTCAATCACAAAATAAAAATATTTCTCTGCCCATAAACTTGATGTTTTCATATGATACTATTTGTGGAATGAACATAGTCACCTTCAATACGAAGTTAGCATCTTGACTATGGCCCGTGGCATCAATGGACTTGTGAAAGAACATGATTCCATTGCAATATATCAAAAAGTTGATGACCGCCATACCCGTTGGTCCGGTCCAAGAGTCACACATAAGAGTAACACCAAACTCATCCCAATCACGCTTGAACCTGTCGAATTGCTTCTTGACGTCCTTCTCTGTAGCATCAAGATACTTCCCATCTATCTCCCTACCACTTGGAGATGGTATATTTTCACCTACAATTGATAAATGCCAAATAATTAGTTTGCAAACTATTAGAAAAATGTAAAGCCGTATCAAATGCATACGTACCCCACTTCTGTGTCTCTCGAACGGCGCTAACAAAGTATGGATTATCGGCATTTCTTGCAGGAATGCCGGAGGTATAGAAGAACCTTGCCCACGACTCACCAATGGCCTCCCTAGCTTGTTTGCCCTTCTTTGTGAAGAATCTTGTATCAATGCGTGTCTGCACAGGGGACTTGGAAGCTGCTAGGTTGTAATCTCTCACAGCAGGTGACTCCCTATGAGATGTAGCCCTTCGTAACAAACTGGCAATTGGGTTACTTCTACCTTTCCGTGCCTCGGGATGAGCGGATCCACTTCCACCACCATGCTCATATGTGCCACCTCTATCCTCAACACCCCTCCTAAAGCTTGCCTCTTGCCGTGAGGCGTGCATGGCTGTTTCCATTTGTTCTTCCTCATCGGCATCACCTGTTAGGTCATAATAGTTGACCCCTGCCGCTTCAACTCTTCTTGCCCTCTCACTCTGACGATTATCACCTGTATCTTTTATCCTATCCAAATCGCGCTTGAAGAATTCATGAACATCTGGAGGCACTGAATTGCAATATGTAACCCCCTTCCCTTTTCCAACCAAATGGATTTTAAACCGAGTTGCCCTTCCACCGCCCTTTTTCTGATTACAATACTTACAACGCCATCCAGGTGCTATGCTCTCCCCGTGCTCCCACACAGGGTCCTTACTATCTGCCATCTCCACCCTGTAACATATGCAAAAAGTATACCATTCAGAATAAAATCACCAAGGCCTCTCCGAACATATAACGAGATTAAACATATAATCGTAACATATAGTTGTAGCTTCATTAATTAATTCTCCAAAAACTATAGCCAAACAAATAAAACTATCACATATAATACTACATCCATCTAGTGAAGACGAACATATAATCCTAACATATAATTCTAACATATAATCCTAACATATCAGGAGATTGAACATATAATCCTAACATATAGCTATAGCTTAATTAATTAATTCTCCAAAAGCTATAGCCAAACAAATAATACTATCACATATAATCCTAACATATAGCAAAACCACGGTTTTCTGCGCGGTAACCGCGGTATAGAGCGCGGTAACCGTGCGGTAAACAACGGTTACCGTGCGTTGTGGTCGCGCTCAAGGTGGTCGCGCGGTAAACCCTCAAGGTGGCCACGGTAACCGAACCACTACGCGCGATATCTTCTCCAACACTAGCGGTTACCGTCCCAAATCGTGCGGTACGAGAGCGAGAGAAGATATTACCTTCCGTCGGCTGGCCTAGATGGTTACCGCGACATACCGCGCGGTATGGCCGCTCTCCGGCGCGGTGGCGACGGATCTGGCGCGGTTTGGCCGCTTCTACCGCCGCCGTCTTTCAGAAGGGAGAGAGAGAGCGACTGAAGTGTGAACGCGATAGAGAGCTACAGGGAAGAAGGAGATATCTTCTCCTCTCTTAATGGGCCACATGAACAGTACTACATCCGGCCCATTTAACTTCCTCTTTTTCCTATTTCCTAAATAACTTTCGGTTTTGCCCTCAAGTTTGAATTTATATTACTCTTTTTCAAGAAATTTCATCACCATAAAACACTATAAATCAAGCACTACCTTCACCATTTTTTTTGATTTTTTTTCATTTTTTTGGAATTTTTGAATTCGGACGAAATTCATCAAACCATACCACGCGGAACGGGTTACCGCGCCCTTGTGGTAAGGCCGGTAACCGCGGTAACCGCGCGGTTACCACCGGTATTGAAAACCCTGATCGTCGCCGACTGGTTTCTCCGCCTACAAAGTTGGTTGGTCACACCACCATTGTTGGGCGTCTACGTCTTCACCGTCGGCTATCGTCATCGTCGCCGACTGGTTTCTCCGCCTACACGGTTGGTTGGTCACACCACCGTTGTTGGGCGTCTACGTCTTCACCGCCGGCTATCGTCATCGTCGCCGACTGGTTTCTCCGCCTACACGGTTGGTTGGTCACAACACCGTTGGTGGGCGTCTACGTCTTCACCGCCGGCCATCATCATCGTCGCCGACTGGTTCCTCCACCTACACGGTTGGTTGGTCACACCACCGTTGTTGGGCGTCTACGTCTTCACCGCAGGCCATCGTTATCGTCACTGACTGTTTCCTCCACCTACACGGTTGGTTGGTCACACCACCGTTGTTGGTTGTGTCAACGTCTTCACCGCCAGCCATCGTCATCATCGCCGACTGGTTCCTCCAACTACACGGTTGGTTGGTCACAGCACCTTTGTTGGTTGTGTCAACGTCTTCACCACCGGCCATCGTCATCGTTGCCGACTGGTTCCTCCGCCTACATGGTTGGTTGATCACACCACCGTTGCTGGGCGTCTAGTCTTCACCGCAGGCCATCGTTATCATCGCTGACTGGTTCCTCCTCCTACATGGTTGGTTGGTCATACCACCGTTGTTGGGTGTCTACGTCTTCACCGCGGGCAATCGTTATCGTCGCCGACAGTTTCCTCCACCTACACGGTTGGTTGGTCACACCACCGTTGTTGGTTGTGTCAACGTCTTCACCGCCGGCCATCGTCATCGTCACCGACTGGTTCCTCCACCTACACGGTTGGTTGCTCACACCTCCTTTGTTGGTTGTGTCAACGTCTTCACCACCAGCCATCGTCATCGTCGCCGACTGGTTCCTCCGCCTACACGGTTGGTTGGTCACACCACCGTTGTTGGGCGTCTACGTCTTCACCGTCGGCCATCATCATCGTCGCCGACTGGTGTTCTCGCCTTCACGGTTGGTGACACCACCGTTGTTGGGTGTCTACGACTTCACCACTGGGCTGCCTTCATCGTCACCGACTGGTGTCACCGCCTACACGGTTGGCTGGTCACACCACCGTTGTTGGGCATCTACGACTTCACCACCGGCCATCGTCATCGTCGCCGATTGGTTTCGTTGCCTACACAGTTGGTTGGTTACACCACCATCGCTGGGCATCTACATCTTCACCGCCGACTGGTTTTGCCGCTGCCGACTGGTGTTTTTATCTTCACGGCTACGCGTCTTTACCGATGGTTTGCTTTTGTTGTCGCCGACTCGTGTCCACGTCATCACGGCATTGCAATTTTATCACCATTGTGGGGCAACTTCATCTTCATTATTTTCGGCACCGGCAAACTCTACTGCCACTACTTCGGAAGCTTCGCATCATCAACCACGACGTCTCCAAGAGCCTCGACATCTTGGCATGTGCCACCAAATATGACGCCATGCCAATCTACTACAACAACTGACGTTCCAATCTTCAAGATTTCTACTCAGACATCCTCAATGCGTATTTTCACTCAAGTGGTGGTTACTCGATGACAAGCTATAGTTCTTGACTCTATGATCAGTTGTTTCCAAACTAAGCATAGAGTCGGGGGCTACACAAATACAATTAACCAGCCAACGAGTCAACTCCGAGAGTCATTATCTTCGTCTTTGCTTTAGAGCAGGCGTTCCACTTCAGCAACACCAACTTTTTATCGGCAATTTTGGTTTTTGGATGCTGCCACATTTTACTCCAAATTTCTGAAGTATCAAGTTTAATATTTAACCTCCATGCCCGGGAGTTTGGAGTTATCAACCAATCAGCTCAGATAAAACGAGTTGGACAACACGATCTGCTTACCTCTAAGCAAAGCATTTGCAACAGCTACAAGACCAAGTTCTACTGCCATCGTCATAAATCAACGGGCATTGCATTAATCTTCGTCATGCAAACATTGGCGTCAAGGAAACTACTCGAGATTCGACATATTTTCAACAATTTGCTGGATTATTATTACTGAAGTCATCATCAGCAACTTCTCCGTTAATATTATCGTGATCTCCGATCAATTACCGTCAACCAAGGAGTTTGCTTCGAGGGTTCAAGCTTAATCAACACTGAATATCCAACTGGATCATTTTTTGTCGACTTCTTGCTGAACCTCCTTGGTATCACCTCTACTTCATCGGCCCTGACATCGCTACTGTCGCTAATGGATGACTATGTCTTCGCCTTCAGTTGCCTCTGTCATCGCTGACTTGTTATTTTGCCTTCATGGTTGGCCTACTACGCCACCGCTGATGGGCGACCTCGTCATTATCGTCGGTTGCTACAGCGCTATTGACTGGATCAACGACATCTTCATATTCATCAACATCATGCTATGCCTCTTCGGTCGCACCTACTTTATTGCCATGGATGAGCAATTTCATCATCACTACCAATTATGTTTGGCATTACCGACTGGTTTCTTCATCTTCATGATCAATGGATTTCATTATCGCTGCTGATGGGCAACTTCGTCTCTACTACTAACATCTTCATCACTTCTGATGGGCGATATCATTCTACACATTGCTCATCTCGCCTCTATGCCGACTGCATCAGCTACTACCAATAGATGATTTCGACTACAACCGAAGGACAAGCTATACGCTCAGGGGCTTATCAGCTCAAGCATAAGGATCATACCTTCAATTTGGATTTGTTCCGGATACATATTCATGGTCATGAGTTTATCTCCTATGCTCAAGGCCTGGATCAATTATTATTTCCCACAAGGACCATCAGCCGAGTACTTGTGCCAGTTGGGATTCAATTATCACATTTACTATGGTACATCCCATGAGGGGTAAATAAGCCATTCACATGATATATACTTGGTCTACATTGCCGGGAAGAATTATCACTCGGGAACATGTCGAGAGGCATGTTATATGCGTCATCCTTTTGAGGGTATCGAAGGCATATTTTTTGGTATAGGCCTAATATGTCTGCAGCCCGTATTTCAGGTATGGCCAGTCACGTTCTTTTAGGGACTTAGGCATTTTTTGCTTAGGCGAAAGTACGCGTGATCAAGTGCCCAATACCTTAAAATCCTTTTGTACCGCCGTTACTCAACTTCTTAGGAGTTGGTACAATACATTTTAAAAGGTGATAAACAGTAAAGCTTTATATAGCTGCCCCGCTGACTCTTTTATATATATATATAAGTCAGGGCACTGTTTGATCTATAAAGCAATCGATTAAATATAATATCATTGCTTTTTGTCACGTAAGTGTGCACTTTTATTGACCAATATTATGGTTTAGGCTGATTATATATTTTGGTCATTTTCTAGGCGGTTGGTAATCCTTTATGAGTTTTATTTACTCGGATTTTATACCACATATGCCTTATGTTTCCAAGTATGGTAAAGCCGTGCGTCTTTTAGGGACTTAAGCACATCTGTTAAAATAGTGTGTGCATGGTGTATACTTAATGCTTTGGAAATTTCTTTATTCACAGCATACAAGCTTTTTTATAGCTGTTTTTGCTATGTGAATTTTTAAGGATGTGGTAACTTTAGGTTGCATGCATCATACTTCATAAAGCAGTCGGTCTATCACTTGAGTTTTATTTACTCGGGAATTCATACCGTATGTGCTATGGTTATGCTACTTAGGTGGCTTAAAACCACTCGGATGGTTAATCTATTTATTCCTTGACTATATGCTTAGTTTGTTCAACTAACTATATAGTCGGGGGCTACACCTATCAGGTGCATCTAGTCGATGCACCTGAGTTTATATTTTATTATTTTTCAGCCCTCCACAGTCTTCTGATTTGGTAAAAGTATTCGGGAAATCATGCGAGGATGATTGAAGTACTCGACTTTGAAGTAATTTAGTTCGAGAGAAGATTATGTTTTTGACTGTGAAGGTCTCAGTTGCTACTGTGGAAATTATGGGTACCCATACCCACACGACATGATCGGAAGTTTTTCGTTTCAAAGTTAATTTTTTTGATGGAAATAAGGACTAAAATAATTTCAAAATGTAAAGATTGCATGATAATATATATGAGGTGCTATATGCATTAGCATATTCCTTAATCTAGGAGAACAAAACTTACAAGGTGCACAGCGGAAGCCCGTTTCTTTCCACCAACAGGTACATCTACACTGATAGTAGATAGACTGTGCTATTTGTGTGCATATGAGCAGAAGGCTCCTTTTATTCACTTATTCCTAAGGTACCAGCTGCAGCAGTTGCAAATGGTGCTACCATAGCAGAACCATGAGCACTCATTTCTGGGATGACAGCTTGCCTCCCAAAGAATGTCTCAACTCCATTAACCCGGAAGGATACACTCCTTTGCATCAGGCTTTTTTCAGTAACAGACATATTTCTGTGAGACCACAGATGCAATTTCTTGAGGAAGGTTGCTTGATCCGGCTTCAGTTTTCATGAGGCTCATCATAATATGACCCAAAACCTACTGAGCGACACAACCAAATATCAAAAAC
Source organism: Oryza punctata (assembly GCA_000573905.2). NCBI lineage: Eukaryota > Viridiplantae > Streptophyta > Magnoliopsida > Poales > Poaceae > Oryza > Oryza punctata. The sequence goes on from CM002495.2 coordinate 8,961,869, forward strand.
TTGCCTGAATCCCATCAGCTCGTATTAAACAAAGCCAATATCCGTGATATGAACAAAATTAATTTGAATATAAGCATAATGATGTGAATCAGAACCCAAAATCAGATATAACGCGAAAACACGATGAGGATTGTGGTGACCGATGAATAACCTCCAGCAAACATGTAGGTAGATCCATAGGCACTTGCTGCTCTGTGATGTTGAGAGCATGATACTAATGACCATGGTTGAGACAGGTACCTTACTGAAAACTAATATGTTAAAAAATGGAATCACCTTCTCATGTTTAATTCCTTTCCTCATGCTGAGGAGTTTCCTGATCATTTTATAATTACTACTAATTCAGAATTTTTATCACATAATCTAACAAACAAACAAGGGGAGCAAGCAATGAAACTTCAGAGAAAATCAAAGGACACAAGAACAGAATGAACTTAGTGTCCATCAAATCAACGAATTTCATAGAAGGAATTCTTTTTGGAAAACCTTGTCAAAGAAGTTCCCAATATTAATCACATCCTAACTTACAGTTTGTAGGCAACACTGAATAATGTTTTCTTCAGTAGACCACCTGATCAAATCTTTGTTGTAAGACCTACATAAACAAAATGCATCAAATATTAATCAATGCCATACAGTCGCAAGTACAGCTAGACATTATGTGTAACTTTCCATTGAATTTCTAAAATATATAGGACCTTCATTTACGCCCACTTGAATAGTTAGTAGATCGATCCTTGCAAAGCTTTTTCAATATATGACAATTCAACAGTTCTTTCTGGTTTGTACTCTTTTTTCACCCTTATCAAAATCTTTCAATCTAAAGATATACTTGTAAAAGAATTTCAAGTTGCCGCACCTCCTATATACACCCGGGTTATTTAGTCTATGTACAGAGTCGCATTAATCAGGTTATTTACAGAATTGAGTCAATGAGGTTTTGTACACAGCTAGATTAATTGGATAACGACAATGATACATAGAAGGTAAGGTTGGTGTTCTCTAACAGCAGCACACAACCATTCATATACAATGGGCATTGGAGGCACCAAAAGCATCTAGTGGATGAGCGCATATGAATTGCTAACTGCAGGACGATCAGCACGATTCTATACACAACAAACAGTGCAACCACTAAAAGTATCATCAGAGGTAAGTACACAACAGTGTTGTCAGGACTACATACGCAGTCACATAGACATCACATGACATTTCCATGTTCGTTTATCCCAGTACTCACCTAATTAAACAAGCTGAAATATGAAGCTTAGGTTTTTCTTGGTAGATACTGGTATACCAAGCTTCATAGATAGTATGTACATGCAAACTGCACTTATACTGGATCATATTTGCAGTAGTAGAACAGTGGTCACGCTGCCTGTAAAACAAACATAGATAAATTGCTATAAGTATTCAATAGCACTATAACTGTGAGAATGGACAATTTAATAAAAAGCTATATATAAAGTACCCACCATGACAAAAGAGGGATGCAGTGAGTTACTTTCCTTTCTTGGTTGCGGCCTTGGACTTCTGAGTGTAACCTGAAGTTATATGGTCGCTGAGTAAAGCAAATAACAGAATTAACTATAGTCATTTTGAAATAAAAGGACTCAAGCAGATATATATAATGAAAGACAATGTTCTAAGAGTAAAGCGTAATGACAGTATACATTTTTTTCTTTCGACCATCAGAAACAACAGCTTCTTTCTATGGAACACAAGAGTTAATGAATTATAAATATTGCTCACAATTTCGATGTGGCTGTTGGAATTACAACTAAATTGTAATAGAAATTGTTCCGGGTGCGAATTTAATACTAATATGCAGTGAAACTGACCACAATTAATAGATTTCGAGTGCCAAATGATAGTTAAAGTAATATGAACTGAAATTATAATTATAGTTCGAAACACAGATACAATGGAAACAACAAACCGTGATATAATAATGTTACCTACCTCACTTTATGAATCTCCTGTTATTGCAGCACAATTAGAAAGTATAATATTGCAATTTGTTGTTGTACAACTCCTCACAGGATACATAATAATAATTGGAATGAGTATTTCCTATTTCATATCCCACGAAAATAGTGAATTTTCAAAAGTAAATACATTTCTTCTCTACTTATTAAGGATTGCTTTACTTCTTAGTAGTTCCCTTAATTTGGAATCTCACTGCTCTATACTCTCTATGTATAAATTGCAATGTCATTTTTATCCCCTATGTTATATAAAGTTATAAAGACTTTCAACTACATCTTAATAACTAAACACTTTCTTCTCGATCATCTTAAAATACTATATTGATTTTCCTCTGAAACAAAACTATGTAACTACTATTTCTTTTCTCAATTTTACAACAGGATAAGCAATGTTCTGGAGATAATATGCACATCTTTGTTAGATACAGTAGCAAAACACTTAAGATCTTCATGCAAAATTTTCATCCTAGAATATATATGAAGGAAAATTCAGAGCTACGTTACCCCGATACGCTGATACGGATACGGATACGGTGATACCAGGATACACCGTCTTCCCAAAAACATGGATACGGGGATACGCGTATATATATAATTAAAAATACAAAAAAAATTGAGTGTGGAATATGGACTGAAAAAATAGGCAGCATATCAGCATCAAACCACCAATGCACCAATTATCATATATGTGATATATATCTCAGTACGACAAATTCACAACATCTCACCATTCACTGAAGATGCATGCATAAATAAGTGCAAGACTACATAGTAGATGAAATCATGAAAATAACATAGTTATTCAAATAGAGGGTAAACAACATTATTCACGTAGTAGATAAACCAACCGTAGAACATTACCACAGTGCTAAACTAATTAGAATTAACTTGTCCATGACTTCAAATTCAACTCAATAACTAGATAGCAAGACTAGATAAATGATTGTTGATTTCATCCATTGGAACCGAAGTGGATGAAGGCCGCCATCGCCTTGTATGTCCAATGCACGAAGATTTTCTAGCAGTCTCTCAAGGTCAGTCTCTCAAGGTCAGGCTCATCAAGTGACAGTTCAGCTTGTTGAAGAAAATCAACACCACCATCAAACAACTCATAGCTATCTCCTCCAACATCCCACATTGTTGATGGGCCACTATAATACTCTTCAGAGTTTCCTAGAAAGAAGACGCATATTTTGGTGCAAAAACACCAAATCCTCAGCACGTGCAGGCCTAAGACTAAAATAAATGCAATTGTGTTAGTTTCATGCATTACTAATATATAAAAAACTAAATAAGTAAGAGAAGGAACTAAACTTGTTTCTCATTGAATTATGGATGAAACCATAAGTGCTCCAGTTTCTTTCGGTACAAGAAGATGATGTTGGTTGTCCAAGTAATTTTAGTGCCAACTTTTTAAGCTCAGGTGCAGAGTTACCATAGATTCCCCACCATTACTTTGCATTCATATGGGCTCTATCCTCAATTGAGTCAAAGGAATTAAACCCACTACCAAACAATGAGAAATCTGCAAATTGTTGTTTGATCTTTCTCAAGTCATCCCTAGAGAAATATCTTCTAAAACACTTATTTCTCATATATGAAATCTCCTCATCCATATGAGGGGCTTGGCGGTTTGAAGCCTCCTCCAACCAAATCTCACAGTAGTACCTACATGTTGTAAAAAAGATTATTGAGCTACCAGCAACAATTATAAATTATGCACATAAAAATTGAGAAGAGGTAGAATATCATTACTTTGGGTTTAGTGAATGTGCTAAGCAATGTAAGGGTAGTACTTTTTGCCCATTGGAAGTGTAAGATCTCATTCACACGAAATAAAAAAGAACACTGCTCATCTAATTCTTTCCCTTCATGACGATAGATAATTTTTTTCACCTTATCTATCATGGAATCCCACATCTCATAGACCAAATGGAGGCATGGTTTGTCAGTATCAGCTGCACGAATCATAGAGTAGATAGGCACACAGAAATCAAGATGTATTTCACTTTATCCCACCACAAATCATTTAAAATCTTCGCCTTGACATGTTGTGCTTGAACTTGATTGTCCTCCCTATAGGCATTCCATTTTTACTAGCCACCATCAAGATTAGGTTCTCTTTGATAACACGGAACCTCTTAAGCATGACAATAATAGATGCAAATCTAGTATCAGCAATGGCAAGAAATTTCAGCTTATAAAATCATTGAACATGGAGAGCCTCATTGAGTGATTCATAATGAAATTCTTTATAGTAGATGCATCTGCAGCCACTTCACTAATCCATTGGAATTCTAGAAAAGCATCCCCACTAGAGTTTTTGGCAGCACATATACTCTTCAAGGCTAAGTTCAAAGTATGGACAACACATGGTGTCCAGAAAATGTGGTTGTACATTTGTTCAACCATCAATCCAACAGCCCTACAATTAGATGCATTATCAGTAATAACTTGCACGACATTATTTGGGCAAACTTCTTCAATGATGGCAAACATCTTCTCAACAATATAGTCCTTCCTCTTGATTTCTTCTTCAGTGTTGATTGCTTTTAAAAACATTGGTCCATCTTCTGTCACTGCAAGAAAATTTAAGATTGGTCGCCTTTGAGCATCAGACCACCCATCGGATACAATACTCACACCTTTAGTAGACCATGTTGACTTGAGGGCATTCAGCAAGCGCTCAACATTTGTTCTCTCTAACAAGAAGTGTTGTTCTTAATTTGTTGAAATTTGGAGGGGGTATAACCACCAAGTTGGTTGTTGCAAGCAAACTGAAAAGCCTTCCTGAAATATGGATTTCTTGCAACATTGAAAGGAATACCTACGAACCAAATGCACACGTATAATTAGTTGCACGTCATAAACAAAAAAACGATAATGTTAGAACTGAAAAAACATGCTATATTCTGACCTGCTGTATAGAACATCCTCGCTATCAAAGCATCAAGCTTGGCACGAAAATCTAAATTGAAGCTTGACTCAATAGCTGAAATAGCCCTTCTCTTCCCCCTACTCACACTCTCTGTTGGCAGTGGGATATCCTTAGGCAAATTCCTTCCAGCGATTGCTTCAGCTCTAGCCATTTCATCTTGAAGTTGCCCAAGTATATCCATTGTCACCTTTTTGCATGTAGCCACACCAATTGTTCCAATTTTCAAGAGATGTACTTTAACTGTTGAGTAACTCCCATGGATAACTTGGTTACAAAACCTGCATCTGAACCTTACATTCCCTCCTTGACCTTTCCCTATCTTTTCCAGCAGCTCAACATACCTCCACAAGGGCTTCTTTTCATCATCAGTGGGCGGAAATCACACAAGCAGCATTCAAAATGCTCCTTGCCTGCACTCCCATTGTTGAACCACTCCCACTAGATGGTCTCGATGCATCAAAACCAGTATTACCACTAGGATTGCTAGCACTATGATTAGCATTTGAGCTTCCACTTCTAAAATACATTGAATCTACCAAAGACGACAGCAATTGTACTAAGAAAAAGTGAACTGGAACACTATGCACAGTGCAGATCAAACTTGGAGGGGATTTTCATTTACCTCAAGTTCTCAACGTCGTCGGAGGTCAGGATCGAAGGAAGACTGATCAGAGGCGGCAACGTAGCGCCTCGTGGAGGAGTCGTCGTGGAGGAGAGTGCAGACGAGGGGGTGCGGTGTCGGCCGTAGGCTGCAGCGTGGCGCCGGCCGCTGCCGGTGGCGAGGCGACGCAGCGATCGCATAGGCTGTGGCGCTACGATGGGGATTGGGGAAGGGAGGAGAGAGGGGCAGCGTGAGTTGTGAGAGCGAGGGGCGGCGCGGGTGGAGGGGGAGAGAGATGCGGTTTTGTTCCTGTGCGATTTAGGGCTCCCTCGTATCAGGTCTGTATCCCGCCATATCGGAAGAGTATCGGTATTTATTTTAATTATCTAAAAAAGAGAAAATGAAGGACACATATCCGGACGTGTCCCGCATGTATCCGTATCCGGAGGTGTATCAGATACTGATACGAGGGTCAGCGGTTGTATTGGGGTAACGTAGATTCAGAGTAATAGTGAGATATTTCTATGTTAGTTTTATTATAAGAAATGACAAAGTGGTATATAGAAACATGCCAGTAATCATGCCAGTAATCTTGTTGAGTGTTGTCAAAAAAATCTTACAAAAAGGAAATGGAAGAAAGTGTAGTAAACTGCCTCATTGTACAGTGAATAAGTAAATTGATTGCCAATAAATTTTACAATCAAGAGCTTTTGCTGCATATATGCTACATATTGCATGTATGGCATAAAGGTGTATGCGGACGAGTAACCCATCGATAACAGAGATGATTGAGTAAAGAAATGAAAAAAAAAAAAGAAACACTGAATACAAAATCAAAGCATGCACTTTCATAGACTCGATATCTATATCAACCACCAAACCTGGAATTTATTATTATCATCATTATTCCTAAATAGTGAGATGGTTGCTAACAGAGTATCATTCGGATTCGATTAAACTTATTCCAAGTTTGTGGCATACCCCAAGTCATATGAAAGACACTGAAACATTTCTTCATCACCTGCGGAATGGTGCATACATCCAAGGACTGCTTGTGACCTGCAACAAGAAAGTTTGATGGTTCCAGAAGATTGTGCATTAGAAATGAGCAAATCAACATAGAGTATATACTTTATGTGTGATGGCAATAGATGAAGACCTCTTATAATGGCAAATACTGTGTTTGGAACAGAGTACGTCTCAGTCACAGGAAGAATCACCAGCGGCGACTTAGCCATGCCATTTCCTGCGCCATGTATAAATACTTTTTAGAATTATATGTGTTAATTTTGCACCATTTCCTGTGTCTGCATAAATACTTTCAGAATTTTCTGTGTTTATTTTGCCTAAATTGGATTGTTAGTATACCTGCTCGAACAACCCAAATCGGTATCTTTATCGCTTCCTTCCAACCTACTCGTTGCACAATTCCACTGCCTACACTCAGAAATTGCAGCTTGATGAATAGTTAGTATAAATGAAGGCATTTATTTAGGTTATATATGTATTTGAAAATGCAAACATTTGAGGCATGCTTTGGCTAGCACTTCACAAATTAAAGATCAGAGCACTTCAAGTACCTAGGCACCTGGCTCTTGAAGAAAAACAAAAGATCAACAACAACAACAACGCAACCGCGACAAAAAAAAAAGGCACTAAATCTCTTCCAAGAAACAAGGGGAAAGAAAGAGATAATCATGGGGCGAAACTGGTGGGAGAGAGGATGTGGTGACACGCGAGCAAGAGAACCCATGCTCGCCTCCCTTGATACATCGCAACTTTTTTTATGTTTCAATTGTTTAAATGTGATGTTGTCACCACTAGGGAACCGATCTTTGCTACCGGTTCACAACCCCCTTTAGGCAGCGTTCGCTGCTGCGGTTGGGAACACTGCACAGTGATTGCGGAAAACGGAGCGATCCATTAGAGCGTGATTAATTAAGTTTTTGCTATTTTTTTTCAAAAATGGATTAATTTGATTTTTTTAATCAACTTTTGTATAGAAACTTTTTGTAAAATATACACTGTTTAGTAGTTTGAAAAGCGTGCGCGCGGAAAACGAGGGAGAGGAGTTGGGAAGAGGGGGAGAAGAACACAACCTTAGTCCTGAATGTGCAACGGGAAGTATAATCTGGGACTAAAGATGAGCATTTTTAGTCACGGTTGAAATGTGCTCCCGACATCAAATTTATATCGAATGAACATACTCAACAACAAAATCATCCACAAATTCACAAACCAGACATCACAGATCGAATGAACATACTCAACAACAAAATCATCCACAAATTCACAAATATCTAAAAAAAATTTACAACTTAGTGTTAACGATAAAATTTGGTAAGTCTCGAAGTCATCATCGGTCTAGAGTCAGTATCGGCTTCAGAGTTCTGGAATCAGCCGATGGAAGCTATCAATCACCAACAATCGGATTCTTACCAAATTCGGCTAAGAAAATTAATCTATTAAATGAAGCTTATCCCAAAAACACCGAGTTCAAGGAGCATGCAACATGGAAGTTTATCTATTAATTAGGAAGTGTTTGTTAGTTCTTTTATCTTTAGGAAAGTGTCTTTAGTGTCCAATAAGGACTTTATATTTTTCCTTTTTATCTTTAGGAAAATTTGAGTCGTGTCTGATATGCACTAGTTTCCACCCATGGGTACAAATATGTACACTCAGTGATGTGGACAAGGTTCCCGATTTTCTGAAAGGTTCTAATAATCAACGATTTGGTGGAACCGCGACATAAATCGATCCGGCTTCTTGAACGAGCACGTTCCCGAACCCCGCAATCGTAGCACCACATCTCCTCTGGTTATCAACCGTACCAAAACCCGGTTGACCTTGCCAAGAAGGCTAATCCCTGCTTGCGAATCGAAGAACACAAAGAAGAACAAAAAAGATTGCAACCAAAATTGCAGATGAAAGATTAAGCTCACAAGTTGGGGTCTTACAAACCGATCTAGCGGCGAAACTGTTCTTGATAGGTTAATCTAGGCAAACCCCAAAAACTAAAGATGGCGACGACTTATGATATATGGAGTTTAGGATCGTGCAAGAACCCCTTGACGCAACCCTAATGGGCTCCAACACGATACACGGCCCAAAGGCCCAAATACGGCGTCGCAGCGCCAGAACAGATTCTAAATATCAACTTGTTCGGTCAATTCCCGATAACTCGTAACGAATTTGGACATGAGACTAGAACCATTAGAAATTTTATCTTCTTAGCTTTCCATCCATATAAAGAACGCCCCAATCCGAGCACGTATGTAACCTGAGCGCCCGTTTTAGTGTAGACTGGTCCTGGACTCCGAAACGGACTCGAAGTCGACTTGGTTTGGGCCTCCACCTTGACTTGAACGTCCTCGCTGATCCTCCATGACTCTAAGTCCTTCTCTAAGTGTTTTCTTGTACTCTCCATTGTTCCTAATCATAATATAATCATTAGGTAGAATTCTATTCTCAAAATCATATAAAGAAGAACTTAGGAACGAGCTCACCTCTAAATTCAATTGTCGTGCACGAGCTATTGTGATTGGACCTTGAATGACCAATGGAGGATTGTTGTGTATATCCGAAGGAATGATGTCCGCATCACTCAGGGTCCCTGTAAATTATCTCTCGATCAATACAACTACTCTCGACGCATTGTCACCCTCTTTCTGAGGTTTTTACTAATCAACCAGCGGAATTTGGCACCTGACGCGGGGCTGCATCGGCTTTCGATCTCCGGCGAAGGGGTAAGCTCTACGTTCCATCGAGCCCTAATGTTGACGTAAAAACACGATGGCCTGGGAGATCTGCTTAGCTCCAGTGCAGGTCCAAAATAATAATGAGATGCGGGCGTGCCAGTCAGTTTGATCCTACAACTGACAAGATATATAAATTGAAGATCAAAAGATAGCCCATCGGCTGACAAGCCGATGGAGTGATTCCAGCCGATGCCGATACCAGCCGATATCCAGTATAGATCTTGATACTTGAGTAAATAATGACATAAAGATAATCGGCTGATGAAAATAAAATAATATAATCCAGTAGAAACCAATCGGTTAGTAATGATATATCGAATAAGCATTGATCCGAAGGTTGAAGCATTCATCGGCTGGAGGTCCAATGTCAATAAATCCAAATGATTAGATAAATAGTGAAACCCTTGTTGTCATCAGCTAAAACCAACTTGTAAGTAATCCTTGTAAGCCGATGCAACGTCCAGATAACTCATCGGCTAGCACTCCGATAAAACATTAGCATGAACCTATCGGCTTAACAAGATTTATATTATCAACAACAATCTAGTAGGTCGAACCGAACCGATGCAGCACGAGATTGTATATGATAATCTAATACTTGATGAACCGATAGATCTATCTAATGTGATGGATATAACAAATCTATTTAGAATAGCATTGTGATTGTAGAGATATATCGGCTAAGATAGAAGATCAGACTTAACCGAGACAGTCCCAACTAAACCGATGCGTCTCTAAACACAATGCAATTAAGATAGAATTAAGATATCAGGTAAATATATCAACCAAACCAGAGCGATCAAGAGATCGAAGCGATGCAGCCTTGAATAACACCAATGTAGCCGATAGATTCACCAGGGCCCGACGGAACGTAGGGGTTACCCCTTCGCCGGAGATCGAAAGCCGATGCAGCCCCGCGTCAGGTGCCAAATTCCGCCGGTTGATAAGTAAAAACCTCAGAAAGAGGGTGGCGATGCGCCGAAGTTGTATTGATCTAGAGATAATTTACATAGCCCCCGGGTGTACATATTTATACCCATGGGTGAATACTAGTCCATATAGGACACGACTCAAACTTTCCTAAAGATAAAAAGAAAACATAAAGTCCTTATCGGACACTAAACACACTTTCTTAAAATTAAAAAGGAAACTAACGAATCTTCCTAATTAATAGATAAATTGCCATGCCGCATCCTCCTTGAACTCGGTCTCTTCTTTCTTTAATAGATTAATTTCCTTAACCGAATTTGGTAAGAATCCGACTATTGGCGATTGATTGCTTCCATCGGCCGATTCTAGAACTCTGAAGCTGATACTGACTCTAGGCCGATGATGACTTTGAGGCTTACCAAATTTCGTCGTCAACACCTAGTGAATCTATCGGCTACATTGGTGTTGTTCAAGGCTGCATCGCTTCAATCTCTTGGATCGCTCTGGTTCGGTTGATATATTTGCCTACCTCATATCTCAATTCTATTTTAATTGCATTGTGTTTAGAGACGCATCGGTTTAATTGGGACTGTCTCGGTTAGGTCTATTCTTCTGTCTTAACCGATATATCTCTACAATCACAATATTGTTTGAAATAGATTTGTTATATCTATCACATTAGACAGATCTATCGGTTCATCAAGTATTAGATTATCATATACAATCTCGTGCTGCATCGGTTATCTTCGTCCTACTAGATTATTGTTGATAATATAAATCTTGTTAAGCCGATAGGTTCATACTAATGTTTTATCGGAGTGCTAGCTGATGAGTTATCATATACGTTATATAATCCAAATTGACAATGTTTTCTACTTGTATCGGTCGATCTCCATCTAGGGTTTTGTCGATATCAGCTATATTACTTTGTTGGTTTGGATTATATAATGTATTCACCACCCTGAAAATCAGTCAAAAGCTTGATTGTCTAGATATTATGTTTCTTTTCATACTTAGTGTTGCATTAGTTAAGTTTGATCTACTAAGTCGTGCTTAGAACCATAATCTCTAGCTTGCTTCTTCATTGCCAATAAGGGTTTCATCGGGGTTTCAGCCGATGAGTTATCTGGATGTTGCATCGGCTTACAAAATCGCAACAAAGGTTTCACTGTTTATCTAATTGTTTGGATTTAACGACATCGGACCTCCAGCCGATGATTGCTTTAACCTTCGGATCACTGTTTATTCAATCTATTATCACTAGCCAATTGGTTTCCACTGGATTATATTATTGTTTTACTACATTATCATCAGTCGATTGTGTTTATATCATTATCTACATTTGACATATAGCCGATTGCTCAAGACCCTATCAACATCGGCTAGTATCGGCATCGGCTGGAATCACTCCATCGGCTTGTCAACCAATCAGTTGTTTTATCTGTTGTTTACATATCTTGTCAGTTGCAGGATCAAACTGACTGGCACATCCGTATCTCATCATTATTTTGGATCTGCACTGGAGCTAAGCAGATCTCCCAGGCCGTCGTGTTTTTACGTCAAAACTTAGGTGCCGCCGCCTGTCGCCTGCCCACCACCGCCGCCTGCCGGAGGGGAGGGGAGGGTGCCACCACCTACCGTCCTCGGATCCCTGCAGGGGAGGGCACTGCCGCCGCCGATAGCCCGCCGCCCGCTGCCGACGCCGCCCCACATGCCACCACAGCCGGATGCGGCTTCGCCCGTCGTCGCCGTCGTCTCAGCCAACAGAGAGAGGAGGGGGAGGAGGAGGAGGAGGGAAGGATAAGAACTGAAGAAGAAGATAAGGATGAGGGAGAGAGATGGAGACTAAAGTGTCTCGGTTGTCTCTCGCCCTCCCCATGCGCTTTTTTTCAATCTTTAGTCCCGGTTGGTATACTCTCGAGAGACCTGACACAGCTGGCAAATGATGAACTGGGACTAAAGATGATCTTTACTACCGGTTGGTGTTACCATTCGGTATTAAAGACCATCTTTAGTACCGGTTCATAATACAACCGAAAAATTTGTGATTTTCGGCCACCGAAGAAAGATCGGTTCTCAAGTAGTGTGTATGTATGTGAAGAACTGAGTGCTCTGGACAAAGTTCGTGATAGCGACCAATGCATAAAATTTTTTCATGTCACTAGTATAAACTGCTACAGTACATGCTACTATCCTACAACTGAATTTTCATGTATACTGACAATGCAAGATCTAGATCATCAAATCAGGATCCAACAGTGGCTACATCGACTGCTAAAGTTTCTTTGGAAGCAAACTGAGCCTACCCAGGGTACTTTACTGCGAAGAAATTAGGAGTACATCCAGTTTACAGAAAGGCCCCTGAATCAGGCAAATTGACAATATATTTTGAAATTGGTAGAAACGGACTTCTAAATAAAATGAAAAAGCAATTGGATCCTTAGTGTGCTTCTTCCACAGAATGAGTGATCTAGCTTGTGTCGATGGCAACGAAGAGAATGATACCATGGCAAGCTACAAGAGATAGAATTAAGGAGCATACCCAATTGGGACCTCCGCAATCGAGGTTAAAGAAACCTTGGCTAAACAAGCAAATCATGACTGCCTCTTGAAGATCCAACATGGATGTGCAAGGAGAAGGCGAAACTGGAGTTGGCCAATGACCATGTGGTCAATGGAGATGCTTTGCATCCGCCACCAGCCAACTGCTGGCACGCATAATTGATTCACCCGACAACACAATAATCATCATACTTTTATGATGACGAATAAATTCTTTTCAAGCAAAGCATTAAAGAATTATCCTGTTTCTCAAAGGAATCCGACCATTTATCAGCACAAAACGACAAAGATGAATCGCACCTCATATCGACGGAGAAAATTACTAACTACGATAAAAAATAACCTGTGTGTAGTGGGCAACAACCTAGCAAGTATCAACATGCAATTAACCGATGGAGTCCACAAGCATCGGTGTCAGGGAATATGCGAAAATTTCAGGGCACGAAGCTCACATTCAGCAACAGTGATAACAATATACAACACGTAGTAACGATGCGGGGAAGTGATGTAGTGATAAACCCTGAGCACCATTCGATATGCTCACGGCTATGATTGGCCCGATCTTTCGGTGAGTTAATGATAACTACGATTTGGGTGAAATGTTGACGATCCGACTACAACCGTACAAGACGTTGTTGTGTTGCACCTTAGCCCTTAGCGATCAATACATCTCTCTGTGAGTTGATCTTGCCGATGCAGATCAACCTTATTCCTGCAAGCAAATCGAACAAACGAGCAAGAACAAGATAAAAGCAATCTGATATTGCAAATAGGAATTGAATACACACGATAAGTTGGGGTTAGTACTTAGGCAATCTAGCCAACACGCCACGCGTAATTACAAGGTAAAGTAGCAATGACTAAACTTTAATCTAAATAAAACCCAAAAAACCCTGTTTAAAGAGGTACCTAACTATTTAAAAAGGTGGGAAGATGACCAAGAGGTCCCTAGGGTCGTGCTCCACCAGATTGGAGCGTACCCCACATGGTCCCCATTTGGGTCGGGGTCCGAAACGAAGTTACAAGTTCAAAGGCCCATACAGGTTGTGCAACACCTTGTTTCTTCAATTGTGTATGACTGAGATGGAATATGGCATTGAGACTGGACCCATTGGAAAGAGGACTCCGAGAGATTTCCATCAAATATCATAAACCCAAAACGGAGCTTGTATGCACATTTAGCGGTCGTTTGAAGTTAGCACTGTAGCAGGTGGCTGAATTGGATTCCAGCACTTTAGCGTCTTGATCTTGATATCTTCTTGTTGATCCATGATATGAACAATAGTTGTATCTGTGGTAGTCATGGTCACATCATGTAGAGAAATACAATTACCAATTTCAGCAGGATTGTAGGCAGACAAAGAAGAGGCAATAGCGGTAATATCCTTACACCAGGGACACGGCCAAAAACATATTGGTGTCCACAAGATCTTGGGTGTACACGAAAGCGATGGGTACAAAAGTTGCAATCACGAGAACCTAAGAGAGAGAAAAGGAGCATGAGGAGTGGTTTAATCAAATCAAACAAATGATACCCACAAATAAGACATGAAAGGAGAAATACATCGATAAGGAAGGATATGTTGATGATGGTCTTGAAGGTAGACATAATGTGAACATGAGGTTTGAGTTGTCCCTCATGTTTTAGCACATGTGATAGAGGTCACAGAGCTCATTCTTGATCCCAAGAACATTGTGCTCGAGAAGCTATAAAAATCAGGTGAGCAACTAAAACCTCTGTTTATTAAGGAACATATTCATGATAACATATTGGTCATGTTGGATGATGGAGGTGTTGATCTTAGTATTTTGCCACTTTCGTTCTTTTCTAAATTAGGCTGAAAGGAGAGTGAACTAATAAGAATTAGGATTGCTTCTCTCTTCCTCACGTTCTCTCTTCAGCTTTGCTAGACCCATAAGTTGACTTGGCACAGCTGGTAAGATTGTGATACACTATTCATGTGGGACCCATCCCCTAATTCTAGTCACACAGCCCAGTCAAGTGTGGGCCGTTTATGCCACACTAGGCAGAATGAGCAGGCTCACTCTTGCGTGCGATACGCGTCTCAACCGGTCTATGTGCCCCAGCATACCGCGTCACAGCAGACCGCGTCAGAGCCTACGTGTCACATCGCAACTCCTCTCCAACACTTTGCCACGCCATCATTGAGCTTTGTCGTGACGTCCAATCACCCTATATGCGCGCTAGGAAGTAGAGGCTGATATGTCCCTGGCCCACCCACAATTATTTGCCTCCAGCCATGTCTTCTCCTTGCCCCACTCGTGCCTAGAAGCAAAGTGACTAAAGGTGCGTCACCTCTCCATGTCTCAGCTGGCGCACTGAAGCACCCCACACTACCGATTTTTGATTCACACACATGAGAGATGTTGCCCGCCTGCCACGGGACCTTGTGACATATTTGACTCTCCATGCGCCCGAGGAAGCAAAGCAACAGGTCATCCTCTCTCCCTCCTCTACTCTACCTTTCTTCTTAACCAAGCCCATGTCCCCATCTCTCCCTTGCTCACCCTTGTTCTCAAGCACCCAAGGAGCCATGGATTCATCCTTGATTCGCAGGAACACGAGGTGTTGTCCGCGGCACTGGCAAGCCCTACCCCGCCGCACAACGTCCCTGGTGAGTATCTTGATGTCCAATCAGCGTCACCATGTTTTCCTTCCCCATCGTACTCTGTTTTCCTCCTCCTCCCTTGTAGAACCGCTACTGCACGGTCGTATTCCCCAACTCCGGTTGAACGTACCTTCGGTTGTCCGGAGAAAACTTCATGTCCATTGAATCCCTTTTTACCTACTCATACCTAGAGATCCTAGGGAAGTCCCTTATTCCATTTTCGTGGTTATTTGGCATGCCGCCCAAGGCCACAAGCAATACCAAGGCTCAATCAGTATTAGATAGAACCCTAGTATATGTATCTTTGGCTTTGGGAAGAGAAGTGAAGTGCCTCTACATACTCGATGGATTTGCTCCTGCTGTTGTGCAAATAAGACACATGGACACTTGCTTATACATTGGTCAGTGACATGGTGCAACGACGTCGAGTGAACAACACACACGGTCCCACGCAAGCGCAAAGCTACATGAACGCTGGAAGTCATGTAGTCAGGGGGCCAGGTGCATGTCGTCTCCCTCGAGGACTCCAAGTCACACGTGAATGGCCCCGAAAATCTGAACAGGGTTCCCTAGTGGACGAAGACGGATCTTAGCGCTGATGAGTCCAATCGGTGGAAGAGGAAATGTGTTGGAGATAGAAAAAAACTCAAAACACGGATGTGAATCAGAACAACGGATGAACAAGGGAGTACGATGCATGAAAGTGCGGTATGTGAAGAATGGAAAAGTATGAATTTTTAAGGTCATTCACAATGCAGGCAACATGCCTACATGCCATGTGAGTCAAGGCCACGCGTAGGCCACATCTCTCGCAATGGATTTCTAATTTAGCCCCAATAATTTTATGTGTTAGTACTTGTAATATTTCTTATTACTAACTCAATTGAAATATTTATACTCTTTCGAGGACCCACTATCAGTCTATTCCTACTCTCTTTTTCTTCCCACCAATTAGCATCTCTTCTACCTTGTCGTTCTGCCACCAATGGGTTGCCGCTTCACCCACCGCCTCCTTCATTGCCGCCTCTCCCCTTCGTCTCTCTCTCATCTCTTTCTCCGACGTCACCTCCCCACCCCTCCAATGCCATCAACTTTCCATCCCCAAGTACCCGACACTGGCAACTTTGTTTATCCACCACCCGATGTCAGTAGAAAAACCAAGGCGGGCAACAAGGCTAACCGAGGGGAGACCGCAACAGGATGGAGATCGAGGCTCCTCTGTTCATTCAAGTCACGCGCAACTTTTCCCCTTCTTGGCGATGAGCTCGGTGGTGGCAATCCAAATCGACCAACAAGTTTGTCAACGGCAACCCGAATCGACCGATGAGCTCGACCATCACCATTGTTGCCTCTCCCCTCTCACGCGTCGAGGATGGGCGGATCTGGCTTAGAGCTCGACGGTTTTGCTCGGATCTAGCCAGGCGCAGGGTGGTGGTGCTTAATATGGAGTTCGGCGACAGATTGGTCTCTCTTCTCCTCCCTCGCTACCTCCCATCCTCCTCACAGTCACACCTCCATCGTCGCTGCTGCTTTTACCGGATCTGCTCGGAGCGATAGCTGGAGTAGTTGATCTGTTAGTAGTGCTGATGACTTTAACGGTGAAGAGAGATGCCTGTGTTCTTATTTCTCGGGTAAGATCCGAAGCCTGAGCTCCCCTTAGGAATAACATGGGGGCCACCTCCACGACAGCAGTCATCCTACGCGGTGACGTGGAACCACACGTCACATAGGAGCAACTATCAATGGCCTAAGTAGGTTTGATTAGATTTCGTCATCAACCAAAAATTTCTCTCAAATTTCCTCCGCCCAAAACCCTCGACGCTCTGAACCCCAGCAATGGCGGAGCCGCCGTCCTTCCGCCGCCACCCGCACCCCTTCTCCATCGACCTCATCCGCTGGCTCCCTTCCTCCACCTCCTCCTCCGACCGCCTCCTCGCCGCCGCCGTCCACGACCCGGCGGCGCCCTCCTCCTCCCACCTCCACCTCCTCCCGCTCCACGACCCCTCCTCCCCGCTCTCCTCCCTCCCTCTCCCCTCCCGCGCCACCTCCCTCCGCTGCTCCCCATCCGTCCTCGCCGCCGCCACCTCATCGGGATCCCTCCACCTCCTCCCCTCCTCCTTCGACGCCGCCGAATCGGCGGGGGTGTCCGTCCCTGGCGGCGCCGGGTTCCACGTGGGCCCCGTGCGCGGCCTCGACTGCGGCGGCGTTGGCGGGGAGGAGTGGGTGACGGCCGGGGAGGACGGCAGGGTGCACGTGGTGGGCGGTGGCGGGGATGGGAGGGTGGTGGCGAGGAGGCTGTGGGATGGGAAGGGGATGGCCGGGTACGAGGCCGCGAGGTGGGCGTCGGCGGCGGAGTTCGCCACCGGTGGCGCCGGCTGCGGCATGCAGTGGTGGGACAGGAGGAAGGGGGACGCCGTGGTGGCGCAGTGCAAGGGCGTTTGGTGAGTGTAAGAAATGGTGGATCTCTGCTGTTTCTGTTTGTTGGTTGATGTGCTTGCAAATGCTAGTAGGAGTAGTAGATTAGTGCCTTAGTGGTTCAAGTAGGATCAAGGAAAGCTTCTATGCTTGTGATTGGTGAGTAGAGACTCAATGCGCGCACAATGATTTGATATGTTCCTGCTGTTGTTATGAACATGCTACATGTATATTTATGGTTATGGTTATGCTAATTGTTGTCACGTAATTAGGTCGATTGCTACGGTTATTTGCTTATGGGTTGATGAAAATTTGGGCAAGGAGAGCTTACTCTGTAACTTTTTGATGGGATTCTAACATCTCAAGACGTCTCTGCTTTCCTAAAATTTGGTGCACTCGAATCTCATACGGATGGAATGTACCTGTTACACAGGAATTTGATTCAAAAATTTTTCAGGGTGACAAGCAATTCAATTCTTGAACTTCTCTACATTCCATTTCTGAAAGGCCATAGCTCAATTGTTATGTTCTATTTTTAGTAGCTCAGCCTAAGCTTTACTAGTGCAGATTTTGATTAATTGCGTGATCCTCTTTTGTTGTATACTTTTAAGAGATTTCCATAGCTGTGTAGACTTCAGTAAAAAGGGTTGGGTCTGTATGCTGACAATTACAAAATTCAAAGTTCTGTGTTTTTTTAAAATTAAATTGTCAAGATTTAGGTTTAAAAATAATCATGCAACAAATCATATAGATTCATCTCTACTCTCTAGTCTTCCTCAAAATGATCTAGGCTTGTGATTATTTTTAATATCATGGTGATGAATCGAGATGTTTCACGTTTGGCGGATTTATTTGCTAAACATCAAGATCTAATGCCCCAGAAAATAGGCTTTTTTTTTTCTGAATGGATGCACATCTTGAACTCATGTGCTAGAAGATTCAGGTTCTTTCATATAATGGATTGTTATGTTAAGTGGAATACAAGGCTGGATGGCTGAACCTTATGTGCTAGTGTGCTGCAAACAGTGAGTGGTTTTTGTATCACTACTTGATGGAAAAGCATAAAACTTCTGAATTACTGTTAATATCTAATTCATGATCAGTCTGTAAACATGTAAAGTTACCAATCTTAGCAATGTCATGTCATATAATTATGTCAGGGTTTATATTATTTTAGATGTTGGTGTGCCATGTCTGCTTGTTATGCTGACTTGATGACCTTGTGATTTTGCAGGGGCCGTGGCATTGTCACTGGTATGGTTCATTCCATTGACATTCATCCATCAAGAAAGCATATCTGTGTGGTAAGTTCAATGTCTTAGAAAATTTGTGTTGACTTGCGTGAATACAAGAATCAGGGCCAGCTCAACAATTTCGAGGGCCCTAGGTGAACTTGGCACTATAGCCTCTTAAGGCTAAATATTTTTGACTTATAATATATATATTTATAAAGCACATATCCTATATCCTATACAGTGACACAAATAAACATTTCTAACATGGTAAATAATAAATCAAGTAGTTTGCAAATTGCAATATAGTAATGTATTCTCGATAAATAATATCGATAGTATAATTGGTACCTAAAAAATCATCGCAGAAATAAAGTAGTACGGATACCTTAATAGAAGACCACAAAAATCCTATGTCGCTTATAAAAAAAAAGCGCTTCTTCGGGCATTTCTCGAAGCGAAATCATTAAGGACAAATATCCCATGCTTCATTTTTCTTTTGTTTCTTTTCTAAGAACCTGAAAAAATACTTTTTAGGCAACATTGTAACACCTAAAATAATGAAATTGCAAAGCATATTCAATAGCAAGAACAAAGAAAATCACGCAAAGTTCCTAACCTAATTTTCTTAGAACCAATCAAGGAAGAACTAACTGCTCAAGTGCTGTGTGCTGCGTGCTGCTGCTGCACTACCGCTTGTGAGATGGAACCTGCAGATCACTCGATCACCGGCCCTCGTCGGCATGGTCGCATCGCGGTCAGGGAGCGGAGCCGAGGGGAGAGAATGGCGCTGCGCAGCAGATTGAAATCGGAGATGAAGTGATCGCCTTCTCAACTCAAGGGTCGTGCGCCCGCGCGTCTGGTGAGGCTCGGCCTCTACTGGACTTGTAAGTCGCCGCGGGAGGGGGATGGGGGGTGAGGTGGGGTTGGTCCCCTCTCCGCTCTGGGCCCTAGGCGGTCGCACAACCGGCCTAGGCCCATAGCTGGCCCTGACAAGAATTTAAAACAGTGATGAGTGTCATGGGCATTGGGCCAGGAGTCCAAGGCCCAATGGAACAACCGAACAATATCCCCACCCCATGCTACTTACATAGCTCAGTTACATAGAGTCAGAGTCTGTTGGGATTAGGTTAGAGAGTCCTCCATCTATATAAAGAGGGATCTTATCCCAGGTCAGTGAGGCATTACATTGACCGGCCATGCCTTTCTGGCACAACGTGATCTTGCTCCGTCACGCTGTTTAGGTCCAGGGCCAGTCCTGTTACTTCCTCTATTATAATCCAATCTATTCCCCTTCACCTCCTTTCATCCCAAATAATCCTTGCCCGTGACAATGAGCCAAGGTAGCTTAGTCAAACAGCTGAATGTTAGTACACATCAAGAAGGTTGGTACGATAGGGTGTCCAGTTCACTGAGAGTGATAGTTTCTGTTTTCTCCAAAAAATCTTATAACCAAATAGAATACGATTTAGTACACATAAGAGGAAACAACCACTTATCAGTGCACAATGATTGATCACTGTTTTGACAAAATTTCAGTCACAGGTGGAAATCTGAAATTGTTCTCAACAAGTAGTTTTTTTTCAAAGAAAAAGTATATCCATGTCGGCTGTATTACTAAAATAGTTAGAGCTCCTTCAGAGTTAATGGCAACTAATTCCTTCACAATATCCTTAGGTCAGATGTATTTACTGATTTCTTGCAGCTCTTCTTAGTTATGTACAAGGGTTTCCATGTTATTCATAACCCCCCCCCCCCCCCCCCCCCAAAAAAAAAAAAAAAAAAAGAATGGCAATGTAGCTAAGTCATTGTAATGAATGAATGCTGTCGAGTCATTAGCTACAACTCTTGCTTCTTATATTTGCCAAAGATGGGAAATTTCCAATCAGAACAGTTTTTACTGTGACAATTAAACTCAGTTGTCTGTATTGCTTAACATCAATCAAGTTATCTTCTAAAATTATCTTCAAATTACATATTGACATGTTAGTATATCTTGTGAAATCCTAGTGTTGACATAAATATGTTATATCGTAGTTAACTAGGGATATTTGATCAGGAAGAGGTTATGTTGCACATTTGTGCATCTGTGCTGTACATGCCAGAGAATTAAGCCTGTCTATAATGGCGGAGTGGACCTAGACGACTGTAGGGGTAATGTTCTCACTGTTTGCATGATGGGGGAACTGTGGGAGAATGGAGACTGTTTTAAACCTGGGATACGCTCTCTGGACTGTCTGCCAATTAGTGTCAGACTGCTCATGTTCTCTCAACTGCCAAATCGACCTATACTGGTCCATCACTGTGGAACTCAGAGTTGAGATGAGTTGAAAATCTGTGTTTAACGGAGCCATAACTGCAGTTTGAACCACCTCTGATGTTTTTAGGTGGGAGGGTCCTCAGGGACAATATTTGCTTGGGATCTGCGGTGGCCGCAGCAACCAATACCACTCTCTGGTTTAGGCCTTAATGGAACAGCACAGCCTGTGTCTGAGAGTGAGGTCTGGGAGGTTCTTTTTGACAATTACACTCAGTCTTCTGATATCATCTCATCTGCCTCGGCGAGAATATTACCTGTGATGATGTGCTCAGAGGATGGGATCCTTGCGGTCGTCGAACAAGGTAAGCCTATATCAAGAAACTTGTGCCATTTTTATTGTTGGCTATTATTCAAATTGCTTAAAAGGGTACCTTTTTGTTGCAGATGAGAGACCTCTTGAATTGCTTGCTGAACCTTGCGCTATCAACTCCTTTGACATAGATCCTCAGAACCCTTCTGTAAGTTCAAGGCTTCTCCAGTTTGAATAGCTTTTTTCTTTATTGAAAATGAGATATTAAAAGTGTTTTGCTTTTCGCGCGCAGGATGTGGTTTGTGCCCTGGAATGGGAATCAATTGGTGTACTAACACGTGGTAGAGATACAATGGCTGAAGAATGAAAAGTTCTATTTCGTTAAAAATTTATTGCAAGGTCGTCCTTAAATTGTATGGGGCAACTATGCCAAGATAAGCATCTTCTAGGAATGACGCTGATTCAAGTCGTCCAACTTATGTCTGGTGCTGGAGGACATTGGCTTGCGACTTTGGGTCGTTAGCTCGTTGCCTTGTCGGTGTAATTGAAGATCGTGGAAATTTGATGTGAAAGCTTATCATTCCTACCTGTGTAACTGCGCTTTACGGGAGTTGGGTGTTCCATTCTTGAAATGCAAGTTGGAATGGTCCAAAACTATTTTGGCAAGTTCTTTGTTGTAGACATGTATTTGGGTTCTCAGGGATGGGTCGACTGTTGTGAGAACTTTTTGTTCCATGTGCTCCAGTTGATGTTCCAAGTCATACTAATGATGGCTACCATACAAAATTGCAAGCGGAAATTGATTCCGGCACCGATATGCTATTAATCCTTTATTTGTTATCTCTACCGTTATAAAAATTAAAATTAAAGATGTTTTTACTAGCTACCAAAATTTTGGTAAATCATCCATGTTTGAGTTGCTTTTTAAGTTCGTTCTTTTTTGAAAATACAAATTCGTGTTTGAGTACGTTTTTAAGTTGGTTTTTTTTTTTGGAAATATAAAAGTTCATGCTAACTTGATATAAGCGTCGAACTGCTAATGGTAGCTCATGATTTTAAAAGAAAAATATCCAAGCAAATTCTTATAGTGATTTTGATCCTAGCTAAACCGTATAACAATAATAAGATAAAAATAGTCTTCACCGTTGTAATGCACGGGTATTTTTTCTAGTTATCGAGAAATTTCATTTGCTGCTTGTAGTTCAGGAAAGAACGCACACCTTTTTCTCTGAAAATATTGAAAAAATCGGCAATGTCGATTTCAACAATCTTGGATAGGATGGAATTTTTTTCCCAGCTGGGACGGCCAAGAGCTTCGGTTGAATTTATTAATACCGGGGAAGAGCTACAAGTGTATTATGACGAACGACAAGGCTGAAATTTGATTAAAATTCATTTGAAAATTTTAAATTCTGGTTTTCAAATTTGTGATACATTATTCCATCCCCTTGGATTTATTATATCTGAAATTGTTTTTCCCTTGAGAATTGTGCCTTTTAAGCTAGCTCTTACGGTCCGAGAGAAGAACAGTATATTTAAGGACCTAGTTTCTGATAGCTGTAGCTTCTCACAGAATTAGAAACTCTCCCAAATAGTCCAGCTTTTTGTTCAGATTCTAAGAAATGGTAGTTGTAGAATCCTGAGAATGAATTAAAAGCTATAAGCTGGAAAACCCATATTCTGCAAATTCTCAGAAGCTAGCTACCAACCAGCTACTTCTTAGAATTTTAAACTCTCCAAACAGAGCCTAAATAAGAGCAAAGTGATTGAAGTTCGATTGGTTAGGTTTTTTTATTGGAACCAGCCCACTCAGGTAGGATTTTTGTGTTGGAAGGAGCGTATTCATGGCTAATTATATTTTCAGTGGTAGACAATGTATCCGTCGACAGTGAGACGTCTATAGTTACTTCGTCAATCTTAATATTTATTGGCTCATTCTTCCGAATGTGCTCGTATGGGTAGGGTGTGTGTGCACATGCATTTTTAGGGGTGAGTATGTGCGTTGTGAGCATCTTCGTGTGTAAATATGTTTTAAAAGTATATATATAGCTAAAAAAGAAAATTAATGGTCTAACTCATTGTCAACAAATTAAACAAATGGATATTGAAGAGACCGAAATGAAAATTAGGGATGCTGAATCTCAAAACTAGAGCATCACCAACCGTGCTTTGCTTCGTTCCTAGTCCTGATTTTTTGGATTTTAGTTGAAAAAACTACTCCAACCATTCCTCTACTCTTTCTCACGAGAATTGGTATTCCTTTCTCCTTCATTCCCATTCTTATAAATCTTCAATCTCTATCGCTCCCAATGTTTCGTCTATGGAACGGAGACCGCCGACGACCGAGAAATGGGGCGAGTGGAAAGGCGATCCTAGATGGGTGATCGTGGAATCAGATGGTTCTATCTGTTGAAGAGTGTATTTTTGACCTTAAATCCTTATTAGAAAATCTCGAAAAGAGAGATTTTGGAATGAGATTTTTAGGCACATGCTCTCCACAACCTTCTGGGCGTGATTCTTCTAGATGAGGCTCCTCTAACTTAAGTTAGAGGGACATGTGTCATTGACATGTGGACCTATGGGGGTGGGCTCCACCTATCAGGACCCATGTTCCTCTAACTTTAAGTTAGAGGAGCTCCTTCCCATTCTTTCCCCATGTATCATTCTCTCCGTATTCTATAAATATTATTAGGAGCTGATACCCTACCTACTAGAGGAGAGTGACTAGGACTGGTAAGGAGATTTTAATTTTCTAGGAAGTTAATTAGGAAAACAGTAGGAGCTAACTTTTTTCTTTTTGAAAACATAAAATTTAGGGATTAGAAGCTATATTGGGCATATGTTGGTGATGCTCTATGGGATGTACACCGAATTTCTCCTCTCTTAGAAAAGTCAATCCGACCTATGAGCAACTAATCAATCTCACTTGTACTATCTCAATCCAAAAGCCTAAGGGCATATCACTTTTTCAACGAGATGAAAGAAAAATTAGCTCATCCTGCAAATAACAAACATAGCTCAGGTTCTAATAATCCAGCACTACAAAATAATAAGACAACATCTTCGTTTTAAGTCTAAGATACATGGAGACTATAAATATGAACATCTCATTAGGAAAAATATGCTTAAGAGTTTTGGATGGAAGGGTAACAAATTGCATCTTGCATCTTGTTTCACTATGAATGAAGACTCATGCTTTGTTTTTCCTCCTCTATCGCTGTTCATGTAATTTTTTTCTACGCTATTAGATTTTCAAAGATACAAAGGCACAAGGCATTAGGCGTTAGAGGTGGGATTAACTTATTTTTTAGGGAAAAATGGCAAAAACTAAAATACCGTGTTAATCATAATCAATTGAAATGTCCAAAAACAAAATGAACGGCCACCAAGCACCGAACCATAGAACTTTACAAATCCGGTGAACAAAATCATAGTACTGCCCTGAAAAAAAATTCATAGTACTAGTTTTCTTTTTTGCGGGGATAGAAAGGGTAATTTGATGCACAACCGCAGCAAATTCGGCATGTAAAAGCCTCAAATGCGGTAAGATACAGAGGGCACCTGGCAGGTTTGCAAATTGTAAACCCCAACCCCCCCCCCCCCCCCCCCCCCACCCCCGCGAAAACAACTCCCCACATTCCAAAAACAACCACCTGCAAGGGCCCACCTGTCAGCCACCCCGCCCACTGCTCCCGAAATCCGCGCGCGAAAAGACTACACATACGAAGCGGCTTCCCGCTTCCCCTCCCCTTCCAAAAACTCCCTCTCACCCAAAATTCTATTTTTTTTGCCCCCCAAATCTCATCTCATCCCCCGCCTCCCTCTCCGCGCGCTGCCACCGCCGCCGCCGCAACCGCGAGGAGACGGAGGAGGGAGGAGGCCGCCACCGCCGCCGCGATGTTCTACTCGCACACGATCCTGGCGAGGAAGAGCCCACTGGGCACGGTGTGGATCGCCGCCCACCTCGAGCGCAAGATCAAGAAGCCGCAGATCGACGGCATCGACATCCCCTCCTACGCCGGTAAGCCCCTCCCCTCTCTCTCTCCCAAAGACGCGGTCTTTTTTTTTTTCTCTTTTTCCTTTTGTTGTTGCGCGGGTAGAAAGGCGGCGCCTTTCCGCGGCGGCGGGGGTTGCCGGACGGCCGGAGGTTCCGAGTTGTAGTATGAAAATGTTTTGGGGTTAGCAGTGGGGTCAAGTGATGGCACAGAGATTTGGATCCCAATCTGCATTCTGCAATTTGGGACAGAAAGGAAGAAGGTTGAATGGTTCTTTTTTTAGAGCATTTTGGTTGGGGCGCGCAATATTTTATCTGGTTATTAGTTAGAATTTTGTGCAAAGGATTGGTCTTGTGTTGTCATTAATGAAAAAGAGACAACAAAATTTGGTCTTTTAGTAATGGGAGGTTGTGACGGGGTGTGCACCGGAGAGACTTTTGGGTGGATTTTTGCAGGCCCTGTTTTGATGCTAAACATTTCAAGAATGACAGCACTTGCATATCCAGAAGGGAAAAAAAAAAAGAACGACTTGAGCCACTTTTTCACCTCCCAGTACAGTAATCACTTGCGGCGGAACACTGCCTACTTGAGCCACTCTATTTGAAGTAAAACGGGCTCAAATTGACTGGTTTTACACTAGTCACTCTTTCTGACGTAAAATGAGTTCAGGTTGGCTGGTTTAACAGCCTTGCATTGATTCTTAAAAAAAATATGTTTATTCTACATATATGAATTACACAAATCAGTTTATATGTTATCCCGTTAAATCATAGAACATTTACAAATAAACTGACTTGTTGTGCTTGCATTGTTTCTTTAGTACATTATGTAACAGCTTTTAATTTATTCTGTGATTAACTTTACATATTTAACCTTGCAAACTCAAGAACAAAGTAGATAAGGAAGTTTAGGAAGCTTACTGATGGAATTATATTAGAACAAAACATGTTTTTGACTGGAAGTAAAACAACTAGATTAATATTGCAGATTTATGCATAAATGTCTAATACTTTATGGGAAGTTTTTTTTATTCTCTTTGGGAGGAAAGTGGGACAATTTTATTTTTATTTCAACTTTGAACTGTGTTTTGCATGAACTTATATTATAATGGCATGCTATAGGTCACATATTTCTGGAGGTCGCTTACCCCGGGCAATCAGTTTGTGTTTGTTTATTGAGGTCGTGTGTTGCCCTTAGGTGTAGTGCGTGTGTGAGCGTGTTGTGTTTGTCAGTTTAACCCTCTCTTTTTGTATCTATTTTCTTTATTCTTAATGAAATGAAATGCAGTCCTGCATTTTCGAGAAAAATAGGTTACATTTTTTCCTTAGTAAAGTATTGAACAATGTTCTCGTATATAAAATTTGACACTGTTCATTGCACCCTGCCTTCCTATGTCGATGAAAATTTTCCCTATGCTTTACCCTGCAACCTAATGCCATGTCTTCTAACGCATGAGTTTTGTTTTTTTTTTTTCAGAATTTATCATGTTCCCTGAAGTTCCAATTGCTCTGAGGTTGTCAGGACATCTTCTTCTAGGTCTGGTTCGCATTTATTCATGGAAGGTAAACTACCTCTTCCATGACTGTAACCGGATGCTAAGCACAATCAGAACCGCCTTCGCTTCTGTACAAGTAGATCTGCCCCTTCATGCGGATCATGCGCCTTTTGACACCATCACATTGCCAGATACATTCCGTCTTGATGACATAAACCTAGATGATGCAATTCGTCTGATAGAGTGAGTACTTTTTTTCTCATATATTTTCTCCGTGTCATGCAACCTCAACTAATCATATCATTTTCTGACAGTACGCCAGATAATCATCGGAAGAGTCTGGACCAGATCACCCTGGCTGGTATAAGAAGTTCAATTAGTCAATATATGTATTATCATTCCAATGCGGATGTTTAACGATTTCATTTTGGTGCTGCAGAAGGAGACTATCTGATGATTGATCTTGATGAGGTATTCCTCACTGACTTGCACTTTTTGCAGGCTTGTTTAGTTTGCATGTTTTTTAATATTTGTGCTTATAAATTGTTTAGGATGCTAGAGTTGAGCTATCAGCTCCTGGACAATCTTCACACATGGGACCTGAACCAACTGACGAAGAGTATGTCATTTTTTTTCCTTCTAATTTCTATTTTGGTGGACTCACGTCTCCTTTGCATCATATCAGGAGATTGCCTCCATTTCATATCGATTTTGGACCAAGTGACAATATGGATGAGGAAATTTCCATAGATCCTTCCCAAGGCAACTCGGAGGCAGTAAACATAAATCAGGCAGATAAAGCACCAGATTTACCAGAAATAATGCGTGAAGCACCATTTGAGGGCCCTGAACTTAACTTGCCAGATATTGATGAAGTAAACAATGATCCCATGGATGTGACTGAGGAATCTTCACCCTTTGTGTCCAAGAATATCACCCCTCCGGCACTGGAACGAACTATATCCCCTGGTCAAGGATTATCTGGGACATCCATTCCCAATGTACGAGGAAGTACAAGCGCCACATATGACAATATAGAAGATGTTATACCAATGGATATTGGTTAGTATTTTGCTTGTTGACTCATCTTGTCCTTTCAAGATTTGTTTCTGCCTTCATTTTTTCGTAAGACCTAATAAAAATAAGACTACATTTCCACCAGCATGACTTACGTGGGATGCTAGAATGTTTCGTAAGATGTACTTTCCCTTGATGTTAAACATGTCTTCTCATCCAACTTCTTTTCCGTGATTTTAGGAATGCCTGATTTTAGGATTGAACCATCTCCACCTCGAGTACAAGATAATGAGATGAATGCACAACCAGTACAAAATGAGATGAATGCACAACCAGCACAAGATGAGATGCACGCACAACCAGTACAAGATGAGATGAATGCACACCCAGCACAAGATAACAGGAGAATTAGATATGACAATGAAATAGTGTTCTCCAATGCGTAAGTTTTACTTTATAAATTATCTTCTTAAGCAAAGTTCATTGGTGGAAATAACCTCAAATTAATATTATATGTTTACCTGGACTTCGATGAATTTTCGAAATTCATATTGTACTGTCTTGCCTGGATGTTTTGTTTAAAATCTACCAAATGACATCTTCATTATTACCATGTCATGTCTCCACTGATCCTATTACTCTGTCCCCTCACCTGCACCACCCTTTGAATATTGTTTTTCTAAACAGCTTATTTATAAATATAATAATTCTGTATGTGCTGTTGTCAACTGGTTATTAACTCTTCTAATAATTTTGATATATTTGTATGGGATTTCTTCTGTTCAAAAATGCAAGTCAGGCTATGATTTTTTTACCATCGTAGTGCTAGGTGTGATGGGGATTAATTGCAAGAACAGTATGATATCTGGTGGTACTATACTGTATTAGTTACAAATGATAAGACCTCATACTCTCTTGCACAGTTATATGAAGAGACAAATTGATGGTGACGAACTACATCGTCTGGTCAGCAAGAGGAGGAAACTACCTCAAGCAGCGGTGGATGTGTGGAAATTCAGCAGGATTCGCCAAAAGGATGGTTTCTTGCTTGATCCTTTGGTCCATGGTAAGCTACCATACTCTCTGATTCCACTATTGATAGGCCTTTCACTTCTGAAACAATGTCAGCTCAAATTTGCTCTTCCTTTCAGGGATGTGCGCTAACCTACGTCAAACCTATGAGAGAACCTTCCCCCATGTGATTGACCCTGAAGCCGAGTCAGGATCTGTCGAGCATACTCCTGGGGTAGCAAATGACAGTATTCAGGATACACATGATCATCAGCTGTCCCCAAAGTCTCCTGGAAACACAGATGCACAACCTGAACATCAGTTCAATCAACAAGCTCCAAGAAATTCAGATGGACAACCTGAACCTGAGCTTAACCCAAAGTCTCCTGTAAACGCAGAGGCACAACCTGAACCTGAGCTTAACCCAAAGTCCCCTGTAAACACAGAGGCACAACCTGCACCTCAGATTAATCCAGAATCTCCAAGAAATGCGGATGGACAGCCTGAACCTGAGCTCAACCCAAAGTCTCCAGGCGAAGCAGGCACGTCATACTTTGATGATATGCCTGAGATCCCTCGATTCTCGCCACGAAATATTCCATCTCCAATAAGAGACGACAATTCTCCTTTCAAAACTCCTGGTGCTGGTGGAACTCCGAAATCAAGACTTGGAGAAACTCCTGCCACTGGGACACCAGCAGATATGAGTTACATGTCACCTGGAAAAGACTCCGATCCTCAAGTTTCTCCTTTTCCATTTAATGATGAACTTGATGGAGATTTGCCCGAGATTCCTAGCCTAATGAGTACTCCTGGAGTAATATCTACCGCAGGTACTGGCACCACAGGATTGGGAAGCATGTCTGCTAGGACAAGGTATGGGATAATTTCCAATAGACGATTTCATTATATGTTACCATTTTAGCGTGAATTCTGACATGTTTCATCCCGCATTATAGGGCTGTCGCACAGTACTTCAAAGATCACATGGCTTCAGCTAAATCAGATGACCAACCTGGTAAATTTAGCTTGAACAGAATCTTGGAAGGGAGACACAGGAAACAAGCTGCACGCATGTTTTTTGAAACACTGGTACCATTTAAACTGCGAGTTACATTTCCCTTTTGGACATAATTTGTATAGTCACTTTCCGCACTATGTCTTGACATATCGTATGTTTGTTCTTTCTGTAGGTGCTGAAGAGTTATGATTATATTGATGTCGAACAAGAAGAAGCCTATGGTGATATAGCAGTTTCAGTTAAACCCTCACTCTCAGGAGCCAAATTTTGACCAATTCAGTTGCTTAGAAGGAAGGAGCTTTGGTGGGATTTGCAGCAATGGCCTGAACAATGGATACTCTTATGCGTCATGGCTAGCTAATCTACTGCAATTTGCTGGACTAAAATTACTAGAACAAGTAGCACTCCATGCCATTTAGGTTGATGTTGCAGAATACTGTAGTTGTAAAGCTGTAGCTAGCATTAGTAGTTGTGGAAAGCCAATACATCTTGTCCAGTTAGGACTTCAGATGGTAGTCCTTGCCTATACTTTCTTGGCAGCAAGCAAGGTGAACAAGGAATCAGATGAAGATAAGAATTTTTCGTACTTTTGCTGTTTGATTACATGGTAGTGATATGTTAAACGCAAGTCGAAAACTGTTGGATGACTAGCATAAGACAATTTTATAAATGTCAGTGTACAGTCTGATATCTTCAGTGCGCCAGAGTGTAGAGTCTGTTCAGAAAATTTTCATGCCATATGTGTTCTTCAATTCACCATCATTTAGTTGTGTTTCTGTCTGAAGTTTTCCTTGCATGATTTTATTACTTCAATGAGATCCAAAATCAACTGTCCTTCAATGGCAAGGATTACCTTTATACGTGCCATTAATTTGCTTTGGAGGTTAAAGATAGATCTCATTAAGCACTCTATCTTTAGCTTCATTATTATTTCGATATGAAGATGAAAGTTTTGGGATGTGACTAGATAGTGCACGGTAGCGTAATAGTTCTAACCAGAGATCCCTCCATCCCATATATAAATCTCCTTTAGTGCATGTCTTTTTTTAGCCTCTTTAATTGCTTATATCTTTTAAATCACATATTATTTTTAAGATTTGTTTGCATCATTTTACTCTACTCAAAATATGTGATAAAATGAGATCCATGTTGAATATATTCAAACATTTATTAACTTAAAAGTAATTTATTTAAATTGTAGAAGTAACTCTCCATAACATTAGAAGTCATTACATTATGACTGAGTTAAAGTAAGAAACTATATGAAGTAAATTCACAAGCAAAGTGCAGAGAAGATTTTCAAGTAAATACATGTATGAAAGTAAATTAAATAAAGTCTGAAAGTACCTTACATAAATCATAAAAGTAACTTAGCACAAAATGGAAGTAAGTTGTTATAACATTAGAAGTAAATCCGTTGTAGGGATTAAAACATGAGTCTATCGAAAAAAATAAATTTAACTAGCGTAAATTATGGAATTGACAGAAAACAAATGATAAAAATAATCAACTCAGAGCATTATGTATGTATAAGAAATAATTTAATCAAATCTAAAAGTAATTTATATGTATGATAAAAGTAACTTACATATATAATAAAAGTAATTTTACAAACATAAATATTTTTTCATCATAATATAATCATGTAAGATCTTGTTACAAAGATTTAATTGCAACGAATATAATGGTGTAATCGGATTGTACATCGGATAAGTAAATTAAGAGAAAATTTTATATGAAGGAAAAAACATGTACGATATACTAGAAACATGTACGACATACTAGCGAAGAAGATATGCATCTGTAGTTGTACTTCTACGATGTATGTGATGTCTCCCATTAAGACTAAATAGAGAGACCGATTTTACCAAAGTTTGAGAGGTATGAAGTTATGTGATTTTTATGGATGTCAGAATATAGAGAAAACATATTTATTATTCTTGATTGAATATATTCATATGTTCTTCCTCCAAATACATATGTACGGGCATTTCTAGCACAACAAATTTTATATTTGTGATTTCTTAGTATTTATCCA
This sequence comes from Oryza punctata, assembly GCA_000573905.2. Taxonomy (NCBI): domain Eukaryota; kingdom Viridiplantae; phylum Streptophyta; class Magnoliopsida; order Poales; family Poaceae; genus Oryza; species Oryza punctata. Next base: position 8,994,070 of record CM002495.2, read on the forward strand.
ATCTCCTTTTGAAAGATATATACTATCTTTAATTTGGAACAAATCCACGATGTACTGATCTATGTTTATGTAGTATCAAGTTTTTGTCAATTGCGCATGCGCACACACATAGAAAGAAGAGCCAAATGTCTTTAAATTGCCTTGCACCCGTCCGTCATTACCCAATAAATTATTTACTGTCGTACAACACCTATGTATCGTACCAAAACCGACCATCCACTCCTCCCAATTATCCCCCATACTATCCAGATGACGACCCTCCTCGCCGTGCTGGCGAAGCGGCGAGGACACGAGGAGATGCAGCCATCGGCATGCAACGGTGGACGAGACGGCGGCCAGTGGCATCCATGGGATCGAGTCGGCTGTCGGCCATCAAATATATTTCAGGTCAATCCTGATGATCTTGGCCACTCACGGAAGAATAAGATGAGGCTGCCTGCTCTCCCGGCCTCGTGCATCGCTGTTCAACTGCACTCGTGCGTCGCCATCCGTGCTTGTCAATCCCGTGGCACGACGACGGTGGCTCCTATCCCTCTCCCTCCCACCGGCGTGGCTGAGTGGCTCTTTTCTGCCAGACCTCTCCACACCGGTGTTTTTGCCCTTGCCCCGCTCCAGCCACCGGCGACCCTGCTCCATGGAGTTTTGGCTGCTCCTCAGGTGCGAGCCAGGCATGCCGATGTACGTCCAAACACGGTTCGGCCTCCACGCCCCGAGCTCTGAGATGGCTGACGCTGCTTCGTCTCTGCTGCTTGCAGGCCGCTGCGCGTCCACGGGGATGTTATAAAACCGGCCCGAAATCACCATTGAAAACCAAACACCGAAGAAACGCCAGAGGAGATACAAACACGATGACGACACCGAGTCACGATATTTGATAACGGAGTTCAGTTGTAGCCTAAATCTCCGAGGCACTGATTACGGGTGCTCCTCCCCGATCCAGCATATTACAGTGTATCCGGGTATGCACGATCCTCCACCGGTTTGGTCGCTAGCCAGTCGTACCCACACCTATGCTAAGTCGCCATACGGTTACAACAGGTCTGCCCCTCTATTTATGAGAAAGCATATGATAGAGTCCGACTCTTACTCTAGTCCTAACACCTAGTACAACTCCAAGTCCTAAACTGTAACTGACTACGTACACATATTCAACACAAACTCTAACAAACTCCACCTTGGCGAATATGCCACGCCAACCTAAATTTGCTCCATGTGTGAATCTCCATGTACCAAGACTTGAATTGGATCTTTTTCCCGCCGTTTACACCGAGCCGCCCTGACAAGCTTTCAGTAGGCTCATCATAACAAGAGACTCTATTATCTCTGTAAATTCTTCCTCTTGATTCCACCTGCAACAGTGCTTCACCTTCTCTCATATCACCACAGTCATCTTGCCAAGCGAATTGAATTTATCCCTAGCTACCACATCATAGACTTTCCGAAGACCATGTCCACCTCCTTCTTTCGTCTTAAATTTGACTTGATCTAATCCATAGTCAGATAACTAATGTCACCATCAAATAGATAAATCAAACTCACCAGACATGAAGGGAACTTTTTCTTCCTTGTCGTCTTATGAACCGAGCTAATAAATTCAATATCCATGCTTCTCTGCATCCGTAGACTGAATCCATGATACTTTTGAGAAAATTCACCGTTGCCTTGAATCACTCGAAGAAATTATCACCATAGTGTTTGCTCTTCATCTTCAGTGACGCAGATTCCATATATCCTCATCATGCAAACTCTGCAGATCCGGGATATATCCTGTACTGCCAAACAGTCCCGTTGACTCCATCAACGATTTCACCCGCTGTTGCCTGGGAATATTAACCACACGCGTGTGCACATCTCCCCGAACCACCGCTACCTTATGTCGACGCATTGCTAATATTGTTGAGGATTCATGCACTGATCCACCATCGAGCCTCCCACCTGTCAAGCCGCTGCTTTGTGCAGCTCAAAACCATGCTCCCGATTCGTACACAACTCAATAGCTCGAACCATCCTGGTTCCGATTCCGCGGACACAAAAATAAATCCGACTCAAACAACAGGCTGACTCCGACTTGGTCTTGTGCATGCTGCCCACCGTACAATCTCCCTGGCAATTGTGTCAATCCATGCATAATTTTGTTAAAGCACTGTACATGCACGATGCATGGCTTGCATGCATGTCCAACATGCTCCCTTTGGCTGTAATCAGACCTTGCACCCTTTCCAGTGCAAATCTTATGCATGTAGGCAACATCCTTGCTCGGCCTATCATGTGCACTCCGAGCAGCCGCGTGCCTTCGCACGCTATATAGGCCCTGATCTGTCCCAACGATGGATGTCCGCGACCATCAATCACGTCACCTTCCTCTAACATACTCCGTGTCGCCTCCAACGAAACGTCGCCTCCAATTTCGTAGAGAAAACGTTGCCGCTGTGGATCCACTGTTGCCAGATACCCGTGCCGACACCACCTCCACCGTGGAGCTCCACCTTCGCTTCTCTCCGAAGCAGCAACCAACACCACAGCTCCCCACAGAAGCCACCGCCTCCAATCACCGGAGCCGACCCGCGTCGAATCCCGCCGGCACCTACACGACAACCACACCAAGCGGTGTTCTTGCCACCCGGACTTCGTCACCAACAAATCCGCTCCGACCTCCGATTGACAACCCATCAATCTAGTCGCGAGCTGAAGCCGACGAAATGCCATGCCGTCTTCCCAGCCACCGAACGACCCAAGCGCCACGTCTAGCCATCTCCCTGTCGAACGCAGCTCATCGAAAGGCCCGAGCCACCCCGCCCAGAGTGTTCGATTCCACCGATCGAGAATGTCGATCGCCTCTAGCTTTAATCAACCCGAGCGTGCGGCCGCACGTCTCTCTGTTGAGAGTAGCTCACCAGAAAGTTCAGGCCACCCGCCCGAAGTGTTCGACCCACCGATTGGATCGCCAATCGCTTCCACCGCCATCAACCTGAGCACCACGTCTGGTCATCTCCCTGTTGAAAGCAACCATTGAATGGTTCAGACCACCGCCTGAAATGTCCGATTCCACCGATCAAATACCGTTGATCACCGCCATGCTCCACCTTGCGTCCATGTCCGTCCCTGGACATCCTGTGTAGTCGTCGCTGCGTGGAGCACCTCCCTCGTACCTCTATTATGGATCTCCCGCAGGCTCTGATACCACTTGTTATAAAACCGGCCTGAAATCACCATCGGAAACCAAACGCGGAAGAAACGCCATAGGAGATCCAAACACGATGACGACACCGAGTCACGATATTTGATAACGGAGTTCAGCCTAGCCTACATCTCCGGGGAACTAATTACGGGCGCTCCTCCCCGATCCAGCATATTACAGTGTATCCGGGTATGCACGATCCTCCACCGGTTTGGTCGCTAGCCAGTCGTACCCACACCTATGCTAAGTCGCCATACGGTTACAACAGGTCTACCCCTCTATTTATGAGAGAGCCTAGGATAGAGTCCGACTCTTACTCTAGTCCTAACACCTAGTACAACTCCAAGTCCTAAACTGTAATCGACTACGTACACATATTCGACACAAACTCTAACAGGGATGTGCGCATTAGGAAGATGCAATTTTTTTTATTCAAGCAAGATTCAATGTTAGTACTACTTCATTTTGTCCGCATCTGCCCTCGAGCCATCGTCTCCGGTGGCGGAAGCTACGCTAGGACGTGGGTACACCGACTTTTGTGGTGAATTTCTTCCATTTGTAATTCTTTTACCCTGTGTGATTCAATGAAAGAATGTATAAGTTAAGAAATTATTTACTAGCATAGCAGATCTATCATGGTGTAAAACTATTACTATCATCCCCTGCATGAAGTATGATCTTTTTTTAGATTAATTACTTTATTTAACATAGTCTAACTAAGCTGGTAGATCAGAAAAAACACAAACAATAATTTCTTTACCTAGCTGATGGATCACATAATTCGTGTGAGGAAAGTCGGTTAGGGGGAGCGAAAAAAGAGCATATGATAGGAAGATGTGCAATTCTCCGTGTGAGGAGACCTAAGGGAGGGGGCGACGAGGAACAGGGAAAGCGGGATAGCCAACCAAAAATCGAAAAAAATATGTAGTGGAAGCGCTCTTAGGTGATCAAAATTCAAGGGGTAATTCATCCGGTATTAATAGTCATGGTGAAAGATGTCTTAGTTTTTGGGGTCTAAGGGGTAATTCGTACTCACTTAATAGTTCAGGGGGTAATTCGGAATTTTCGCTAGAAATAGTACTGATCAGTTCATGGGGATAACTCGAACTTTTCCGTAGAAATAGTACTGACCGTCGTTGATGGAGTAGATTAAATATTACCAATACAAACCCTGTGAAGGGATAAAGATAAACAAAGACAGTAGTAAAAATATTACTACAGGATTAGTGAGTACTATGGAGAATTGATCGTAATTGTTTTATCATGGTCTCGAATGTAAAAATGGTTCCGTAGTAAAATGGTGTATGGAGTAATATTTCTTTACCTAAGGATCTAGAGGTCTTTTTTTTACCAGGAAATAGTGGGGGGAAACCCCCACGGTAATTTTCATTTAAATGAAAACACAGAAATTGTACAGAAAATTTTGTTACAGATTATCAAGCCATGATTGTAAAAGGGTTTATCAGAAATCTTAAGTCTAAATAGATGTAAACTTAAATCCTCTTTCAATAGAGTTTTCCATCTAAGAAGAGAAGGATGCACATTTTGGAAGATAAAATCATTCCTTTGCTTCCACTGCTGTCAAGCCGCCACCAGAAAGATATTCATAAAACAATGAGCCCCATAAGAATTCTTTTGGTGTTGGACCATTTGATGAAACTCCAGTGAGATGTCCCAAAGAAAACCAATAGATCTCTAGCAAGAATCAGCAAAAGGACACTGAAAGAATAGATGCTCTCTTGTTTCCCTATGGCCAGCAGCACAAAGAGAACATATAAGTGGAATATGAGGAGGTCTGTACTGTTTTTTTCCAGCAAATCTCTAGTATTTGTTCTATCCATGAACAAAAGCCAGGCAAAGATCTTGATTTTCATAAAAGCTTTACACTTCCATATCCATGACAAGGTTATGGGGACTTGGAGTGATCAAAAGGAGAGTTTATAGAATTTCTGTGATGAATACCTATCATTTCCCCATATGTAGATCCATACATCAGCGTAAGTAGTGAGAGAGACATCAACAATCTCCAACAAAAACTTTGTATTCCTCATATGCTTGGACAGAGAGAGGGAGAAAAAACTGATCATCCACTTCCCTTACAAAGTGTTGTGTAACACTATCTGTTTTATATGCCTGGCAAATGAAAACAGAGTTGGGTAAGACTGTGCAAAAACAAGCCGAAGAGCCAAAAATCTGACCAAAACAAGCCGAAGAGCCACTTTGGATAGTAGGCTTAGCAAAACCTCTGAAAAGCACTCCAAATTGAACTATGTCTTTCCACCAGAAAGAGCCACAATGGTTAGCATTTTGAGGAAGTGTGTTGACATAGTAAGTGGACCATACTAACCGAGCCCAGGGGATGTGAAGCTGCTTGTTAAAAAACTTCCCCAAGTGCCTAGAGGACAGGACCTAGAGGTCTGTCTGTAGTAATTATTACAAATAAACAAGAATAAAAATTACCCGGTGGTGGTAAATAAATTGCTAGAGTAATTTTGTTACCAGGGAGAAGGACCTGGTAGGATCTTTTTCCTTTTGTTGCCATGTACAGAAGAGTAGTAATTGTTGTACTCGAAACAAAACAACATGGACGTGGACAGCCGAGGTGGGAGGGGACGGTAGGAGGGGATAGAAAAAAGAAAACGGAAAAACAGGAGCGGGAGGTGGGAACGGAAGAGGACCAGAAAAACGGAAAAAAGGGAGGTGGGAACGAGATCTGAGGTGCGTTAATAATTGTCTAGCGCGCTTCGCTTGGATTAGCGCTATAGCAATTGGATTTGTGTGACTAACCTTAAATAAGAATTATATTTCAGCCTATGCAGGCATTTACTCTATCTAAAAAGATAAGGAATGCAACCATGCGCTCGGTGTCGGGATCCCAACTAGGATCCCTCTATATACTGTGCTAATCCTAGATGAACATTAGCACACAGAGTAACAAAAGATAATATCACAATCTCATTACGATTTTATTAATAAATAGGAAACAATATAATTTTGAGTTGGGTCTTGGATCGGGTTTTACAATTTATCGGCCACATAGCAAAACACAAAAAGGGGAGGACACAGCTTAGGAGCACACATCTCAATTGACCACATGTCAATGGAAAGCACACACATAGATGGCTTACCTCCTAGGTTCACACAGATCCACCATCGCCACAGTGTAAAACATTTTCCACCAATTAATTACTACACGGTGCAACACATGTCACCAAGAAGACAACACACAACCACACAATTTGTATAAAAACAATGATGAATAGATATTTAGCCAATATTATATTTTGCTTCTAAAACAAGTGTGAACAAGACTAAGCAAATCTAACTACCAAGTCGATACCTATATCCGACTCACATCAAGACTAGGTTGGAAAACAATCAAGTATAATCAACACATGGAATAATTAACAAGTAGTTTATAACTAACCATACGATAATTTTCAAAACAAAACAATGCATATAGTTTAAATATAAAATAATTTGCAAACTAGGTTCAACATGTTTAAGGGTACACTTACCTTCACCCACATGATGTTCAAACGAAATTCCACCATCAGCGGCAACCCCCTCGGCAAGATGAGGTAGAGGGGGACACAACAGCCGCATTGCATCACCGTGCGTATTGGGTATTGGCCGTGTGGCTCGAGTGGGCGGTGGCTGATCGAACTCTTTAGGGTACAACAGCCATGCACAAACACTGCAACTGTATAATAATTTGGTGATGGAATGACGAGTGATATCTACGCGGACAGACATGGGCCTCCAGGATTGATGTACGGACGATGGAAACACGGGCAACGATCGCTTGCTAGGCCTGTTGCGCACGTGGCGTGGATCAGTATCGGACTCGTAGTCTAGCCAAATACACGCACACGCGGACGATGTGAGATAATGCAGACGGACGATGGACGAAGCCTTTACTGGAAGCCTTACACATCTTTACCTATTTTTTATATAAAAATTGGGGACTGTCTATGTATCACCCTAGTGAAAAAATTGGTAAACACACTAGATTTTCTATCCGTCGGATGGAAAATAGTCACCAGCGATACGACTGCACGCGCTACAGGGATCTCGCCATCCCTCCTGGGTCGGGTCTCCCTCCTGGACCCGTTTTGTTTTGTGGGCTACCATTTGGCCCACTTTATTCTGTGTACTAGCATTTCACCTGTTTTGTTTGGTGGGCTAGCATTTGGCCCATAGGCTATAGAGAAAAAAAATAACTCCTTGTCAGCCCAGGGACGTAGTTTTCATGCAAAAAAAGGCCACAAACTGAAAAATACGGTAGATCCAGTAGAAGGAACTTAGCCCAGAAATCAAAACACTTGGTGAAAAAAAGAGAAAAAAGGGAAGCTTCTTGCCAGCCAAGAAAGAAAAAAAAGTAAAAAAGAGTGAGATAGACGAGATCGGGTGCAGATCACGAGCTCCTTGCTCGCAGGAGGAAAAAGGAAGGGGATGGAAGAAGGCTTGGAGATTCAAGAGAAAGAAGTGCATGAACTAAAGATGATGGATGCAGACCAAGGTATGAAAAATACTTACCTCTTCAAAGTTCTGGATTGATTCGAGTCCAAAAGATCTCCTGTCCCTTGGTTCTAAGTAATATGTGATTACACAAAACAAAAAGTGTTTCTTCCCCTTTCTGATTTGATCCCAAATGGCTTAGCATTTGAACTGAGCAAAAACTGACAAAAACCACTCGAACTTTGCTATCACATCCACGTTTGAAAAATTTACTGAACTTTGCACTAAACAAAAATCACTAAACTTGCATCACAACACATCATTATGCGCCTTAGGAGCCATTGCTCTGGTGGAATCCCTTGATTCTGCAAACATGGGCTCTCAGCAAACAAATTATCCACAAAACGAGACCACTTCTTCAGTCCAAAAAATTGGCAACTCAATTTCACCAGTTCCCTATCAAAAATTTGCAAAGAACTTAGTTTACACATCACTGGTGAAGTACAGTTGTACAGAGAGCACAAATTGTGATTTCAAAAATACAGTGGACATTAACCTTACACAGTATAGTACTTAATAAAAAAAAGTCAGTTGAATTTATACTGAGCCCTTTATTTTGAAACATGGTAGTTGTTGGAAGACTGTAATGGCACTTTGGAAGTAAGTACTGTTAATAGCAGTTAGAAGTGTGAAACATTGAAGCTTGATTTTATGGCTCTTTTGGAATTATAGCTCAGAGCTACATGGAATTCAACCAAGCTTTTACCTTGGTGAGGAGGGGAGGGCAGGTGGCAGTGGCGTCTGCGTTGGGCTGAGGATGTGCGGTGGAGGAGATGTACTACAACAGACGTGAGGAACACATGCATTAATTCAAAAACTGACAAAAACCAATTATTAGCAGAAGTCAAAACTAACAAAAATAGGTGTCATTAAAAGCTAACAAAACTAAATACTTCTAGACGATAAAACTAACAAAACTAGGAATTCTAATGGACAACAAAACTAGGTGTCATTAAAAGCTAACAAAACTAAATACTACTAGACGATAAAACTAACAAAACTAGGAATTCTAATGGACAACGAAACTAATTTCTTACTTTGCTAATGAACTAATGAACTAAATCATTAATGAAAATCTTAATAAACTAATTTCTAGGTGTCATTAATGAATTTTAGACAGAACTTTGATAGTAATGAACTAATGTGTGTAAATCTTTGTCTAAATGAAAATAATGGATTATAAAAATTGAAAACATTTTTTGTAGGACGGAAAAAATGACATGGAGCATGACACTGAAGAGGATGATGATGACGCAATTCTTGTTCAAGAACATGATGATGTTGGAGCAGGAGATGTTGATGATGAAGAACTCCTAACAGAAGAAGACATCGAAACTTTCCTAGAACAAGAGGTTAATGCAGCTGCTCAAAGCACCGAGGAGGTTAATGCAGATGCTCGAAGCACTAAAGAAGTTGACGCAAATGCTCAAGGCACTGAAAATGAAATTGAAGCCAAATATATACCCACCTTGGATATGAAGTTTGATAATGAGGGTGATGCGAATCACTTCTACAACTTCTATGCATACTTGGGAGGCTTCTCATCAGTTGTTAAATCAACACAGCACACTGTGAGTAAAAAAAGGAACAATGAGAAAATTGGGGTAGTGTTGAAATGTAATAAATTTAGGAAGCCGGCTCAGGGAGGCGAAGAGGGAGTAGCTGATCAAAACAGTACAGAACCAGTTGTTCCTAAAAGGAAAAGAAATGTGATACAGAGCACAGGATGCCCAGCAGAAATGGTGGTTAAACTAAGGAATGGGAAGTGGTGTGTGACAACATTAACACTAGAGCACAATCATGAGATGAGCAGACGAAATGAGACAAAATTTTTCAGATCACACAAATACATGTCAAATGAAGAGAAAATGCTAATAAGAACATTGAACAGCTGCAATATACCAACCAGAAAAATGATGGCTATACTTTCCTTCTTAAGAGGTGGACTGACAGCCCTACCGTATACCAAAAAAGATGTCAGCAATTTAAGGACTTCCATAAGAAGAGAAACATCTGTAAATGACATGATGCAGGTCTTGGAATTTTTCAAGAAGAAACAAATTGAAAATCCAGGATTCTTCTACTCTTTTGATCTCAGTCAAGATGGAAAAGTGAAGAATATGTTCTGGAGTGATGCAAAATGTAGAGAGTACTACAGAAGATATGGGGATTGCGTGAGCTTTGACACTACATATTTGACAAACAAGTATAATCTCCCGCTGGCACCGTTTGTTGGAATTACTGGCCATGGCAATACCTGTTTCTTTGGGTTTGCCTTCCTGTGTGACGAGACTACAGAAACTTTCACTTGGGTGTTTGAGACTTTCCTAAAGGCTATGGACAACAAGCACCCTGTCACTATAATAACAGACCAGGATGGAGCTATGAGGGCTGCGATAGGAAATATATTCAAAAGGACAATACACAGAAACTGCCTTTTCCACATTGAGAGCAAAGCACTAAAAAAAGCAGCAAGGGCTTTTCATGCAAACAAAACATTGTTCCCAGATTTTCAAGATATCCTAAAGAATTCACTAACAATTCAAGAGTTTGAGTGCTTGTGGCCAGAGATGATTGAGCGACATAAGGTGGGACACGTCAAATATTTTCAGACTATGTGGGACACAAAGGAGCGGTTTGTTCCAGTATACTACAAGCAGTATCCGTAACCCTTCCTACACAGCACAGCTAGAAGTGAGGGGGCAAACTCAATATTCAAAGATAATGTTACTGTGCAGTATAGTGTTAAGAGCTTCCTATTGGAGTGTGACAGAATTCTAGAAACAGTAAATGAAAAAGAAGATAATGATTATTACATCACAAGGAATACAAAGCACCAAAAGTTGTGGTCTCACTATAACATCGAAATCCAAGCAGCTGAGCTATACAACAGAAAGATATTTTACAAATTTCAAAATCAGTTGGAGTATGGTACAAGATTTGAGATAGAAGAAGTGGAGAAATATAAGAAGTATGAGGTGTACCTGTCAAAGGTGCATGCAGAGAAACATATTAGGAATAGGAGGTACATAGTTCTGCTCGATCTTCCATCTGAAACCTACAGTTGCATATGCTCCATGTTTGAAAAAGATGGCATCCTCTGCTCACATATCCTGAAAGTAGTCACACAAATAGGCATCAGTGAGCTACCTGAGAGATATTTCATAGATAGATGGAGGAGGAAGGATAACATATCTGTGAATAACAGTCTCCCACCAGCTAATGTCGTGAATCCATCCTTGAGATTTCACATCCTATGTCGCAAAATGACTGAAACAGCATCCGAAGGGGCGAAAACCACAGAAGCTTACCAATATGTGATGGAAGAGTTTGATAGGATCAAATGTCACCTAAAAGAGATGATAGCGCAGCAACAACTCCAAGGAAAAACACAAGATCAAAGCAGTAACACAAAGCAATTTGAACATATATTGCAACAACAACTACCAAAAAACTCACAAGCTCAAGGACAGCAACACAAAGCAATTTGATAATATAGTGCAGGAGCAATGCCAAGAAAAATCACAAGCTCAAGGAAGCAACTCAAAGCAAATCAATCAGCATGTGGACCAGTCGCTGACAGGAAAAAAAAGGATCCAACTAAAGGACCCTAACAAGACAACCACAAAAGGGAGACAGAAAATGGTAAGTGCTTTCGACAAAGCTACCAAACATATTGTTTACACATGTAGTCATTGCGGGAGTCCTGAACACACACTCCCTAGATGTCCATATAAACATCTGACGTTTGAAAAAACAAAGAAGAAGAAGAAGGCAAAGAAAAGGAAGACAGACAGTACAGGTGAGAGAAACCACAACTTGAGACACTAGCATAAAAGAAAATGCAAAATTGTGTATATTGACAAACAAAAATGGGACATTTTCAGATGCAGGGCGTATGGTGCTAACAAATGGGGAGCTGACGCATGGAACATCAACAAAGTGTCCAAGCCACAAACCTCCCCCAAAAAAGATGAAGGCATTGATGTGAGGATAGAAAAAAAATGAGAAGGTTCAAAGATGTAGGTTACGAAAAAGCTAAGGTGTGCTTAGCACACAAATGTTAGTGATATAGAATAGGAAAGATACAAAACAAGAAAAAATATTCATAGAACTTGTACTTTTGTGACTTGGGCAATTTGGGTTCATTTTTAGTTATGAGAATGTTTGTTCCCATGCTATTTGATTAATGTGATTTGATGTATGTCTGCTTTTATCACCTTTCTAAAAAACAATGCACATCGAAAAGCAGGGTATCAAAAAAGTATTAGTAGTATATTCAGTATATAAGAAAATAGAAAGTTTGAGTGAGCTATTTCTTTTTTGACATGGTGAAAAAATACTACACAAAAAAGCCCTATACATCACAAAGTTTGCTACAAAAGAGCAACATATTGTCTTTTCTCTATCCAAAAAACAAACTATGATAAGAAGAAAAAAAAGTGTTCACTTCGGATCCCATGTTTGTTGGTAAGAAAAAGTGAGGCATGTCCAATATTTGAAGATGAGAAAAATTGTATTGTCCAGACCTATGCAGGGGAAAAACTAAGAGTTATTAATGAGGACTTAATTGAAATCAAAAGAAGATAAGTTGACAATAAATACATAACATTGACCTTGATATGTGCATGAATATAAGGAATAATTGGATGAGATAAAAAAATCTTCACTTGTATTGACTCTGGGTTAAAACAAAAAATAATATTGATAAATTAACAAATTATGTGTTATAGTAACAAATCAGAAGCTAGTGAATAAAAAACAGATTATGAGGCTGACCTTTGAAACAATTGAGTGCAACGGGGACAGGTCTACTAAGTTGTGTTTGGTCCGTAACATTCTATTTAATAAAATGATCCTTATATTTGGAATGTCTTTAACATCAAATATTGTTTCCATGGCAACCCTGGGTCCCCATAACTCCATGTACATCATAACAAAAACACCGGAGTCCTTGCTGGAAAAAAATGGAAGTAGTTCTTTAGGATCGTGTATGTATTTTAGTCACTACAGTACACAAAAATTTGCAGGTGCATAGAAAAAAGAACTTTCAGCCAAAGCTGTTGGGGCTAGTTATACAGATAACAAACTTTTAGAGACTTACTCCCTTGTTTGCCTATGTGGCCTGAGGTACACGGTGTCAAATTGATCAAAATTAATTGTTGATCTTATAGCACGTGCAGTGAATGCAGTGATGAAGTTAGCAATCTACAAAAAAAATAAACAGTTCGAAAAACCGAAAGAGTCAAAACACACATTGCATGTTAAGTATGCCAAGTGTGTGATTAAAACAACTCACGATGTTGTCCTTGATTCCCGTGTGAAAAGTAGACCCTTCCGTGTGTAAAGTATCAAGGAAGACAAAACTTCTGTCCTTAATGTTCACAATGAATAGAAACCAATGTCCTTCATAAATGATAGGGAAATATATCTGTACATACAATAAGGTGCGCATGACCAGAACACGAAAATTATATCAAAACTATTAAACAAAGATTCAAAACGAACAAAAAAAGAAAATAAGATGCAGAAGACAAATCTAACCATTTCACAAGACTGAAGTGTCCTAACACGATGAGCGGTCTCAAATTCATACTTTACATCATGTGCCTTGAATTTATTTATGCTCTTTAGGAAATGATTCTTTAAAATAAAAAGAGAAATTATTTTAGCTTGAAAACAAATTAAACATAACAAAAGTAAGCAAAATTGCTTTACAACTAGTTAATCTCATGATATACAAAAAGTGTGTGAGGAGAAAGGATCTTACACCAACGGTATTGAAGAAATAATGTTTCTTTGATTTAGAAGGATGGTTGTCCATGCACAAAATGCGACAAAAGCAATTCACCAAGAAGTTGTCAACTTTTCCATCTGGTTTTAAGGAATGTCCTAAGCAAGAGTATGTCACAACTGGTGGGCCTTCATGACGCACAATAATAGCATTTAGCCTGCATCATACAAAAGAGATACAGAAGTAAAATTGGGGCATATGAAAAAATTATTAACGTAAGTGGAAAAAATAGAAAAGATGTTTGTTCATGATTGTACAAAAAAAATTACCTGCTGGACTGACCCGTGGACAAAGCTAGCACAGAATTGTAATAACACCTATCGGCTCTAGAAACATTGAATCTTGAATCACCACAAACATATGGATGTGTCGTGTACCTGCTACCTATGACTTGCCTTCTCTTTCCATGAGCTGCCATCTTACAAGTGGAGGATCCGGATGCAACATTGTTTGATGGGTGCATAATGTTTTGGTCTATTTGTTGCAAAACACGAACCGGGGTGGTGTAGGATGGTCCCACTCCGCAGCTTGCTAAATTTTTTACAGGGTTGCTGTAGCCTCCAAAACGGCCCTGGTTGTACATCACCTCAGCTTGAATACGCATATTGACGTGCCTTTGTTCAAAACTGTGGTGTGTTGTTGCATTAGGGGAGACCTGAAGAAAAAATGTATGCATTTGTTTGAAAAATCCTTCAGAGAAAATAATAAACAGTTGTAATTCCATATGGTATAGTCAAAAAAAATCTATTTCAATAAATAGTTGGAGACAAAAAATAGTATGACCGATAAAGAGAGTAGGGTTTTACCTGATTAATGGCATCATTATTTGCGATAGCAATGGCAGGAGTGTGACAAAAGGCTTGGGAATAATCACCAATGACATCCTTGCTAGCATGATGGAGAGGACAGTTGTCTATGACTTGGCAATCATAATCAGCCATCATTTTTGAGTGTGTGGAACACTGGTTAGGGGGCTTGTTGATGAGAGGCCGAGGACATTCTTTGAATACAGATTGTGTTTGATGTGAAAAAACTTGTGACATTGGGTTGCTAGTTATTATAGGTTGGTCATGTGGCCCTATGTGTGGCTCTCCGACATCATCTATGTCATCTAAGCCCAAATCAAAAGATGGGGGTTCAAGTGAATATAGATTGTTTGGTACAAAATTCGTTGTGCCGAATATGAATGGAGAGTCACCAGGTACATTTTGATGCATATTCCCTATAAAAAAATCATAACAAACACAATGATGAACATATTTTATAAAAATGAAATAGGGATGATGGTAGAAAAGTTTATGGAAATGAATATTGAATGCAAAAAAAAGGGGAGCTAACCTAGTGCTATTGAAGCTGAGGGCCCAATGTCTGTAGCTTTGTAAATTTGACTGCAATTTATTGGGAAATCTGAGACAAACAAATTTCAGTTATAGTGAAAAGAACACAGGAGGGAGAAAAGTAAAAAAACACAGTGTGCGGTTATAGAAAAAACTGGGGGATAAATCAATTTAATAAATAATTCATGAAGCTACTGAGAAAACAAATTTATAGTTCGAAAAGGAGAGAACATAACCTTGTACATCAGGTATTGCTCCCTCTATTGATACTGACATGACCATATCTGTTACATTGTGCGGAGCGACATTTTGTGTTGGTGTGGCAGCAGCGTAATCTATGGAAAAAAAGGCATATTTTAGTTTATACATTGCCATTATGTGGAATGAAAAAAAATCATCAGCTATAAAAAACCTGTCCTATTATCAAGAATAACGAACAAACTTCTAATAGACGACAAAAACAGAGTTGTGGTGATGGATAATTCACCTTGATTTCTTTTAGGTTGTTGCTCTTGCGAAGAGGCTTGACAACCAAAGGGCCTGCCAACTAATCCAGCACCATCATGAGGAGAAAAAGCTTGATGATTTATAGGTGCTGACGGGATCCCTAATGAATTTGGTGATTTGTCATAAACAGGTTCATCAAGCCATGTATTTTGAGAGTTTGCAGACTGAGTGCTCTTTGATTGATCACCAAGTGATTTCCTACCCCTCTTGTTGGTTAGTGAATCTTCTACAAGACAGAAAAAAAAGATAATAAATAAAAATGTCTTGAAGCACTAATGTTTCCCATTCATCAAAAAAATGGAAATAAAAATAAAAATACACAGCTGTGGAAGAAAGTACAGAAAAAGTACAGTTAAAAAACCTGTGGATGAAAATATCTTTTGAGTGCTTCTATCATCAATGGAAGGAGACAAGCTGGCTGATCCTGATATGGGCAACTTCTCAGTGCTTCCCTCGGATAGTGCCCCTTGGTTCAAGTCAGAACAAATGTTGGTGGGCTTGTTAGGAATACAACAAGGCCTCTCCCCCTGGATAAATGTTCAGCATTACCGACATATGCTTGATCTGTTGAAAAGTTGCTATGAATCTCCATCTTTCTTTTGCTAGGAATAAGGCTACCTATAGCACAAGCCAATTCTTCAAGACCAAGTGTGATTCTTTTTGAAGTTTCCTCATCAAATCGTTGGAAAGCATATGCTATGCCGCCAATTACCTAGAAAAAAACATAAGTAAAAATGTAGTGTAAGTCGTTTTTAAGAAATACAAAAAACTCTATGTGACAAAAAAAAGTATAGAATTAAAGTTGTTTTAAAATGTTCAGAAAAAAAATATTTTAGAAATATTTACCGGAACAAGTGAAGGGGAGGATAGGTGTTCATGAAGCAACGATTTGAATTTTGAAGCATGAGATGTTGTTGTGTTCCTATCCTTCTCATCCAGCATAGAATTCTAATGGCAAAACAAAAAATAATTGTAAAACTATTGTGATGACCAGTGATGGCTACAGAAAAAAAAACTACTAGTGTGTGATGAAAAATACCTTGAGATTTGCAATGCATTCCAGACTTTCAACATACTTCTTTTTCAAAGATTTGTATTTCTGCAAAAAGAAAAGATAGTAATACAATGTAAAGATAAAAGTTGAGAAAGGGATTTAAAAATATGATGTTAATTCAACAAAGTCATATTTGAACGTGGATAACTATACCTTCTGCAGTACAATAATATCATCTGTTTCTGATCCACTAGATAAAACCTCACTTGTTTCCGCATTAATGTGAGCCTGGGAAATATCATGGATAAAACATTTATTAATAAAAAAATATGCATATGTCTCTATCAGAAACTAGTACTCCACTGCACACATGCTGAAAATGAATCGGGACAGCTTCTCCACTTTATACAGGCCAAAAATTCAGAGCAAAACGCAAACTACAAAAAGGCCAAAAATATTATTACAAAAAATGCATACATCTCTATCTGAAACTAAGTTCTCCACTGCACGCATACTGACTATGATTGGTATCTTCAAACCAGAACAGCTTCTTACAGGCCGAAAATTCAGAGCAAAACAACTATACTAGACCAAATTCAGAACTAGGTAGATTTCATTTCAAATATTCCAGCTAGTAAAGATAAAACTGAACTAATAAACTCTTTATACAAAATTGTACCTGCATGTAATCCACCTCCGCTAAAACATTACAAAAAGAAAAAGTCCTGGGCAAAATGGGTTGTGGGAAGAGGATGCAAATCAGAAACAAATGTATTCAGGTTAAGTAGAAAAGAAAAAGATCAGGAAGACAAAGAGCAAACACTCTCTGTTGCTAACAAAACTACAAAGGAAATTAAATTAGCATAACCTATACTACTGCACAGCAGAACTTCCTTTCCTGGCAAGAGTTGATAAAATCAATTATTACAGAACATGCTTAGTAGATAAGGACTAGTTTCTTTTAGTTTCTTTGTAACAAAACTAACGAAACTATTCCCATTTCATGCAACTCCCGTTAAACTGTAACTCCAATCTACTCAAAAAAATGTTGTTGCTCGAAAACCCCTGGTACTGGTGCTCAAAATACCCACTGAAAATTTTGAAAACTGCAATAAGAATCTGAATTAATACTGAAATGCATTTATACATGATTAAGAACTGAGCTACACAGAAAACACTGACACTCCAAAGAAGATGCTGTCAACCCCTGCTAACCTAACAAAATCAAATCATGAAAATACCTTTTCCCAGTGTCAACCAACATCCATACAGCCTTCATGTAAAAAAATCCATTCCCAACCAACAGATTTAACCCCCCCTATTTTTTGGAGCATTAATACATTAAACAAAAACACAGATCAAGAAGGGGGCAATAAGATTTAATCAGCAATCAGCGGCAAAACACATACGAAAAACACATGCTCACCTTGCTTTTTTGGATCTCAATGCCTGACTTTTTTGGATCCAAATCAAGACCACCAACAACTGCTCTACGATTCAACGTGTCCTTGCCTGATGAAGACAGGACCACCGTTGGTGCCTTGCCAAGCATAGCAGAGCAGGGTCTGGGTGCCTCGCCGTCAACCTTGGCTAACTCCGAGCCTTTCTCCATGGCGGCGGCGGAGGGCTCCACACCGTGCTCGCCGGCTGAGCCTGGCTGCAGCGATGTTGTCCAGCTTTTAGCTTTGTTGCGCGAGCTGGACTCCCCCTGCAGCCGAGGTGAATCGTGGCCACCAGATTCACCCCCTCCCCTCAACGACATCTCAGCGGACGGCGCCGTGCTGTGCTCACCGGCTGAGCCCGGCTGCAGTCGAGGAGTCCTGCTCTTGGTCTCCTCCCGCCGGCGAGGAGAATCATCGCCGCCGGATTCGCCCTCTCCCCTCGACGGCATCAGCGATGAGAGTGGGTAGCACTGTTTCAAAATAAAAAAACGCACCCTGTGTGTTGGAAATATCACGAAACTGTGTTTGGATTAGGTTTGGTTGGAAGCGGGTCAAAACAAAACGAATCGTAACCCAACAAAGGACTGCGAGCCCGATAACATTACACGAATCTTGATGTCCATCCAAAAGCTAGGAATTTGAGTGCGATTTGGGGAAAAAACATGCTGGTGATGTATAGCAAAAACCTAAAAATTGAAGATGATTCCGTACTCACTTAATTGTGTAAATTTTTCATCAATCCTTCACCAGAATCGGACCGTCCTATGTATTTATGCAAATATTAGGAAATACATGCATTTGTGGGATTAGAACTGCTCGACCTGTGAACAGTAACTTTGCCGGTTCGATGGTATAAAACTATAACTGAATTTGGTATATAACTTTTAATTTTTTCTTTGTATTGTATCGTTCGCTTAAATAAAATACTACACCATTATAATTTGAACATATTATGATCTAATAATCTAACAGTCAGAGTCATTATAATTAAACTATGTAGATTGTTTTTATCCGTTGCAACACACGGATATTTTTACTAACATGAATAGAAATCGAAGATAACTACGTACAGAGTTTTGATGTGTACAAAACCATCTTCAATTTTTATAATTGGTAAAAGATAAAGATAATATGGTTAAGACTTGTATTTGGAACTTTACCCAAGCATTTAACCCGTGCATTTATTATCTTTTCTTTAAATTGTCATTTTAATATTAATTCTCTTTCATATAAATTAAGTTACATTGTTCACTCGCACCTTCAATACAAGCATACCCCACTGATATCACTCACCTAACATGTGACATCCACCTAGATATCAACCTGGACAACGTTTGTAATAGTATTAAATAAAGTAGTAAAAGCTATTGACACGTGGGCCTCGCTTTTCTTTAGGTTTCACATGTCAATGACTTTAAATACCTCTTGTTTTTTTCTTGATGCACGCGTAACGCATCTACGTATGTTGTTAGTTTGTTTTTATTTTCTTGGTTCTACAAGTTCGTTGAACAAATCAGCTTATCGAAAATTGGTAAAATAGTTCATTCGTATATTTGGTATATTTGATATGAGTATATTCGATATGAGTCGAGAAAGATATATATCCATATCATCTCTCAAATCAAATCCACGACTCAATGCCATGGTGAAATCGTTCATAGGCACAAATTCGTACTCAGCTTGCATTTTCCTTGCCTACAAGGCTTACAATCAGTTGGTCCCTTTGGCATTTTCTGTCTCAGCATGGAATTCCACGTCACCACTACATTCAATTCAAAACGTAACGCTTCCTTCCAACAACTCGCACACGCTGCACGCTCGAACGGGGGAGCAACTTTGCAAAAATGTACCTTCGAATTTCAGTATTCCCTTCAACAGTTCTCTCTTTTTCCCAGAATTACAAATAGCCCCCTAAACGGCGTCAAACTAATTATCTCTCTTATCAAAGGACGTAAACGCAAAACGTGCAGTTCATTCGGTGCAGATACATACAAGTAGGCGGTGGGGGGCACGGGCACCCGCGTCACTAGAGATGGCCATGCCAATGCCATCCTCCTCCTCGCCGCCGCCGCCGCCGCCGCCGGTGGCGGGGGCCGCCTCGGAGGCGTCGGACGCAGCCGGGACGGACATTCTGCTGTCCCTGCTGCCGGAGATCCTCGACGACATCCTGACGCGGCTGCCGCTGAAGGAGGTGGTCCGCACGTGCTGCCTGTCGCGCGGGTGGGCGCGGCGGTGGGAGTCGGCGTCGGGCCTCGACGTCCGGTTCCGCGGGTTCTACTCCGCCGGCGTCGTCTCCGGCGTGCTCGCCCGGTGCGCCGCGCCCGTGGCGAGCTTCGACATCGAGGTCCGCCCACGGCTCCGCCCGCGCGCGGCGTACTGGCTCCGCGCGCTGGCGGAGAAGCGGGTCCGTTCGCTCCAGCTCGCCTTCGGCTCCTCCCGCGCCGACGAACCCGGCGTCTTCCCCGGCGTCGGCCGCGCCATCTACGCCTGCGCCGAGCTCTCCGATCTCTACCTCCGCTACTGCGAGGTCCCGCGCCCGCCGCCGCCGCAGCCGGGCCAGGGGACGTTGTTCGCCGGGTTCCCGCGCCTCACCAGGCTCGCGCTCAACAGCGTCAAGCTCCCGTTCACCGGCGCCGGCGCGCTGCTCGAGCGCGTGATCGCCGGCGCGCCCGACCTTGCCGACCTGCTCCTGGTGGACGTGACCACTGGCGTCGTCGCCGGCGGTGAGAAGAAGGTGGAGGAGGAGCGGGAGCCGTGGGTGATCCGGGCGCCCAAGCTCCACTCGCTGACGCTCTGGACGGCCGTCGACAACGGCGGCCGCGTCGCCGGCGAGCTCCCGCTGCTGAACGTGGCGAACATCTCCGTCGACTCCTTCCTCGGGACTGAAGATTTTCTCGACACTCTCTGGCTGGTGTCGCGTGTGAAGGTGCTCAAGTTCTCCGTCAGAGACAGGGAGGTATGTACGTACGCCATGATCATCTTCCCCACCATGATTTACACGATTTTTTCATCAGTTATTTATTACCATTGCTTGAATTATTCCATGAATCTGTTTTGTTTGATTTTAATCACGTAATTAGTAAGGTTTTAAATCTCCGGCTATATATGTTGCTATCTCCGGAGTCTGGATATAGCTGTTTGAGGAGTTTGTAGTTATTCGCTCTCACATAAAATTTAGCAACCATTGGCCGCTACATCCTCATTTAGCGTGCTATTTGCTGTTTGAGAAGGCTGATCTAATATTTTAGCCAGCGATTTATAACACTGATAATTAGAGATTTTTAGAGGGTTAACACATAGTTTGATTTGGGAGAGTTTTAGGTGCAACTCATATTTTTAAATTGGTAATCGGAATCATTTTACTCCGATTAATAAGTTTCTACGATTTACTAGTAGTTTTTGGGATTATGTACATGTATTGGAGATGAGGAGGAGGATCTTTATGGATTTGTGTTGGAAAACCACCAGTTCTCAAAACTATAGACCAAATTTTTGTTGGCTTGATACCCTCTTAATTAAGAGGTGCAGCCTTAGTTGTTTCTCCTTCGAGGTTTCTTAACACCTCCTGTAACATAAACTCTTTCTCCGTCTAATATATATATCCGGTAAATCTCCTGCCGTCTAAAGTTTCAAAAAAATACTATAAATTGTAGAGATTTGTTAATGGAGAAGAGTTTATTAATTTAATTTATTAAACGCAAGAAATTGAACAATAAATGAGGCCTTGTTCAGGCCAAAATAAATAAGTAAATAAATGAGGCCTATTTCAATTTGGATTCTTGCAAGACAAACATGACGCATTAAACTGGTCCTCTCCACCATAATTTACACCAATTTTTCATCAGGTATTACTTTTAACATTACTCGAATTAATCCATGGACCAGTTTATCTAATGTTAATCAAGTACTAATTAGCTAATTTTAGTGGGTTAATAGTTCGATTTGGAATACCTTTTAGGTACAAGTCATGTTTTCAAACCATGAATGAACCAGAAATCATTTATTGTGTACTGGGAGATAATAAAGACAAAACCACTAGCTCTAAATAACTACTCCTCAATCATATATGTTTGTTTTGTGTTAGAAATTTGACTTTTTCTTCAAGTCAAATTTTTTAGAAGTTTGACTAAATTTATAGAAAAATAAAGAGACATTTCCAACACAAAACAAACATATATATTATCAAAATATATTTAATATTATTGTTAATGAAACTTATTTAGTGTTATATACGTTGCTTAATTTTTCTATAAACTTGATCAAATCTAAAGAAGTTTGATTAGAATAAAAGTCAAAGCGACATATGGTATAAAACAGAGGTAGTAATGCATAAGAGTTTATTAATTGATTAAATAAGAGTTTATTAATTGATTAAATGCAATATTGATCAACAAATGAGGCCCCGCGCAGGAGAGTGAAATTATTTCAATTCAAATATTGCAAACGGATCTCTAGCAAACATTTCTCTTTAACTGGACTGTAAACTCGCTGGCAGGACAAAATAAGATACATTAAACTGACCTCTTCACCATAGTTCACAGAAATTTTCCATCAGTTATTACTTTAAGTATTGCTTGAATTAATCCATGGATGAGTTTACTTAATGAAATCAAGTAATTAGCTACTTTTAGTGGGTTAATTTTGGAGATGTTTAGGTTCAAATCACATTTTAAACCAGTGAAACAATCATAACCATTTAATGTCTATTTGGTGATTACAAGGAGAACCTTTCAGCAGGAAAACTACTAGTTCTAATTATTATGGTGAGACTTTATTAATCAATTAATAATTATATGCAAGAAATTGAACAATATATGAATGAGGCCTTGTTCCGGCCAAAGCGATAATAATTGTGCAAATATGTGAAATTATTTCAATTTGAATGTTTTCAAATGGATCGACCTCCTGGGTAAACATTTATCATTAAATGGACCCTAGCTTGGTGCCAAGACAAAACAAGATGCATATCACATATACTGCAGCAACGTGGTATTTTGCGCCACAAAGGCTGAAGGCATCCCATTTGTTGACCTGTTCATACCAGAAGTTACCTAGAGCAATCTTACCTAGTATCGAAACATAAACTAAATAACTAGCTGATACTAGGAGCATATCCAATGCTGTTATTAATGAAATTAATTAATGTGGAGCTGGTCGCTGACACCGTGAATCAAGTCACTGCGACGACCTTTACCGTCTTGTTCTATAGTGTGACCATGTGATCCTTAGTAGCATATATATTCGAGGGGACTTAAAATGTCCTGCAGCCTGCAGAGTCCATATCCCCCATTTTCTTCCTCCTCCCGAACTGAGAGCTCTCGAGGCCCTAGTTTGGTGTCGGTTTGAATTTGAGGTGGCAGTGACTTAATTAGCAGCATGCCATATACAAAGTATTGGTAGGATTAATTAGAAATTGTAATTGCATATTGAATGGATCCATACAAGGTAAATGTTGTTGCATGAACTTGAAATGTGAATATATGCTATGCTTTAGCAAATTTGTTGTTTATGCACCTTAGGTTTTGTAACTATGGTATTACAAGGTGTATGCTATTAAAAAAAAGTCTGAAGATGACAATTACAAATGTGCATATGTGTATGGTGGTATATATGAAATGTTCATTTTAGTTAGTATGCATATTTATGAATTTTATAAAGAATCTTGGCCTCTTGGGTGTTGGTTGTGCAAGTCATTGCATCTAGATGGACAGATTTGTAATGTTGCAAAATCGAGGTAGCATATGAAAAACCAGTAGTGAAAGAAGGGGTGTTGCTTTTTGGCAAAGCATGCCATCTTTATCACTTTCGTTGACCTAGTGAAAAAGGCATGGATGAATGGAAGAGCGGGATGCAGTTGTTTCCAAAGGATCGATCGATGTAATTTTGTCAAGTATACCATGCAGAAAAAGGTTGGCCAAGGGTCAAATTGGATGGAAGAATTACATGTAGATCATCGCCATGACATTGAAGAAGACGGGGATGGTGGAAACCCACTCTAGCTTAACATGTCACAACTGATGGATATGCCAATAGTCACCCAACCATTGCGAACTCATGTCACCGACAACGGCTTGTCGACATGGACCTCTTCCTCCTTGCACAACAATCATGATCAACCAAGTGACATATCCTTGGTACAAATTCCTTGCGGAAGGGAAAGAGGTTAATGATGGAGAAATCATGTGTCAACTTTGTGTTATACACGTCGAAATTTGTATTGACACTTGTGATGTGTTTTATATGCTCGGTATTAGTAATAATACTTGTGGTGTCATATGGTACATGGCTGATGTATTTGCTCTCGCTATATGTCTCTATGCATGTGCTTAATATCATGTGGGTCCAAGGCCCATGTGTTAGTGATACATCCGGGCAAATAAATGATCGCGTGAAAAATTCCTAATGGCAAATAAGGAATTGCCCCTTTGCAATTCCACGACGCTTTCAGGGAATTACAAAAGCATGACTCCTTTGTTAACAATGCTGGATGCAACGGTGCTATGTGCAACACCATATCCTATATATGGTGCGGAGCCTATCATACTCAACACAAACAACTACACTTGGTTTCTACCCATGCAAGGAATCTTATTTTCCTAGTAGATCCAAGGCACCATGTCTAGAAAAGCTAGGTGCTATGTGGTAAGACTCACTACACCATATGCTATGGTGCCTTGTTTGCCACCCAAGCCCGGAAACTTCCATTTCGGGCCGACCCGTGGAGCCATCAACCATGTCCATAGATGATGGTGCAATAGGTTGTCATCATGTTAGCCACATCGCAAGGAACCTTCTATTATAGAGAAAACCATGGCACCATTTGTGTGAACAAATCACAATGACACATGCTATGGTTGGTCCGAGACCTTCCGTAACGCACATGATACGGACAAATAAATTCCTACCTTGCCCATAAGTTGGGTCCCAAATAGTCCACATAAGAGTTCTTATTACATGCTATAATTAACTATATGCTCTCAAGATTTCGCTCGACTCCTTCTATACCAATGAGTTTTGCTCCGCATGTACCTCGTGCCCCATATTAATTTTATTCCTCATATACTTGCTCGATTAGGTTGTTGTTGAGTTGACCGTAATATTTTATGAAATGACTATATTGCCCTTGCTCATAATAATAATCAATATGCCTCCGCACAAAAATAAAACCCTCACAAGAAAATGTTTTATCTATATCCTTTTCAAGGAGGCAAAATTAACTACATCACTAAAATATTAAATTTCACCAAATTTATAATTTAGAATTACAACACCAAGGGAGTAAATTTATTTGTATTTCACTTAAATTTAATAATTTACTTAATATTATTTTTTTGGTAATTTCACCACCCACCTTCAAGATATCTACAATTTTGGATGAATTTGATTAAAGAATTAAAATTTATTCAAATTTGAGGTAAAAAGATTACAATTATTCAAATTTTAGTCAAATTCATTTTTGAAAATTCAAAGATTTTTATATTTTGGTTGAAATAATTATTCCCCATAAATTATTTCATAACTGATTTTTTTCATCCTGAGGGTTATGATTTAACTTTATAGGCTAGCCCTTACAGTTACAAATCAAGGGTAATCCAATCCAAAAAGAAAAGAAAACAAGTGAAGGGAAATATGGTTATTTCTGAAACAAATGGTCAATACATGATCACATAATAGAATTAGTGTATAGAGGATAAATATTTTAGGAGTATTAGGGAATGAGACAAAAACCGAATGATATGAAAGAGATTGAGCAAAAACTTTTGGGTGCACAAGGAAATTTCTCAAAAATACAAAAGTTTACAACCAAAGTTTCATCAAATTCAACAAAAACCAGGAAGTAATAACAACAAACCAATAAGTACAGCATCATATGTGTTCAACCAAATACCACCATGCAACACAAACCCAAGACCACCTTTTGTGTGTAGAGATACTTTCCGTTCACTACTATAAAACCCCTAATAGGTACCAGCTCATAGGTGTCGGTTCATTTAAAACCGACACCTATGAACCTTTTCCCACCTCCACACGATGAAAATTTATAGAACCAATATCTTTGAGCACTATAAATGCCGGTTCTAAAGAAAAAACTGGTACCAATATTATAGATACCGATTTTTTTAAAAGGGCAAACACCTATAATATATTATAGTAGTAGTGGTTGTTTAGCATTCACCAATTTGTAGGAATATTTTCCTTGTTTACCATTCCCCAACCAAACCTCCTTCACACAATGTGGCCACTAGCTCTTTATCTCCCTCCCTACCTCATGATATTCTATTTAGTGATGGAGCAATGGGGCACAATGGCCTTGATCCTATCCTGGTATTTCAAGACGGCTCCTTTATCCGAAAGCTCATTCTCTCGGAGGTTTTCGGCCTGTATGTCCACCTTTCAGTTTTGTTTTAGAGTTGAGACAGAGCTCATTGAGAGGCGGTAGAGAAACTCTGTGCACAAAATGTTAGAAGAATTAAAATATTTACAAATACATAGTAGGGATGCAGTTACTTGTTTGTGATAAAACGACCTGTTTGGTGATTGAGTGGTTTAGGTGTAGTTGGCACACATCCTCATGCTTTACACAAACTCATCTTTAGCCCTCTTCATTTTGCATGCATCGCTGCAGCAGTCAGTAGAACATGGCTTAACCCCTTTAGCTATCCGTATTTTTATTCCAAGACTTTCTTTTCCTTTGGATACCAAGATGTTTCAGTTAGCTAGATTGGCTCCGAGTTGGAACTAGAAATCATTGGGGAAGATGTACATATCTCTTGTTAATAGTTTTAAAAGTAAATGTACTACAAATAAACTGCCTATGAAGGATGGTTTATAGATTCGGGAGGTGAGGGGAGAGAAAGGCGGCAAGCGCTGTTCTTATGTGTGCGTATAAATACCCCCTAATTAGCAGTACCACTCAAAGCTCCTGTTATAGAGCACATCATTAAACTTCATAGAGTCATGGACAACATGTGAATTCTAGGATGCATCCCACATGGACTACATAGTATGAAATAGTGTTGTGCTTTTCTGAATCAACTGCAGTATTTGTTATTGTGCTATATTGAGACTTGGAGTCTATTATTATTTATGTTCCCCACAAAGAAATGAGAGTCTATTTCTAGAAAAAGTTCCGCTAGAGGTTCATTCGTGAAAAATATTTTTTAGAAAGCATTAAATTCAAAAAAAAAACTCGCTTGTCGTATATATGCTGTCCTACCTTCAGGCAGATTCAATTTCAGCTCAGCTATAGGAGTATGATACTCCAATTACTCACCACTGTTTGCAAACAAGTAGATCAAGCTGCATATATCAGTCTAAATTTGTCATGATTTTCAGGTCAATGAAAATCCACTGGAGAGAATTACATGGAAGTTCCGGAACTTAAGGACTTCAACCTTGAGCGTAGATTTTGGCAAAATCTCAAGTATCATGTCAATCTTTTCTTTACTGCGCTGTGCTCCACAGATTGAACAACTCCATATTGAGGTAACACAGGATGCATCTCTTCAAGTCACTTCTAAAATACCTTCACAGCATAGGACTGCTCTTTTCCTTCCTATTGTTTCTTTCTGTTATATTATTTTTTTTAACTAAAATCACTTCTTCCCTTTCTTTAATGCACTACACAGAGCTCATGCTGTTTTTGTTTTTAAAAGAAAATGAAGCTGCATATAACAAAATGCAGATTTTTCTTGGTAGATTGGACTACTGTAAAGTTATAGTTGGCATTTCTTTTACTTGACCTATATATGTTTTGTAGGTTGATCTGAAAGAAACGCAGGGAGATGATGAAATTCATGAAGGGACTTTAGAAGCATATATGAGTGATGATTTGGTTAAAACTCTCAAGTGTGTGACCCTGGCTTTTATCAAGTGCTTCCCTGGTGAGATGAGCTTTATCAAGCTTCTTCTATCCAAGGCAGCATCCCTCGAATCACTTAAAGTCATGATGTTCTGGCATCATATAATGCCCATTTCGGATGCGTGTCTTCTTTTCGCGGCATACAAAAAAGCGTCGTCTACCCAGGTGAAGTTCATAGTGGAGCATGGCATGGACACATTCAATATCGTCTCTTAATTCGGGAGTCCCATATATTTTCCGGAATAAACAGAGGAACACCTTCTCTGAACTTGCAAACTGTCTTGGTTGTAGAGATGGATGTTGTTGCACAAACTATTGTTTGCTTTTGTTTTTCCTTAAGGGGTGTCTCTGATACTCATGTTTGTGACTTACTGCCAGATTGCTTCAGATGTAACACCTGAACCAAATTGTGGTGTTTTTGATTTCTGAAAATTTTTAGTAGACATGCCTGAATGTGTGTGATTTCGTATGCTTAGACTGCAGTAGATAAGGGAGAAGTGGTTTATACCTGATGCCAAAAAAATCATGTTCCAATATAAAATTCAGGAAAAGTTCTGGAACAGATTTAGACCTTCTTTGTAATGCAAATATTCATAAGGATTTTGGAGGATTCTTGAAGGAATCAATTAAATTCCCACATACATTGAGAAAATTACCACATTTCATATTAAAAATAGGTATCGAATATGTAAGTCCTAATTGGTTACAGGTAGATAGACAGTTACATTGTGGTACATGGCAGAATTGGGGAGATCGCTCGTTCCGCAACTGAACAACTT
The DNA here is from genome assembly GCA_000573905.2 of Oryza punctata. NCBI lineage: Eukaryota > Viridiplantae > Streptophyta > Magnoliopsida > Poales > Poaceae > Oryza > Oryza punctata. The sequence goes on from CM002495.2 coordinate 9,022,484, forward strand.
TTTTCTAACATCCCAAAGTAAAAGAGTTTCTTTTGTTTTACTCAACATTTGATTTGCAGTTCAAATTCTAGTTAGGTATTATTTATGCATAGGTACAATCCTCATCAGCAAAGCCTAGCCTTGACCCCACAGTGTCATACACAACCCTCTTGTTCTTCTGCTGGTAGTTGCCGATGATTGGCGTCTGGTCTTCGAAGGAGAGGCTCGCCATGGCCAAGCACACCTGCGACCCATCCTTCCTCACCATGAACAGCATCCCGGCGGCGTCGACGGTCATGTCGGCGCCGCCCTCGAGGCGCAGCGTCAGCAATGGCACCTTCACCTCGTCGTGTCCGGTTAGGTTGTAGCACGTGTCGAGCAGCGAGAACGGCGGCGCCGCCGGGTAGCGCTCCGTGAACTGGCGGGCGAACTCGCCGCGCACGGCGCGGTACACGGACGGCGCGAGGCGCGTGATCACCGTGCCGGAGTCGATGAGGACGTTGGCGGCGCCGAGCCCCGCCGCGGCCACCGCGGCGCCGCCGACGGACGCGCCGGTCACGTTCATGAAGTAGAACGGCGGCTGCGCCGGGTCGGCGATCATGCGGGTGTAGGACACCGGCGTGGCGTTGCGGTAGGAGGACGTGTCGCCGCCGAGGGAGAGGGATCCCGCGGCGTCGCCGGAGGTGGTGGCGGGGAGGCAGTAGGAGAAGACGCCGCCGAACCGGGACGCCGTCTGGGACACCAGCGAGAGCTCCGTCCGGCCGAGGCCCATGAGCCCCGCCGTGCCGCCGAACAGGCCGCGGTTGCTGAGCCCGCAGCCGAACACGAAGCCGTCGAGGCTGGCGCCGCCGAGCGCGACCGTGTCTGTGGCGAGCACGCCGCGGCTGAACGACCCGTCACCGTAGGCCAGCGCGTAGTAGCATTTCTCGCTGTTCCCGCTGCCGCTGGCGCAGGATCCTGGCACGCCGGTGGCCGCCTTGAGGGAGGCTTCGCAGGCGGAGGCGTTGCAGGGGACGGCGGCGTAGGAGGCGGAGCCAGCCGGATCGAACAGCGGGTCGCGCTGCGCGTAGCAGACGGAGCAGGGCTTGCACTGCACCCAGGTGAGGTCGCTGCCGGTGTCGACGATGACGGTGAGGTTGCCGACGCCGGCTCGGGAGGATCTGCCGCCGAGCGCGATGGTGGTGACGTAGTTGAGCGTCTGGAAGCGGATGCCGGAGGTCAGGGGGACCTCGGCCGCGGCCGCCGCGTTGCCGGACTGCGTGAACGCTGCCTTGTTGCGGAGCTGCAACGAGTTGGCCCGCGCCTCGTCGGCGGCGAGGAGGCGGCGGAGGTAGCTTTCTTGGGCGGCGGGGTGGTCGGAGATGGCGGTGAGGGAGTGGTGCTTCAGCTCTAGGACGGTGGTGCTCGTCGTTCTTGCTGCTGCTGATTTCTTGTGTTCCCCTGATTGAATAAGATGAAGCAGAGTATTTGAAAATTTTCGAAATTGTAGAAAATTTGCAGTACAATGTAAAGCAGGGTTATTGGAAATTTTCGAAATCGTAGAAAAATTGCAGTACAATGTAAAGCAGAGTAATGTAATTTAATATTGTTTATATTTTTGCGACTAATATTAGTGTCTAACATAAACAAAAGAAAAAGGGCTTTACACGATCTAGATTGATCATGGTGGATTGGTGGTGGTCTTTTGTTTGGGATTTTTAAATTAACTACTACTAGGACAGAACGTACTGTGCTGCATTTGGATTTATAAAAGATGATATTGAAGCTAATTTTTAGAAAAAAAACTCAGAACATTGAAATATATTTTGTAGGGGACGCCCAATTCAGGTGGAATTTGTACAGTCCAAATAAAATTTGAGCGAAGATGTTGGACACACACTGAATCCGAATGGAACTTTTGTGTAAACACATAAAATTCGAAAACAACTTATACTAAACATCGAGAGAGTAAAACTTGTATGGGACAATACGGGTGCAGATCCCTGGGAGTTAGCTTCCAACTCCACCCGGTAAATTTAGATGTAACCATGTTACCTCTTTCCAATTACACATTTACAACATAAACAATTCTATTCTCTTTTTGGTTTTTAGTCCGTCCATTTGGAACAATCATCTTGGAAGAGCGTCATGGAGAAGAAATTAATTATCTTTAAATTTTTTAACCAAGTTGTTATGAAATTGACGGTATCAAGGCCCGCATTGAACTAATATAATTCATCCTAGTAATCGACAGAACAAGAAGCTTCTATCAGTGCAATGTTTGTGTTTTATTTGTTCTGTCCGAAAGTTTGAAGATAACATGTTCTCTACTAGATAACGTTTTTTAATTATAGGCTCTATATTACATTTTCTTTTGAAAAAAATAGACTCTACGAGATAGTAACTATATTAGGGGAGAAGGGACTGGTTTAATCTAATCCATTGATTTAAAAGGGACGGCTTGGATTAAGTAAATACACCCGGTAGATTTGGACGCAACTACAGAGGATCCACACCCAGGATAATACAGATACGTAACTCGAGAAGATTTGGAAAGTACAGACCTACCAGGAAAGCAGAGTAAAATATAGCCCTCAAAATAAGATGGATTATAATCTCTCGAAAGGATGCTCCTTTCCCTTATACAATTTTCTCTCAAATGCAACAGAAATGGTTATGAAATTTTTTTAAAGAATTGAAAATACATACTACAGTGGTATCTATCGCTCTACAAAAATTAATTAGGACTGCAGAAACATGACCCTGAAAACGGTAATATCGATGTTGATAACAGGAGACACACACTTCTCCAGTGAACTCTCAACTCTCTCAGTACCTAGCATTACTGAGATGCAAAATTTTATCACTGTAATTTTGGGCTTTCTCTCTGAAGCTAACCTTAAAAGCCAAACCCCACAAATAATTCAACTGCTGCTCAGACATTCATATGCATAATTGCATGCATGCAAAACCGAGTGTAACTGTGAAAGTAGTTATTAACAAGTATTCCTACTAGCTTGTAATTACCTGTCATCTTCTTCTCAAAGCGCTTTGATTGGGAATACCGGCCCTGGCCGGACGAGCCCCATTGCAGCTCGCGCAGCGGCAGCACCGCGCTCTCCCTCCCGACGACGGCGCCGCCGCCGCCGCCGCCGCCGGCGACCACCGCAAGAAGCGCGAGGACATGGAGGAGAATAAGGCGGGCATCCATTGCCGATGATCTCGATGCCGTAGCAGCGTAGAGATCTCTGGCTCTTAGACAGCAAGAGATGAGATAAGAAGCTGATCTGAACTGAAAGGTACATAGGTAAGCTAGCTATACTTAGCTAGCGACCAAGCAGGATGCGGTGAGTGCAAGAGACAAGAGAATGTGAAGCTACCTGCTGCTTGCTACATGACGACGAAGACGATTATATATACGCAGCTAATGAATGGCTGGATCATGGATTGGGATAGTAGTTTTAGTTGTGCAGAGAGAGAGAGAGAGAGAGAGAGAGAGAGAAGAGAGAGAGAGATTATTCCTGAGGGCACCTGCAAGGGTAGCTAGGGAACAAGCAGACGACTGAGATAGGCTTTGCACCTGCTTGGATGCACGCCTGATACGAACGAGATAGGGCACACGAGATTACTGTAGCGTTGCGAATTATTTGCGATCACGAGCACGCATGCACGAGAGTGAGAGAGCAGTAGTAGCAGCAGCATTTCTCTACGCTTTAACTTTTTTTTTTCTAAATTAAACCTCTATAATTTAACCAAATTTATAGGAAAACTAAAAAGGTGACCCACGCTACGCAGAGGCATTTATATTGTTGAAAGATAAAATTGTAATTTGTTTGGTAATTGTCTCATAGATAGTAAACTAAAGGTCCGACCACTAGTACAGAACCTGTCATCCCAATCGGGCTATCCGTGACGGAGGCAAGTGACACATCACAAAGATAATTATCGGGCCGCAAAAAGTCTCGTCAAAGATGACCCGAAAAAGCTAGAATCTTAGTCCTGAGGGTAGGGCCCATCACAGATGACCATCATCTGTGACGGGGTGCGGTTGACACCCGTTAAGGTCATCGGTGATGGGCCGCAATAAAGCCCTGTTACTCATGAGGGTCATCTTGACGGGTCTAGTGTTATGGTCCGACAGAGATGAGTATGAAGTCCATCACGGATAACCCTTGATCTTTGTCGGGGTTTGTTTGCGGCCCGTTACGGATGACTCATACTATAAATACCCCATAGAATTCGGTAGAACAGTATCCCAACCTAGTAGACTGTTCATAGCTCGGGAGGGAGGGCTAGAAGGGCAAATTTTTGCTCTTCATTTGAAAAAAAAGCAAAACGCTTCCAAGGTAATAATAAATTAACAATATATAATTTGGATGTAATAATTTCAAGTTTAATATATATAACATTTATTTCATTTCATACATTGCAGATGGATAGAAGATTGATGTATAAAAATAAAAGTGATTGATCGAGCATAGAGTATAGAAGGGGTGTTGCCGATTTCATTAGTGTTGTAGAGCAATAGAAGAACAGAACAAACAATGAATGGAATTCTTGTCCATGCTTTGATTGTAAGAATGAGAAGATGTTCAAGAGTAGTGCCAGAGTACACACGCATCTGATCGTTCAGGGCTTCATGGATGGTTACTCATGTTGAACCAAGCATGAAGAGCAAGAGCTAGAGAATATTGGGGATGAAGCAGGAGAATGTATGAACGAGGAAGAACACAAAGATGATATGTTTGTTCAATCCCCATTGGGTGGTGATCGGGTCGATGTCAATAATGAGACTCTTCAAGAAATGTTGCGTGATGTCGAGGACCCAACTTACAACGAGTGGGACTACGAGAAGTTTACCCAGCTAGTGAATGATTCCGAGACACCTTTGTATGGATTTACAGCAAAGCACACAAAGTTATCTGTGACCTTGGATCTAATGAAGCTTAAGACAAGTAATGGATGGACAGACAAAAGTTTCACACAACTGCTTGGATTGTTGAAGGACCTGCTTTCGGAGGAGAACACGTTGCCCAAGACGACGCACGATGCTAAACAAGTGTTGTGCCCCTTGTCATTGGAGGTCCGAAGGATTCACGCGTGTCGAAACGACTGCATATTGTTCTATAAGGAGTACGCTGACCTAGATGCATATCCTGTATGTAATGCTTCTAGATATAAGCGAAAGAATAGTTCTGAAGAATGGAAAAAGTCGAAGAAGGGTGATCCCGTGAAGGTTTTGTGGTATCTCCCTATTGCTGATCGTTTCAAACGAATATTTGCAAATCCAAAGGAAGCAGAGTGAGTTCGTTGGCATGCAACAAATCGAAAGGTTGAAGATGGGACCGTTACCTTCCCAAACCCAGCAGATAGTGTAGTCTATAATGAAATTGTGAGCTCTCGTCCGAATTTCCTTTCTATTTTGAATATTTTGAGGAGTTTCTACATGATCTAACATCGTACATGTGTTTTTGTAGCTTGCTTTAATTGCCCAGTGACAAGCATCGGAAAGCAACGTCGAGTCGCTAAGGCGTGAGGACGACATCCTCACAAGGGTGTTAGGAAACACTGAACATGGTGGCCGGACTAGAGGGATAGGATGAAACATTCCTTGGAACATTGGGATGGCCAAGTACAACGTGCAATACAGGAAGTGCAAACTAAATAAGGAACAGAGAGAGGCTCGTCTTAGAGAACGTATTGTAAGGGAGGCCAGGGGTGAACTTAGCCAAGAATTCAACGAAAAATTATAAGGAATTGAGGCTAGGATAAGGGAAGAGATGCTAGAGAAGAAGAACGCGGACCCCGGATATCCAGAAGAAGTGCAAGTGAGCCCCCCACAGCGGCGAAGTAGTTGTGCATCAACTGGGATTCCAGAACAACATCCACCTATTCCTGCCGCAGTTGACCACATAAATGTAAACAATCGTATAGTAGTTACCAATGTAACTGATGTGATTCGTACAACTCAAACTAATATATTTTTTGAATTATATGTAGGGCGTAGCGCAATGCATCCTACAAGTTAGGGTCACACAAACATTCTGTTGTGATGTTGCAGAGGGCCAAGCATATAAACCTATTCCAGAAACAAGAGTCCACGGTGCAGATTTGATGGCTGGACATGCCAAAGTACAAGTTGATGTTGTGAAGGCCGATTGGATGACCTGGCAACTTTCAATCCCACCAAATGATGAGATCATGACACTTGGTAATGCCCGTGGAACCTTCATCCAATGGCCAAAATACCTCATCACCATCAAGGTTACTCCGAGGTCAACTTTAGCTCCAGCTCCACCTCACTCAGATTCTCCAACAAAAGTCCCTTCACCTCCTCTAGCCATCAAAGCTCCATTTGACAGCCATGGTATGGACTTCGGTGAAATGGTCGAACTTCGCCCTCCTCCGCAAAACATCAAGACCATTTCATCTCCACCGATGGTGCAAAGCAGGCCGCATCATGGAAGAGATAGAGCAAAAGGAAAAAGAAAGGCACAAAAGCCGTCGTTACCTCCCAAACGGCTAGATCTAGATAAGGAGGTCAATGTTGCTCTGAAAAAAAAAAGCTCAAGGCACATTTCAGCTAGGGAAGCCATTGGTTGTAGACCATGAGTTAGCCAAAATGGATCCTGCTTGCCGAGAGATGCATAGATACGACATGGCGAAAACAAATTCCAAGAGAAAGATGAGAGACATGTCCATAATAGGTTACCACGACCAAGAACCATTCATGGGGCCCCAAAATTATTTCGTAGTAGCCTTCTCGGATCTGTGTGACCTCTACAGGCTACAAGCTGTGGATACCAGTTTGTTAAAGTGCTACACATTGTAAGTACTAATAGCACCAAATTTACGTACTATTAATACTTATAGAATGCTTCTATTTGACCGAACATGTGAACCTTGAATAATATGTTGGAAGGAGGCACGGAGGAATAGAAACCAGGTGGGATTCCTAGATCCAAAACACATAAGTGAGACCCAACTTCAATCTCACTTGGATGATGTGATTGATTACTTCTATGAAAGCTTAAGGGCTCACTAGGATAAAGACTTCATCTTGTTAGCACACAATCAACAGTGAGTAGTACACTACATTAATAATTTTAAATTTTACTATACATGTGTGGTCTTCAACTTCTAGTATATGAACGTTGCAGGTTCCATTGGATTCTAGTGTGCATAGTGCCAAAATGGAGTATGGTATACTTAACTCCAGAATAAACGAAAAATATGACTTTACAACTCTGAAGGAGGCCTTGAATGTGGCTTGGGAGAAATATGTCAAGAAAGGGGGTCGGCACTGAGAAGGTAAACCTGACCTCTATCACCACGATGACTTCAAATGCAAGCAACAAACCGACGAAACCTGCGGATTTCACACATGTCATCACATGAAGGTTCTCACTAGAAAGGTGACCTCCTTGGATCCTGAGGTTCGTGCATAGGTTTATAAATTCGGCCATGAGTATATTACATAAAAATAGGTTTGCGTATGTACTAACTTGACGCATCTATTTCAGAATGTTATTTCCAACATTCCAGAGCACAACTTCGCCGATGTTAGGGAAGAATTGGCTGACTTCATCCTACAAGAAGTTATATCTTTGAAGGGCACCTACCGTACTAGATGATTTATCGTAGATCCGTTAATCAGATTTGTGTGAATAATATCATTAAGTCACTTTTTATGTTGGAAAACAATTACTATTTGATTATGTTTATTTATCTATGTAAGCTTGTTAACATTTATATTAGTAAGTAATATATTCACCACTTCTTCGAATTGCATACTTATTTCACAGGTTGCGATTAATATGCATGGTTGTCACTTGAAGATGCTTCAACAGTTTGATAAGGAAAGAAAGGTAATAGTTGGTGAATTTGAATGTGAAATGTGATAATAATGTGGGTTCAATATGTGAATGTGAAAATGTATATATGCATATTTGAAATGTATGTGAATGTGAAACTTGTGAATTTGATTGTGAATGCGAAACTTGTTTGACTGTGACTGTGAATGTAAGCTGGGATATGCTAGGTTCTATTGCTGGGTTACTGGGATTCTTTTGCAGTGGGCATGGCTAGCCAATAAAACCAATTTATGTTTTTGTGAAAGCCTCATCCCTGTTGGGCCGCAAAAGCAAAACCGTCACCGACGTCTACTACTGTGTCAGATTGCACTACAAGCCCATCACCGATAATCATCCATGACGGGCCCTAAAACATGCTGATAAAGGTACGGGCAACACCTCTGTCGGGTCGTCATTGGAGCCCATCACGGATGAGTCATCTGTGACGGGCTCTAAACAACTACCATGAATGGGACGGGAATATCTTTGTCGGTGCACAATTTGAGACCGTCATGGATGAGTTATCCGTGTTAGGCTAGAGAACCTATCCGTGAAGGTCTTTATTTGGGATTCGACAGAGATATATATCATCCGTATCGGACCTTGGCCTGACACAGATGATAGTTTTACATCACTGACCACACACTTTTCTGACACAGATGAGGGTTTTGCCCCGTTACGGATGACCGGTTCCGTAGTAGTGGACAATGTCCTTTTAAAATGGCTCTATGTTTTTTAACATATCTCAAAAATCATCCATCATCTTTGGAATGTATGATTAATTTCATGCTATTTTGCACTGAGTATATATTAAACTATCTAGCTAGTTATCATATTGATATACATGCCGTGCAAATATGGCTAGTAAGCTAAAGGTCCAACAATATCCTTTTAAAATAATTCATGGTTCTTTTTTTTTAACATATCTAAAAACCATCCATCATCTTTTGAATAGAAGATGGATTAATTTCATGCTGCTCTTGCATTGAGTAAATATTAAACTACGGAGCTAATTATCATATATACCATTGATATACATACCGTGCAAATATGACTACAAGAAAAAATGCGAGAGCAAGGAACTAAGTTCTTGTGGTTGATGTATTATATGATGTAAGTTCTTTTTTATTATATGTGTTATATAGAGAGGAGCAGACGGAGATCTTCCAAGGTTTTGTTGTTTTTAACAAAAGATAGATCTCATGATTTAAATAATATTTCTACCGGTTTATTTTTTTAAAATAATAGTATAAAATAATGGACACATAATATTGTAGAGTAAACTTTATTTTCAAATATTGTAGAGCTAATTTATTTACGTGTGTTTGTAAAAAGTTATATGATGATAAATTCTATGTTTTTGTAAAGTTACAATTATTCAAAATTTATTATCACAAATAATAATAATAATTATTGTTTTAACTATATATAATTGGATTGGAAAAAAGAAGGAACGTAATGTTACCTACGTACGTATACGTGTACGTAGGGCAGGAGGTGGGACCGTGGTATGGTCAGCTTGTTTTACTATCAATCTAGCTAATCTAACAGATTATAATATTAGATCCACCGATTTAAGTAAAAAATAATGAATAGATGTTTTGTTTTTCTTAGAATTTTTAGGATTTTCTCTATTTTATTAGAGTGACACGTGGCAGCTTAAGAAAGTTTTAAGAAAGTTTAATAGATTTTTAAGTATATAATAGATAGAAAAGTTTATAGGAAAATCCAGTAAATCTTATAACATCAAATTAGTTTAATTAAACCTAACATCAAATATATTTTAATAATATGTTTGTTTGGGGTTGAAAAATGTTACTATATACTATCTCCGTTTCATATTATAAGTCGTTTGACTTTTTTCCTAGTCAAATTTCTTTAAGTTTGTCTAAGTTTTTACAAAAATATAGTAGTATTTTCTACACAAAATAAACATATTATCAAACTATATTAATTTTTGGAATTACTGAAACTAAATAAATATTTCAGATATTACTTAAATTTCTCTATAAACTTGATCAAACTAATAAAGTTTGACTAGGAAAAAGGATAAACGACTTATTATATAAAACGGAGGGAATATATATTTTTTTATAAATTTGATTAAAAGAATCTAAGAAAAAAGTCTAAGTATCTATGTATTGTTTTGTTGCAGAGAGGATGGTAGTAGGGCACGCATAATCGCATATGTGTCTATATACTATATAGGCATATGCCAGCACTCGCTCAACTGCTCCCTTGAACTACCAATCCATGAACATGGGCGAAAGGGATGGATGGATCGGAGGGAGGACAAATCCAGATATATTTGCTAGAGGAGTTGATGATGAATTACATTCGAATCGATGAAGGCGAGATGAACATCGTCTTTCATGCATATTCTTTATAGTTTATGAACTGTCGCACGATTAATTAATTATGTGCTCCGGTGACCTCATCTTCATCTTTGACTCGTCCGATTCACAAATTTCGATGAAATCGCGCGCCTCCAGTGGATTGTTTGTTAAACTGAAAATCAATATAGAACATAGACTGACATATGATCCCGGGTTTTGGAATTAAGTTTTAGTCCCGGGTTTTGTTCACTAGTAGAGAACAGGGTTTTGGAATTAAGTTTTAGTCCCGGGTTAAATAGAAACCGGAACTATTGCATATTTTAGTCCCGGTTGGGAGCTCCAACCGGGACTAAATGTGCCCGCCCCAACAGCTAGTTGAGTTGTCGGCGGGGCGGGGACCTTTAGTCCTGGTTGGAGTTAAAAACCGGGACTAAATCCCCACTTTTAGTCCCGGTTGGTTGTACAAACCGGGACTGAAGGTCTTGGTCCCGGTTATTGCCCCAAACCGGGTCTAAAAGGGTGGATTTAGACCATGTTTTTCCCCCCAACCGGGACTAAATGTTCCGCTATAAAACCACCTCCTTCAACCTCCAGCCCGAGCTCAGCTAGCCTTCAACCTCCAGCCCGAGCTTGACCTGTGAAGATTTTCGTTCTCCTATTTCTTCGATTCGTCCGACCATTCTTTCTTATTGAAAGGTTAGCAACCTCCTTCTCATACGATATATTGATAGTGTTGCTCGTTTTACGGTTTAAATTTGAGAAATTTGTGGTTTGTTTTTATTCAGTTAGTTCATGGTATAGCTCGATGATGATATGGTCAATATTTGATTGTGTGTGGCAATGTTAATATTGTGAGTACTAAGAGAGAATATATATGTCGCCTTGCGCCGGAGTGGACAAGCAGGGGCGACTCGAGACGGCTACAGCGTCGATGAGTCGCCTTCAGCTTGTCCACTTTTGCACATGGTGACGAGACTTAGTTGTATGGTTTGCTACATACATCATAAAATGAATTTGACCTATTGGCGAGAGGGCCAATAAAACTGGCAATCCGCTATATGAGAGCACTAAACTTTTAGTTGAAATCTTTTTTATTAATAATGTTTTTTATTGATACACCTTAAAATTAATTAGTCATGCAATAATTATTTTTCATGCAATGTTTATTTAGTTAGTTCATGGTATAGCTCGATGATGATATGGTCAATATTTAATTGTGTGTGGTATTTTTAATATTGTGAGGACTAAGAGAGAATATATACGTCGCCTTGCGCTGGAGTGGATAAGCCGGGGCAACTCGAGACGGCTACGACGTTGATGAGTTGCCTTCAGCTTGTCCACTTTTGCACATGGTGACGAGAATTAGTTGTATGGTTTGCTACACACATCATAAAATGAATTGACCTATTGGCGAGAGGGCCAATAAAACTGGCAATCTGCTATCTGAGAGCACTAAACTTTTAGTCGAAATCTTTTTTATTAATAATGTTTTTTATTGATACACCTTAAAATTAATTAGTCATGCAATAATTATTTTTCATGTGTTAATGTAATGCAGATGAACCGGCAATGGATGTACGGCGACCGCCAATCCGGGGAGTTTATTGAGGGCGTACATGCTTTCTTACGTGTGGCCGAGGCAAATAAGTGGAATGGTTTCATATGTTGTCCATGTATTAATTGTAAGAACATGAGGGATTATTCTTCCTCAAAGACAATTCACGAACACCTGTTTAGGTCGGGTTTCATGGCCGGTTATATATGTTGGACCAAGCACGGAGAGAGCAGGGTTATAATGGAAGAAGATGAAGAAGGGGATGATGACGACATTGGTGTGTTTCGTGAATACGGTACCTTCGGTTATATGGAAACGGATGAGGAGGCAGCGCCAGAAGATGAGCCTGTTGATGATCTTGGTTAGGCAATACGCGATGCACATAGAGACTGCGAAACTGAAAAAGAAAGGATGAAGTTCGAGCGCATGTTAGAGGACCATAAGAAACTTTTATATCCAAATTGCGAAGAGGGGCAGAAAAAATTGGGTACAACACTGGAATTGTTGCAATGGAAGGCAAAGAATGGTGCATCTGACAAAGGATTTGAGGAGTTACTAAAAATCATAAATAAGATGCTTCCGAAGGGTGACGAATTGCTCGCCTCTACATACGAAGCAAAACAGGTTGTGTGCCCACTGGGATTAGAGGTGCAGAAGATACATGCTTGTCCAAATGACTGCATTTTGTACCGCGGTGAGGATTATGAGAATTTGGATGCTTGCCCGGTATGCGGTGCGTCGCGGTATAAGATAAGGCAAGATAACCCGGGAGATATCGAGGGTGAACGTCCTAGGAAGAGGATCCCTGCGAAGGTCATGTGGTACGCACCTATAATACCACGTTTGAAACGTTTGTTTCGAAACAGAGATCATGCAAAGTTACTGCGCTGGCACAAGGAGGACCGTAAGGTTGACGCTATGTTGAGACACCCTGCTGATGGTTCTCAGTGGAGAACCATCGACAGAGAATTCCCACGGTTTGTCGAGGATGCACGAAACCTAAGGTTTGGTTTAAGTACGGATGGCATGAATCCTTTCGGTGAGCAGAGCAGTAGTCATAGCATTTGGCCAGTGACTTTATGTATTTACAACCTTCCTCCGTGGCTGTGCATGAAGCGAAAGTTTATTATGATGCCCGTGCTCATCCAAGGACCAAAGCAACCTGGCAACAATATTGATGTCTACCTAAGGCCATTAGTTGATGAACTGCTACTTCTGTGGCAAGATAAAGGTGTAAGTGTGTGGGATGAGTACAAACAAGAAAATTTCGACCTACGAGCAATGTTGTTCGTAACAATCAATGATTGGCCTGCTCTTAGTAATCTTTCAGGACAGACAAACAAGGGATATAAGGCCTGCACGCACTGTTTAGAAGATACTGAAAGTGTATATTTGAGAAAAAGTCGAAAAGTTGTCTACGTTGGTCATCGTCGCTTTCTTCCTATCAACCACCCACTAAGAAAAAAGGGCAAGCATTTCAAATGTAAACCGGATCACCGGACGAAGCCTGAGAACCACAGTGGTGATGAAGTATTCGACATGGTCAAAGATGTGCATGTTGTCTTCGGGAAGGGACCTGGTAACCAACATGTTGTAAATGATGCTGACGGACACGCTCCAATGTGGAAAAAGAAGTCTATATTTTGGGAGCTTCCCTATTGGTCCGTCCTAGACGTCCGCCACGCGATCGACGTGATGCATCTGACGAAGAATGTTTGTGTCAACCTGCTGGGCTTCATGGGTGTGTGCGGAAAGTCGAAAGATACACTTGAAGCGCGACAAGACCTACAATGTATGCACGGGAGAGATAAACTGCATCCAGAGGATAGACCTGATTATTTCGGTCCAGCGAGCTACACTTTAAGTAAAGAAGAGAAGGAAAGTATGTTCGAATGCCTACAAAGTATCAAGGTACCGTCGGGCTACTCGTCAAATGTAAAGGGGATAATAAACGTGGCAGAGAAGAAATTCCAAAACCTAAAGTCTCATGACTGCCATGTGCTTATGACCCAATTACTTCCTGTTGCATTACGAGGCATTTTACCTGAGAATGTCCGACTAGCTACTGTCAAACTATGTGCATTCTTGAACGCAATATCTCATAAGGCAATCGATCCATTGAATCTAGCCCAGCTGCAGAAGGACGTGGTCCAATGTCTTGTCAGCTTTGAGCTGGTTTTCCCGCCATCGTTCTTCAATATCATGACACATCTACTAGTACACATTGTTAAAGAGATTACTATTCTCGGTCCTGTATTCCTACACAACATGTTCCCCTTTGAAAGGTTCATGGGAGTCCTGAAGAAATATGTACGCAACCGGGCACGCCCAGAAGGCAGCATCGCCAAGGGTTACGGAACGGAAGAGGTCATTGAGTTCTGTGTTGACTTTATTCCTGATCTTAACCCGATAGGTGTCCCTCAGTCGCGGTATGAGGGTAGATTAGGTGGAAGAGGAACAACAGGAAAAAAATCAATATTTAGTACAGACGAAGATTCTTTCCGTAAAGCACACTACACGGTGTTGCAAAACTCCTCTTTGGTTCGTCCGTATATCGTAGACCACATGGACATTATACAATCGGATAACCCGGGGAAGCCTGAGATATGGATTACGCGTCGTCACATAGAAACATTTGGAGGTTGGCTGCGAAAACATCTTAGGGGGGATGATACAATTGATGAGCAACTGTACTTATTGTCTAGGGAACCATCGTGGCATATCATGACATTCCAAGGATATGAGATAAATGGGAATACATTTTACACGATAGCCCAAGACAAAAAGAGTACGAACCGGAACAGTGGAGTACGCATAGATACCACAGACCCGAATGGCAATAAGGAAACATATTATGGCCGTATAGAGGAAATATGGGAGTTGGACTACGGACCAAATTTCAAGGTCCCTTTGTTTCGATGCCAGTGGGTGAAGCTAACCGGGGGTTGTGTATCAGTGGACAAGATATATGGTATGACTACAGCCGACCTCAAAAATCTTGGATACAGGGACGAACCGTTCGTTCTAGCCAAGGATGTGACTCAGGTCTTCTATGTCAAGGACATGTCTACCAAACCAAAGAGGGGAAGAAACGACAAGCTCTCCGGTGAGCCAAAGCGTCACATAATTCTTTCAGGGAAAAGAAACATCGTGGGAATCGAAGACAAGTCCGACATGTCTGAAGAGTATGAAAAGAACGATGAAATTCCACCCTTCACGGTTAACACTGACCCAAGCATCATAATAAATATTGAGGATGAACCATGGCTACAGCGTGATCATACTAAATAGTTTATGTAATAATATTTTACCGACTTATGTACGATTTGTAACGTTGTGATATGTAATGGACATATATATGTAAGACTCATTTTAATCGTCAAATTATATTCTCCATGCAATCTAAATTTAATTTTTGCAATTATATTTGTGGAACAAATAAAATTTTGTACTCATATTTTATAAATGTAAGTAGATTTAATTGGTAGTATAAATGTAATTAGATTTAATTAGATGTTAATTTTATTTTTTATTCAATTTACATATCTCATGGTTTAGTTATTTAATTTTAAGTAATTGTGTAATAGTGTGCGCGGGAAGCCAAATTTTTTGCCAAAAAATTTGGCTGCGCGCGCGAAGGAAACCTTTAGTCCCGGTTCTAAGTTGGAACCGGGACTAAAAGTGAACATTTAGTCCCGGTTTTAAATTACAACCGGGACTAAAAGGTCTTTAGTCCCGGTTTGTGCCAATAACCGGGACTAAAAGTCCCCTTCCTACCGCGCGCGAAGCGGACTTTTAGTCACGGTTCTAGGTTGGAACCGGGACTAAAAGTCCCTCTTTAGTCCTGGTTGTAGGCTACAACCGGGACTAAAGGTCTTTAGTCCCGGTTTTAGCCTAGAACCGGGACTAAAAGTCCCCTTCATCTACCCCATGCGCCCGACGCTGGCCTCTTTATCTTCATCTTTTCATCTTCAACAACACCGCCGCCCGACGCCGCTCGGTCCTGTCCTCCGGCCTCCGTGTTCTCCAGCCAGCGCCGCCGCCACCACCGCCGTCTTCTCCGGCCTCGGCGACCTCCACCGCCGCCGCCACCGCTCGGACCGGCGTCTTCTCCGGCCACCGCTGCCTGACGCGCCACCGCGCACCGCCGGCCGCCCACCGCCAACCGCTGCCGTCTTCTCCGGCATCTGCCGCCCGACGCCCCACCGCGCACCGCCGCCCGCCCCACCGCCAAGCGCCGGTTGCCCACCGCCGGTGATCTTTTTGTTTTTTTTCAGTTTTAATTTTAAATTTTATTTTGTATTGTATATTTTACAAATGTATTTAACTTATCGTGCATTAATATGGTGGCAGAATTTAGCCTTTTCTTGATATGTTGAGTTGCCTCAAACTTGGAAGCACATGAAAATACTCGTGAGAGAAAAATTTGACCCTTAATTAGATGTAACTACTTGGAATGTATAATAAACTTGTTTTTGAGGAGTTGTGTGCTCTAGCTCTTGCATTGAATATTAACATTTTGCAAGTATTTGAGAACAACCACGGTAATAAGGGAGATAAGGAAGACATAGGAAAAGAAGACCACGGTATATTTACAAATGTATTTACAAATGTAGGAAATTGATTTGTGAGAATGAACTAGGGTTAGGGTTTTTCTATTTACAAATGTACTTTTCCGGTGCGAGAATGAACTAGGGTTAGGGTTTTTCTATTTAATCTTCGTTGGTTCCATTTAGCTAGATATGATTTTAGTTGTATGAGGAAATTTATAATAAATTTTATGAGATCAAATAATGGCTTAAACAGATTAAATGTATTTACGTAAATAGGAAAACATTAACCCTAGTTCATTCTCCCCTTCTTCTCCGATTTTCCGGTGCGAGAATGAACTAGGGTTAGGGTTTTTTGGGACCGACGGTATTTTGTGTTAGGCTCGATTGGCCAATGGGCTGCACGTTCCCCACATGAAGTTGGGCCACCTTTAATCTTATACAGTAATTTCGTGGAATTTGCTATATTGTGGGACTTTTGATTGAGTTGTAGATTTGATTGGAATGTAATACTCTAAATTCAATAATACGGTAGATTTACTTTTGATTGAGTTGTCGATTTTAATTTTGTCCTCATTTTTTTGGCATTACCAACTTAACGAATAGATGGCCGACCCAAATGAAGAGGCCATCTTTGCCATTATCGATCAAGGCTCACAGTACGTCGGTGACGATGAAATCGATGATGGTAGCCAGTTCTTAAATCTGGAATGCACGGAAGAGCAAGTAAACACCGGCGAGGTATACATCGTAGATTTATATTTAAACACAATTTGTAACGAATGTATTAATGAAAAAACCTACAATGTTTGTGTAGCCCTCTGGATCGACGACGACATCGTCATCTAGAAAAGTAAGGGGCCCGACAAAGCCGTTGGAGGGGCGGTTCATTATCTCCGAAGTTAGCAGTGATGGACAACCGGTCGCGCCACCAGAAAATGCAAAGAAATTTGTATATGAGTGCGGAGTAAGGGTTAGGGATAAGATCATCATCAATCATATCTATTGGAAGAAAAACACTCAAGAGCCCGATGCAAAATACATCACTGACAGAGACAAGGATCTCTTATGGAATGATGTCAAGGCACACTTCGATTTACCAGAAGGGAAAGAACCAGCAGTTCAGAAATGGGCTCTAAAGAAGATGACAACGCTATTTGCTAAGTACAAGATGATGCTGAACAGAACATACGTAAAGAAGAACAAGACTCCGTCCTTCGATGGTCCCCTGCAGAAGATAAAAGATTTCTGGGATGAATTTGTAATCAACCAGACATCTAATACAAGCAAGGTGCGGCAGGAAAAAGCCCAACAGAATGCATCAAAGAAGAAGTATCATCATAAACTTGGAGCAGGTGGCTACAAGAGTGCAATGCCTAAGTGGGATAAAATGGAGTCGGACTTGCTTGCAAAAGGGATTCGGCCGGCAACCATTGATTGGCCTGAACGTTCAAGGTCTTGGTTTTTCGGGCATGGTGGAACACTAGACCCCGATACCGGTGCATGCATTGTGGGTGAGAAAATGCAAGCAGTTTGTCGATGACTGTTTACTGCCATAGACGCTGCGGCCAAGGGTGAGTTCGAGCCGAACAGAGAGAAAGATGAGCTAACCTACGCCCTCGAGAATCCTGAACACCCTGGGCGAACAAGAGGCAAAGGAGTGATCCCATGGAAGGAAGGCTTCCCTCACGATCTGCAGAGCTACAGAAGCCATCAGAGGAGAAAGGCTGAGGATGCAGAGCGGTTATGAATTTTGGAAGAGGCGATCATTCAATCGCATGAGCGAGAAAAACGCCTTGAGTCCAGATTGCAAGAAGTTGAGGGACAATTGGCTAGCCAACGAGTGAACACAGTGAACACATCAGAGCCGACTGTCAACATAAGCCCAGCTCCGCGTAGAAGCAGCGTGGCATCCACAGAAATCGAAGAGGATGATGATGTCTTACGGCGTTACCCCGTGGATGACGTCACAACAAATATGACGCCTTGTGAGCTGCACACTCCCGCGAGGAACATCACAATTATGGTGGCCACCGGTGTTGTCATTCTTCCGGAGTCTACCAGCTCGCAGCAAATACATTGCCGTCCGATTCAAGCTGGATATGCTAAAGTCGCGGTGGATAGAGTTCTAAAAGAATTTCGACAATTGACATTGGACATTCCTGGTGGTGAGGGGGAGACGACCCTAGGTGAAGTAGAGCACGAATTCATCCTTTGGCGTAAGCGCTACATCGTTATACCTGGAGCACCTCCTAGACCGCCTTCGCCTCCTATGCCGATCATATCTCCAATTCGATCTCCAGATCGTGAAAGTGCACAACGGCAAATTCCGACTCCTCAGTCACCGATACAGTCTCCGCCTCCCGTGTCTCCGCGTCCACGGTCTCCACCTCCCGTGTCTCCGCTTCCACGGTCTCCACCTCCCGTGTCTCCGCGTCCACGGTCTCCACCTCCCGTGGCTCCTCCGGCCCAGGCGATTAAGCGTATGTCCACGGTTCCAGCCAAACATGGTGCAAAGCGGAAGCTGCCATACGATATGACTGCAGAGGAAACCACCGAAGTGGTAAAGGGGGAAGTGAAGGCGTTTTTCTCTAATGTGAGGGAACAAATGAAGAAAAATGCGGAGGATGCAAAAATGTTGCCAAGCCATAAACTAAGGAAATTAGTCGTAGAACACGAGAAGGCAAGGAGGGAAAGAAATAAGTCACCGCCTCGATCGGACTACGAGCGCTCTCTCGACAAGTCTTACAAGGAGTCGAAGAGAACAAAGAAACAGGGAAAAGATGTTGCACAACTTGGTATGCAATCGAAGCAAACAATCGAGCCGCTCGTTGTTCAACAATCACAAGCAGAGTATGATCATGACGCGCTCATCCAAATGATGAAAGACACTGGACTGACTAGGGAAACACTCATGGGGCTGAAATCGCCACCAAAGGCCACCGTAGACGTCGATAAATGGAGGACCAGCTATGTGTATGGCCGAAGTCTTGTTAACCCTAAGGCAGTAAAATCACTTCCTACCCAAATGTACAAGTTACACAAACGGAACAGAACTCATTTCTGCTAAAATTCAAGATGAGCATTTCTTCTGGGGCGAGGACTTGATACACGTTGAATTCACTGAATTACACCCGCTATTTCACAGGGACGCTCTCGACAAATCTCTATTGAGCTATTGGTGTCTGTAAGTGATTCTTTTTTAAAAATTAACGAGTCTTGTGTATGTGTAAAGTATATATCTCTCACTTTGTATTTTTCTTACCCATGCAGTATGGAGATGATGAATCAGAAGAAAAACATGGTGTTCGATGTTGGATTTTTCGATCCATATATCATACACGAGAGGACTGTGAAGGAAAAGCCGGAAGAAACGGAGAACAATATGTTCCGCTTCTTTGACAAACAACATCACAAGACGACCATACTCTTCCCTTACAACTTCGCGTGAGTGTTTGTCTTGTGCACATTTCATTTCGACTACTTCGTTCTAAATGTGCAATTAACGACGTACAATTGTAGGTTTCACTGGATACTCTTGGTCATCTATATTGACAAAGGCTATGTTATGATCTTGGATTCCTTGAGAAAGCTAATGTCCAATTACCAAAACATGCTAGACATGCTACAAAGGTAATTATTTGTCTCGCACTTCACATTTTTACGCCATTATCTTGATATGATATGAATAACTGAACTGATTTATTTCTCTTAAGCAGTGCCTGGGTAAGGTTCACTTCGAAACATCTGGTCAATAGACTGTGCCTCTTCGAATAAACCCACACAAAGTAAACTAGCTAGGCCCACCTCTTTCTCCCATTAAATTCGTTACTAATAAGATTAATTGATTGATATATGGTTTTCTCTTATAGTGGTATCTGCAGCAGCCAAAGAATACCAATTTATGTGGATACGTCGTCTGCGAGCATCTCTTGCATTATTCATTAAAAACAGAGAAATCTATAGGCGTACGTACAAACATGCAACTTATTTTTCCCTCTCTTGTTAATAAATATATACATACATACATTAATAATATACTTATATTTCCCTCTCTTATTCATAGCTTCAATGGAAGAAGGACAAAGTCATACGAGATGACCAGATAAAAGTTATTCAAGAGTCATTAGCAGGGTTTATTAACGACCAAGTCATAAATCCCGAGGGAGCGTACCACTTTGACGGTCGTTTGCAACCCAAGACTTTTACTCAGGAGGGTCCAAATTTGGATGATCCAAATTTCGAATAACTCCATGTATCTAGGTGCGGTGTGATGGCCATGAACAATATGTAAATGTGGTTGTACATATATTATTTTGCGCTAATATTTATATAATATTGCTTAACAATAGCATTACATTGTACTTATATTAATGCAAGATATCTATTACTAGTATGTAATATATATGTAGATATAAGTATACGAAGACGGAACGTATAATACGTTAGATATTAGCATAAAGAAATAAAAAGAAATTGAAACATAATAAAATAACCGAAAAGAAAAAAATACTTGTAGTCCCGGTTTTTACCTACAACCGGGACTAAAATACCCTCTAAAACCGGGACTAAAAGGCCATATCCGGCGACCCCGGGGGGACCTTTAGTTACGAACCGGGACTAAAGGTACCTTTTAGTCCCGGTTTTTCCGGCCGGGACTAAAGGGTTCACCTTTAGTCCCGGATAGCGGGTCCCGGTTTGGAAACCGGGATTGAAGGGGTTTCCAAACCGGGACTATATCCCATTTCTCCACCAGTGGGGGTTGAAAAATGTTACTATATACTATCTCCGTTTTATATTATAAGTCGTTTGACTTTTTTCCTAGTCAAATTTCTTTAAGTTTGTCTAAGTTTTTACAAAAATATAATATTATTTTCTACACAAAATAAACATATTATCAAACTATATTAATTTTTGGAATTACTGAAACTAAATAAATATTTCAGATATTACTTAAATTTCTCTATAAACTTGATCAAACTAATAAAGTTTGACTAGGAAAAAGGATAAACGATTTATTATATGAAACGGAGGGAATATATATTTTTTTATAAATTTGATTAAAAAAATTTTGATTAAGAAAAAAGTCTGAGTAAGTATCTATGCATGTGTTGTATTGTTTTGTTGCGGAGAGGATGGTAGTAGGGCACGCATAATCGCATATGTGTCTATATACTATATAGGCATATGCCAGCACTCGCTCAACTGCTCCCTTGAACTACCAATCCATGAACATGGGCGAAAGGGATGGATGGATCGGAGGGAGGACAAATCCAGATATATTTGCTAGAGGAGTTGATGATGAATTACATTTGAATCGATGAAGGCGAGATGAACATCGTCTTTCATGCATATTCTTTATAATTTATGAACTGTCGCACGATTAATTAATTATGTGCTCCGGTGGCCTCATCTTCATATTTGGCTCGTCCAATTCACAAATTTCGATGAAATCGCGCGCCTCCAGTGGATTGTTTGTTAAACTGAAAATCAATATAGAACATAGACTGACATATGATCTGCGATGCAGGTTTACATTGAGATGATAAACTATTGTAAGCAATCATGCATGGATTTATTTGGGTGTGCTAATCTTTAGTACAAAAGTTCCAGATGCTGCATCTTGAGAAGCTAAGAGTACGATTTTGCTAGTGTGCATTGGCATCCGAAATGCATTTTTTTGGGGTTGAGAGTATATGCAGTTTATACTATGATCAATGTTAGCAACTGTTCCTAACACTTCCAGAACACAAGGCAAAGAAACCAGGTTGTTTAGTTCAATTATTAGTTTAAGATCCAGGTTACATGACTATTTTGGTGAGCAGAGGCAGCCTCATTGTACTAGATAAAACTGATCTTTTTATTATTTGAACCATTTTATTTTAATATTTTAAAAATAAACTCCCTATAATTTTATTTTTAAAAAAGAACTTTTTGCCACACCAGTAATATTAACGTGGCATCTGAGTACCGCCACACCATCAATATGGCGTGACAGCACTAGCCAGCGTGGCATGACCGCATGAGTGCCACATCAGCAAGCTGCCACGTCAGGTATGTTGGCGTGGCTGGTGCATGTTGCTACGCCTAGAGCGTTGACGTGATGAGACTTGCATTGGCTGGCGTGAACCACTCATGCATTGTTTGGTCTATGCGTAATTAGTTAATGACAAGATTACACTAATACACAATTATACAGAACTGCTATTTGGTGGTTTCCTATCGCCATGAATGGAATTACCTCATCAAATTGTTTCAGAATCGCTTTTTGAATGGATTTGCTAATCATCTGTACTACGCTGATTCATGGTTTTGTAAGTGCTATCTTGTGAAGTGAATCACAACTAATATAATTTAGTTACTTATAACATAGGATCTTCATGCAAGTTGTGATCTATTTTATTAATACTAACGAGAGCTGCCCATCTTTTTATGAGACATTTTCTGAAATGGTTTTGCTTTTTAAGGTTGAGCAAGTGATAAAGGATGTGAAGAAAATTAATATCCAAGTTTTTGGATTGGTCCCCTAGCTCCACGTGCCAACCCGCCTTCCGCGCGTAGAGATGGGGCACCGTCGAGGTTTGGCTTTATTGCCCTCATCTCAGACTGGTCACTCGGTTCTCCGGTGGCACGCTCCAGCAGTGGTGAGGGGAGGGAGAGGGGCGGCGGCGGATGCTAGGGTTTGGTCCTGAGCCACCCGCGCGTGAGTGACACGGGGTGTCTTTGTGTGTTGGTTTGGTTTGTACTTGGACATTGAGTTTTGATATGCCTGAACTTTACTTTTTTTGTTAGGTTGGTGATCCTATTGAGATCCGGTACAAAGAATGGGCAGAAAAAAGCTCTGCTATTTACCAGCTGGTATACTGCATCAACAGTTTTAAAGAGTCTGCATTGTCTAATAACCAAGCATTTGATCACATCGACATATCAGAAAAACAAAAGGTATGTAACTGCATATTCATAGAGATGGATAATTTTCTCTTGATAGGAACATTCCTTGTATGCACTCTATGTTCCTCACTTGCCTGATCTGCCATATAAAAGGTTGCTTTCCTTTAATGCCATGACTTTCTAAGTTGTCAACTGTTAACTTCATTAGGCTCAACTACCCTTAACTCTCAGCATGTTGTCCCAGCCAACGCAAGTCTCGTCACACCAACACACTAGGCGTTTCAACATGCAAAGGTTAGTGGCGTGATGAAAAGGTTTATTTTTAAAAATAAAATTTTAAAGAGTTTATTTTTAAAATGTTAAAGTAAAATGATTTAAATAATAAAAAATCGATAAAACTAGAATAACTGTTTAATCCAGTTCAACAGTTAGAACGGGTTTCTGTCCTACTATCTCAAATCACTGCCCAATTCTCGTGGCAGCGATGCAATGCTCAACATAACTTGAAAGTTCATCTTAGAATCCTAATGGAATTTCGATAGACAAATTAAAGCAGATAGCAGCATGGTCTAAGCAAGTCAACACACTTGATCCATCGAAAAGCTAGAGCACAACGTGTAAGGATGCTCATAAGGTGAAGTCTGAATCTTACTCTTAATCAAATTTAAATCTACCTTCTGTTTTGCTAATGATTTGGGGATTGTTTTGGATCTTAGCCGTTCTCAACCTTACCAAATATTTTGGTAAAGTTGATTGTTTGGTTTGATTCCAAAATTATGGCAAAGTTAGTTCAAGGTTTTATTCTACCCTTGCAAAAGATTGGCATATGCCAATTCTTTTAGCAACAAAGCAAATGAGCCTATGTGTATTTTGTCATTACCATTTTTTTTTTTGGGCATGGTTGAGACTTTGGCATTGACCCAGACAAGCAACACACCCTTGAATCAAATTCTAGATTTAATTCTGTCCCGAACAAAAGCATTGGACTTGAATAAATTTTTATCCAATTTCATTTTCGTTAGTCTCTGAATTTTGAATCCAATTCATGCGATTAACTCCAACAGTTCAAAGTATGATGTGATTTACACCTATCAAAGTTTCAATAAAAAAATTTATTTGGACAAACAGAAACAAAATGGATAAATGTCAGTAGGAGTAAAGTACTACATATAACAACATATAACAGTTAAGGGGCTAAGGTACGTAATCTTAAAGGGGTTAAGTACTCCGGAAAATAGTTTAAACATTTATAGTTACCTACTCCCTTAAGGTTGTATTCTTCTCCCCCTCTTCCCAACTCCTCTCACTCGTTTTCCACGCGCACACTTTTCAAACTACTAAACGGTGTGTATTTTGCAAAAAGTTTCTATGCAAAAGTTGTTTAAAAAAATCAAATTAATCCATTTTTGAAAAAAAATTAGCAAAAACTTAATTAATCACGCGCTAATGGATCGCTTCGTTTTCCGCAAACACTGTGCGTGGCTAGGCTAGGAACCTGAGCTGCGAACGCAGCCTAAATGTTTAAGGGAGTAAAATTGACTGACTTCATCAATTCATTTAAAATCAAAAGTTTAAACATGATAAGATATATATTGAACTTCCTCTTTGAGCTCAAGAAATAATTAGCAACATAGTGATCAACGGAAAAGCAGAAAATAATAGCCAGGCATGTTGACAACATCTTTACTGCAGTAGCCTCAATTAGAATCATGCTGCATTTTAAAAATCATGGCAAACAGACGGTACCCAAATCATAGCGTTCCATGGAGACAATATCTTTACCATCTGTTGTGGGATACTTCATCTCGGAACAACTTCACAGTCATTCGCTCTGCCTCAAGAAGGAACATTTCTAAGATGTTTGCACAACGACAGCCACATAGATCTAGACTCTGAACAGCTGCAAGTTTGAACATCATCCTTCCACATTACGGAGGCAGACATGAAAAGAATGACGGTCTTGGGGTTGGTTTGTCCCAAAGCCTTACCTCAAACCTAGCTTGGGGTGATGCCCTTCCAAAGGCTCTTAGTACCCTGCGTGCTTTCAAATACGATTTGTTTGATTTACTATATAGAAAAGTAACAGCAAATGATTGAAGAGATTCTGTCTTGGAGAGTAAAAACTTCATAAAGCGCAGCTGATTTGACGAGTACGTGATACCACTCAGAGACACATGTTTGAGGCTAGAAAACGAGTTATCGTTTATCCCTGAACTTAGAAAGTCATCTTCAGCAATTTCATGAGGTTCATTTTCTGACGACAATGAAATATCTTCAGCCTACAAAAGGACCAAAAGTACCAGTGTCAATTGAATAACAGAATCCATCGAGAAATGTGTTGAAATTGTGACATATAAGTCCAAGGGGAGTATCCAATATTACCTCAATACTGAGGTCTTCAATGTATGGAGCACATCTCAGTAAGGAAAACAGTGACATAATGCTCGGTTCTTCACCAAAATTTGTGGTCACGTGTAACTCCCTCAGATTATCAAATTTCCACGAAATCCCCTCCAGTGGATATTCGTCAAACTGAAAATCAGTTGAACATAGTTAGACTGACATATGATCTGCAATGCAAATTTACATTGAGATGATAAACTAATGTAAACAATTATGCATTTATCTGGGTTTGTTAATCGAGAGTGGATTTTAAACTCTCGAGGGGATGTCCCCTCGTTGCTTGCATGTCAATCAAATAGTTATAAAAAATTTAAAAAAAAATAAGAAAATGTATTAACATGTGATATATCACTCCACGAACATGCAAATTAAAATTCAACTTATACATGTCGCAATGAAAAAATAAATTTGACTGCGAATATACGTTAACTAGTTGTAGTTTAATTTGTTTTTTTCGTTGTGACATGTAGAAGTTGAATTTTAAGTTGTATGTTTGTGGAGTGATATATCACATATTAATACATCTCCTCAAATTTTCTCAATTTTTTTCATAACTATTTCGTGACATGCAAACAACGAGGGGACATCCCCTCGAGAGTTTAGAATAGTTTCCTTTGTTAATCCTGTAAGTAAAAAGGTTCTTGATGGTGCCTCTTGAAAACCTAAAAGTGATTTTGTTATTCTGCATTTGCATCTGAATGCATGATTTTTGGTAGAGAGCACAGGCAATCCCTACTATGACTGACTGTTACCAAATGTTCCTAATACTTTTCCAGAACACAAGGCAAAGCCCCAGGGCCCCAGTCCAAATCCATCAAAGAAACCGAATCGTTTGGTTCAATTAATTTAAGCATCAAGGTCACAAGTATTTTGGTGAGCAAAGGGCAGTCTCATCGTACTAAAACTAGAGTACATGTAACAGTTTAATCCAGTTAAACAGTTGAGCTCTTTCCTACAATCTCAAATCACTGCCCAATTCTCCAGCCAACGATGCAATGCTAAACATAACATGATAGTTCAAGTATGGATCCATCTCGAATCTTGCAAGACAAAATAGATAGTGCAGCATGGACTAAGCAAGTCAGCACCCCTTATCCATCGAAAAGCTAGAGCACAATGAGTCAGGTGCTTGTAAGGTGGAGTCAGAATCTTATCTCTTGTGTTACATACTTCCATTTCAGTTCTAAGAGGCTCACCAGATTTATATAGGCCAGAAGCCACCCAAGGAAGTCAAGAGTCAAAGCCTCTCTCATTCGGAACGCAAGTTAGATACAGGAAGAAAAACGCCAATGGCTCTTCTAATTAAGGCGAGATTGCCTGCTGACAACAATGATGTCACAACGCTAATATTAAGAAGAGGAATGGGAGTTTGAAGGAGGGAGTTGATGGTGGGATTGGTCATGGGAGTTACATTTTTAGTCCCCATCTCTTGTTTGGTTTTCGCGTTGAATTCCCTACCAGTCTCACGAATTAACAGGTCTCCCCCAGGTATGAGATTGGTGGGAGTTGGACCCTTTAATTCCCCATCCCAAACCCTCTTGAACTCCCAAGTCTTTCAACCAAACTACAAACTTAAACTCCCAGGTATCCTAAACTCCCATTCCTTTTCACCAACTCCCTCCAACCAAACAGGCTGTAAGTGGTTAGAGAACCTGACTAAGGAGAACTAGAGAAGGCACCTAATGGATGTATTTGTCAACCATTTCTGCAGAATACTGTATATTGAGAGCATTATTGTGGCTGACCTTATGGAGGTGACTGACAATCACTTTGAAGCAAATGAAACATAACTTGAGGTGCTTAAAAAGTTAAAAGCTTAGAATACCCAACTATGAGAGGGCATGATCACGAGTTTACTTGCCGATGACTATGGTTTGGAAGGATTCTCCCTAAGATACAATGATTGGCCCTTTTTGCCGGCTATAAATTGGAGGCGCCAGCGGCATCAACAGGTGGTAATAAAGCAGATGCATTGCTATGATGCTGATTAGTGATTAGCATCAGGTGAAAACCATACAACATAATAACAGTTCACAGCAAGCACTAAAAATCAATCAGGTTAAGGGCAAAAGCAGATGATTACATATGGAGGAAAGAGACTGATTCATATAATCCTGATCAAGCCTACTTGTTAAACTCTGCACACGTTTACTGCAAATTATTCGCATATATTAAGTAAGTAATTACAGTTCAATAATGTAACTTAAAATGCAGGCGTTGTAACTGTAACAAGAACTCAGTACCAATCGTTGCAAGAAAATATTATGTGCTGCAATATTAAGTATATTACCTCGTGAATGTTGAACCAAAGCTTCTTGACAGTAATAATCTGTCGGAAAATATCGAGGAAACTCATGAAGCCGTTGCCAATGTCGATGTACGCCTCCTCCAGCAGTGGGGGCACCTCCGGGATCCGGCAGCCAATGTCCAAGCGCGTAACCATCTTTAGGATCCGGAGGTGAGGCGCCCGAACGGCCCACATGTACAACGGAGGCGTGGGGTACAATTCCTCCACCTCCACATCGTCCAACCTGAGCTCGGCGAGGAGCGGCGCCGCGGCGACCAGGTGCTCGACCTGCGCGCCGCCGCCCTCGGCGGGGAGGGTGACGCAGCGGAGGGTGAGCGAGACGAGGCTGGGGAATCCCCGGAACCCCGGCGGCGCGAGAGGCATGTCGCAGTCCTGGAGGTGGAGGACGGCGAGCGCGGCGCAGGAGAAGAGGCCCGGGTCGATGTCCCAGTACGGCGGGTCGTGGGGGTTGCTGCTGCGCCGCACGACGTCGCACTCGATGGCGAGCTCCCGGACGCCCTTGCTCGCCAGGACGCGGAACCAGGTGGGCAGGTGGTGGAAGTGGTGGGAGCGGACGCAGGCGCGGAAGCCGACGACGGGCGCCGCGCACCGCCGCAGGTCGTGGGCGGATGGCGCGCCGCGGGAGCTCCAGTCGAGGCGGATGTCGAGGTAGCGCACGGACTCCCACCGGCGCCGCCACGCGCGGGAGAGGCAGCACGTGCGGACCAGCTGGTCGAAGGGGATCCGCGCGAGGATCATGTCGAGGGTATCCCAAGGGAGCGACATCAGCTCGTCCTCCCTCGCCGCCGCCGGCGGCAGCCGCGGCGGCTCCGCCATATTCCGGCGCTTCGGATTCGGGGAGGAGGAGCGCGACGCGCTCGCCGTTTCTCCGCTCGCGTGGAGGTGGTCAGGTGGAGGAGGGCGGTGGCTTCCTGACGACGCTACGCGACGGTGGGCTAACCTTCTGGAAGCTTTGCGCCCCGGGATAAATGGGCTGAACTTTGCTATATGGGCCGCCACGTCACCGGCGGATTCACCGTCTGGCCCATTCCGTTTCTGTATTGCCAATGGGGATGAGAGAATTCCATAGCACACTGTATTCCGTTTCTGTATTGATTCAAAAGAAGAAGACAACGTTGTATTCTCAATCACAAGCTCTGGATGTGATGAGTGCTGACCATTTGTCTTAGAAGGATTTTCCCAGGAGGACTAACACTGTGTTTTTTGGATTGCAGGTAATATCGATGTTTAATTCAAACATTGCCCATGTGGTAACAGACTGACAGAGCAGATGCAATTCTACGATACGGATCAGTCACATGATCAGGCAAAACAAATAGATAATGACTTACATAAAGCTCTGAAAAACAATTAGTTCAGGGACATAGCTGATGAGTTACTACAGCGGTTGCAGTGTTAGTGATTGAAGCTTATTGGAAAAGCAGACGATACTACTCAAGAAGATATGATAGAGAAAGGGTATGTAACCTAGTGGTTGCAGTGACCTGAGTAGCATCCAAGGTCCTGAGTTCAAATCTCCATAGGAACGAATTTCAGATTGGGTCGTTTGAGGGCTAAGTTCCCTGTTTGAAAAAGCTGCATATATCCAACCCGGTTGGATACAGAGGTCAGGTAAAAATTAACCTTGTCTGAAAAAAAAAAGAAGATATGATAGAATCAATAGTACACCACAATCAAATCTGCACAATTCTTTGTGTATGAAGTAAATAAAATTCATAAAGGTAGATCAACATATAAATGCTGGCAAGTAAATGGGCGTGTAACAGTTATTGGAATTTAACCCATTGCTCAAAGGATTTGACACCGCGCCTGATCTGATTCGGTGAACAGAGCTTATAAGGTAATTATAAATTTCAACAATGGTGGGCTAAAAAATGGAGCCAAAGATGGGCAGTCAAGTATAATTATGATAAGAATTCAGCCGAATTGTTGCAGAGAAATATAATGGGATCCAATGTAGGTGATATCTTGGTTGAATCGGTGATGAAGTTGTTGAATAGTATAGGAAGAAGATAAAGATATGCTACGAACATTAGACGCGTAGTATTAAATCTCAGGGGATCGATATATATAGGAGAATACATGAGTAGAGATAAGAAATGATTAGACATAAGGAAGATATCTATACAAATCCTAGTATGACTTTAACTACCATTTATTCAAACAGAAGGAATGTTTCTTGACGGCCACGCTGCCCAACCAGTCGAACTATCGAAGTGTATGCCCCGCACATGATTCAGCTTGAGCTCACCGAGCCGCGGCGCGCGCGCGGCGATGAGGCGCTCCAAGTGCGCCGCGCCGCCGCGGTTGTACAACGGGAGGATGACGTCGTCGAGGGGTGAGCGAGGCGAGGTTGGGGGAGGAAGCCCGAGAAGCCCCGCGGCGCGCGCGGCATGTCGCAGCGCCAGTGCACGAGGTGGAGGCGGACGAGCGCGCGTGGGGCCGAGGATGCCACGCGAGAGGGGAGACGCGCCTACCGAAATCGGGGACGTCGAACTCGAGGGTGAGCTCCTCGACGCCCTTGCGCACGCCAGGGCGCGCGCGGCGCGGTAGAAGTGGCGGATGTGGACGTTGGCGCGGAAGCCGCGGACGGGCGCCGCGCACAGCCAAAGGACGCGGGCGTTGGGCACCGCGGTGGAGGTAGAGCTCCGGGGCAACCGGATGTCGAGGTTGGCGACGTACTCCCACCGGCGCCGCCACGCGCGGGTCAGGCAGCAGGTGTGTCGAAACATGATTTCGGCAATATGAAAAGGGGGTAGCACACGAGACCTAAAAGTGGATGGATGCGGAGACAAGGATTTAGACAGGTTCAGGCCCTCTCAATGAGAGGTAATACCCTACTCCTGTTCGGGGATTGTATCCGCCGGGTGTTATATTGATCTGACGATCTAGTTGTGCTCATGCCCCCTAGAGGGCCTCCTACCCACCTTATATAGGATGGGGGGCAGTATTACAAGATAGAAACCTTAACCAATACGGTATCGGTTTCCTAATACTAATTTACAATATTACCAAACCAAGACTTTAGGTCGTTCCGTAATACATAAGGAAACGTAATACCCAAGTCATGATCCGTTACATATTATATAGATATAAGCTATCCCCTATAACTAGTCGGATAACCATGTCGAGTGGGTATGGGGTACCCATAATCTCCACAGTAGCCCCTGAGACCTTCACAGTTGAAAAGATAATCTTCCCTCGAACTAAATTACTCCAGAGCCGAGTGCTTCAATCATCTTCGCCATGATCTCCCGAATACTTTTACCGAATCAGAAGACTGTGGAGGGCTGAAAAATAATAAAATATAGACTTAGGTGCATCGACTAGATGCACCTGATAGGTGTAGCCCCCGACTATGTGGTTAGTTGAACAAACTAAGCATATAGTCAAGGAATAAATAGATTAACCAGCTGAATGGTTTTAAGCCACCTAAGCAGCATAACGATAGCACATACGGCATGAATCCCCGAGTAAATAAAACTCAAGTGATAAACCGACTGCTTTGTGAAAATATGATGCATGCAACCTAGGTTATCACATCTTTGAAAACTCACATAGCAAAAACAGCTATAAAAAAGCTTGTATGCCGTGAATAAAGAAATTTCCAA
The DNA here is from genome assembly GCA_000573905.2 of Oryza punctata. Lineage (NCBI taxonomy): Eukaryota > Viridiplantae > Streptophyta > Magnoliopsida > Poales > Poaceae > Oryza > Oryza punctata. The sequence goes on from CM002495.2 coordinate 9,053,949, forward strand.
AGCATTAAGTATACACCATGCTCACACTGTTTTAACAGATGTGCTTAAGTCCCTAAAAGATGCATAGCTTTACCATACTTGGAAACATAAGGCATATGTGGTATAAAATCCGAGTAAATAAAACTCATAAAGGATTTACCAACCGCCTGAAAAATGACCAAAATATATAATCAGCCTAAGCCATAATATTGGTCAATAAAAGTGCACACTTACGTGGCGAAAAGCAACGATATTATATCTAATCGATTGCTTTATAGATCAAACAGTGCCTTCACTTATATATATGAAAAAGTCAGCGGGGCAGCTATATAAAGCTTTACTGTTTGTCACCTTTTAAAGTGCATTATACCAACTCCTAAAAGTTGAGTAACAGCGATATAAAAGGATTTTAAGGTATTGGGCACTCGATCACGCGTACTTTTGCCTAAGCAAAAAATGCCTAAGTCCCTAAACGAACGTGACTGGCCACACCTGAAATATGGGCTGTAGACATATTAGGCCTAGACCAAAAAATATGCCTTCGATACCCTCAAAAGGATGACGCATATAACATGCCTCTTGACATGCTCCCGAGCAATAAATCTTTCGGGTAATGTAGACCAAGTGCATCTCATCCGAGTGGCTTCTGGTCCAAATAATTATCCCTCGTGGGGTATAATGAAGAAAAATGATAATTGAATCCCGACTGGCGCAAATACTCAGTCGATGACCCTCATGGGGAATAAAGATTGATCCAGACCTTGAGCATAGGGGATGAGCTTACGGCCATGAATATGTATCCGGAACAAAGCCAAATTAAAGGTATGATCCTTAAGCCTGAGCTGATGAAGCCCCTGAGCATATAGCTTGTTATTATGTTGTAATTGAAATCGTCAATTAGTAGTAGCTGATGTAGTCGGCATAGAGGCGAGATGACCAATGTGTAGAATGATATCGCCCATCAGAAGTGATGAAGATGTCAGTAGTAGAGACGAAGTTGCCCATTAGCAGCGATAATGAAATCCATCGATCATGAAGATGAAGAAATCGGTCGACGACAGCTGATATGACCAACGGTCATGACAACTGGTGATAGCAGCAATAGTCGAATGTGAAGACGAAGTAACCAGTCGGTAATGGCAAACATGATCAGTAGTGAAGATAAAATTGCTCATCCATGGCAATAGAGTAAACGCGACCGAAGAGGCGTAGCGTATTGTTGATGAAGATGGTGATGTCGGTGATCCAATCAATGGCGGTGTAGCAGCCGATGATAATGACGAAGTCACCCATCAGCGGCGCGTATTAGGCTAACCGTGAAGGCAAAATAACAAGTCGGTGATGACATAGGCAACCGAAGGCGAAAACATAGTCATCCATTAGCGACAGTAGTGATGTCAGGGCCGATGAAGTAGAGGTGATACCAAGGAGGCTCAGCAAGAAGTCGATGAAAAATGATCCAGTTGGATATTCAGTATTGATTGAGCTTGAACCCTCGAAGCAAACTCCTTGGTTGACGGTAATGGACCGGAGATCACGATAATATCAATGGAGAAGTTGCTGGTGACGATTATAGTAACAATAGTCCATCAAATTGTTGAGAATATATCGAAGTTCGAGTAGTTTCCTTGATGCTGACGCTTGCATGATAAAGATTGATACAATGCCCGTTGATTTATGATGATGGCAGTAGAACTTGGTCTTGTAGCTGTTGCAAATGCTTTGCGTAGAGGTAAGCAAATCGTGTTGTCGAACTCGTCGAATCTGAGCTGATTGGTTGATAACTCCAAACTCCTGGGCATGGAGGTTAAAAGTTGAACTTGATACTTCAGAAATTTGGAGTAAATTGTGGCAGCATCCAGAAACCAAAATTGCCGATAAAAAATTGATGTTGCTGAAGTAGAATGCCTGCTCTGAGTTGAAGACGAAGATAATGACTTCCGGAGTTGACTCATTGGCTGGTTAATTGATTGCTTCATCTTGACATAGTATTTATCCAATTTTGAGTCTTGTATTTGTGTAGCCCCCGACTCTATGCTTAGTTGAGAAGCAACTGATCATAGAGTCAAGAACTGTAGCTTGTCGTCGAGTAATCACCACTTGAGTGAAAAACACATTGAGGTGTCCGAGTAGAAATCTTGAAGATTGGAACGCCACTTGTTGTAGTAGATTAGCTCGGCATCATATGCAAAGATGTCGAGGCTCTTGGAGACGTCGTGGTTGATGATGCGAAGCTTCCGAAGTAGTGGCAGTAGAGTTTGCCGGTGCCGAAAATAATGAAGATGAAGCCGTCCAACAATGGTGATAGAGTTGCACTGCCGTGATGATGTAGACACGAGTCGGCAGCAACAAAAGCAAACCAGTGGCAAAGACGCGTAGTCGTGAAGATAAAAACACCAGTCAGCGGCGATGACGATGGTCGGCGGTGAAGACGTAGACGCCCAGCAACGGTGGTGTGACCAACCAACAGTGTAGGCGAAGGAACCAGTTGGCGATGATGATGAAGGCGGACTGGTGGCGAAATCGTAGGCGCCCAGGAACGGTGGTGTGACCAACCAACCGTGTAGGCGGAGACACCAGTCGGCGACGACGAAGGCGGACCGGTGGTGAAGTCGTAGACTCCCAACAACGGTGGTGTGACCAACCAACTGTGTAGGCGGAGACACCAGTCGGCGACGACGAAGGCAGACCGGTGGTGAAGAGGTAGACGTCCAGCAACGGTGGTGTGACCAACCAACCGTGTAGGTGGAGGAACCAGTCGGCGATGATGACGATGGCCGGCGGTGAAGACGTAGACGCCCAGCAACGGTGGTGTGACCAACCAACCGTGCAGGCGGAGGAACCAGTCGGCGACGATGACGATGGCCGGCGGTGAAGACGGAGACGCCCAGCAACGGTGGTGTGACCAACCAACCGTGTAGGCGGAGGAACCAGTCAGCGGTGATGACGATGGCCGGCGGTGAAGACGTAGACGCCCAGCAACGGTGGTTTGACCAACCAACCGTGTAGGCGGAGACACCAGTCAGCGATGATGAAGGCGGACCGGTGAAGTCGTAGACACCCAACAACGGTGGTGTGACCAACCAACCGTGTAGGCGGAGACACCAGTCAGCGACGACGAAGGCGGACTGGTGGTGAAGTCGTAGACTCCCAACAACGGTGGTGTGACCAACCAACCATGTAGGCGGAGACACCAGTCGGCGACGATGTCGATGGCAGGCGGTGAAGACGTAGACGCCCAGCAACGGTGGTGTGACCAACCAACCGTGTAGGCGGAGGAACCAGTCGGCGACGATAACGATGGTCGGCGGTGAAGATGGAGACGCCCAGCAACGGTGGTGTGACCAACCAACCGTGTAGGCGGAGGAACCAGTCGGCGGCGATGACGATGGCCGGCGATGAAGACGTAGACGCCTAGCAACGGTGGTGTGACCAACCAATCGTATAGGCGAGGACACCAGTCGGCGACGATGACGATGGCCGGTGGTGAAGACGCTGACGCCCAACTACGGTGGTGTGACCAACCAACCGTATAGGCGAGGACACCAGTCGGCGACGGTGACGATGGCCGGCGGTGATGTTCTGACTGATCCATTCCCGAAGAGTTAGAGATAAGCTTAAAGCCATGAATCCCCATTATGCATATCTGGATTTGGATCCTTTGTTGTAATCCCCACGGTGACAATAGGGTTGTCCATCAATGACGACGAAAACACCAGTCGGCGATGGCGGAAGGCGAGCCGGCGGTGAAAACGATATCGCCATTAGTAACGGCTGCGGCGAAGGCAACCGGTCGGCGGCGATGACGGCGGCCGGTGGTGAAGATGATGTCGCCATGAGTAACAGCGGCGGAGCACACCAACCGTGAAGGCGAAGACACTAGTCGGCGGCGATGACGATGGCCGATGGTGAAGACGCTGACGCCCAGCAACGGTGCGTGAAGGCGAAGACACCAGTCGGCGGCAATGACGGCGGCCGGTGGTGAAGACGATGTCGCCATGAGTTACGGCGGCGGAGCACACCAACCATGAAGGCGAAGACACCAGTCGGCGGCGGTGACGATGGCCGGCGGTGAAGACACTGACGCCCAGCAACGGTGGTGCGACCAACTAACCGTGTAGGCGGAGGGCACCAGTCGGCGGCAGTGAAGGCGAGCCGGTGGTGAAGATGATGTCGCCATGAGTAACAGCGGTGGAGCACACCAACCGTGGAGGCGAAGAGACCAGTCGGCAACAGTAGTGCCGCGGCATCACATGTGAAAAAAAGAAAATACCAAGAGATTAATCTGATATTTAGAGATCATTTTAATAAACAGCAATAATTCGGAAGGGAAAAACCCGGCGATTTCAGAGAGTAAATCATTGAAGTCGCGAAGATTGATCCTCCCGGCTGGAATATATATCTATGCATTTATGCAGCATGCATATATTATTTGATTGACCCATTGATCTGTTGTAGTATAAGCTCTAAACGCGTCCACACATGCATGCACGTCACTGGATCAATCCATGCTTTTGCCATGTATGTGTACAGATCAAATCCAAGTCAGATGCATCTGCTTTATTGCTTCATGGGTTGGTCGTGTGTCATTGAAGAAATTGGTGCGATTCAAGGTTTTTGCCGATCCAATCCCAGCCTTGCAGTCGAAGCCGTATAATCTTCCCAGCGACGACAATTAATTGCATGGTTGACACATAATTATGAAGCTGTCAACTTGTTCAACAGGCCCCTCGGCTCTCGGCTCAATCAACGGGAAAAAAAAAGGGCACAGAAGAGATCAATCTGTGATAGAAGAATTAAATAGAAAAAGTAATATGTAAATCGGAATAATAAAACCGGATTGGAGATTCGAGCCATCAAACTCGGTGAGATTTGATCTCAGCGTTTCTCTTGAAATTGATTCCATCACACTTCTTGATGGAGAACTCGGCGTACCCCTACCTGGCGCGCTAACTGTCGAAACATGATTTCGGCAATATGAAAAGGGGGTAGCGCACGAAACCTAAAAGTGGATGGATGCGGAGACAAGGATTTAGACAGGTTCAGGCCCTCTCAATGAGAGGTAATACCCTACTCCTATTTGGGGATTGTATCCGCCGGGTGTTATATTGATCTGACGATCTAGTTGTGCTCATGCCCCCTAGAGGACCTCCTACCCACCTTATATAGGATGGGGGGCAGGATTACAAGATAGAAACCTTAACCAATACGGTATCGGTTTCCTAATACTACTTTACAATATTATCAAACAAGACTTTAGGCCGTTCCGTAATACATAAGGAAACGTAATACCCAAGTCATGATCCGTTACATATTATATAGATATAAGCTATCCCCTATAACTAGTCGGATAACCATGTCGAGTGGGTATGGGGTACCCATAATCTCCACAAGGTGCGGACCAGCTTCTCAAAGGGGACGACCCGCGCGAGGATGCCGTCGAGGATCTCCGCCAGGAGCGACATCAGCATGTCCGTCCGCGCCACTGCCCCACTGCCGGCGCCTCCGCCACCCTACGGCGCTTCGAGGACGGGGAGGAGGATGCCGAGCTCGCTATTTTTGCGTCGCGGGCGCGGGCGCGGGCACGGTGGTTTCCTGACGACGCGCGCGATGCCGCAACACAGCGCAACGGCCTTCTGGAAGCCAACGGCATTCTCGATTCCATGTTTTCCTTGGTTATTGGGTTTAGGATGGTGGGAATGGGAAAGGAACAGCGTTTGGTTCGGTGAAATGGGAAAAGCAGCTGGATTAGGATTAGGATTGGGATTGGGAAGAAGGGAGACCTCATTTCCTAACGATGCAAACCCATTAGAGCATCTCCAAGAGACTAGTCATAATTCTAGCTAAATTTAAAGAACAAGAGGCTAGCTAAAAATAAAAAGCTTCCCAAAAGTAGGGGTAATCCAGCAGTCTCTTTAAAACTGACGAGTGTGGATGTAGAGCCCGTCTGGCTAGGCAAATATAGCTAGCGAAGGGGAGGACGTAGCTAGCGTAAAAAAATAGCTATCCAGTTAGCTTGTCTGTTGGATGCAATTTTTTCTCTTTTTTCTTTTTTTTAGCTAGCCAACGGGATATACAGGAGCTCTTGGAGCTGCTCTTAGGAGAAGTTAAAAGGGTGAGAGGACGACCGTTTTCTTTATTACAAATTGACCTTTTTAAAAACTTATTTTAAAAATAAATTATGAAAAAAAAACTTCAATAAAAAATGATTCCCAATCTTAACTCCAACCGCATCGTTACCAAGGGTGCATAGGTCAGTGTTCAATGATGGCAAGGTGTGGGATAAGCCATGCCGGCCTCGATAATGACAACAAATATTTGTCTACTCGCGTGTGCGGCGCTCGACCTATGTGAGCTGGTTCGTGTGGATCTAAAGAGCAGGGAGACATATGTTAGCAATATTATTTTCCCAATCCAAATCCGGCATCCAAACAAGCCAAACAAGGTAAAAGAGCAGTAGAAGATTCATATCTCTACCAACAAGTAAATTGATAACTTACAATTGATGATATGAAAATATGTTATATTAATTATTCAAAGTTGTTTAAGCTTTTAAAATATGCAAAACCACTACCCAAAACTGCCTTAGGGGGTAATATGGATGCTATTGTAAAGTTGAGGGGGTTAGATATCCAGTTTTAAAGTTCAGGGTGCTAAGTGAACTTCTATTCAAAGTTTAGGGGGGTATTTGGACTTTTCCCCCATATTATTTATTACATTGTGACACACATAATAATTCATAATTGCGTTGATGTCAATATTTATTCATCTCATGAGCGTCCTTTTTGTGTGTGGCGTGCGTGTGCATATATCCGCGTCATTATAATGCCTCGAAAGTATCTGGTATTTGGATTTTTATATTACAATTATTTTTCATTGGCATGAACAAAATATATTTTTCAAACAGGAAGATGCGGTGTGAATGAATATATAAAAGAAAGGCTATATGCAGAGCTCCGATGGACTTTTATGTGCATAACTCTAAATTATAATTCATGTCACACAGGGATTTTTTTTGGGCTTGTGATAAAATGTCACGCATATCTTATTTTAGGATAATGTCATGCATCTCTTTTATTGTTTTTCCACACGTTTGATAAATATTTTAGTTTAGGGTATTTTTTATTCATATTGAAGGCGCCCATTATAAAGCATTACAATGTGATTCATGTCACATGATCTTTTTTTTTTGCGTAGTGTGATAAAATAGTTTGTTTTGAGATCATGTAACACTTTTGTATGCGTGCGTTCAATAATTAGTCTATTTTAGGATTTTTTTTAATTCATATTTACAAGGGCAGTTCAATTTAATTTTGTTATATGTGTATAATGCATTTTGATGCATGTAGGTATATATTCTCGTGGCGGATACAGTGACATGTGCACGTTCGCTCCCAACATAAGGAGAAAATGGACATTTGGCCACGTTCAAAACACGCTTTCGCTAGAATGCCATCCTGAAAACACGATTCGATAAATACCAACGTGAAGCGTGCGTCTACAGTTACTTTGCCATTTTTACCATTTTATTCATTTCTGAAAAGATTTTTGCTCCTCCGCCAGGTGATAAGACGGAATTACCCCTTATCTCATGATTCGAGCTGACTTCGCTGGTGAGGCCATCTTCGTCGTCGCCGGCGGCGAGGTGAGAGGTGGTGGGGGTCAGAAGATGTCAAGGACATCGAGGATGGCGGCGTTGCAGAGCGGGCAGCGGCTGCGGCTGGTGAGGAGCTCGCAGGCGCAGGTTCGGCAGTAACCGGCGGCGGCGGAAGACGCGAGTTCCGGCTCCCGAAAGGTCGCGCCTTACCCGGCTCTCCACTGCCTCTCCGTCTGCTTGAGCAGCACCATCAGGGACCATCGGCAACATAGCCGGTAGCTGTAGAGGCGGCATATCCGGGGAAGGCGAGCGCGCTATGTGGGGGTCGAGGGCGAGCGTCGCGCGGTGGGGGACATCGATGAGGGAGACGACGAGGCGGTCGGCGGGGATGGCTTGGACGGAGCGGAGGAGGTGAAAGAGGAGGGGGTGGGAGATTGGGGTGGTGAGAGCGGAGGCGAGCGCACTGCGTGGGGGCCGAGGGTGAGCGCTGCACGATGGACGACGTCGATGAGGGAGACGGCGAGGCGGCCGGCGGGGACGGCTTGGACGGAGCGGAGGCGAAGGCGGAGGGGTGGGAGATTGGGGCGGTGATGACGGTGGGTGGCGGTGGGAGTAGAGGTGGAGGAGGAGGTGAGCGCCGCGTGGAGAAGAAGCTCCGAGCTGAACACCCTCGTCCTCCGTCGGTCGCCACTGCTACCGGCGGCTCTCGTCTCGTCGAACAAGAAGAGCCAAAGACATTCCGTCTGACCAGAGAGGCATTTTCATCCGATCACCACGTGAAAGAGCAAAAAACATTTTGGAAATCACTGAAAAAGAAAAAAAATGGCAATGTGGCCACTAGCGCGGGTTTGAGATTGGCATTTTATCGAATCACGTTTTGAGGATGGCATAATAGCGAAACCTAGTTTTGAAGATGGTCAAATGTCCATTTTCTCCAACATAAGTCGTGCATGGTCGCGCAAGTAATCAAAAGTTTGAAAGTTCTAAAAATTGAATTGAAAATTTCAATGTGTTATGTACAATTTTGAAAACAGGATTATAGATTTTTTTTAACTTAAAACATGAGTAAAAAATGTCAAACTAATAGTTTCACAATGTATAACAATATAACAATTGTTGGTCATCTGTTAACATCTTCTTTCAAGATCTACATGGCACAACTACTAAAATTTACGGATGGCAAAATTACATTAAGAGAGATATGTGTTAACATATAGTCATGTGATCAGCCCGGTGCTAACTGACGCATGTAATATGAGATGGTATGTAGAAGATAATCACACGATATTCCACCGGTAGATGATAGCGTGTTGTACCAAACAAGAGGACGACAATTAGTAACTTTCAGATCAGCAATTTACTATCTTCTCGAATATGTTTTCGAATTAATTTTGATCATGCGAACCTACCTTTGCTCACCAGTCAAGAACGTCTTTATACACGATATTCCTAGTGCTTTTCCCTGTGGGGTCAACTTCTTTCTTTGGCTTGGCCAAAATCCTTGTTGTTTGCCGTGATACACTCCTTGACAATGCGACATATAACTAACCATGCGAAAATACGGGCTTTGGAAGATAGATCCCAACATTTTGGATGGTTTGTCCTTGTGATTTATTAATGGTCATTACGAAACTGAGACGTATTGGAATTGCTTCCTCTTGAACTTGAAAGGAAAAGATATATCATCGGAGGGAGACAAAGGGATCCGTGGGATGAACACCCTTTGCTGGCATGCTGTCCACCAACAATCTCAGCATCAATTGCATTATCTTGAAATGCCCTGATCATTAGTCTTGTTCCGTTGCATAGTCCATTGTTATGATCAAGTTTGCGGAAGAGAATAACAAGGCAGTTGACCTAAACTTTCAGTTCATGTGGAGGGAGGCCATTTGGAGTAATCGTGTTCAGAAAGTCCAAAGGGTAGCTATTTTGGGGATCATCATCAACGGAATCAAAGCTGTGCTAGATCTTTTCCTTGCCAGGAAACCTGTCAATCATCTTTGTGTTCAGCTTATCCATGAAATCATTTTTTGTTAAGAGGATGGCCCTTGTGTGCTCATATATTCCGCGGACGTCATATTTCTCTCGTCATCAAGATAAGGGAACACATATTCAATCAGTGTGTTCACTGAATCTTCATTGTCTGCATAACCAATGACAATTTCATCAGGCAGACGGACGTAATCATCTGCGATCGTGTTTTCCGTCCCGTTTCCAATCCTAAGTAGATAATCCAAAAACCACGGATCAGATTGAGCCCTCATGTTATGCGAAAGGCGTATCTTCCTTATATTCTTCCATAAATAAATAAGATCTCTACAAGGTAGCATAAGTTATCTGTGCCTTTGTCCCACGTGTCACCACGGGAAGAACTTGTCTGAAATCACCACTAAATACAATGACCTTTCCTCCAAATGGCAACAAACAATCCATAATATGTTGAAGGGATCTATGAAGGGTCTCAACTGCCTAACGCTTTGTCATTGCAGCTTCATCCCAAATAATCAAGGACGCCCTGCGAAGCAGATCTGCGGTGCCACTCTGCTTTGTGAAGTTACACATGGTATTATGAGCAAGCTTGGTCGGTGCGTCCTCCGGGCAATATCGACACTGTGATACCAGATATCACGGTTGCAATGACTATTAACCCATCAAATCGCACCCTAGCAAGAAGTGCCTTGTAAAGGAATGTTTTTCCAGTGCCACCAGGACCATCAACGAAAAAAACCAATGACATGTACAGCTAAATATGGTTAATATCAGTGCAAAGTGCATAATTAAGGGACAATCATCACCAATCGCTCAACAATGCACAGTTCAGCGAAATGAACAACCAATGACATGTACAGCTGAATGAACTATCTTCTATAGAACTCCGGTGTTGTCTGATATAGACCATTCCAGTTCACATTTTAGATATTCACACGTGATGACTATGTTATCCAGGGTTACATCTCAGTCGGTTCTCAAAGTTGAGAAGAACAAATAATGTCTGACCCATTTTCTCCATTATGCTTTCTGTCTACTTCAAAAAGCACTCCAATAGCTAATTACACTTGTTCTGCACATGTGGAAAACATTTAGCACTCCATCATATTCATAAACACAAGCATTATATACAGAAAAATAAAAGAGCATTAAAAAATTCCATCATATGAACTCATACATCCACTTATTTTCTACTGCTCTTTCCTATTTTGTTATTGACAGAGATGTTAACAAACATGAAAGATGGCACTCAAATATTAATTAAAATGTTGTTAGCTGAATCAAAGCAAGGGGAAAATCAGTTATTGACAGTGATTAATGTCATATCCAATGTCAGGCACCCCAACCTTGTAAAGCTCATTGGTTGCTGCGTTGAAGGGACTAACAAACTACTGTGTTCGTTCCTATGCACAAAAAGGTATGCACATGCACATGCGATTTCACTAACAGTTAATTTGGTGCTTTAACAAAAACTATTTTGTAAAGAGAAAGTCATCCCACATAGCCATATGTTTATATTCAAGCAAATATTCCCGTAATATACCCGTGCTAACGCTACGGCGATATTTTATAATGAGACAAATAATAATCAGTATTACAAAGCTAAATGAGCACTCTTGCATAATTTACAAAATTCATGTGCAGGGTATAATTTACAAAGTCTTCCTGGATGACCATCAAAATAAAAATACACTAAAATATAGCTCACATATTCAGCCAGCAATCATGCAACAACAAAAATCTTAAGACTCTTTAGAAGCTGCAAAATCATATAATCAGCCTCCAGATCCAATGAATATTTACAATAGATTCACAAATGTAAATGACCTCACCTGTAAACAAAATAAGTATATAGCGGTCGGCATAGTGTGAATGAAAATCATTGTAATTTACTCCATATGTTTATTCTGGAGCACATCATAATAATGAAGCAAATGATTTCATGAGGATGCTAATTAATTGGTCTGAGGACAATGTTTGTAGTTAAATCATCAAAGACAGGACGCAGAATTTCTCTTATACATTCAATCAAAACCACTCTTTAGTGGTTAAATCATCAAAGACAGGACACACATATATACGTAAAAGTTAGTACTTACAGCCTCAGCCCTCAGGGAATGACCCTATTAGAGTAACCGCAAACATTTAGAGTGACCAGTTCTTTGTCCTTAAAGTTCATTGCATTTAGAAAAAAAATAAAAGATGATAATATTGTTGAGTCCTTGGTTCTATGGTAGATGAGTCGTGAGGCAAATAACAAATACAAATAGACCATCTCTAATGATTTTTATAGTGATGTGCTGCTCTAATATAATATTTACTTCTTTTTTCAAATCTCATATTCAAACTCTTGATTGCATATCTCAGGTTTGTATCTCAGATTTTGGCTTTCAAGAAAGATTTCGTATGGCAATATCAAGGTAGCATATTGTATAAAGCTGTCAATGGCGTAGATTGAGATGTTCTGAAAATGCAAGAATATCGCCAAAAATAGAAGAATAGACGCAAATTATAATGCATTATTTTTTTCTAAACATGTAAATTATACCAGAACCACCAAAAATAGAAGAACAGAAAATAGAAGATGGTGACATATCAGGGATTGGGGAGGAGGGATCTGTACCTTTTAGTGGTGGAGGAGATCGTCGTGGGTGGTGACGCTGATCGGTTATTAGTAAAATGTGATGGCTGAATATAAAAGCAAGGGCATATAATTAATAAACTTAAGTATGCACTCCCCGGGCATATAAATAATAAACTTAAGTTGGCACTACATGCATATAAATGGCTTTCTATTGCTAAATTAGAACTACAAAATAATACCACTACAAGTGAGGCAGGATAAGTCATAAAAACAGTAGGAACATTTTTTTTGGTTATGGAAATATTATTTGTGGTCGTGGGAATAATATTTGTGGTCCCTCTGAACAATTAATTAATATACACATTGGGAGTAATCATCATCACCTAGATAGCTGCACCAAATTGTTTTAAACATATTTTTTGCCTTATGATGAAAGTCAGAACTATTGCATTGGCTCAGATCTGGGACGAATTTCAGATTTTATTTGTAAGGTGACAACCATTAACTCTATGATAGTCGTGAGTTCATATCCTTATTAGGAAGAGCAGAAAAATTGATCCTTCACGTCTGATAATTTATGATCTTCTTTGAGGAGTTGAGGTGACTGTCGAAATCATATCAAACATTGATCAAACCCCAGACTAATGTGTTTCATCCACTAAATTTTTGGCCAGAAAAAACAAACAAACGTCGCTTTATAGCTCTATCATAAACTCCATTATAAACAAATGGGGGAAATTTGGAAGAAATCATAACAGGAAGAAAATTTGACTCGGTTACTTACCACCGGCCGAGGAGGAGGTTGCGGGAGCAACTTCCGACGAAGTAGGAAAGGGCTCTGTTGTTGGTGGCCAGGGCTCGCCGCCGATCTGGATCTAGACACAAAAGGGGACGCAGAGGAGATCGACGCGGGATCGGTGGAGGCGCGGAGGAGATCGACGTGAGGCGACTCGTGGAGGCGGCGACGGAGGATAGGCAGGCGGCGTGGTCGTGGGCGACGGGGATCGTCTGGGCGGGCGACGATGGCGTGGAGGCGCCGCGGGCGACGGTTGACGGGGACTGCATGGCGACGGCGCGAGGGCGACCTGCAAGGCGAACGACGGTGACCTACGGGGCGGCGGAGGTTAGGGTTGGGAATCGCGAGGGAATGGAACAAATCGGCGCGCGCGTCGACCTGGTGTTGGAGTGGTGACCTGAAAGAGAGGGAGGGCGGAGGCGCAATGGCGGCGCGGTGGAGAGCGATGGGCGGCGATGGCGGCGCGACGTTGTTTTCTGCGAGAGAGGGATGGGAGCAGGGAGGGGATCGGTGTTGTTTTCAGCGAGAGAGGGATGGGGGCAGGAGTTACGGGCGGAAACGGTGCCGGGAGGTGGGAGGGAGGAAAACGTGGAAAGAGATGAGCCGTTGGATTTGATGATTTTCAATTGTTAGATGTGTCTTGTTGAACTATAGGTAGATAAGTATAATGCTAGTAAATATATAGTAAGGTACTAAAGTATACCCGTTACACAGGTTGACTGTGGTTTGTATTGTGGCGCACCAACACAACAATGCAAAAGTTGCATTCCACTTTCCTTCTATAGAAACATAGTAGAAAACATGTACACACTCACTCCTATTAAATAGTGGATATCCCGTGCGTTGCAATGAAAAATTTAAAAATACTTTGAAGAAAACTCGAAGAAAACAATTTGTAAATCATGTACACGTAATATCTAAATGGATAATATTTGTTCCGTAGTAGTTGATGAGAAATTGCAATTCTACATGATATTTGGATGGTTATATATCAAGATGTCGTGGTTCAATTCATATTAACCTTTATAGCAATAACTATATTTAGGCTGAGTTTTTTCCAAACTTTCCCAACTCACCTCCGTTTTCCACGCGCACGCTTTTCAAACTGCCAAATGTTGCGTTTTTTGCAAAAAAAATTCTAAACGAAAGTTGCTTTAAAAATTCATATTAATCCATTTTTCAAAAAATAGTAAATACTTAATTAATCATAAGAAAATATATCGCTCCGTTTTACGTGCACGTCACCTCCTGAACATAGCCTTAGTGGGTTGTAAATGCATATGGTAAATAGATTGATGTTGCCCAAGGATATTTGATTTACATAAATGAGACAAAAGTTTTATTTGTTTTTTATTTATAAAAAATCAGAAAATCTAATATTTTAAAATTCAATTCTAGTAACTCTTATTCTAGCACATAACTGAGTCCAGTAATGTTAGTCTCCAATCCAATGTCCAACAGTGCCGTCCCGGTTCAACCATGCATAAATCATCTCCAATCCAATGTCCAACAGTGCCGTCCCGGTTCAACCATGCATAAATCTTACTCTCTCCGGTTTGTAAATTTGATACATTGACCTTTTTATACCTTATTTAAAAAATTACATATTATATTATTTATTTTTATAGTGATTTGTTTAATCATTAAATATAAGTTAAGCATTACATATTTTTCTTATTAAATTTTAAATAAGACGAATAATCAAATACACGTTGCAAAATCGAAGGCGTCAAAGTTGGAAACAGGGGGGAACACATTTTATTAAGGCTTTTGATTTCTACATAGAAGTACGAACCTTGAGCACATATGAACCCATAGACGTCTCCTGTTGCCACACGATTTCAAAAAGCTCAACATATTTGTAAACTCCGGTTGGCGACAACATGAAAAAGTGCTCCTGTTATACTCTATGATACATTGACAACAGATATATCCATTGATAAGACTCTAAGAGCTGGGTTAACATGTGATAAAGTAAAAAGAGAAATTTCTAGCCTGCGTATCCACAGCTCCCTCGACCGAGTATCGTACTAAATCAGTCTGTCGTTCAAAAATACCACCACATGCTATATCAGTGTAAACATCTCGCGAAATCATAGTGTTCCACACACGTCTGATATTCCATCGACTAGCTTCATTATGTACAACACTCGGTCTTCTCGAGAAGGAAAACAAGCAGCTGGTTGAACAAGAACAGCCTCATCTAGAATCTGAACAGTAGCAAGTTCCGAAGTATTTCTCCCATAATACGAAGGCAGCATCAACAAGGACAGGATGTCTGTCTTACAAGCTGTCTGTCGTCAGTTTTGCTGTCAACACAAATTGGGATGAAGCCTTTTGGCACTCCATTAACTCTCTCCATGCATTTCCATACAATTCATTGCTTTCATCACCATAGAGGAAAGTGACATCAAATGTTTGAAGAGATCTCGCTTTGGACAGTAAAAGCTTCATAAAGCACATTTGATTTGAGTTGTACTTCATATTAGTCAGGGTCACATATTTGAGGCTTGCAAGCAAGTCGCTGCTTATCTCAGAATTCAGGGAATCTTCATCAATCTCATCTTCAGAATTCAGGGAGTCTTCATCAATCTCATCTTCAGAATTCAGGGAGTCCTCATCAATCTCATCTTCAGAATTCAGGGAGTCTTCATCAATCTCATCTTCAGAATTCAGGGGGTCTTCATCAATCTCATCTTCCTCCCATTTGGAATAAACAGTCTACAAAACAAGGCCGAAATTTCAATTAACACAATTGACCAAGAGATGTCTTTAAATTGTAACATATCAGTTGAAGGTGTGAATCTAATATTTACCCTAATGCAAAGGTGTTCAATGTGCAGAGCAAACTTCAGTAAAGAAACTATCGATAGAACACTTGAGTGCTGGCCAAAATCTATGGTCAGGCGGGCTTCCCTCAGATTCTCAAACTTGCATGTAATTCCTTCCAGCATATTAATGTTGAACTGAAAATCATAAGAACATAGTTAGACCTGACATATGTCCATGATGCAAGTTTACATCGACCTACTAACCTAAGCAAATATTCAAATGTTACAACACCATGATGTTGTAGTTAGAAAGGTTCTTGAAGCTTCCTTTTGAGAAAGATAAGAGCATATTGTTAGGAAAGTTGGCATTTTTATCAGAGTACATGTCTTTAAATCATTTGCCAAAGCATGACAGGTTCGCATCATCTGCCTTTGAGGCCTCAAAGGCGAGTTTACCGTTGCTTTCATCCACACCCTTCATCCTTCGATCAACCATTACATGGTTCAGGCCCCTTCCATGAGTAAACTACTAGTAGCTATTTAATTGACTAAACATGACATACCATCTCTACAAGCTCCTAGTTTCACATTGACCAATTCAGTCAAATTGTAATTAAGTTGCTCACAATGACCAATTCAGTCAAAAAAACTACTTTCAATAGAAACACATGTTCGATCATTTCAACAGCCTTAATCTGAGCAATCATGGGAAACTAGTAAAAGAATTGTCCTCCGACAACTATCACAACCAAAACTTAGGAGAGAGATCACTCCTTCTCAGAACATGATAATGAATATATTTTTTACAAGTTGTGAAAATAATCAGTTCAGGGAAATGACTCATGAGCTACTATAGCAGTTACAGTGTTAGTGAGTTAAGTGGAAATGCAGAAGATGCCACATATATATAAGACATAAATTGATCAGCAGTACCCCCAATCAAATCTGCAAATTATTTGTCCAAATGAGGTAACTAAAATTCATAAATGTGGATGAACTTGTTACATTGTAATTTACAAGCAGACAATGAGGCAAGCAAGATAGGCGTGTAAACGGTGATTGGAATTCAACGAGGTATTCAAATGATTCGACATAATACCTGATAATTGGTGAAACAGAGCTTATTGACAGTAGAAATATTCTGGAAAGCGTCGAGGAAGTCTCGGGTTCCGAGGAGGCGATCGAATGAGATGGTTGCCTCCTCCAGCATGGGGAGCGGCAATGGTATTCGGCAGCCGATGTCGACACCCATCGGCATGGTGACGACGAGTTCCCGGAGTTTGGGCGCTCTGATGGCCCACGTGTCCACGCCGGTGGTATACAGGAGTGACAACTTGAGCACGGCGAGGTTCTCTGCCGCGACGATCAGGTGTTCGAGCTGCGTTCCGGCACGGGTGAACGCGAGGGTGACGTACACGAGGTGGAGGCTCTCAAGGTTGGGGAAGCCCCGGAAGCCCCGCGGCGCCGCCGGCATGGTGCATTTCTCGAGGTCGAGGCGGACGAGTGCGGCGCAGGAGAAGAGGGCGGGGCCGGGAAGGCGGCGCAGCTCACCAAACGAGAACTCCAAGCTGAGATCCTGGACGCCCTTCCGCGCCAAGGCGCGGAGCCAGCGGGCGGCGCGGAGGACGTCGCGGCGGGCGACGCGGGCGCGGAAGCCGCGGACGGGCTTCGCGCACCGCCAGAGGGCTCGGCCGCCGCCGGAGGAGGCAGGGGTCAGCTCGATGTCGAGGTTTTTGATCGACTCCCACCGGCAGCGCCACGCGCGGGAGAGGCAGGAGGTGCGGACCAGCTTGTCGAAGGGGAGCAGCGCGAGGATGCAGCCGTCGAGGATGTCCGACGGGAGCGCCATCAGCATGTCCTTCCCCCGTGGCGGCGGCGGCGGAGCCTGGGCCGGCAGTCGCTGGCGCTTGGGGGAGGACGGGGAGGAGGAGGAGCCCGAGGTCGCCATTGTTTTGGGGAAGTGGAGGTGGAGGTGCGGGCCGTGGCTTCCTAACGACGGTATCATCCAACGGCATTCTTCTAGAACCTTCTCCAAGATATTTATAGGGTAGAGGAGCCATACCACGCCGCCTCGACCGTCACCGTCAGTATTTCTCCGCCGCGACCGTCGGGCGTCAGCCAACGAGGTGGGGGATGAAGGCGAGTTGCGCTGTATTTTATTCTTGGTTCCTAATTTCTGAGGATGGATAGACGAAGGCACATAGCGACTTTGGAAGGGAAAGGCACTTTTATTTCGGATTTCAGCTGTTTTTCAACACCCAAAATTTGTATGTTTTTTTAATCGGAACTGCTACATGACATTCCACAGAAATTTGGGGATGAAATCTTAGAAATTTTAGACTATTGGATCCACGCCAAGATTCGTGCATGGGCTTCTTCTCCTCCAACTCTAGCGAGCTCTCCATCTTCTCTAGCGTCAGTGACACCCTCAACTCCGGTAGGGGCATATGAATTAGGGTTTGGGGTAGGGGAAGGTTTCCCTGTGGACGGTGGACACAGATGAGCGCCAAGGTGCCGACGGCGCCGCCAGAGACGCCGTGCTGGCTATGGGGAAGGTCGGTGTTGACAACGGGGGAAAACGGCGAGACTGGTTAAGATGCAACGACCGGTGGTGGTGGATCCAGCGGTGGGAGTCGGTAGAGACGGGATGGCAGCTGGACGGGGGCACTTGGCGCCATCACCTTAGGGAGAGGGGGAAGGGGGCTCACCGGTGCCGTTGACCACTTCCGGCCAACCGGTGAGGCTGGGTGATGGTTGTGCAGGACGTGGAGGAGTGTGAATCGCGTGCGCCAGTACGTGAAAGCGGCAGCTGCAGGCGAACTAAGGAGAGGAGGAAAAGTAGGGTCTAGGTATATTGCACGAATCTTAAAGTAATACAACGGTTCAGAATTCGAATATTTTGGGATTTTTTTTCAATCAAAAGTCACTTCTACAGGGTCTCCGTGTAGCACCTATAGGTACCAAAATTTTATAAACTAAAAAATATTGGTACCTCAAGGTCCAAACTACCAATTATCTAGATGCACTAAATTTTACATGCACTACATTTTACAGTTAAAATGTAATATCTCCAAGTATCTTCTTAAGAATAGTATCATATTTGTAAACTTCAGTTGTCGACAACATGAAAACTGCTCATGCTTGTACTAGTATCGCAACATCCTTTCTAAACTATTTCTAGCCAGTTATATTCACAACTCCCATTGATGATACTCCATCGACAAACCCATTATGTACAACACTCTGCCTCGAGAAGGAAAACAAACAGCTGTTAATTTGCACGAGAACAGCAGCCACATCTAAAATCTAAACAGTAGCAAGTTCCAAAGTAATTCTTGCACAACAAGAACAAAGGCAGCATCAAAAGGACATGATGTCTGAAACTAACAAAGCTGTCTGTTGTCAGGACTAAACTTTGGTCCGAACACAACTTGGGATGAAGCCTTTTGGC
Organism: Oryza punctata; assembly: GCA_000573905.2. Lineage (NCBI taxonomy): Eukaryota > Viridiplantae > Streptophyta > Magnoliopsida > Poales > Poaceae > Oryza > Oryza punctata. The sequence goes on from CM002495.2 coordinate 9,073,116, forward strand.
ATTCCCTTAATTTCCTGCATGCATTTACATACGATCCTTTCCTCTTCTCATCATAGACAAAAGTGACATCAAATCTTTGAAGAGATCTCGCTTTGGACAGTAAAAACTTCATGAAGCACTTCTGATTTGAGGAGTACTTGACATCAGTCAGGACCACAGATTTGAGGCTTGCAAACAAGTCGCCCCTTATCTCAGTATTTAGGGAGTCTTCATCAATCTCATCTTCCTCCGGCCATTCAGTATCATGATACTGCAAAATAAAGCCAAAATTTCCAGTGCCAATTAATTAACTCAATTGACTGAGAAATGTCTTTATATGTAACATGTCAGTTTGAAGGTGTGAATCTACTATTACCATGATGTGAAGGCGTTCAATGTGCGTAGCAAAATTCAGTAAAGAAACTACAGATAGAACACTTGAGTGTCTGCCAAAATGTGTATACAGTTGGGCTTCCATAAGATTCTCAAACTTCCATGTAATTCCCTCCAGCAGATTTGACTGAAAATCATAAGAACATAATAGTTAGCCTTGCATTGTTCGTATATGTATCAGAATGCTTGTCTTTAAATCACATCACAGAAAACAAAAACGCCATATCATCTCTACAAAGTCCTGCCATTCTTTCAGAACAAAGAGGCAAAGCCACATGCCGCGGGCTCCAGACCAATTCCATAAAGCAAAATATAAGTGTTTGGTGCAAAACTAATACAAGTAGAAAAAGCCGGTAAGCAGCATGGTGTAAAAACATAGCAGACCCATTCAAGGGTCTGAGATCAATCTGTTAGGTTGCTAATGAAGTGGACTCAAATCCTTATGTCCATTACTTTCAGTTATAAGTTGATCACAATGACCAATTCAGTTATATAATCCGAAGCTGCAGATGTCAGTAAAAACCACTTTCAATCAAAACGAAAGTTAGATCATTCCAATATCCTTAATCTGAGCATAGAAACACCAGTTTTTCTTCCAATTAAGGTAAACTAGAAGCAGTAAAAGAATTGTCCTCTGACAACTACCCTAAAACCAAATTTTAGGAGAGACCACTCCTTCTCAGAACATACTGAAACTGAAAGAGAATGATCCTTCCAATGTGGATCTCTTGTACAGAATATATTGGGAGATACAGATAATCAAGGATGACCTTATGCAGCTCATTCACAAACACTTGGAAGCAAATCTCTATTTCTCTGTATGCAATATTGTTGACTGCAAACCTGGCTCTATTGTTAGGAGACATGAACAGGAAAATGAGCCATTGGATCAAAACTCTAAAGAACTACTAGAAGCATACATTCATGGCAGGTGTTTTTGCATATCTTAACTGCAGTAATATCAATGTTTAATGCTAACATAGCCCAAGTGGTAATAGAAGCAGATGCACGTCTATGATACGTATCAGAGACATCATGATCGGGCAAAACAAACAGGTTACGGTTTAGACAAGTTCAGTTGAGCGATATGACTCATGAGTAGCTGCAGTGTTAGCGATTGAAACTAAGTTGAAACGCAGAGGATATGCTACATTTAAGACAAATAAATGAATCAACAGTATCCCAAATCCCCAATCAAGCCTGTACCCTGCAATGCAATGTGTAAATGAGTTAACTAAAATTCATAAATGTGGATGAACATTCAAATCTGATTAAAAACAATTCAGGCAAGCAAGATAGGCGTGAAACGGTGATTGCAATTTAGCAAACAGTTGAAGTGATTTTTACTCCGTACCTGATTGAGACTGACGAACCAAAGCTTATTGACCTTATCAATCCGTCGCAAACCATCGAGCAAGTGTTGGGTCCCGAACAGGATATCGATTGCGATGTACGCCCCCCTCCAGCAGCGGAAGCGCATGAGCAAATCGGCAGCCGTTGTCTTCATTGTTCGGCATGATGACGAAGAGTTCCGCAGGTTTGGGCGCCCGGATGGCCCACGCGCCCACCTCGCCGCGGCGGGTCGTCGTCGGCGCGCGCCGTGGTAAACACGAATGACAAGTTGAGCACAGCGAGGCCCGTCGCCGATCAGGTGCTCAAGCTGCGCCGCCGCCGCCCGTGGACGGGAGAACGACGTGGTCGAGGGCGAGCGAGACGAAGTCGGGGAAGCCCGAGAACCCCCTCCCCCGCGGCGCGCGCGGCATGGAGCAGCGCCCGAGGTCGAGGCGGACGAGAGCGGCGCAGGAGAAGAGAGCCGGGCCGAGGAGGCGGCGCGGTGTACTGAACCAGAAGGAGGGGCGGTCGTCGAAGAAGCGCAGGGTGAGCTCCCCGAACGCGCTTCCGCGCCAAGGCGCGGAGCCAGCGGGCGGCGCGGTAGATGTCGCGGCAGTCGGCGGCGAACGGCACGGAAGCCGTTGATGGGCGCCGCGCACCGCCAGAGCGCGCGGGAGGAGGAGCACGCGGGCAGCCCGATGTCGAGGAAGGGGATGGACTCCCACCGGCGCGCCACGTGCGGGAGAGGCAGCAGGTGGTGCGGACCAGATGCTTGAAGGGGACCCGCGCGAGGATGAAGTCGAGGATCTCCGTCGGCAGAAACATCAGCATGTCCATCTCCGGCGGCGGCGGCGCCTCCGCCACCCGCCGGCGCCTCGGCGAGCAGACCCAGGTCGCCATTTCTTTCGTGTTTAGGGAGGTGACAGTGAGGGTGACGGGGGCGTGGCGGTGCGGGTTGTGTCATTCTTCCTCGAGACTTCTAGAAAGATTTCCAAATATTTTTAGGCTTACAGTGTGGAGTATACTTAAAACAATAGCAGCGCCTATATGAGATTTGCTGAACCTCACATGCCACCTAGATTAAGAAAGTGCAAGTTACTTGTAGGATCTGGATCCTACTAGTACCATATTTTTCACTTTTCATCTCCTCTCTCTCTCCTCTTTTCCTTTACCACAGCGGAAGAGGAAACTGAGGTTGGATAGAGCGACGTGTTGGGCGGAGTGGCCCAAGTGGCAGCGGGGCGGACATCCTCCTCGAACGGTAGTGGCACAGTCGATGACAGCTGGACACGGAACGGTGACGGTGTATCATTCTCCACTCCCCAACCTCTCCCCGTCAGCCATCACTCCCTCTCCCCGACGTATCTCCTCGGAAGTACCGATAACGCCTCTCCCTTGTCCATCTCTGCTGGCACCGCCCCACTCCTCGTCTCCTCCTCACCTCGACAGATCGAGGTCGGCAGCTGCCTACCGGATCAAGCTCACTCAGCGCGAACAAAGCTAGGGGCGGCAGAGGTGGGGATGGGGATCAAGCTCGGAGGTGGGGTAGCCTTTCCGCCATGGGCACATGCTTAGCACAAGCGTCGGCACAGATGATTGATTTCAAATCAGGATTTACAACACCATTTTTGGAGGGGTTACTGCCCACCACGGTAAGATGGTAGTAACCACACAAAAATTTGTATTAAAAATTCGACGGTTTTGCAGTTATCATGGTTTGGAGACCATAATCACCGACTGTGCATTATTAAGAATAGAGAATTTTTAGACTGTTTGATTAATTCTTTGTTCAATTTTCAAAACATATTTACATAGGGCCATCAAATGTGATGTTAACTTCCTCTTTTTCAATAAATGTCTTTACTAGCAGCTATTTTTGTTGAAAATTTTGTATTTGGATGAAATTCATCAGACCCTAACCATCGGTAACAAGTATTGTACTGCAGTGGTAAGCCCGGTTACCACGCACGGTTACCAGCAATTTGGTGAACCCTGTTTCAAATGGATATTTTAATTCTAAGCATTGGTCGTGTGCCTGTTAGTAGAAGCCACAAATATAAACCATTTCCATTATCTGAGGGAAAAAAAGCTCTACAGCTAATAGGCGGATCTAGGGTGATCCTGGGAAAAAAAAAAAACTAGCCCAATGCATATATATGTGTGTGAAATGATTTTTTTGGAAAAAGAAAAAAATAATTCCCTTATTAATAATATTATGATGCAATTTAATAAATTTACTTCTAACATATTTAAAAAAATGGATCACCATACCATAAATCCTAAATATGTCACTGCTGCAGCTTGCAGCTAGCTGTGCTTAACTGTTGGTTTCAGTATCAGTGTTTGGGTTGACTGCTATTGCAAATGTTTAACATGACTCCTGCTGCCAGTTTCTAGCTTATCTGGAAATTAAGAAATGGGATAGTATGTAGGAGTTTTGCCGTTTTGGAGGATACTGTTTCAGAATCAAGCCACATCGAGTATAAATTATTGAGTCTTCACTCTTGACTGCTGATGCAAATGATTTTACAGTGTTCGCGCAGAGGTTTGGGTTTCTCTGAAAACCGGAGAATGACAAATATGCAGGCGTTTTGGAGGTCAATGGTTCAGGATCAAGAATGAACAACATGGATGCTTATGTTGGTCTGCTGATGCAAAATATGAAGAATCTGCTTGGCACTGACAGACTGAAGATAGAACAAAGCTTCCACAGCCTTCCAGGAATCAAGGTTGTATCAACTAAACTAATGCAGAAAGGTTGTATTTACCTTCGAAAATCCTTATACTCGGGCGCCCGATGGGAACGAGAATATCGGGAGCCCGCATCCGCGCCCCGTGCCTCGCGCCCCACGCTGTCCATGCCCCCCACATTCCACCGCCCTTTTCTCTCCTTCTCTCTCGATCTTATCCATTTCCCCTTTTCTCTCTACACCGTTTCTCTCCACACGAGGTGTTTCTCCTCCCGCTCCTTCTCCCGGCGACGCTTCTCCTTTCGCTCCTCCTCCGCGACGACGACATTGCCGAACACCGCCACCTCATTCCCCACCTAGCCGGAGTCCGCCGGTGGTTGTGGCGACAGTGATAACAGCCAGATCCCTAGCCCCGACCCAGTAGCGGTCACAGCCACAGCCAACGCCCTCGCGACGCAGCTCCGGGCCCATGACAGACACGGTGTTGTCACTGACGATCTACCTAACAACCGGAGAGAAGGAAGAAGTGGATCTAGCTGGTATTTTTTGGGTGATTTTTTGATGATTCAGCCTATGTATATGGATGTTTCATTAGTTAAATCGAAGTGTTTCACTTGGGGTTTTATTGGTGTTTCATTTTTTGTCTTTGATTAATGAGCACATCAACACCATCGATACATCCACGTCCCCACAAGTACAACTTCATGATCCTATTACCCGCACTCGTGCACGTCAACTCAACTATCAGGTGAGTTCATGTTCCTCTTCTTTATACTCCAGAGACGCGTGCACTCTTGTTTTACTCAGGAACAATGGAGAGGATCCAAAGGGGAGAGGATTCACGCGGGATGGATTCAAACTGCAGGACAACACCAACTTCTGACGGCCGCCACGACTTCATGTGAACTCCGATTTGGGCGTGCAAGTACTTCATGGAAAGCTTATCAAGTCTACTTTCAAATGGATCAAGCCACATGTCCATATCTGATCTGGAGCGGCCGCAATTGTCATTTTACTATCAATTGTTTTCTATCCACGGTGCTACGTCACCTCTTTTGGGTCCAATGGGCTGTGTATCAAGTTGGGCCCAATAAGGGCGCGTCCTAGGGTTAGAGCACGATCCTATGGTCGTTCTCCCCTTCTTCTTATACCTTTAGCCGCCATCAAGAACACTTTAGGGTTTTGATGATTAGAGTTAGCTACTTGCTACCTGCTCGCAGCGCGCGTGTTAGCTAAACCGCCCGTCTGCCTGTAATCAGAACCCCGCTGTATTGTGTTTTTCATAGTGAAACTTTCATCTTCATCTAGCAATTCAGTGTTTGTTCTACTTGTTCTTGCTTGTTCTTCGATTGCTTGCAGGACGAGTGCCCTCGTGGCCGGGTGTCGCTCATCACATGTTCGCGACAACCATTGGAGACGGTGTATCGGTTGCTAAGGCGCAGTGTCCTTGGACAGCTGTAGTCAGGCTGTGAACATCATCTTCATCCAATCGAGTTATTCCCCAGCTCTCATCGAAAGATAGGGACACAAACCCTAGCGGGTTCACATCAGGTGGTATCAGAGCGTGGTTGATCAGTGAGAGATTTTTTACCCTTCGTTGTTTAATTTTTTTCCTATAGTCCAAAAAAAGCCAAAAAAGATAGTAGATTAGTCCTCCGTAATGCTGAAAACCCTTGAGCCTTTTTACTAGTACTGCTTAGTTAGGGCTTGTTGAGCTTTCGATTGCATCGGTTGTGTTAACTTGCTGGTCTTAGTGTTTAGTCGATTAGAGTTTCGAGTTCTTGCCACCACACATCACCATTTTCACCACCGCCGCCATCACCACTTTTGCTGTCATCACCACCATCGCAGCCATCCACCAAATCCCTTTCCTTTTGTGTTTGATCTGTTCCTTTTAGCGTTTTCGTTTGCCTTTGATCATGCCGCCACTGGAAAGGAAATAGAACCCTGATTCGAGTGATCTTCCTTAAAACAGCCATATCTTTTTCTTATGGACTCGAAATTAGGCATATAATATATCGACGGATATCTACAGAAAAAGTTACATCCGTTTCTCCCCACTTTAATGGGTTTGGCAAATTTAAAATCGCCAAATTCCACTTGCAAAGTTCTGTTTTCGTGGCGAGAAGCTTCAGGACCTATTCGGATAGAACCTTGAAAAATTTCTATATGCTTCATATTGTATCTGTTTGAACTGAGGATTTCTGTGGTTGATTATAGTGTGCTCCTGGTTGTGAAAAAATATCAAAAAAATAAAATAAAAATAAAAAAGTCGCATATCTCTCCTCAGCACTAGAGAAAGCAAAAAAAAAAGAGAAGAGGAGCTGTACCTGTGTGAGCACCCCCCACCAATCCCTGTTGTCACCCCCCACCTTCTTGTTATCGTTCATGTTTGGGTTTTTCTTGTGGCGTCCTTTGTGGTTAGGCTCGCATCTCTACTTCGGCTAGCCTAGGACCAGCACTATACTACCCTTGAGCGATTATTCAACTTGCTTTGGCTAACGTGGTTTCTAATTTTCTCTTGAGCATTACTTTCAGCCCACCGGTAGCTCCACTACAAACCCGACTACAGCTTGGCAGGTCTTGTTGCTACGGCACCGATACACCTCATTCCACGGTTGCAGACTTGTGGGTTGCCGTCCCCTCCTGTGGGCAAGGTAAGAATTGGTAAGAGCTTGTGAGGCAGGTTGTGAGTGAGCTGAGAGTGAGCACCTTGCAAAAGCTACATCCCAATAGTCGTAGGGCTTAAATTACCTCATCTATTGTTTTGCTGCCCTTGTTTTATTAACCATGGTAGGGCCAGAGGGTAAAGATGACGAGGTTGCGTCTCATTCCCCACGCACCACATGCATCATACAATATTTTACAAGGCAAGTAAAGCAGCACACAGAAGGACTTGATGAAGATTTGCAGGTGATAAATAAGAAGATTGGACAGTTGGAGTCCACGCAGATCGCCACCAACACCAAGCTTACAGGGTTGGAGACATCAGTCGCCCGCATTGACACTAGCCTTGCTGCTCTAGTGAGGCATTTTGATGCTCTCAATGCTAGAGGCAATGGTGGGGGTAACGAAGATGACATTGACGGTGAGTACGTCGAGGATAATTTGGAGGATGAATATACTGCTGACACTGAACAAGATGCTCGTGATCGTCGACGGCTGCGCAACAATCGTAGAGGTATGGGTGGTCACCGCCGACGCGAGGTACGCAACAATGATGATGCTTTTTCTAAAATTAAATTTAAGATACCTCCTTTTGATGGAAAATATGATCCTGATGTGTACCTTTGTTGGGAGATGTTGTTGACCAAAAATTTGCATGCCATGAATTTCCTGAGAACACTAGAGTTCGAGCTGCTACTAATGAGTTCACTAATTTTGCTTCGGTTTGGTGGATAGAACATGGCAAGAAAAATATTAATAACATGCCACAAACTTGGGATGCTTTGAAACGGGTCATGCGGGCAAGATTTGTTCCTTCTTACTATGCACGTGACTTGCTGAATAGGTTGCAACAATTGAGACAGGGTGCAAAAAGTGTAGAGGAGTATTATCAGGAGTTACAAATGGGCTTGCTTCGTTGTAATTTAGAGGAAACTGAGGACGCTGCTATGGCTAGATTTTTGGGTGGTTTAAACCGCGAGATCTATGATATCGTAGACTACAAAGATTACACTACTATGACCCGATTATTTCATCTTGCTTGTAAAGATGAAAGGGAAGTGCAGGGACGACGTGCTAGTACCAAGGCTAATTTTTCTGCAGGTAAAACTACATCATGGCAAACACGCACCACTCCTCCGGTCGGCCGTACTGCTTCCCCATCTTCCACACCCACACCTAGTCGAGCAGCACCTCCTCTATCCAGTGACAAGTCACGTGGCCCTCCTGTTAGCTCAGCGACAAATGCTGCTCAGCTAGCCACGAGTGCTTCAATGGCATCCACGGGCAGAACAAGAGATGTTCAATGCCACCGTTGCAAGGGCTTTGGGCATGTGCAGCGTGACTGCCCTAGCAAGCAAGTTTTGGTAGTCAAAAATGATGGTGATTACTCATCTGCTAGTAATTTCGATGAGGATACACTTGCTTTGCTTGTGGCTGACCATGTAGATAATGAGCCACCTGAAGAGCATATTGGGGCTGAAGATGTAGATCGCTATGAGAGCGTCATTGTGCAGCGTGTCCTCAGCACACAAATGGAGAAGGCGGAGCAAAATCAACGACACACGTTATTCCAAACAAAGTGTGTCATCAAAAAGCGTTATTGTTGCATGATCATTGATGGAGGTAGCTGCAACAACTTGGCTAGCAGAGAGATGGTGGAGAAGCTTGCACTCAGCACCAAACCGCACCCACATCCATACTACATCCAATGGCTGAACAACAGTGGTAAGGCAAAGGTAACAAAACTGGTGAACGTTAATTTTGCAATTGGAAATTACCATGATGTTGTTGAATGTGATGTTGTGCCAATGCAACATGCAATATTCTGCTAGGTAGACTTTGGCAATTTGATAGGGATTCTATGCATCATGGTAGGTCAAACCAGTATTCTTTTCTGTACCATGATAAGAAAATTGTGTTGCATCCCATGTCTCCTGAAGATATTTTGCATGATGATGTTGCTAAAGCTGCCAAATCCAAAGGTGAGAGTCATAAAAATGCCCAATCTGCTGGCAAGAAAATGGAGAAAAATGAGATCAATTTGAAAACAAAATGCTTACTTGCTACTAAATCTGATATTAATGAAGTGATTGCACCACCTTCCGGTGCCTCTGCTTTGGTATGCAAAGATGCTTTGATTTCACTTCACGATATGTAGCATTCTTTGCCCCCTGCTGTTTTTAACATTTTGCAGGAGTACTCTGATGTGTTTCCCAAGGAAGTACCACCGGGGCTGCCACCAGTGCGTGGAATTGAGCATCAAATCGACTTGATCCTAGGTGCTTCACTACCCAAACATACGCCATACCGAACCAACCCTGAGGAAACCAAGGAGATTCAGCGTCAAGTTCAGGAATTGCTTGATAAAGGGTACATACACGAGTCTCTTAGTCCATGTGCTGTTCCGGTGATTTTGGTACCAAAGATAGATGGATCATGGCGTATGTCTGTTGATTGTAGAACTATTAATAACATTATCATTAGATATCGTCATCCTATTCCTAGGTTAGATGATATGCTTGATGAATTGAGTGGCTCTACTATGTTCTCTAAAGTTGTTTTGCGTAGTGGTTACCACCAGATTCGTATGAAGTTAGGAGATAAATGGAAAACAACATTTAAAATGAAGTTTGGGTTATACATTTAAAACCAAGCACTTTCATGAGTTTGATGAATGAGGTTTTGCATCCTTTCATTGGAAAATTTGTGGTGGTCTACTTTGATGATATTCTGATTTATAGCAAATCTTTAGAGGACCATCTTGATCATTTACGTGTTGTTTTTAATACTTTGCATGATGCACGTTTGTTTGGTAACCTTGAGAAGTGTTGTTTTTGCACCGATCGAGTCTCATTTCTTGGCTATGTTGTTACTCCACAGGGTATTGAGGTTGATCAAGCGAAGGTTGAGGCAATTCAGAGTTGGCCGACTCCTAAAATGGTCTCATAGGTGCGGAGCTTTCTAGGACTTGCGGGGTTCTATTGCCGCTTTGTGCGGGATTTCAGCACCATTGCTGCACCACTGAATGAGCTTACAAAGAAGGAAGTGCCTTTCAATTGGGGCACATCACAAGAGAACACCTTCCACATGTTGAAAGATAAGTTGACCCATGCACCTCTCCTCCAACTTCCCGATTTTAATAAGACTTTTGAACTTGAATGTGATGCTAGTGGGATTGGATTGGATGGTGTTTTGCTACAAGAAGGAAAACCTATTGCATATTTTAGTGAAAAGTTGAGTGGGGTTGTTCTGAATTATTCTACTTATGATAAGGAATTGTATTCTCTTGTGTGAACTTTAGAAACATGGCAGCATTATATGTGGCCCAAGGAATTTGTCATACATTCTGATTATGAGTCTTTGAAGCATATTCGTAGTCAAGGGAAACTGAACCGTAGACATGCTAAGTGGGTTGACTTTATTGAATCTTTTCCTTATGTTATCAAACACAAGAAAGGGAAGAAAAATATCATTGCTGATGCATTGTCTAGGAGATATACTTTGTTGACACAACTTGACTACAAGATTTTTAGCCTCGAAACAATTAAAGACCAATATGCGCATGATGCTGATTTTAAAGATGTGTTGCTGCATTGTACGGATGGAAGAACATGGAACAAATTCGTCTTCAATGATGGGTTTGTTTTTAGAGCTAACAAGCTATGCATTCCAACTAGCTCCGTTCGCTTGTTGTTGCAGGAAGCGCATGGAGGTGGTTTGATGGGACATTTTGGTGCCAAGAAAACGGATGACATCCTTACTGGTCATTTATTTTGGCCAAAGATGAGAAGAGATGTGGAGAGATTCGTTGCTCGGTGCACTACATGTCAAAAGGCTAAGTCACGCTTAAAATCCACATGATTTGTATATGCCTCTCCCTATTCCTACTGTTACTTGGGAAGATATTTCAATGGATTTTGTGTTGGGATTTCCTAGGACCAAGAGGGGGCATGATAGTATTTTTATGGTTGTGGATAGATTTTCTAAAATGGCAGATTTCATACCATGTCATAAAACTAATGATGCTATTCATATCACTGATTTGTTCTTTTTCGAGAAATTGTTCGCTTGCATGGTGTGCCAAACTCAATTGTTTCTGACAGTAACACTAAATTTCTTAGCCATTTTTGGAGAACTTTTTGGGCTAAATTGGGGACTAAGCTTTTGTTTTCTACTACTTGTCATCCCCAAACTGATGGACAAACTGAAGTTGTGAATAGAACCTTGTCTACTATGCTCAGAGCTGTTTTGAAGAAAAATATTAAGATGTGGGAAGAATGCTTGCCTCATATTGAATTTGCTTATAATCGTTCCTTGCATTCTACTACAAAGATGTGCTCATTTCAGATTGTGTATGGTTTCTCGCCTCATGCTCCAATTGATTTGATGCCTTTGCCATCTTCTGGAAAACTGAATTTTGATGCTAAGAAACGTGCTAAGTTGATGTTAAAACTGTTTGAGACAACTAAAAAAACATAGAGCGCATGAATGCTAAGTATAAGTTTGCTAGTGAATTTTGAACCTGGAGAGTTGGTTTGGTTGCATTTGCAAAAAGAACGGTTTCTTGATTTGAGAAAATTTAAATTGATGCCTAGGCTGATGGACCATTTAAAGTGTTAGCAAAGATTAATGAGAATGCATATAAGCTTGATTTGCCTGCAGATTTTGGGGTTAGTCCCACATTTAACATTGCAGATTTGAAGCCGTATTTTGGAGAAGAAGTTGAGCTTGAGTCAAGGACGACTCAAATGCAAGAAAGGGAGGATGATGAGGACATCAACACCATCGATACATCCATATCCCCACAAGTACAACTTCATGATCCTATTACCGCGCTCGTGCACATTAACTCAACTATCAGGTGAGTTCATTCTTGACTTCATGTTCCTCTTCTTTATACCCCGGAGACGCGTGCACTCTTATTTGACTCAGGAACGATGGAGAGCATCCAAAGGGGAGAGGATTCGCACGGGATGGATTCGGACTACAGGACAACGCCAACTTCTGACGGCCGCCACGACTTCACGTGAACTCTGATTTGGGCGTGCAAGTACTCATGGAAAGCTTATCAATTCTACTTTGAAATGGATCCAGCCACATGTCTGTCACACCCTGGAGTTTCCCCTTCTAGCTCTAAATTCATAAATAAAGTTGCCTAAAAGAAATTGTTTATTCAACCAGGAGCAAACCCTAAATTAACAATGTGCGTAATAATCGGAATCGTCGGGGAGACGCTTCAAATCGTTAACAGGATTTTCAATGGAATATGCAAAGCAGACAGAGTAATAATATTAATTTAAACATGTTAGGATTTGAATTAATAATTCCTTCCTCCCCCCTTTGGTCGTGAAACGTTCCCGGTTCAGTCTCCCTGTTCGCGGTTCGTCGTATCCGCCGACCCCTTTTGTCGGCACGGTTTCGTTTTGTATGATGAGCCAAGCCCTACTCCTATTCCGATTTAGTTTCCTTTTCCTTTCCCGAAAAGACACCGCATTTGTTTCCCCCCACATTTCCCATTTGGGTTTTCCTTTTCTCTCGTACTTTTTCTTTCCTATCATCCCCTGCCGAGCGCCACTCCACCTTTCCTTTTTCCTGCCGTGCGCCCCCTTCCTTGGGCCGGCCCGACTAGACCCCCCTCCTCTACCTCTATAAAAGCTAATCCACCGTCCCCCCTGCGCCCCCCTAACCCTAGCCACCCCCTCCCCTGTGCCCCAACCCTAGCCGCCGCCTCCCTGCGCCGCCGCTAGCCACTGCCATGCCGCTGCCTCCCTGCCGCTGCTATCGCGTGCCGCTGCTGCTACTGCCCTCGCCGCTGCCGCGTGCCGCTGCCGCGCCGCTGCCCTAGCTGCAGTCATGCGCCGCCGCTACCGTGTTGTCATTGTTGTGCCATGTGCCACCACCGCTGCTTTGCCACGTCGCCGCCCTAACCCTAGCTGCGTTGCCGAGTCACCGTCCCTGTTGCAAGCGCTTGCTAGTCGTTTGTCGCATACGTTCGCACATAGTGTGGCATAGTGTCATATCGGTTTGGTTGTACCAAGTCGTTCTAAAACCCTAGAGCCATTCTGAGCCGCCGGTTTTGTTCGCCGGTTCGGTTGACCGCTTGCGTGGTCTCGTGCCACGGTAGGTTGACTCGTTGAGTCATTGACCCATTAGGCCTGCTAACCGTAGTTTGTTTTCCGTTAACCTTGTCCGTTCGCGGGCGTTAAAGCATAACAATTAATTGAGGTTTCGTCGGTCGATAGTTATTACATAGTTCATATTCTAAAATTCATATTTTAATCATCCGAGTTCCGTTTTAATCCATTCAAGTTTCGGTGGACTCATTAAAATGGCTAGAATTCATTAAAATTGGTTTCTTTTGCTGTTTTAGTAGACTTACTGCTTGTATTGCTTGTGTGCTTTGTTTGTCGTATAGAATTCGATAGTTCCGACGTTCCGGAGTATTTCGAAGTGGTCGCCGAAGTTCTGTCAGTTCAAGAGCAAGGCAAGTCATGCTGTTCATTTGATCATATTGTACCTATTTTACAAATATCTTATTTATTTTCAAATACTTCACTGTTTTATAATGTCATTTTATGGGTTTATTTACCTCCTGTACTCAGCCATATAGTTTTGATTACCTTGTACCTTTGATAGCCTGGGAATCAATATGACTAGTTGCTAGGTTAGGACATGCTTAGCCCTGCTTAGAAACATTAGCACACTAATGGGATAGCTAGTGTACCACTATTATTCAATGATGAATGATTAACGGTAGCTCACGATGGTTATTCGTGAGTGGTTAATTAATCGGTCCAACTAAAACCTGATAAATGGTGGGTTGTGAGTATATGGTTTTGATGGTCGTGCTCATGACAATTAAGGACCGGTTCGCAGGAAACCCTGGAAGAATTATCGTACTTTCCACAAGCTAGCGTGGGTAATAGCTGGACTCGTAGTGTAGCTTTTCTTAGCCGACGCGTCCAGGCAAGGGTGGGCGTGATGGAGTTGGGTCGGCGGGGGCTTTACCCATTGATCAGCTGCCGGATTCATCTAGCCATGAGAGGGGGCTGCCTACCTTGGGTAAAATGTGGGGGCAAAACCTGATGTGTGGTGCACTGGGTTAGTGAAGGTTATGCGAAGGGTCTTGTCACAGTTTCCTTTCTGGTGTACCGTGGTGGTATGTCGGCGCACGGTAACATGTTGTGGGACTGTGTCTTGTGGGTACAGTTGTACACCTCTGATCAGAGTAAAACTATTCGAATAGCCGTGCCCGCGGTTATGGGCAGTCAACCAGATTCACCGTGATTAGTCATAACCTTAATAACATGATTTAATGGGACTGGTTTAGTTCAAGTGGAATGGTTTGGGCCTGTCGCAACGTGGTGTAGCGTTGGACAGTGATGATTTAATTTTGCTTAATTTATTCAACTGTTTTACCACATTCAACTATTGTTTTTAAATGCTTGATTTATGCAATTCAACCCTTTAGCCTCCTTTGGGATTACTTGCATCATTTTCTTCTATTCCGGTATGACTTGTTGAGTACAGTGGGTAGTACTCAGTCTTGCTTTATCATTCCCCACACCAGAGTTGGAGTACGTGTCAGAGGATGGCTACTCAGAGGAGTAGGCGTGTCGCTGCCATCAAGGATGCCCGTGGATTGGAGTCTCCATGCTTCGAGTGTCTAGTTATTTAGTTTGTTTATCTTTTCCGCTGCATTTTTTAAGATATTTTTATGGTGTTTGTAAGACGTGGATCTGTGTATCGACTTTGTTGTTTGTGTACCCTGGCTGGTCCTGGATAGGGATTTTAATATACATTCTGCTTGGAATTCGGGTTAGCGAACTTCTGGGCGTGACAAGTTGGTACCAGAGCCAGGTTCGACCGTAGGACAAGCCAACTGGAAACCTTAAGAGCCCTCTGAACTCTTTCATATGCATTCGCCTTTTCATTTGGAGTTGTTTCGGGAAAATTCGGGATTTCTGTTTCTTGGGTTTATGGGAAATTTTGTATCACTTGTTCAGTGGGGATTTCTTTGACTAAAGTTAGTCCAGTGTTTTGGAAAATTTGGGATGGTTAATTTCGGAGTTCGGGTATTTTGGGTTTTACTGTTATTATTACTTTTACTAGTACTATTAAGATATTTTGACACTAGTTATTTTCACCCTACTATCTTGTATGGTGATAGCTTTTATTTGATTCATATACAAAATATTCCCTGTTTAAAATTTTTTTTACTTGAGTCCTTTAATCGTTTTTTTATTCGGAGTTGAGCATGCATTGCTTCCCACCCCTTGCCTTCTCTATATGGCAGACTTTCCCCCTACACACCGTGGTGACACCGAGATGGCCGACTCCAGGAGCCGATCAGAGGAGCCGGGAGATGAGCAGGAGCCCAGCTACGACTCCACCGACCACAGGAGCCGTTCCAAGCATTAGGCTCGCCACCCTTAGCTTATCGTCATGCTTAGTTTGTTTCCTTGTTAGTTTCTGTGTGCTAGGTTGATGTTTGGGGGCTAGTTGATGGTCGATACCATGTGCCTATGGTATGACTATCTCATTAAGGTTACTAGTTACGGTTTTAAGTGTTTTAATTAAGATCAGAACAATTACAGTCTTAATTCTAATATAATGAAGTTTGGTTTCTGAGCAATCTGTTTTTTTCCTTTTCCATCTCTTTCTTAGGGTTCCTTTCCTCCAGATGGTTAACACAAGGACAAGTGGTAACACCAGCGGCAATGAGGACCCAACCATAGGAGCACAAACCAACGGGACAAACAACAACGGCCCTCCACCACCACCACCTAAGAACCCCACCATTGCTCAGGTGTTGGCCAGTCAGACCCAAATGATGGCCGCCATGATGCAGCAGATGCAGCAGCAACACCAGCAGATGCAGCAACAGATGATACAGCAGATGCAACAAATGCAGCAGCAGGCACAGCAACAGCAACAACAACAGGGTCAGCAGAACCAGCAGTTTGTCCTCCACCCCAGTCCAAGTTACCGGAGTTCCTTCGCGTTCGCCCGCCAACTTTCTCGAGCACCACCCACCCCATGGAGGCAAATGATTGGCTCCATGCTATTGAGAAGAAGCTCAACCTTCTACAGTGCAATGACCAAGAGAAGGTCGCTTTTGCCACCTACCAGATGCAGGGTCCCGTTTCGGCTTGGTGGGACAACTACTTGGTTACTCGTCCACCTGGGACGGAAGTTACTTGGGCAGAGTTCTGCCGCAGCTTCAGGAAGGCCCAAATCCCCGACGGTATTGTGGCACAGAAGAAGAGAGAATTCAGGGCGCTCCACCAGGGAAGCCGGACGGTGACGGAGTACCTCCACGAGTTCAACCGTCTCGCGCGCTATGCCCCAGAAGACGTGCGTACCGATGTAGAGAGGCAAGAAAAATTCCTCTCCGGCCTGGATGATGAACTGACCAACCAGTTAATCTCTGGGGACTATGCTGACTTCGAGAAGCTGGTAGACAAGGCGATTCGCCACGAGGATCAGCGCCACAAGATGGACCGCAAGAGGAAGGTGGCACAGCTCCGACCACCTCAAGGGAACCAACAGAGGCCCCGCTTCATCGCCGGACAGCAGGGTGGACATTCCACCATGATTGTTCGTCAACATAGTCCCTACCACCTAGAAACTTCAGCAACAATAACACGGGCAACCGCAACTACAACAGTGGACAGCCCAACCGCAACCCCGCACCTCGCCCACTGATGGCCCAAACTCAGCCATCTCAACCTGCTCAACCAGCTCCGACCAAGAAGGAGTTCGGCGGAAAGCCGCTGGTCTGTTTAAACTGCAACGAGCCAGGTCACTTCGCCGACAAGTGCCCGAAGTCGAGGCGTGCTGGACCCAAGTTTGTCTAGGCCCACGTCACCCATGCATCTATGGAGGAGGAGCAAACTGCACCGGAAGTGGTACTGGGTACGTTTCCTGTCAATTCAATTCCTGCCACCGTACTTTTTGATTCTGGTGCTACGCATTCGTTTTTATCCAAGCATTTTGTCGGGGCACATGGGTTGTCAGTAAGGGAACTTAGAACACTCATGTGGGTCCACACCCCTGGGAATGAGATGGCCACAGCTCACTACTGCCCCTCTGTGGCAATAGAAATCCAAAGTTCAGAATTTCTAGCCAATCTCATCCTTCTTGAATCCAAAGACCTAGACGTCATCCTTGGGATGGATTGGTTAATAAGGCACAAGGGAGTTATTGATTGCGCAAGCCGCACCATTACCCTGGTTAATGAGAAGGGAGAAGTGGTGACATTCCAGTCGCCGACACCCAGAAACAGAGAGTGTGCCTGAATCAGGTCGAAGAGACAGAACAGACCACAGTAGCAAAGAAAGACCCTAAGAAGTTGGAGGACATTCCCATAGTCCGGGAGTACCCTGAGGTCTTCCTAGACGACCTAACCACCATGCCACCAAAGAGAGAAATCGAGTTTTGGATTGACCTAGTACCGGGAACTGCCCCGATACACAAGAGGCCCTACAGGATGGGAGCCAACGGGTTAGCAGAAGTCAAGAAGCAAGTCGACGAGCAGTTACAGAAGGGATACATCCGACAGAGGACGTCACCTTGGGGTGCTCCGGTGATCTTTGTGGAGAAGAAAGATAAGACCAAGAGGATGTGCGTCGACTATCACGCCCTCAACGACGTGACCATCAAGAACAAGTACCCGTTACCCCGGATTGATGACCTGTTTGATCAGCTGAAAGGAGCAACGGTGTTCTCCAAGATAGAGCTGCGATCAGGCTATCACCAGTTGAGGATTAAAGAAGAGGATATCCCGAAGACCGCATTCATAACTCGGTATGGGTTGTTTGAATGTACCGTCATGTCTTTCGGACTCACCAACACACCAGCCTTTTTCATGAACCTGATGAACAAGGTGTTCATGGAGTTTTTGGACAGGTTCGTTGTGGTATTCATCGATGACATACTCGTCTACTCCAAGTCCGAGGAGGAGCACGAGCAACACCTTCGTCTAGTACTTGAGAAGTTGAAGGAGCACCAGCTGTATGCCAAGTTTAGTAAGTGTGACTTTTGGCTCAAAGAGGTTCAGTTCTTAGGCCACATCATCACCGCTCAAGGGGTGGCCATAGACCCGTCAAATGTGAAGTCAGTTACCAAGTGGACCCCACCGAAGACTGTTTCACAAATCAGGAGTTTTCTAGGACTCGCGGGTTATTACCGCCGGTTCATTGAGAATTTCTCCAAGATTGCCAAGCCAATGACACAGTTGCTAAAGAAGGATGAAAAATTCAAGTGGTCAGCAGAATGCAACTGGAGTTTTGAGGAACTTAAGAGGAGATTGGTATCCGCACCAGTTTTAATTTTGCCTGACCAGACAAAAGACTTCCAGGTATATTGTGATGCATCCCGTCAAGGGTTAGGATGTGTCTTAATGCAAGAAGGCAGAGTTGTCGCATACGCTTCTCGTCAACTGCGTCCACACGAGAGCAACTACCTTACTCATGACTTGGAACTAGCTGCAGTGATTTACGCCTTGAAAATCTGGCGGCACTACCTTATTGGTAACCTTTGTGAAGTCTACACCGACCACAACTCTGAAGTATATCTTCACTCAGCCCGATTTGAACCTCCGACAACATCGATGGTTAGAGTTGATCAAAGATTATGACTTGGGAATACATTACCACCCGGGTAAGCCGCTGGTCTATCCATATCTGTTCTGGAGCGCCCGCAATTATCGTTTTACTACCGAGTGTTTACTGTCCACGGTGCCGCGTCACCTCTTTTGGGCCTAATGGGCTGTGTATCAAGTTGGGCCAATAGGGGCGTGTCCTAGGGTTAGAGCACGACCCTGTGATCGTTCTCCCCCTCTTCTTGTACCTTTAGCCACCGCCAAGAACACTTTGGGGTTTTGATGATTAGAGTTAGCTACTTGTTACCTGCTCACAGCGCGCGTGTTGGCTAAACCGCCGTCTGCCTGTAATCGGAACCCCGCCATATTGTGTTTTTCATAGTGAAACTTTCATGTTCATCTAGCAATTCAGTGTTTGTTCTACTTGTTCTTTCTTGTTCTTCGATTGCTTGCAGGACGAGTGCCCTCGTGGCCGGGTGTCGCGCATCACCAGTTCGCGACAACCATTGGAGACGGTGTTCGGTTGCTAAGGCGCAGTGTCCTTGGACGGCTATAGTCTGGTCGTGAACGTCATCTTCATCCGATCGAGTTATTCCCCACCTCTCATCGAAAGATCGGGACACAAACCCTAGCGGGTTCACACCATCGATTTCAGTCGGATCTTGTTGATGTTTCAATGGCTTTAATCATTTGTTTCGTATGTTGAAGCAAATTGTTTCATCTGATGATCCGATTGTATTTCACTATTTTCAAGAATTGAAATATTTTTTTACCAAGCGCTGAAACATTGTTTCATGAGGGGTGAAACAACGTCCGATATTTTGGGGAAAAATAGGGTGCCCAATTTGTAGTTGTTTCCATTTACCTTGAGTCAGAGATAAATTTTATGCAATTTTGAGATTGTGCTGCTGAGATTAGCATCATGATACAAGGTAAAGCTACTATGTCTGACGCGATTTTCATTCAAGACCAACAGAAACTCTGTTACTCCTGTATTATCAGAGCAATATCGAACAAAGAACAGAGCAAAGTTCATACCAAGATCCACTGGACAGTAAATCAAAACGTTCTCGGATTTTCGTTGAATTTAATATAGTTACAACCATGATAATACAAGAGTCGTAAATATAATAGATAGAGGCATATGATTAGTTGTGCCATGCATTAGTTACATCAAGAATTAAAGTTGTCATGTTACAAGGTGCCTAGTATCCGTGCAGGAGGGCGTGGCGATGGTGATGGTGGCCGCCGGCGACCCGGACCGCGCGCGGCGAGCAGTTGATGCTGGAGCTGCGCCTCTGGTAGGGATGGTGGCGGCGGCGCCGCAGCGGAGACGTGCCAGACTCTGCGTCGGACGGCACAGGGGACGGGGGCGGCGTGCTGGGGCTGTACTCCGTCGATGCGGCACGGGGCGGTGGGGACAACGGCGTGTAGTCCGGCGACGCGGCCCGGGGCGGTGGGGACAACGGCGTGTAGTCTGGCGACGCGGCCCGTGGCGGAGGCGTCGAGGGCTCCGGTGACGCGGCGCGGCGCGGAGGAGTCGGAGTCGAGGGCGTGTAGTCCGGTGACGCGGCTCGGCTCGGAGGAGTCGAGGGCGTGTAGTCCGGCGACGCGCCGCGGCGCGGAGGAGTCGAGGGCGTGTATTCCGGGGACGCGGCGCGGCCCGTAGGAGTCGAGGGCGTGTAATCCGGTGACGCGGCGCTGCGCGGAGGACTCGGAGTCGATGGCGTGTAGTCCGGTGACGCGGTCCGGGGCGGAGGCGTCGAGGGCGTGTAGTCCGGTGACGCGGCGCGGCGCGGAGGAGTTGGAGTCGATGGCGTGTAGTCCGGTGACGCGGCCCGGGGCGGAGGCGTCGAGGGCGTATAGTCCGGTGACGCGCCGCGGCCCGGAGGAGTCGAGGGCGTGTAGTCCGGGGACACGGCGCGGCGCGGAGGTGTTGATGGCGTGTAGTCCGGTGACGCCGCCCGCCGCGGAGGAGTCGCCGGGGAGTAGTCCGGCGAGGCGGCGCGCCGCGGACTCCCCATCACCAGCGGGCTCGACGGCGTGTACCCCGGAGACGAAGCACACCAGAAGCACCCCTCGCCGACGCCGACGCCTAGCTCCTGCAAGAAGAACAAGAAAGGGGCATCGCGTACCTGAATCAGCGAGGAGCCGCAGCAGCAGGACGCCGAGAGGAAAGAATCGTCGGCGGCGGAGCAGGACGCGCAGGAGGACGCCATCGCCATCGCCACCAGAGCACGAGATCGCGCGGGGGGGGGGGGGGGGGGGGGGGGGGGGGAGAAGAAGCGGAGGCGGCGCAAGATCGAGCGAGGCGCGGGGGTGGAAATGGGTGCGGGCAACGAGAGGGGCGCGGCCTTATGTAGGGCAAGGCGCGGCGGCTACCAGATCGAAACCAAGTCGGAGTCGGAGTACAATGTCGGTAACTTGCGCGGCGGGAAGGTTTCGCCTCGACGTCGCGTGGAAACAACGCGAAGATTTGGGAAATTAGTAGGGTGCAGGTTTGTACTAATACGCAATTACCTAAGGGCATCTTCGTGGGCAAAATGGGCCTAATGTTGTTGGGCTGTACGATTCCCCATAGAAATAAGTTCACTTTACGTCTCTCAGTTGTTAGAGTTTGTGTTCAGTTTATCGCTGAGTCTGAAATTCATTCCTAAATCGAAATACTAGGTATAGCTCATTTCTCAACTCACGATCGTATCAATTTTGATCCCTCTATAGTATAGTGGCTGGTTTTTCCTGACGTGGCTTTGCTCGATTCTTCACACTGCATCACCCAAATCAAAAAATAAGAGCATGCTACTATGCTAGCACGAAATAGAGGGAGCAGTTGCAAAAAGGTGCGGCCTTGGAGAAATTACCTTTCCATTTGTCTTTCCGACCAACCAGCTTTACCACTGTGCAGAAACTAGCTCAAATAGATCGGTTTTCGTAAATCAACACCCGACGATTTCACGAAAATCGACCACCAAGACAATAGTGCAATTTTGTGCAAGGTTCACCTGTATTAAAAGAAACAGATATATTTTGTAAATACACTTTTGCTTGGTCTAGACATGTTGACCAAGGATTTCGGTTTAGGGTGCTTCGACTTCTATACTTCAACTCCAAACTGCATTTCTCTCATTTACTGTAAGCATGATTCCTACAAAACTAAATGGTAAGTATTTGCGAAAAAAACTTTTTATATTAAAGTTTCTTTAAAAAGAATCGAATAAACTCACGTTCCAAGTTTATAATAACTAATATTAAATTAATCGTACCCTGCTCATTCTTCTTTTTGGTGTGTTTGGTTGTCTGCATTCTTCTAACCTGGCCCATCTCTCTCATCCAGCATGGGTTTGTCCTAGTCAAGAGGATACACATGCAGGTGTTTGGTTGTTCGCATTAGATTAGCCTGGTTAGCATAAGATTTTGTTTGGTTAGTTGCACAAGAGATACGGTACGAAAGAGATTTTGTTTGGCTGGATGCATGAAAGATGAGTTTAATTACTTCCTATATATTTTTTTAGGGTGAGATTACCCCATGCAATTTATGAAATAAACCTATCAAGTATTTAGCCAATTAATATATAAAGAAATTTGTTGTATTCGTATCAGGTGAATCTGCAAATAAGGAAAAAGAATCGATAAATATGCAAATAAGGAAGATGAATTGGTAAGTCAATCATGACCGATTAACTGAGAAAGAAAGAAGAAAACAAGGAAAGGAGACAAAAATCCCGTAGATCTCGTTGCCAACCCAACTACTCCGTGCCGTCTGCACTGCTGTTTCCCTCCACCGCCGAGCCGCTCACTGCCCCATCCACCGCCGTGCAGGTTGTTGTCCCGTCCACTGGCGCGCAGGTCACTGGCCCTCTCCCTGAATCGACACTCACCCTATCAGATCCGGTCATCCGGCGCTCTGGCGAGCTGGATTAGGAAGGACGGACGCGAGGAAGATGGCGAGGACGACGAGGAGGAGAGGAGAAAGATGAGGCCGGCGGTGACAACGACGCCGCTCAAGCATCCAGATCCGGCATCCTCTCCGAATCCTTCTGCAGTCCCTTGGCCAGCACGACCGTCCACCGGGCGATGAGCTCCATGAGGCGGTGATGGCGATGATGATGGAGACGATGGCGATTCCGATGGCCTCGAGAATCAAATGGGAGCGGGAGGTGAGTGGATGCTTGACCCCTATCCTGCCTCCTGCACCCGCGCGTGCGCGCACCTGCACGCACTCAGCCAGGATGGCGAGCGAAGCTCAGATCGAGCGTTTCCCTCGGGCCTGGCTGGGAAGGGACATTTGCAGGAGTGCAACCAGGCCCAGGAGACCATGCGGGAAACCAAACACACGCTCCCTGTGGATATTATGGTACCCATATACCCACAGACATACAATATCCGACTGGATAATAGGGGTATATTATGAAAATAGAATATGAGATGTATTAGGATTCGGGTTTGGTATTACCTTGTGCGCCAAGATAAAGCCCGGATACCTAGTTTGGTAAGATTGTATATCGGTTATGAAGATCTAGACCGTGTTGGACTAGATCTTATCTTGTGAACCTCTATCTTCCGGGTATATAAGGAGGATAGGGGACCCCTTGGGGACATAAGCTCTTCGTAAGATCAATACACAACTCGGAGGCAAAACCCCGAAACAGGAGTAGGGTATTACTTCTTCGTGAAGGCCTGAACCTGTCTAAATCCTTTGTCTCATAACCCATCTACTTTTCTAGCTTGATAGTCACCCCCTTTTCATATTGCCGAAATCTAGTTTCGACAGTTGGCGCGCCAGGTAGGGGAGCGTCAAGTTCATCGCCGATCAAGTAAGATGGGATCTTCATCAGGCATCGACGACTTCGCCTTTCCTCCTGGGCAGGCGTACCGCTTCGGCAGCCTCGACTTCATCACCGACAACTTCGGCAAGATATCTCTCTCCGACTCTGCTTCGAACCAGTCGGGAGTAGATCGCATCTCTTGGCCACTCGGGTTACCGAATAAGGCCAGGATCAGCACCAAGACGCAGTCGGGAGCAGATTGCATCTCTCAGCCACTTGGGTTACCGAACTTGGCTGAGATTAGCATCAAGATGTTTTCCCACTGCAAGACGACAATCCACTTCGGGAGTACGACTACATCAACGTTGTTTTCTCCATCAAGCACTCCTCAAGACAATCAAATCTAGCCCACTATCACCATGGAGTTACCAGCGGATCCAGTCACCGGGTCCGGCTTTAGGGACGTCAACGTTGTTCTGCCAAAACTCGGATCATGTTCCTCCACCGAACTCGCCGCGTACGCCAGTTCCTCGGAAGAAAGCGTGCACGGCAACCCGCCTGATGCTGATATCGCAGACGACGCCAACTCGGACGACAACTACACGCCGGATTTCAACGGCGTTTTCATGGCCAACAACGAAACCGACGCTGAGGTCGCTGCAAGATTACAAGCGGAAGAAGCAGCTCGAGTTGGAGTCGAGCAACAGAGAATTCTACTAGAGCAAGAACGCGCCCGACTTGAACAAGACAGAGCAAGACTCGAACAAGAGCGCCAAGCCCAAGCTGAGCAAGAACGACAACGCAGAGAAGCTGAGGAGGCAAGACGCAGAGAAGATGAAGAACGAAGAAACCAAGATCTGGCCGTGTTAGGACGTAGGGAAAGGGATGCAATCGGGCAAACAGAAGTCGACAACACCAACATCTTCCTCACACCGCAACAGAATGCAGTCGGCGCGGTTACCCTCGTTGACACATTGGATGCTGTTGCACCACCTCATGTTACTCCACTGATAAACCAAGTCAAGACCTTGGTCGCAGCAACAGTACCACGCGCTGAATCCAGTCGGCGACCCAGTCAGTCAACCTCAAAAGCGCCGAGTGGAAGTCGCGCCCCACCGTCAAGGGTCAGAGATAGCAGAAGCAAGACAAATTCACGTGTCGACCACCATAGCGCAGCACGTCGAGACCAGTCAGTCCACTCACCTCCGGCTAACCTAGCCCGACCACCACACTATGCCAGAGATCGGCGGATTCCATACGACTACCAGAGTCCTCCCAGGGCTTCGATCGACCTGAGGGACACCCTTAATCAAAGACGACGAGAAAGGGGTATCACCATTCAAGACGACGATGATTGCGATGGGGTTCCAGCTTTCACCAGGGATCTGCGTCGAGTGAATTGGCCGACTGGTTTTAAGCCGACCGGCATCGAGAAGTACGATGGCAAAACTGATCCAGAATCATGGTTAACCATCTACACGCTCGCAATTCGCGCAGCAGGAGGAGACAGCAAAGTTATGGCAAATTATCTGCCAGTGGCGCTGACTGACTCAGCCAGAAATTGGCTCGCTCGACTGCCGAAAGGCACAATCGACTCCTGGAGCGAACTCCGCGATCACTTCGTCGCCAACTTCCAGGGCACTTTCGAGCGTCCTGGGACCCACTTCGAGCTCTACAACATCATCCAGAAGCCGGACGAAACCCTCAACGAGTACATACGGCGTTTCTCCGAGAAGCGCAACAAGATCTCCGACATTACCGATGACAACATCATCGCCGCATTCACACGGGGGCTACGCAATGATCTCCTGATTGGAAAATTCAGCCGCAAACCTCCAAGGATAGTCAAGCAGATGTTTGAGAAGGCAACCGAGTACGCTAAGTCCGATGATGCAGTCAAAGCATCAAAGCAGTCGGCGGGAACCTGGAAGAAGAAGGATCACGACACCACACTCGGGCCCAGTGGGAACAACACAAAGCATAGAGATCGCAAGCGCAAGCCTGAAGATCTGGTCGCTACGACTTCAAACCAAAACTACCAGAATCAGCGCCCTCGAGTCAACTCCTACGACAAGATCATGAACGGTCCATGCACGCATCATCCCGGCAAGGGTCACGCGGCCAAGGATTGTTTCATCTACAAACAATTTACGGAAAAATATGCCGCCCAAGTCAAGAAACCAATCAAAGGAGAAGACACCACAACGTAGAAAAAGAAAGACGACGAGGAGCCAAGCCAAGGAGCGTATCAAGATCCCAGGAGCGAGCTCAACCACATTTTTGGCGGCCCACTCGCCTACGAGTCCAAGAGGAAGCAGAAGCTCACCGACAGAGAGGTCAACGCGGTGCAACCTGCAACCCCCCAGTATTTGCGATGGTCGGAAGTCCCAATCAAGTTTGACCGCTCGGATCATCCCGACCGAGTGGTCCACCCGGGGCGGTACCCACTGGTACTAGACCCAGTTGTTCGCAACGTTAAGCTCAAGCGCACCCTTATTGATGGTGGCAGCGCACTCAATATTCTCTTCGCCAAGACTTTGAATGAGATGCAAATTCCTCGATCCGAGACGAAGCCGAGTAACGCCCCCTTTCACGGAGTCATCCCGGGGCTATCTTCAACACCACTCGGCCAAATCACCCTCCCAGTGACCTTCGGGACCAAGGAGAATTTTCGGACAGAGAACATCAGCTTCGAGGTGGCCGACTTTGAGACAGCCTACCACGCCATCCTCGGTCGCCCGGCGCTTGCCAAGTTCATGGCGATTTCCCACTACACCTACATGATGATGAAGATGCTAGGGCCACGCGGAGTCATATCCTTACGGAGCGACATCAAGCAAGCCCTCACATGCGACAAGGACAGCTACGAGTTGGCCCAATCTCGTGAGAGATCAGTCGGCCAGCAGGAAGTCCGACTGGCTGCATCAACATCTCAAGACGGTGAAATTCCAGTCGGCAAGGTGGCCAAGACCGGAGAAGATTCCCCTAGATCCTTCTGATCCTACCAAAACTGCTGTAATAGGCGCTGAGTTAGATAGCAAATAGGAAAGCGCGCTCATCACCTTTCTTCAAAATAATAAAGATATCTTTGCCTGGAAACCATCTGATATTCCTGGTATTCCTAGAGAGGTGATTGAGCACTCTTTAAATGTCAGAGAAGACGCAAAACCTATCAAGCAACGACTCCGCCGATTCGCACAGGACAGAAGAGAAGCTATCAAGGAGGAATTAACCAAGCTATTAGCAGCAGGATTTATCAAGGAGGTTTATCACCCCGACTGGCTAGCTAACCCGGTGTTGGTCCGCAAGAAGACTGGTCAATGGCGCATGTGCGTCGATTACACAGATTTGAACAAGGCTTGCCCC
Source organism: Oryza punctata (assembly GCA_000573905.2). Classification (NCBI taxonomy): domain Eukaryota; kingdom Viridiplantae; phylum Streptophyta; class Magnoliopsida; order Poales; family Poaceae; genus Oryza; species Oryza punctata. The sequence goes on from CM002495.2 coordinate 9,099,914, forward strand.
AAAGATCCTTTCGGTTTACCAAGGATAGATCAAATGGTGGACTCAACAGCTGACTGCGAACTACTCAGTTTTCTTGACTGCTACTCGGGTTACCATCAGATCAACCTTAAGGAGTCCGACTGCTTGAAGACTTCATTCATCACTCCGTTCGGTGCCTACTGCTATGTAACTATGCCCTTTGGGTTGAAGAACGCAGGGACTACATATCAACACATGATTCAACGATGCCTTGCAACGCAACTCGGACGGAACGTTGAAGCATACGTCGACGACGTCGTTATCAAGACCAAGCAGAAGGACGACTTAATTCAAGATCTGGAGGAGACATTTGCCAACATACGTGTCTTTCGGATGAAGTTGAACCCTGAGAAATGCACCTTTGGAGTACCATCAGGAAAACTACTTGGATTCATGGTGTCTCGAAGAGGAATTGAGGCCAACCCAGAGAAAATCAATGCCATACTAAACATGAAGCCAACGAGTTCTCAGAAGGACGTTCAGAAGCTCACGGGATGCATGGCTGCTCTTAGCAGATTTGTTTCAAGACTTGGAGAACGTGGAATGCCCTTTTTCAAGCTCCTTAAGAAGACTGACGATTTTCAATGGACACCAGAAGCACAAAAGGCGTTTGACGACTTCAAAACCTTTCTAACAACTCAGCCGGCGTTAGCTTCACCAATGCCGCAAGAACCACTACTGCTTTATGTATCTGCAACTGCAAAGGTGGTGAGCACAGTTCTAGTCGTTGAGCGCGAAGAGGATGACCGTACCCAACAAGTTCAGTGACCAATCTACTTCGTTAGCGAAGTCCTTGTTGATTCAAAGACAAGATATCCCCGAGTGCAAAAGCTGTTGTATGGAGTTTTAATCACAGTCAGAAAGTTGGCTCACTATTTTCAAAGCCATCCAGTCACGGTGGTTACATCTTTTCCACTCGGCGAGATCCTCCGCAACAAGGAAGTCACTAGTCGTATAGCAAAGTGGGCCTTGGAGTTAATGCCTTTGGACATAACTTTCAAACCTCGTATTTCCATTAAATCCTAGGTGCTAGCCGACTTCGTTGCTGAGTGGACCGAGTGCCAAGAAGACATCCCTGCAGAAAAAATTGAGTACTGGACAATGCACTTCGACGGATCAAAAAGAATTTCAGGATGTGGAGCAGGGGTTGTTCTGATTTCCCCGACTGGAGAACGCCTCAGCTATGTTTTATGGATTCACTTTCCAGCATCCCACAACGTGGCGGAATATGAAGCACTCTTGCATGGATTACGGATCGCCATATCCCTAGGGATTCGCAGGCTGATAGTCCGCGGAGATTCACAGCTTGTGGTCAACCAAGTGATGAAAGACTGGACCTGCCTCGACGACAACATGGCGGCCTACCGACAGGAAGTACACAAGCTTGAAGACAAATTCGATGGTTTGGAGTTAACTCATGTTCTCCGACACAACAATGAAGCAGCCGACCGACTGGCTAATTTCGGTTCAAAAAGAGAAGCAGCCCCATCGGATGTTTTCGTCGAGCATCTCCATCAACCCACGGTCTCAAACAATTTAACCGTCAAGGAGGAAGCTGGAGAACAAGTTTTAATGCTTGACGCCGACTGGAGGACACCTTTCATTAAGTATCTCAAGAATCAAGAATTGCCCCTCGACAAGAACGAAGCCGAACGAATTCAACGCCGCTCCAAGACCTATGCCCTTGTGGAGGACGATTTATACAAGAAAAGCCCTTCGGGAATATTGCAGAGATGTATCTCCATTGAAGACGGCATACAACTTCTAAATGATATTCACTCGGGAGTATGCGGGAATCACGCGGCAGCAAGGACCTTAGTCAGGAAGGCATATCGACAAGGCTTTTTCTGGCCTACAGCAGTCAGCAACGCCGACAAAATTGTTCGCACATGTGAAGGTTGTCAATTCTTTGCGAAACAAACCCACTTGCTAGCACAGGAGTTACAAACTATTCCCCTTTCTTGGCCCTTCGCGGTTTGGGGACTGGACATGGTGGGCCCATTTAAGAGGGCGCAAGGCGGATACACTCATCTTTTTGTTGCAGTGGATAAATTCTCCAAATGGATTGAAGCAAAACCGGTGGCAACTATCACTGCGGACAAAGCGCGCGACTTCTTCATCAACATTGTTCATCGCTTTGGCACACCGAACCGGATTATTACAGACAATGGAACCCAATTCACTGGTGGCGTTTTCAAAGATTTTTGCGAAGACTTCGGAATCAAAATTTGCTATGGTTCAGTCGCTCACCCAATGAGCAATGGTCAAGTTGAGCATGCAAACGGCATGGTGCTTCAAGGAATCAAGGCTCGAGTTTTTGACAGACTACGCCCGTACGCCAGTCGGTGGACAGAAGAGTTACCTTCAGTTTTATGGTCGCTACGCACAACCCCGAGTTGGGCTACGGGCCAGTCATCTTTCTTCTTGGTGTATGGTGCAGAAGCCATGTTGCCGAGTGAGATGGAGTTCGAGTCCTTGCGAGTTCACAACTTCAATGAAGAATGTCACGATTCTGATAGAGTTGATGATCTCACCCGACTGGAAGAAGCAAGAGAAGCAGCGCTAATCCAGTCGGCCAGATATTTACAAGGTCTACGACGATACCACAATCGCAATGTCAAATCACGTGCTTTCATAGTCGGCGACATGGTTCTATGGAAAATTCAAACGACTAAAGATCGGCACAAATTATCACCTTTGTGGGAAGGGCCATTTATAATAGCGGAAGTCACTCGCCCGGGAGCCTACCGACTCAAGCGTGAAGACGGAACCATGGTGGATAACTCGTGCAATATAGAGCATCTTCGAAGATTTTATGCTTAAAGACTATTTTGTACATCTCTCCCTTAGACTACCCACTCACCTGTCTCAGCCGAGTGGTTAGTCGGGGGCTATTGATAATAATATAGTATTTCTTCTGTTTTGTTTATGACTTATCATTGACCCTGTTTAAATCTAGGTCCAGTGGATAAGGACTAAAAATTTTTCGATGATTGTAACAAGTTCTAGGCTTGGAGCAGTCAGACAAAAGTTTTAAGAAATTTGAAACTGGATCTTAGGTTTACTGCATGGCATAAATAAGTCGTAATACATTACTTAAGAATACTGTACATTGTTTCATACAGAGTATCTACAAAGTTCAAGATTGGAAATTTTCTAATACATCTACTGCAAGCTTTTCGGCTGAATCCTGAGCCTGATTGATCAATTCCATGGCTTGCTCGTTAGTTATTCCATCTGCGAAGCCGTCCCCGACTGCATCGATCTCTATTCGGGGGTACAAGGACTTCAGAATTCCCATGGCTTGACTGGCACCCATCATTGCAGCATCCTTGATATTATTGAAGTATTTCGCCGAAGCTGTGCGAAGACCTTCAAAGATCTGGACCGCGTCTTTTTGACTGCTCCCGAGTCTGTTCTGGAAAATCGCGTTCAGTACTAGGGCAGCAGCATTGGCAATATCATCTCAAACGGTCTAAGCCTTTTTGACCTTCTCGGCAAACACTTCAAACTGAGCCCTGGTTTTGATCTTGTGTTCTACATTATGCAAGACAAGACAGTTTCTAAGTAATATCGCATTATTCCGTATTAATTTTTAAAGTTGTCGTCATACCTTTGAGGGCATTCTCGGCTTCAAGTTTGTCAGCCTCTAACCGAGTGCTCGCTTTCTCGAGTTCTTTTACTCGGGCAGCCAGGGATTCTATCATCGTAGCTTGGGCTGAGGAATTAAAAACAGTTTGGTCAAGTCTACAACATGGATTCACAGAAAAAATACGATGGAAGGGTTTATACCTCCAATTGTACCCCTGTGGTTGAAGCTGGCTTCCATTAGCTCATTGATCTGATTCTTTAACTTCTGCTACTTGGCTTGAGCATCTTCACGTGTCTTGGCCAGCTCTGCTTGATTAAGGCTCTCGAGGTGAGGCACAAGTTTTTCCAAGGCGTCTGTCTTTGCCTCATTCCTTATATGGATTCTCTGGATAATATTTCATATCAACAATACAGATGGGCTAAGGCAGATAAGTACAATTTACACTTATATTCATTAGACGAGTAGATTCGGTCAGATGCTTTTTCAGCAACTCGAGCTCCTCGTTCTCGCCCTGACGGCTGACGATGATGCCTTGAGGAGTGCCGTCTCGATCCCTCCATAGAAGTTTGATTGGGGGAAGAGAATCCTCGGTGGCTTTAATTCTTGGAATTTCTTCTTCTTTATTGTCAGTCAGAGGGCCTGGCTTACAGATTTGTCAAGAAATACATATAACAGATGGATCAAGTTAAAATTCAGCTGTGTGGAGTACCAGGGATGATTTTGGAATTATTTTTTGGAGCTTCATCTGGCTTCCCAAGTGGATCAGCCGGTGCACTCATGTTTGCTGCAACCGGACTTTGGTCGGGACCTTTGGGATTTGTTTCGGCTGGCTCGGCAGGCGTAGTGGGTGCAGCAGTCGGAATGTCGTTGACTTCTTGTTGGTTCCCGGCTGGAGTATCAGCTTCAAGGCCGCTAATATCCTGTTCTGGTTGGGAGTCAGTCGGGGGCTGGTTTTTGGCGTCTTCTACTAGTTTCCCTGACTGACTAAAGACTCGGGGCTCACGGTGTGGCTCACTCGGAACAGGTGGCACATCACCTTTCTTACCCAAATCAATATCTTGGGGTTTTCTGGAGATTAACAGATTTTGACTATATGAGTATTGTTTCTAAGAAGTCGACGATAATGACGGCAGAAAATGTTACCTTGTTGATCTTCGGATTTTGGGCGCGGGCCGACTAGCTGGAGATTTGGCTTGGGCTGGGTTCTCGCTTGCCTGCGACTCGGTTTGTTCATCCTCAGAGTCGCTGCAGACAAGTTTCCTCTTCTTTAGCTTCTACTTGGGGATGTTTTCTTCAACAGCCCATTGGCTCTTCTCGGCTGGGTTGATTTTTGGACCACCGGTCGGGAGAAGCTTTTTTGGGATAGTTTCTTTCAAGACAGGAGTTGGAGGATTTGAGGAAAACCGTTTGTTGTCCTATTAAACGGGGTAAATTAATGAAGATAAAGTGACAAATAGACTGGAAACAGACAAATAGCGGAGTAGCGGATATTACCTCAGGAGGGGGCCGTACCAGGCCATAAGGAGTCACGGGTAGCTTGTGGCTGTAATCGACTGAAATGCCGGATGAAAACATCTTGTACATCCGATTGCACATAATTTTGTAGTCAATGGAGTTCGGGTCTTCACGATTAGGATCCGACTGCCCCTCGTACTCATAAGCCGGCTTGCTCCTCTCCTTGATTGGGGCCAGTCGGCACTTGATGAAGTGCCGAGTGATTTGCTCCCCTTGCAAGCCCTGCTGCTTGATCTCAACCAATCGGAGAAGTAATTCGTTGGCTTGGGCTAGCTCAGCACCACTCGGAAGATTTTTCCAGTTTTCTTGGGGAATGGGTGGACGGCCAACAAACTCGAGAAGGCTGGGAGAAGGATTTGAAATATAAAACCAATTCGAGTGCCATCCTTTGTTGGAGGTTTTGAAGGGAAGTGAGAAGTATTTTTGTGTCAGAGTTCCTCGCAATTGGAACCCGGACCCGCCGACTACACAAGGGTTGTTTTTGTCGGGCTGAGGTTTGAGGTAGAAGATGCGACGGAATAGGGCAAAATGTGGTTGGATACCAAGGAAAGCTTCGCAAAGGTGGATAAAATTTGCAATATGAAGAACGGAATTGGGATTCAAGTGGTATATTTGGATTTTGTAAAATGCAAGAAGACCATGGAAAAAGGAGGAAGCTGGCAAAGCAAAACCAGAGTAGAAAAAGGAAGTAAATACCACGACTTCGCCGGTGTCGGGGGTAGGAAACTCCTCGCCGTACGTCGGGCGCCATCCAATAATCTCTTTTGCAGGCAGGACTCCGTCCTTTACCATTTCTAGCAAATGTGATTCCTTCACATCAGACCTAGCCCATTGCTCAAAGGGGATTTCTCTCTCTTCGGCCATGAGTGCGGTTGGATCTGGGCAGAATATTAGGGTTTTGGGGAAGTAATGGAGGGGAGTTTGTGCTGGAAGTGGACCGCAAGAAAGCTTGATGCGTGGGGTTGAGGATTGGAGCTTGAGCGCGAGTGGATTGGAAACCCTAAATCGCCCGTACTGTGCGTGGTTTGGGGAATTTGAGCGAAGAAGACGAAGCGGCGTTTCCTATAACGGTTAGATCGCGTGTGGCGCGCTAAATGGGCCGTAAATTTTGGATTGACTGTAGCCGCAAGATTTGGAAAGTCCGGTATATGTCCTTAGGGGCTTAATCTTTCCATGTGATGAGCAGGGAAGAATATATCAATGATATTAGCACTATTGCGATTCAATTTCTTCAGAGAGCAACTAGTGTAAATATTGCCACGTCAGTGAGCATATTAAATTAACCAAGTATTATTGCTTTGGTTTTTAAAATAGGTGATTGGAGAATCTTGTAAAAGATTTCTGCCACATATGCCTTGCTTTGTTTAAATAAATGTGCACGTAAGTGTACAAATTGTGGCTGGTTTTTCCTGACGTGGCTTTGCTCGATTCTTCACACTGCATCACCCAAATCAAAAAATAAGAGCATGCTACTATGCTAGCACGAAATAGAGGGAGCAGTTGCAAAAAGGTGCGGCCTTGGAGAAATTACCTTTCCATTTGTCTTTCCGACCAACCAGCTTTACCACTGTGCAGAAACTAGCTCAAATAGATCGGTTTTCGTAAATCAACACCCGACGATTTCACGAAAATCGACCACCAAGACAATAGTGCAATTTTGTGCAAGGTTCACCTGTATTAAAAGAAACAGATATATTTTGTAAATACACTTTTGCTTGGTCTAGACATGTTGACCAAGGATTTCGGTTTAGGGTGCTTCGACTTCTATACTTCAACTCCAAACTGCATTTCTCTCATTTACTGTAAGCATGATTCCTACAAAACTAAATGGTAAGTATTTGCGAAAAAAAACTTTTTATATTAAAGTTTCTTTAAAAAGAATCGAATAAACTCACGTTCAAGTTTATAATAACTAATATTAAATTAATATTAAATTAATCGTACCCTACTCATTCTTCTTTTTGGTGTGTTTGGTTGTCTGCATCTTTCTAACCTGACCCATCTCTCTCATCCAGCATGGGTTTGTCCTAGTCAAGAGGATACACATGCAGGTGTTTGGTTGTTCGCATTAGATTAGCCTGGTTGGCATAAGATTTTGTTTGGTTAGTTGCACAAGAGATACGGTACGAAAGAGATTTTGTTTGGCTGGATGCATGAAAGATGAGTTTGGTTACTTCCTATATATTTTTTAGGGTGAGATTACCCCATGCAATTTATGAAATAAACCTATCAAGTATTTAGCCAACTAATATATAAAGAAATTTGTTGTATTCGTATCAGGTGAATCTGCAAATAAGGAAAAAGAATCGGTAAATATGCAAATAAGGAAGATGAATTGGTAAGTCAATCATGACCGATTAACTGAGAAAGAAAGAAGAAAACAAGGAAAGGAGACAAAAATCCCGTAGATCTCGTTGCCAACCCAACTACTCCGTGTGGTCTGCACTGTTGTTTCCCTCCACCGCCGAGCCGCTCACTGCCCCATCCACCGCCGCGCAGGTTGTTGTCCCGTCCACTGGCGCGCAGGTCGCTGGCCCTCTGCCTGAATCGACACTCACCCTATCAGATCCGGTCATCCAGCGCTCCGGCGAGCTGGATTAGGAAGGACGGACGCGAGGAAGATGGCGAGGACGACGAGGAGGAGAGGAGAAAGATGAGGCCGGCGATGACAACGACGCCGCTCAAGCATCCAGATCCGGCATCCTCTCCGAATCCTTCCGCAGTCCCTTGGCCAGCACGACCGGCCACCGGGCGATGAGCTCCATGAGGCGGTGATGGCGATGATGATGGAGACGATGGCGATTCCGATGGCCTCGAGAATCAAATGGGAGCGGGAGGTGAGTGGATGCTTGACCCCTATCCTGCCTCCTGCACCCGCGCGTGCGTGCGCCTGCACGCACTCAGCCAGGATGGCGAGCGAAGCTCAGATCGAGTGTTTCCCTCGGGCCTGGCTGGGAAGGGACATTTGCACGAGTGCAACCAGGCCCAGGAGACCATGCGGGAAACCAAACACACGCTCCCTGTGGATATTATGGTACCCATATACCCACAGACATACAATATCCGACTGGATAATATGGGTATATTATGAAAATAGAATATGAGATGTATTAGGATTCGGGTTTGGTATTACCTTGTGCGCCAAGATAAAGCCCGGATACTTAGTTTGGTAAGATTTTATATCGGCTATGAAGATCTAGACCGTGTTGGACTAGATATTATCTTGTGAACCTCTATCTTCCGGGTATATAAGGAGGATAGGGGACCTCTTGGGGACATAAGCTCTTCGTAAGATCAATACACAACTCGGAGGCAAAACCCCGAAACAGGAGTAGGGTATTACTTCTTCGTGAAGGCCTGAACCTGTCTAAATCCTTTGTCTCATAACCCATATACTTTTCTAGCTTGATAGCCACCCCTTTTCATATTGCTGAAATCTAGTTTCGACACTCCCTGCTCCCGCGGGTGCGAGCCAACCCATATGCAGGCACCAAATAGGCCCTTTGTTTCTCGTGCTGTTGAAAAACTCATGCCATTTGATCATTTAAATGCAGCCTTATAGAGGTGAGATAATGCAGCCTTATAGAGGTGAGATAATATGTTTGTTTATTAAAGTTAGTTGCCAGGCCAAAAATCAGATTAGATATAAGGGGCGCAAAGAATTCAATAACATTAGGTTAAAACATCTATCACTCTTTCAAAATCTATATATTCCTAATGGCGCACCATTTGTTTTTTTTTTGGGGGGGAGATTTCTATTTATCTTAATTCAGAAAATCTAATAAATTCAATTAAGTTCTTACTACTCTTATTCTTTTTGGATTAAATTTTAAAGGTTAATTACAGTTTGGGCTGTTTATTATTATCTAAGTTTCACTTTGAACTATGCTATATTTGATATTTTCACTTTGGACGAGGATTTGCTACCTTCTATAGCACATTAGACCACTCTTTTGTCTACTGCCTTTAACCTACTTCGTTGCCAGGCTGTTTGGTTCCAGGGACTTATTTTTAGTTCATGTCACATCGGATGTTTGAGCGCTAATTAAGAGTATTAAACATATACTAATAATAAAACTAATTGCATAAATGAGAGTTAATTCACGAGACAAATTTTTTAAACCTAATTAATCTATAATTAACACATATTTACGGTAGCATCACATAGGCTAATCATAGATTAATTAGGCTCAATAGATTTGTCTCGCAAATTAGTCCAGGTTATGAAATGGGTTTTATTTTTAGTCTACATTTAATACTTCTAATTAGTGTACAAATATTCGATGTAACAGGTACTTAGAAATCCCTAGAAACAAACAGGATCTCACTTGTTGATTTCATTAGTTATAGAGCTCACCGGCGAGGACTACCGATCGGATGTTCGATATTTACACAAATATCGAACAGCTACCTCAACATGTGCAAAGCAAAGCTTTCACACGGTTCTCACGCAGGTGATGCTCCCTATTACTGCATGTTTGTTTTTTTTTACCTAGCTACCTGCTCTATTCCCATCTCTCTCCTATCTCCTTTAACCACCTTTTTAAATACTTTAAATCATTTTTTCTTCTAAATTAATTATCCGATCCATGATCCGATTTCACCATTATATTCACCACAATTAAATCTTTATAACTAGATCTCACTTGATTATATTTATTATAAAATATATAAATATGATTACAGTTCTAATTGAAACATTTTTATATTAAAAACAAACAACAAATTGTAGATGTTGAACATTAGAAAATACTTAGTGAAACATTCCAAGAACATTGCCTGCAACATCTGTAAATGTAAATGAATTAGTGAAACATTAAAAAATACCGAAACATCCAAATGACACCACGTGCAACATTTACAAATAATAAAAAAAAATAATAAACTAGTGAAACATCAAAAATAATTATTGGAACATAAAAAAACACCAGGTACAATATTTAAAATGGATCCATTACAACACAAAACTTAAAATATGCAACATAGTCAAATACCAATTGAAATATTTATTTCTCACACGTGAAACATCCAACTTGAATGGTTGAAACATATTTTTTTCATAAGGATATAATCATGTGAGATCTTTGTATAAAGATTTAATTACAACGAATATAATGATGTATGTAACCAGATCATAAATCGGACAAAATAATTTTAAAGAAAAACATATTTATAGCTTATAAATAGAGCCTAATGCATGTATTAGCTCATAGAATGCACGTCATCACGTAGGCATCAACTCAGAGATGTTGTACCATGTTGTACAGGTAGGGAGGAGAAGAAAAGAGAGATAAAAATTTAGCATGTGCAGCTAGAGATGGCAACGGGGACCCCTTACCTGACACCCGATGGGTTTTTACTCCATTAGGAGTTTATTATGTTCTAACTTTTATACCCAAGGATCTACTGCCGGGCGAAAACTCTTACCCGTTGGATACGCGGGTATGGGTCTGTTCTTTACCTACCCATACCCATCAACCCGTGGGTACTAAGATTATGAGTAACATAAGTCCCAATCACTACTAAATCATAGCATAAAACCCCTTTTGCCTCTTAAGCATTGTTATAGTCTAGTTACATGAAATTATTATTTAATTTCTTGATTATGTAATGTGGTTGTAGAATTTTTTAATCACCTTTGAACACTAATGTTAATAGCATTGTTGCCGGAGAAAATATTGATGGTTTACGGTTCTAATACGGCTAATGATAGTTAAAAACTATAAATGCTGCAAGGCAATTATATGGGTATGGATACCCGTTGGGTATCCGTTACCGCACGGGTGTGGATATGGGGATGATTTTATACCCACGACGGGTGTGGGTATTTAAGTGGGAATATTTGGCCATCACGGGTGTGGGTATGGGGCAAGGGAACCCGATGGGCATGTACCCATTGCCATCTCTATGTGCAGCGTGGGAGACATCGGTGTGGTGTCCGATTTTTTTTTATCATGGTCGAAACGACCGATTACAAGCATTCTCGGAGCTCACCACCAACTAAACATACCAGTCAATATATATATACTTTGGGTCTGTTTGGTAAAGCTCCAACTCCTAAATTTAACTTCAGGAGTTGGGTCTAGAGTGGAGTTGTGGAGCTGCCTAAACTCAATTCCGCATCCCTAGTTCATTTTGTGAGAGAGTTCCACCCAGCTCCACTCCCATTTTAGGTGAAGTTAAAACTGTTTGGCTGAGCTCCAACTATTGACGTAAAAACACGATGGTCTGGAAGATCTTCTTAGCTCCAGTGCAGGTCCAAAATAATGATGAGATACAGGCATGCCAGTCAGTTTGATTCTGCAAATGACAAGATATATAAATTGAAGATCACCAAATAGCCAATCAGTTGATCAACCGATAGAGTGATACCAGTCGATGCCTATACCAGCCAATATCGATAGAGTTTTGAACAATCGGCTATATATCCAATGTAGATAATGGTATAAATACAATCGGCTGGTGATAATGTAATGAAAACAATAATTATAATCCAGTAGAAACAAATCGACTAGTAATGATAGATTGAATAAGCATTGATCCGAAGGTTAAAGCATTCATCGGCTGGATGTCCAATGTTGTTAAATCCAAACGATTAGATAAACAGTAAAACATTTGTTGTCATCGGCTAAAACTAACTTGTAAGTAATCCTTATAAGTCGATGCAACGTCCATATAACTCATCGGCTGAAACTCCGATGAAACCTTTATTGGTAATCAAGAAGCAGGCTAGAGATTATGGTTCTAAGCACGACTTAGTAGATCAAGCTTAACTGATGCAGCACTAAGTATGAAAAGAAACATAGTATCTAGATAATCAAGCCTTTGACTGACTTTCAAGGTGGTGAATACATTATATAATCTAAGCCAACAAAATAATCTAGCCGATATTGACAAAACCCTAGATGGAGATCAGCCGATACAAGTAGAAAACATTGTCAATCTGGATTATATAACATATATGATAACTCATCGGCTAGCACTCCGATAAAACATTCGCATAAACCTATTGGCTTAACAAGATTTAGATTATCAACAACAATCTAGTAGGTCGAACCTAACCGATGCAACACGAGATTGTATATGATAATATAATACTTGATAAATCGATAGATCAGTCTAATATGATGAATATAACAAATCTATTTAAAACAACATTGTGATTGTAGAGATATATCGACTAACACAGAAGATCAGACCTAACCGAGACAATCCCAACTAAACCGATGCGTCTTTAAACACAATGCAATTAAAATATAATTGAAATATCAGGTAGGCAAATATATAAACCGAACCAAAGTGATCCAAGAGATCAAAACGATGTAGTCTTGAACAATACCAATGTAGTCGATATATTCACCAGGGCCGGTGGAATGTAGGGCTTACCCCTTCGCTGGAGATCGAAAGCCGATGTAACCCTGCGTCAGGTGCCAAGTTCCACCGATTGATAAGTAAAACATCGGAAAAGAGGGTGGTGATGTGCTGAGAGTAGTTTTATTGATCGAGAGATAAATTACAATGACCCCGGGTGTACATATTTATACCCATGGGTAGATTGTAGTACATATCGGACACGACTCAAACTTTCCTAATATTACTTTAACCGATGAACAAGTCACTAGGAGGACTCTTGCCAAAAAAATATCTCTAAGGAAATTATATAATATCCTAATTAATAGATAATTTATCATACCGCATCTTCCTTGAACTCGAATTCTTCTGGATAAGCTTTGATTTATTTCTTTAACCGAATCTATCAAAAATACAACTGTTGGTAATTTATAATGTCCATCGACCGATTCTAGAACTCTGAAGTTGATACTGACTCTAAACTGATGATGACTTCGAGGCTTATGAAATTTTATCATTAACACCAACTCTAGAAGAGGTGGAGCTAAAGCTAAAATTGGAGTTGTGACAAACAGACCCTCTATCTTGATCACCTAGCCCCTTGATTTTTTTCTCCTTTTCTTCCACTAGACTGTTAGCTCGGCGAACTGCAATATGGCTTGATTGCGCTAGTTCGAGCTGAGGAATGGAGCCGAGAGAAGGAATCCCTTGCTTACTTGGATCCATGCCTGCTTCTCAACAGAGAAGAAAACAAAAGGAGAGGATATCAAGCCCCGATTTTCTCTTAGGATTAAAAATCAATTAATAAATTATTTTAGAATCTATATTAAAATTTAATTAATTTATAAAGTGAAGTAAAGTAGGAAATAAAACCATGGTTGGGAATATTTCTCTAATATTAAAAATCATATTAATATTTTTCAAGTTTAAAATAATCAGTAATCAATTAATCATGTACTAATGTTTAATGTTTCAAGTATCTTCTCAATTTTATCCTTTTCCCCTCCTCTCAAACACTGCAAGTGAATAAATATCGATTAAAAAACCATATAGAATTTGGGTGTTGAAAAACATCTAAAATCCGAAATAATAAGTGCCTTTCCCTTCCAGATTAAAGCCGTTGGGTGGGTCATATCGTCGCCAGCCAACCACAGCCCGCACCGCCACCTCCACCTCCACACGCCAAAACAATGGCGACCTCGGGCTTCGCCTACTCGTCGCCCCCCAAGCGCCAGCGAGTGGCGGCCGAGGCGCCGCCGCCGGCGACGACGGGGACGCGCACGGACATGCTGATGGCGCTCCCGTCGGACATCCTCAACGACCGCATCCTCGTGCTGTTCCCCTTCGACAAGCTGGTCCGCACCTCCTGCCTCTCCCGCGCGTGGCGCCGGCGGTGGGAGTCCATCGCCAAGCTCCACATCGATTCCCCCCCCCCCCCCTCCGTCTCCTCCTCCCGCGCCCTTTGGTGGTGCGCGGCGCCCGTCCTCGGCTTCCGCGCGCGCGTCGCCCGGCGCGACGTGTCTACCGCGCCGTCCGATGGCTCCGCGCCGTGGCGCGGAAGGGCATCCAGGAGCTCAGCCTGGAGTTCCCGTTAGGTAAGCCGCGCCGCCTTCCCGGACCCGCCCTCTTCTCCTGCACCGCAATCGTCCATCTCCACCTCGAGGTATGCGACATACCGGCGGCGCCGCCGTGCTTTCCGGGCTTCCCCAACCTCGAGCGCCTCCACCTCGTGGATGTCACCCTCCCGTTCACCCGTGCCGGCACGCAGCTCGAAGACCTGATCGTCGCGGCAGAGAACCTCGCTGTGCTCGATTTTGTCAAACCTGTGTGGCGCCGTCGTGGACACGTGGGCCATCAGAGCGCCCAACCTCCGGGTACTCAAGGTCACCATGGCGATGGGTGTCGATAACGGCTGCCGAATCACAGAGGCGCTCCTCCTGCTGGAGTATGCGGAAATCTCATTCGATTGCATCTTCGGAACCCAATAGTTCCTCGATGCTTTCCAAAATATCTCTACTGTCAATAAGCTCTGTTTCATGGTCGATGAGGTATGATGTCAGATCATTTGAATACCTCGTTGATTTCCAATCACCATTACATTGTCTTGAATCACATATACATGCTCATCCACAGCGATGAATTTTAGTTACCTTATTTACTGCTGATCCATTTTATATCTTATTTTCTGCATTTCCACTGAGTTTCAATCACTTAGACTGCAACTGCTATAGTAGCTCATGAGTCATTTCCCTGAACTGATTATTTTCAGAACTTGTAAATAGATATATTCAGCATCATGTTCTGAGAAGGAGTGATCTCTCTCCTGAAATTTGGTTGTGATAGTTGTCAGAGAACAATTCTTTTACTGCTTCTAGTTTCCCTTATTTGGAAGAACAACTGGTATTTCTATGCTCAGATTAAGGCTGTCGGAATGATCTAACTTGGGTTTCGATTGAAAGTAGTTTTTACTGCTCTTGCAAGCTTCAGACTATTTGACTGAATTGGTCATTGTGAGCAATTTAATTACAGTTTGACTGGATTGGTCAGTGTGAAAGTAGGAACTTGTAGAAATGGTATGTCGTGTTTTGGCAAATGTGATTTTAAAGACATGTAATCTGATACAAGTGCCAACATTGCTAACAATATGACTCTTAGGTTCTGAAAATGAAGCTTCAAGAACCTTCGTAGCTACAAGATAATGGTGTCCTAATATTTGCATATTTCCTTAGGTTAGTAACTCGATGTAAACATGCATCGTGGACATATGTCAGGCCTAACAATGTTCTTATGATTTTCAGTTCGACATGATATGCTGGAGGGAATTACATGCAAGTTTGAGAATCTGAGGGAAGCCAGCCTGAACATAGATTTTGGCCAACTCCCATCAATAGATTCTTTACTGAAGTTTGCACCACACATTGAACACCTTGCCATTATGGTAATATTAGATTCACACCTTGAACTGATATGTTACAATTTAAAGACATCTCTTGGTCAAAATTGAGTTAATTGAAATCCTGGCCTTGTTTTGTAGACTCTTCATACAGAATCGGATAAAGAAAAGATTGATAAAAACTCCCTAAATTCAGAGATAAGCAGTGACTTGTTTGCAAGCATCAAACATGTGTCCCTGACTGGTGCCAAATCTTCCAAGCACCACGCAAATCAAATGTGCTTTATGAAGTTTGTACTGTCCAAAGCAGGCTCTCTTCAAACATTCTGTCACTTTTATGTTTGATGATGATGATGAACGGAGCGAATGGTTTGGAGATTCATGGAGAGAGTTAATGGAGTGCCAAAAAGCTTCACCCCAACTTGTGTTGACAGCAAAACTGACACAAGACGGATCGTAAGTCAGACATTCTGTCCTTTTTGATGCTGCCTTCGTATTATGGAAGAAATACTTCGGAACTTGCTACTGTTCAGATTCTAGATGAGGCTGTTCTTGTTCAACCAGCTGCTTGTTTTCCTTCTCGAGGAACTACAGAGTGTTGTACCTCTTGTCCTTGCCATGTCCACCTTTCTGTTATTGAAGCATAGCTTTTGAACTTTGATCTGTTACATTCTAGATGTGGCTGCTAGTACAAACAGCTGCTATTTTTTCTTCTGGTGGCAGAATGCATCGTATTTCATCACTGTATCAGGGAACGGTTTTTTAAGTTGATTGAGTTGAGTTGAACACTATGATTTAGTGACAGTCTGACACTGATTTAGCATTGTGGTATTTTTGAATGACAAGCTGATTTAGCATGATGAAAGAGATCTTGGAATGTACCTTGCTACAAATGTTTCTCTCTCTTTTTTCATTGATTATGTAAGCGTTGCTCTTAGCCTGTAGATGGATATGTTGTCAATATCTAGAGTTTTGAAAGGATGATGCAATTAATACTGGGTACTAGGGAAGAAAATTCCATAGGACCGCAGTCCTTCACTCATACAAAGGACTTAGGCTGTGTTCGTGAGGTAAGTTTGGGAACTCACCTCCTGCGCACGTAAAACGGAGCGACGTATTTTCTTATATTAATTAAGTATTTACTAAACAATTCAAAAATAGATTAATATGACTTTTTAAAGCAACTTTCATATAGAATTTTTTTACAAAAAATACATCATTTAGCAGTTTGAAAAGCTTGCGCGCGAAACATGAGGGAGGTGAGTTAGGAAAGTTGGGGAAAGAACTCAGCTAGCCTCCTGCGCAACACGTGTTAAGTTAGAATCTCGAAGCAAACATTTCTCCCTTTCTCTCAAGTCCCCAAATCCTGTTAGTTGATGTCGTGATTGGACCGTCCGGGGAACCAAAGGGGCGCGCCCTAAGGGCAAGTCAGAGTCGGAGTGCAATGACGGTAACATGAAAATTTCCCTCATCCGTGACGGGTCGTAACTAGACCCTAATCCGTGAAGGGTGGTAGTTATGACCCGTCACGGATGAGTGCTCTTATCTTTAATGGGTCATCTCATTACATCCGTCACGGATGACTTGTCACCCATAACGGGGTATGGTTGTAATCCATTATAGGTCATTCGTGACGTGTTACCACTATGACCCGATAAAGATGACTCATATCGGTGACGGGTCATATCCGGTAATCATATCTTGAACGGGATACTTTTGGACCCGTTAGAGATGAGTCATCTCAAACGAGTCGCATTAGCCCGACACAAATGGTTCGTCACGGATACCCGGATCTATACTAGTGGCATGCATCGCGCGATCTGGACGTGAGTTAGTGACGGACACGAACTGCACATGATTTGGACGTGAGTCGTACGACGGATGAGGGAACTAAGGCGATAGCAAGTAAGTGCTAGGGATAGCAAGGAAGGCGACGGTCGGGGACGGGCAGAGAGCGAATAGCGTGGAAGGCCTGGATTCTGGAAGATGGTTCGGAGGCTTTCTGTGTATTTGTAACATGCAACGAGACATACTCGAAAACACAAAGATGGACGATGGAAGTGGCACATGCAACTTCGACACCAGCTTCGATCGCATCACTCCAATGGTCGCTCGCCACCCAATGCCCCGCACGCGCGTGGCCGCCTCTTCTAGATCATGCCGGCGATGTCTCCGTCCATGTCATGTCGTGCTCGTCTCCATAGTTCGGCTAGCACCTGGACCAAGGGGAATCAGATCAAACAGCTTTTCGACAGAGGCACTATTGCGCAGACGATGCGAACGCAATGGCACCTACAATGTGGACGAAGAGTTCAAGGCATATACGATGTGGGCACGAACGCACCTATGATGCAGATGATGGATACCGATTAGGATGTGATGGTGACAAACGATAAAAATATTATGAATCTTTTAAGTAGATAAAAATAAAGATATGGTGATATTTTTTGAAATCATGTGATAACAGGGAAACGTCAAGATTCAGGGTTCTAATTACGTAAGAGTATAGAAACTAAGTTGACCAATGTCAATTAAAAAACCATGTAAAATTTGGGTGTTGAAAACAGCTGAAACCCGAAATAATTAACAAGTGGATTTCCCTTCCTAAGTCTATACATTCCATTCTCAGAATTTAGGAACCACGAAACATGATAAAACACAGCACAGAACTCGCTTTCATTGGCTGACCCTATAAAATATCTGGGAATAGGTTCTAGGAGAAGGCCGTTGGATAATACCGTCGTTAGGAAGCCACAGCCCGCACCGCCGCCTCCACCTCCACCACCCCAAAACAATGGCGACCTCGGGCTCCTCCTCCTCCCCGTCCTCCCCCAAGCGCCAGCGACTGCCGGCCCAGGCGCCGCCGCCGCCGCCGACACGGGGGACGGACATGCTGATGGCGCTCCCGTCGGACATCCTCGACGACCGCATCCTCGCGCTGCTCCCCTTCGACAAGCTGGTCCGCACCTCCTACCTCTCCCGCGCGTGGCGCCGCCATTGGGAGTCGATCAAAAACCTCGACATCGAGCTGCCCCCTCGCTTCTCCGGCGGCCGCGCCCTCTGGCGGTGCGCGCAGCCCGTCCACGGCTTCCGCGCCCGCGTCGCCCGCCGCGACGTCCTCCGCGCCGCCCGCTGGCTCCGCGCCGTGGCGCGGAAGGGCGTCCAGGATCTCATCCTGGAGTTCTCGTTAGGTAAGCTGCGCGGCCTTCCCGGACCCGCCCTCTTCTCCTGCGCCGCACTCGTCCGCCTCGACCTCGAGCATTGCGACATGCCGGCGCCGCCGCCGGGCTTTCCGGGCTTCCCCAACCTTGAGCGCCTCCACCTCGTGTATGTCGCCCTCCCGTTCACAGATTCCGGCACGCAGCTCGAGCACCTGATCGTCGCGGCGGAGAACCTCGCCGTGCTCAGGTTATCACTCCTGTTCACCACCGCCGCCAGCGTGGACAGGTGGGCCATCAGAGCGCCCAAACTCCGGGAACTCTTCGTCACCATGGGGATGGGTGTCGACAACGGCTGCCGAATACCATTGCCGCTCCCCATGCTGGAGGAGGCGACCATCTCATTCGATCGCCTCTTCGGAACCCAAGACTTCCTCGATGCTTTCCAGAATATTTCTACTGTCAATAAGCTTTGTTTCATCAGTGATCAGGTATAATATCAAATGATTTGAATACCTTGTTGAATTTCAATCACTGTTTACACGCCTATCTTGCTTGCCTCATTGTCTGCTTGTGAATTACATGTAACATGTTCTCCCACATTTATGAAGTTTAGTTACCTCATTTACACAGATAATTCGCAGACTTGATTGGGGGCACTGCTGTTCTCATTTATGTCTTATATATATGTAGCATCTTCTGCATTTCCACTTAACTCACTAACACTGTAACTGCTATAGTAGCTCATGAGTCATTTCCCTGAACTGATTATTTTCACAACTTGTAAACAATATATTCGTTATCATGTTCTGAGAAGGAGTGATCTCTCTCCTAAGTTTTGGTTGTGATAGTTGTCGGAGGACAATTCTTTTACTGCTTCTAGTTTCCCTTGATTGCTCAAATTAAGGCTGTTGGGAATATCTAACTTGTGTTTCGATTGAAAGTAGTATTTTGACTGAATTGGTCACTGTGAGCAACTTAATTGCAATTTGACTGAATTGGTCAATGTGAAACTAGGAGCTTGTAGAGATGGTATGTCGTGTTTTGGCAAATTTGAATTAAAGACATGTACTCTGATACAAATGTCAACATTGCTAACAATATGGCTCTTATGTTCTGAAAATGAAGCTTCAAGAACCTTTCTAACTACAGGATCATGGTGTAATATTTGAATGCTTGCTTAGGTTAGTAGGTCAATCCGTCGATGTAAACGTGCATCATGGACATATGTCAGGCCTAACTATGTTCTTATGATTTTCAGTTCAGCATTAATATGCTGGAGGGAATTACATGCAAGTTTGAGAATCTGAGGGAAGCCCGCCTGACCATAGATCTTGGCCAGCACTCAAGTGTTCTATCGTTAGTTTCTTTACTGAAGTTTGCTCCACACATTGAACACCTTTGCATTTCGGTAATATTAGATTCACACCTTCAACTGATATGATACAATTTAAAGATAACTCTTGGTCAAGTGAGTTAATTGAAATTTTGCCCTTGTTTTGTAGATTGCTTATTCAGAATGGGAGGAAGATGAGATTGATGAAGACCCCCTGAATGCTGAAGATGAGATTGATGAAGACCCCTTGAATTCTGAAGATGAGAATGATGAAGACTCCCTGAATTCTGAAGATGAGATTGATGAAGACTCCCTGAATTCTGAGATAAGCAGCGACTTGCTTGCGAGCCTCAAATATGTGTCCCTGACTGATGTCAAGGACAACTCAACTCAAATGTGCTTTATGAAGCTTTTACTATCCAAAGCGAGATCTCTTCAAACATTTGATGTCACTTTCGTCGTCTATGATGATGAAAGCAACGAATGGTATGGAAATGCATGGGGGGAGTTAAAGGAGTGCCAAAAGGCTTCACCCCAAGTTGTGTTGACAGCAAAGCTGACAATAGACGGCTGATAAGTCAGGCATGCTGCTGTTGATGCTGCCTTCGTATTATGGAAGAACTTGTTACTGTTCAGATTCAAACGAGGCCGTTCTTGTTCAACAGCTGCTTGTTTTCCTTCTCGGGAAGGCAGAGTGTTGTACATAATGAATCTAGTCGATGGAGTATCAGACTTGTTTGTGGAACACTATGATTTCGCGAGATGTTTACACTTATATAGCATGTGGTGGTATTTTTGAATGACAGGCTGATTTAGTACGATACTCGGTCGAGGGAGCTGTGGATACGCAGGCTAGAAATTTCTCCTTTTTTTACCTTACCATGTTAACCTAGCTCTTAGAGTCTTATCAATGGATATATCTGTTGTTAAGGTAGTCTATAGTATGAAAGGATGTTGCGATGCTAGATACTAACAGGAGCACTTTTCATGTTGTCGCCAACCGGAGTTTACAAATATGGTGAGCTTTTTTGAAATCGTGTGGCACAAGGAGGCGTCTATGGGTTGATATATGCTCAAGGTTCATATGTCTATGTAGAAATCAAAAGCCTCAATAAAATGTGCTCCTCCTATTTCTAATGTTGACGTCATTGATTTTTTCATGATCATTTGTTTTATTTAAAATTTAATGTAAATATAAGTCGTGCTCAACATATATTTAATGATTAGATAAGTCACTATAAAATAAATAATAATTCTGTAATTAAATAAATAAGGTGAATGGTCAAATTCATGTAAAAAGATCAACGTATCAAATATTAGAAATCGGAGAGAGTAAGAATTGTGCATGGTTGGTACCGGGATGGCACTGTTGGACATTGGATTGGAGACTGTAATATCACTGGACTCAGTTATGTGCTAAAATAAGACTAGAATTGAATTTCAAAATATTAGATTTTCTGATTATTTTGAGAAATAGAATAGCCCTTTTCCAATATTTGGCTTGTCATTAGGATTTATTTATCTTTCATTGAGTGATAAATATATGAAAATAATTTTATTGGATTATTTGCGTCACTTGACTCCATATATCTTTTGACTTTGCTTGGCTAGGAAACAAACTATAATACAAATAAAACTTTTGTCTCATTTATTTAAATTGAATATCCTTGGGCAACATCCTTCTCCCAAGTAAAAAGCATAATTGTTAAAAAATATGTCTCCTTGAAAGTTGAATGTTTGCTTATTGATGTAGGGTGTATGTTAGTAGGAGTGAATGAGTACGCATTTTGTAAAGAGAGCGGAATCTTGAGCTACTTTTGCATTGGTGCATTGGTGCGCTGCAGCACAAGCCACGGCTAACATGCGCCACGATGCAGATATACTTTATGATGAGAAACTAGGTCCCGATTTTCCGATAGGTATTGAATAGGTCGATTATGGAGACTCAACATTGATGATCCAAAGTCTCCGAACAGATTGATGGAACCCCTCGCAATCACTACACCACTCCTCCATTGGTTACAACCAAATCGAAACACGATTGACCTCGCCAATAAGGCTATCTCCTACAAATAAATCAAGAGCACAAGCAAGCAAGTAGAATATGCGATTTGAAAATATGACGAATGTAAGATGAATCTATGTAACACCTTGAAAATTTTGAATTTAAAATACATAAACAAAGATTTGGAGTAATAAAAATTAAATCAAAATTCCATCATGCTGGTCTTTTTTGGATTTTCTTTTTCTTTTCTTGTTGTGCTAATGCCAGATTAAATCGAATAAGGAAACTAAATTTCAAATTCTAAATCTAATTATGGAATTCAAATAATATTTATCAAGGAACCATGATTATAAATTAATATCATTGAAGAAAATATTTTGAAATAAAAGCAAGTAGTAATTGCTGTACTAAAAGCCCTTTTTATGAATTAATATCCTTTAAGGAACTATTTCACAAATAAATGAAAATATTAATTCAAACCTTTGTAAACTAAAATCATTAGAGAAAATCAATTTCACCTTTTTAAAGCAAAAGTCTAAATTTGCTCCCTGGAGGGCCTAGCCAACCATAACTTTTCTTAAGGAATAAGTTCATTGAAGGTCCCTTAACTTGACATGGAATCCGATTTTCATCCTTGAACAGCAATACCATATACAACGGGTCCCTCAACTAACAAAACCGGTGCAAATAAGGTCCTAAGGCGGTCTTGGATAGCAGTTTCGGGTGATGTGGTATCTATGTGGCTGGTTTGACTTGGTACTCGTCCTACGTGGCAAAGATGTGGCATTGTAAGCAAAATATTACATTAAATATTAAAACAAAAAAGTGAGACCCATTGTTGATGCAAAAAACACACACTGGCCTAGGAGATCAGATCTGTTTAACTCCAGTACAGGTCCAAAACTTGCTTTTGGGTTCAAGGGCATACTGGTTGATTTGATCCTGCAATCAACAAGATAAAACATGTAAGTATTATTAATAAATGATAGTCGATCGGCCGGAAAGCCGATGTTATATCGCGATGCTACCTAGCCGATGCAATATAAGGTGAATCAGCTGCAAAGTGTATTTAATCAATAGATAAACTCTAAACTTGATCCATCAGTTGTAGATGTCAACATTATGTAACTCATAAATCAATATTACTTTAGAAATCAGTAATTGGGATAGATGTCATAGCCAATGTCCAAATTTAAGAACGTATTGGCTATAGCTCCGATACTACGTTATACTGAGACGTAAACTTAAAGTAAATATATTAAATTAATAACAATTGGATTGATAATAAGCTTAATATATTTATACTAGTTGAAATCTCAATATAAGGGGGTAGATACGTTATATTTAACAAGATATAAATCTATGTGAAACAACTATATCAGGTAATATCGGCTAAAACCCCGATATTATCCTTATTAACTACCATAAAATAGGCCAAAGATTATGACTCTAAGCACGACTTAGTAGATCAAACTTAACTGATGCAGCACTAAGTATGAAAAGAAGTATAATATCTAAACAGTCAAACCAATGGTTATCTTTTTGGAATGGTAGATATATTATATAATCTAGGTCAATGAGTCAATCTAGCCGTTATCGATAAAACCCTAGATAGAGGCTGGCCGATGTAGGTAAAAAGCATTGTCAATCTAGATTATATAATATATATGATAATTCAGTGATTAACAAAAATAAGATTAGAGTGTCATAAAGATGTAAGCACTAATCCCGATAATACAAACCACCATAACAAGCTTTACCTCTGTCGAAGATCGAAACCGATGCAGCTCGACTCGAAAGCAAGATCTCGTTGAAACAAAGTAATGAAAAGGGTGGCGATGCGCCGAGATTGAATTGAACTGATGTTAATTATTTACAAGACCTCGGGTTTATATTTATACTCGAATATACAAACTTGTCCATAACGAACACGACTCATACTTTCATAATAAAACTCTAACCAATAAACAAGTCCCTTAGGCGGACTAACCCTAGCCACGTCATCGCCCCCGGCTTTGTGCGTTGTGCCCCTCCCCTGTTCCCCCCGTGCGCTATGCCGTGTGACATGGTCCTGCACACAGTAGCACCGTGACACGACGGACATGGACTGGATGCCCACGCATCGCACACCTCCTCCCGTGTGCCGCGCGCTAGATGACAAAGAGCTGACGCAGTGGTCAATGTCATTCAATGCACCGTGCCCTCCCCCTCGTCTCCAAGTCATGCTCGCTCGGGATTCGTGTGACCAATGGACACTGACCATCACGTTGCCGGTCCCTACCTCCCGTACCTGTGCGCTTCGCCACAGCAACACACAACGTTGTGGCCCCGCCGCCCGTTCACCCTGCCGCTACCACGCTCCCACACACCACATCGCAGCCTTGGCCACACCCGATCCAGTGCACCATTGCATGTTCACACGAGAGCCGAGCTCATGCACACCACACCACCCATCCTCCCTCCCCTGTATCACCCCGCCCCTTCCCTTCATCCAGAAGTCATCACCGCTACCGCCTCTGTGCTAGGGGTATAAAGCCACCTCGAGCCCTTTTCGTCCTCCTTTCGCATCCATCACCTTCACCATCTTGCCACTCTACACAGCCATCTATGGCACGTGATCGAACAATTTGCATGCGCTTGGAGCCGCGCCGTCCAAATCCTCGCACCATTTTGTTTCGCCCAACCATCCTTCACTGTCACTTTGGATCGCCTTTCGATGGCAACACCGATGCCGGAGCAAGCAAGAAATGACATCGCGTGGACGGATCGCTCGCGCATAACGACGACAACCTCGTAGCAATGGGCAACACCAGACGAACTGCGACCGTGGACGATCCGCAAGCGAACCTCATCATCGTTTTGCCGCGGGGAGCGTGGACAATCCACTGCTCAGCCGTCCCTAACCAGAACTTGTTCACACGTCATTTTGCCACCGTCGCCGCCTGATGTGTCGCTCCCTGTCGCCACCTGGTGAGAATCCAACTTCCTTTCCATCCCTTCTTCCCCACTCGTCGCTTTGCCCGGTTTCGCATCTAGGGCCGTCTCAACAAACTGGAGACCCGATGCGAAATGCAAAATAAGGCCTTAATATTTTTTAAAAGAATACATATAACCAAAGGCTAAAACATATTTCACATAATTGTAAAAGTTTAATAAATGTTATTTATTATAGTACTTAGAAATATATCAAACATTAATGCTAAAAGAGTTAATATAGTGTTCAAACAATAAACTGACTTATGTTTTATTGAAAGACATCATCATCTTAGATTTTTTTAAATGAAATCTTCATACTTCCTAAGGTTTAGGCAAGGTAAATGAGGCGAATCATCACTTCGTGCGGTGTGCGCTACCCCGGCACGGTGAAGGAAATGGATCGATAGAGATGGGAGAATTGGTGGGATGCAATTGAGCTTTACTCTGTTTTTAGTGGATGCTTTTCTCTAGTTAAACACTATATTTAATGCATAGCAATTTGGGGCTAAAAAATGGAGGCCCTGTTCCGTCAGCCACTTTGGCCCCCTCATCGACGGGCCTGTTCGCATTCTACAATGCTGCTGACGCCTCCAAAATCGACGTGTCGCCACACTTGTGCACCCGCGCTCTGTCCGAGTCGCGTGCCACCCCGACCAACTGCCTGCCACCCGTGAGGCACCCCTGGCCGAGCTCAGGGATGGAGCCGAGAGAAGGAATCCCCAGCTTGCTTGGATCCATGCCAGCCTCTCAACGGAGAAGAAAATAAATGGGATAGGAGAGATTGAGAAGAAGGCTTGAAACTTTTGCAAAATCATCTGGTCAGAGTGAAAAGATTAGGCCACCTCTCTAGTCTATAGTACTCCCTCTGTTTTATATTATAAATCGTTTTGATTTTTTCCTTATCAAACCTATAAAAATGTTTGATCAAGTTTATAAAAATACATATTACTAGTATTTTTAACACAAAGTAAACATATTATCAAAATATATTCAATCCTAGATTTAGTAAAACTAATTTGATGTTTTAGCTGTTGCTATTTTTTTTTCTAAAATTTGGTTAAACTTACAAAATTTTGATTAGGAAAAAGTTAAAATGACTTATATTATAAAACATAAAACGAGAGGAGTAAAACTTGGGTAAAAAATCATGGTCCATAGTACAATTAGTTCAATTTTAAATGACGATAAGTAGCTTAAAGATATTGTTTACACAACGAGAAAAAAATAGATTTATGATATTTTGTGCACAGTTACCAAGGACTGTAACTTTCCTACTATTACCATGTTAAAAGAGATATATCTATTGTGATATTTTATATTATGAAGTTCGAACTCACAAATGTTCAAATTTCAAACAATTCCAACTTCCATTCCATTCATCTTCACCGTTGGGGTAAAGGGGACCCCAATACCCCACGCACACGCGGCACGCCACGGCCCCACCTGCCATTCTCCCCGCTACGCCTAGCATAGCAGCCACAAGGTCCCAACCACCACCTCCCCTCCAAAACGGCAAAACCCCCAGAAACGCCAAACCCTCTCGCCACGAAACCCTAGGGAGAGCCGCGGCGGCGGCCATGGCGACCGGCGACGACAAGCCCCCGTCCCTCGACGCCGACATCGACATGGTCGACCTCGCCACGCTCGACGCACCCGCCTCATCCGACGCCGGCGGCGCCCCCTCCGCCCGCTTCCGCCCCAGGGCCAAGGGCAAGCCGAAGCCGAAGCCGAAGCCCGAGCCCAAGGCGGAGGATTCGATTCCCAAGCTCAAGGCGGAGGAGCCCAAGCCCGAGGCTTCCGCGCCGACGGAGGACTCGATGGAGGTGGACGGGGTGGGTCCGAGCGCCGGAGCTAGCGCGGAAGGGGTGGGAGCTGAGGAGTTGGAGGATGAGGAGGACTACGTGCTGCGGGAGATTGACGTCTACTTCACGCCCAAGCCCTTCGACGAGGACACCATGGTAATGGCTCGCAGACTCCCTTCCTTATCATTGTGCCATAGGGGTGGCAAATTTGCTTAAGTTGTTACTTGTTATTAGTAGTAAGGAATTGAGCTAGTTTTTAGTGCTGGCATGCTTCACTGACCATATCAGTATATCACCTTGCTATGCGTGCAAAATGTGGAGATGGTTGGTTAACTGACCTCTAGCTTGCTAGTGGAATTTCTTCCTTCTTTTAGTATGCTGTTTAGGTTCCTTTTCTTCGGGGATCGCATGTGGTTTGTGTATCTATACTATATAAGAATTGATGCTAAATTCAGCATAGAAGACGCACACTATATTGCTATGTGTTATGCTCTGTTTGTTTTTTTTCTCACTCAAATTGTGCCATGTTTCAAGTTTCCTGATCTCTAGGTTTGGGCTGATAGTTCTCAAACCACAACCTTTTGAAAGGAACACCTTGTCTGTTGAGTTCTTTTTGCTAGATTAGTTTGGTCATTCTGTTGATAATATCATTCAGTCCTTTTATGTTGTGTTGTCATATTGTTAATGATGGATTATGGTCTCTTACTCTGCCTGATGGTTATTATATGAGTGCCTCCAAAGCAGTTAATTCTTCATCTTTCCTTGTGAGCATATCCATTGAAATTTTCTGTCATCCTTTTTTTTAATAAAAAAAGCATCTATATATTTTAATTTTTGATATTTTTGTTGGACAGAACAGTGAGCGTTTTTCTTTTTGTGTTGAGACACTTGCATATGAACAATTAGTAAATCTTCTAATTGAAACTTCCATTTTTCCACAGCTAACTGACTCAAAAGATAAACACTGTATTCTTGAAGTTTGGATTACAATCTTTTCTTGAAGGCTCATTAGGGGCTCATTTTCTTGTTCATGGTGAAGATTCTGCCCAATGTTATCTGATCATCCGATTAATCGTCCTGATTGGTCCTCTGACTCTGATTAGGGACATTAACTCGATCAGCTCAATCAGAAACCGATTAGCCGTTGATCAATCGCGATTAATCGTCCGATTAGGCTAGGTAACGATTAATTTCGGTAGGAGTTTTGGGCTGCGTGTGAAGTTGGACCTCGGCAGTATTGGCCCCGGCCCATTCCCCATAGGGTTTAGTCCCCTAGAAGCTGTCACAAATCAAAGCTCATGAGTAAGTGACCATCTAACCATCAAATATTTCCTTTATGATTGCTTATACTATGCACTATATAGTATATAATTCCTGGTATATGCAGTATTGATTAGCCTCGATTAATCAACCTGATCGGTGCCTTGGTGATCAGGGCCGATCAGACGATCAGATAACATTGGTCATGTATTCAGAGGCATTTGGTTTTGTGCAACAGTGTCTGAATGTTAATCTGCTGTTGGTCATTAGATTTTTTTTTTTTTGCTTATGCATAACTTGAAAGAAGATACGGGAGTTTCATTTGAGCACATCATCCTAGTGTAATTCCGCAGGGCTAGCATGCTCGATTCCTGTGGCCTGTTTGACTGCCGCAGCAACATATGTTGCATGAATTAATGAGCAATGGTTCCTATTGAGGGAGTAACACAAAATTTAAACAGATATGCCCAAACTTGTGCAGTGATTGGGTTTGGGGCCTGGAGGGCGAGGCCCATGACCAGGCCCATGAGGAAGGCATGGCCAGCCAGCTTATTTTGTGTTGCATGCGTGAAGGGTGCTCATCATGTGGTTACCACGTACAGAGGTAGTTTCTGGAGTTGTGGGATTGATCATATTAGTTTAAATTGTTAGGTGCCAGCCTATATAAGGCTATTTGGAAAGTCTACTGGAGTCATGCAAAGATCGATCTATAATCTCTTCCCCAGTTTGTCACCTCAGCCTGTAATCATCCTCCCCATCCCTAGCAGCTGACGCTGCCCGGCTATCCTTATGTATATCCCCAATGAAACCTTGCCCATATCAATGCTACTTTACTAGCACTAAACAGCTGTTGGAAGTATGCACCTGTGGAACTTAGTATCCTGGCATAGCATGATTTCTTCACAAAATTATTTCAGCCTTTCTCTGGGTTTCTTCAGAGTTGTTGAAGGAATTATTTGTTTTTTGAGCAACATTATATTGGTTTCCCTGGATTTGAGAATTACACATGGACAGTCATGTTTCTGTTAAATTGATATGGAAGAAGCTGCCTCCAAGCAGAAACTTTGTAAAGTATTTGGCCGAAGTGGCATTTTTATTGTTTTTGCTGTTTTGGAGTGACATATATATGGTTATCTACTTATCTCTTAGCATTTCTTAAAACAATACATCTGTATGTGAGTCTGCTTGTTTTTCTTGTTATTTTGCTGAAAGTTGCTTTGTAGTTTGTATGTTCTTTCTTCCTGAATTCTCTTCTGTGTTATTGGACACAGTTTTTCTATAATTTAAGAAGACACAGGAAAAGTACGATTTATTTTTATTTTAAAGGTTAACATTTTGTTATTTCTGTCTTTTTGAAATAGTTGTAATGCTCTTTTTGTTATCTACCTACTTTTGCAGATTTTTTTTTTTGCATTATAGATTGTTGCACTTTCTTCTACTCCCTCTGTCCAGAAATATAAGCACTCCTGAGTTCCAAGTTTGTCCAAGAATTTAAGCTCTTCCCACCTACTTCCTCATCTCAACTAATCACATCCAGCCCTCATTTAATTTCACCTACTTCCCCGTTTCAAGCAATCACAACCATCCCTCACCTCAACCCTAATCTCTCCAAAAAAGTCCAGGAGTGCTTATATTCTTGGATGGTGAGAGTACCCCTGAACCAGTTCCCAACCTATTGAGCCTTTTCCTCTTCACATGTACATGTCCTTGTAGCCAATAAATCAGATTATTTGGCCTGGCCTGCACAAACTGTTCTGCTTATTTTTTGTTTAAAGTGTTCTCTATACTTCTTTTGTTTGGTTAATGGCAAATAAAAACTTTCTAGTAAAGTTGTGTTTTGCATATAGAAAATTGACTGATTAAATTAACATACATAAAACGTTAAGAGCTCCACTACATAAGGGCTTTTTTCCAGGTTTCAATCTGATCCAAAACTGAACAGGAAAATATTTTGTTTTTCCTTTTGGTTGAGTTGAGATACACTGCAAGTTTGTTGGAGTCTGTGGCAGATGCTATTTTTATCATATTTATTGACACTAAATTTTATCATATAATTCACAGCTTTATGTTATGCAATATCCACTGAGGCCGTGTTGGCGCCCATATGAGCTAAATGAAATATGTAAGGAGGTACGTGCCCAGTTAACTGTCCTCTTTTGATAATTTATACCTAATTTGGAATTTGTACTGTACTATTTAATTGTACTCCAATACTTTATTAAAGGGATTATGATTGTCAGGTCCGTGTAAAGCCATTGAGTTCAAAAGTTGAAGTAGACTTGGATATCAATACAGAGTGTGAAAATTATGATCCAGAGGTTCCTGTGGCTTCTAAACTAACTGAACAGGTGAGCATTTCCGTTTTGTTTTCACTGAATTAATCACATCAAGGTTTTCCTTTGCTGTGTACAGAGTAAACTCTTATGTACGGCCAGCATATTTCTACAATCCACATGGTGTTCTTATTAGTTTTGGAATAACTCAATTTCATATATTTGCCGTTAAATGTTTACGTTCATCTCTGAAGTACATATTTCATAGTATTGACATTTGAGTGATTTTCTGCAGTATAGTTAATCTTCCTGGCTATTTCAATTTTTTTAGATAACAATTTGTCAACTTCTGATACCATCTTGATCTAATTATTGTTAATTTATCCATTGGCACAAAAAAATCATTGTTAGTGCTGAACATCTTTAGTTACTTAATTGGAATTGGAAAAACATATTTTCCTGCATCATGTTCTAAACCTCTAGTTCATTTTAGAATATGATATAAGTAATCAAACTAGTTTAAGTTAAATTCCCTGCTCTTATATGAATTGGTTAATAGTTCACTTTCGAGGCAATAAATTGGTATCCTCTGTATTTGCATTAGTATAATTGGTATTTCACCTTTTCTTTTTGTTATTTTCAGACACTTTCATCGTCCAAAGCAGCTGATGTGGCTGATTATGCAGTTGGAGTTCTTAGAGGCAACTTGGTAAGCAACAGG
The DNA here is from genome assembly GCA_000573905.2 of Oryza punctata. NCBI lineage: Eukaryota > Viridiplantae > Streptophyta > Magnoliopsida > Poales > Poaceae > Oryza > Oryza punctata. The sequence continues at coordinate 9,130,813 of CM002495.2, forward strand.
AGAATATATTGTAAGGTTGACAGTTAATGTTCACTAATTGCACTGAGTAGCCTATGCCTTTATGGAGCTCTAGCATGCTACATAAGGTAAAGCAATGAACACTGTAATAAACCTGAACTTGGTGGCTTTGACGGTTGACTGCTCTTTTTAATTGTAGTAGTGTAATTATTACAGTGGTGGTTAGTGCTTTGGCTTGTGTATAAGTTGCTATCTCCCTATCCAAAAGAAACAAACCATTCAGAAGCAAGCCCTTGTATTGTGATTACTGGTTGCTTGTCGCACATTGATCAGGCACTCTACTAATGCCAGTAAGAATATCTATACTTCCTTATGAAAGGGAGTAGTGGTGGTGGTGGTTCTGCCTACCTACCACCAACTCCCAACCTTTTATTTTGTAGAGGAAAAAGGACGTGGGCTAGAGGGCCCACATGTCAATCACTGACACCAACTCTCTACTTTTTGTGGAAAGGAAAAAAAGATAGTGTGGGGCCAAAGGGTCCACATGTCAGTAACAAATATATACAGCAATTAACAGATGAAAATAACGTGTTAATGATAATATTCTTTAATTAATTTAAATCCCGTTAATTAATTAAAATCCCATGGCAACGCGCGGGCAAGATGCTAGTGTTCAAGTAAATATTCAGTGAAAACAGGAAACTGATGTATATGCTAATGAAATATGGTGGAACTTGTTTGTCACACTCCATAACCAAAACAACTCCAATCCAAACTAGAGATAATGAGTTTGTTTTTCCCAGAATATGTTCTTGTCCTTGGTATATAATAAATGTAATTCAGGGCTTACTCCAATAAATCTTTTTTATCTGGTGAAAGGCTTTTTGTGTGCTACAAGTTGGACTTTATCAGAGTTATTTAATGTGTTGCTGTATTCATTGAATAGAACCAATCCCTTGCCTTATTTTACAGGTTCATTTGAATCATATTGATGCAGTGATGCAAATGCGACCATCAATGTTACATGTAATTTCTGGTCGATCAAATGCTAGGCAGACACATGGAGGAGCAAGTAGTGATGCTAGCGGCTCAAGTACACCATCAGTTAAGGTGAAACATTTAGTCTGACTCCTATTTATGCTCTAGTTATTTTGATAAGTTATACCAAAAGAAATGACTGCACTATTATTAAAACTTGGGTGGCTTGCAGCCGCTGGTCCTAAGCATCTATTGATGACCAAATGTCTTGTGCTTGCAGCGAAATGAGCACTCAGAAGATCCGAAAGACTACACTGAAGAATCTGAGGTTAGGGGTAACAGCTTAACTTTTATATGCTTATTATCGATTAATGTGCCTTTGCTACATTTTAAGGATTTCTTTTGGTCCAGTTTTCTTTTGTTTACTGAATACTGTTGGACGGTCTTTATAGTTGGAACTTGAGGCGCATTAGTGTACTTTTGTCCCTTGCAGTCTCATTTCCATTTTCTGAAACAAGCCTTTAGTCTGGGTTTGCTTGCCTCATTCTTTCTGTTGATATTGTTAAAAAGCATAGTATTCCCTAGGCTTCCTCTGATGCTACTGGCTTCCAAATCTGAGCCTTGTTCTGTACCCCTGGTATAACACATGTGCCTCAAATGTGGAAAAATTTTGATACAGTAATTTGACTGACGTTGGAGGCTGTGATGTGAATCTGTTACAGTAGATTGTTTGTGTCCCTGCCAAATATTGGTCCAGTGGGAACCAAAAATGTTCACATTGTTAAAAGTAAATGTGTAGTTGCATTATAGATTGTTCATGATGTGTTTTCTGCTTATTTGCATTTGGCCTGTGGTCCCTTGTACACGTGGAGTATATATGTTAGAACAGCATATGATTTGTAACAATTTACCAGTATGGTTTCCGATTTCTTGTACTTATCAGCTATACTTTTTTAGAATTTCCTTTAGTAGTCACTACATGATTAAATGGGTAAATATATGGTGAAAACCCCAAGTTAGGTGAAAGCTCATGTAAACCATGACAAAAAAAGTCGTCTATAATCACACAATAAAATCTCACATGTAGATCAGATGATGGTGGACAACTCTAGAAAATCTTGTCCAAATTCGATTTCGGAACGAAGTCGAATTTGGACAACCCTGTAGATGAGATTAATCTGTGATTATAGACGACCTTTACTTCGTGATTATAGATGACTTTTTGTTGTCATGGTTTAAAATTTGTCATTTTCATAACTCAGATGATGTCGAATTTGGGCAAGATTTTCTACAGGGTTGTCCACCACCATCTCATCTACATGGGAGATTTTTTGTGTGATTATAGACGACTTCTTTCTCATGGTTTACATGAGCTTTAACCTAAGTTGGGGTTTCCACCATATGTTTACCCTGATTAAATGAGTAAAGAATTCACTGTCTTCTCTACCATGTTATTTTCTTGTGTAAATTGTAAAATAATTGATTGCCTTTTTGTTTCAGCCATGGATTTCTCTCACTTACCAACAGGCAGGGAGTAACGTTGCAAGAAAATACCTTGACGAGATGGTATCAGATGATGGTGGGCCTATAGATTTCACAATGAGCACGTAAGTGTTGTTGGTTCTTAGTCAGTATAGTCTGTCATACTACTGCAAGTCATTTTTTTTCTAAAGCCGACCTTTTTCTACAATGTGTGCACATTTGATCCCGCCAATTTTGTCATGCAGATCTGATTATCTAATGTCCTTGTGCCCTGGAGGGTCAACAAACAGCAGGAATAAGAACAAAAGCCATGCAATAAGGTGCAGTGCATATATTTTCCTCTGCCAGTGCAGCTGATCTCGTATTTATATGTATTTGATTCACTTCTTTCTGTTTCCTTTGGTTTTTGATGGGGCAATTTCCTTTATTGTTGTACCATGGTGATACCAGTAACATATATTTCATCCATTTTCATCTACTTCCACCTTCCCAACAAGACTTTATTTCTATCTATGAACCTGGACAAAGACTTGTCCAGGTTCATAGCCAGACATGAAGTCTTGATGCGAAGGAGGTAGTAATTGTGAACTTTGACAAAATAAAAGGTTATCCACTAATATTTGGCACTGTATGGAACCCAATGTCTATTTTCCATTTTTATCCCTACAATTAGAAAATCTATGTAGTTCTTTAATATCGTGCCCATCTATATGCTACTTAAAATGCTAAACAGTTCTAGACTTCGGGCAAAACGGTCATATCCAGTAATAATACAATGTTCTAATTTTATGTACCCTAGTCAAGGGTGTTAATTGAAAGAAATGGAGGTGGAAGTACAGTGCCATGAACTGGGAATATTGGTAGGAGGATTTGGTCTGTATGTTGGTAGTCATGGAGAACCTTGTCCAGAAAAAGGTGAGAATAGCATAGAGAGTTCCCGTTAATCAGGGAGGCTAATCCTCTCGAGGCATCAAGGGTATAATTGGTTTGAAGGCCGAAATTACACATGAAAGGCTGTCTGATCTCGGTAAAGTTTGGCATCAAAAGTGAAATGAACAGAGTAACAGACAATTTGTACCTGCTGATACATGACTTTAAATGACACAATTACAATCTTCATGATTTAGAAGTGTGGAGCTCATTTTTTATTGTGAACAGAACTACCAGTGAGCTATTTAACTCAATTTCATTGTTGTTAACTAGTTGCAGTTTCTCCCTTTCATTTTAGTACTGCTTCTTTTCCTCTTATTTCTCAGGGTTGACCTGAGATATAAGAATGTAATTCAACATAGAAATTACATTTTTTTTCTCTTTTATTGCTTAACAGGGAAATGCTTAAACTGCCATTGGAAGAACGCCTGAAGAAATGGTTTACTGAGGTTAGACCCGGAATGCTCTGATTTTAGTGGATTTTCTAACTCTGAGATAAGCTGGTCAACAGTTTAAGTTGTTTTCTAACTTCTATCCTTATTACTTGCGTATTTTCTCAAAATAGGTATCACAAGTGAATCGATTTGATGCTCTGATGCATCTTGCTCCACTCTATTCAGAGGTTGATGTTCTCAAAGTGCTCCCAGTGTACGCGGATTTGGTGCGTGGTTTGTGGGTCTGCAAAAGTTCTTTACTGTTTGATGATGGATATGCTTGGAAAAGAGATAGAATTCTTCTTGAATTTAGGAAAAAGGATTCCATCCCTTTGAAGGACATACACAGAATTATTAAGGTTAAGTTGGATGATAACCTAAAGAAAAAGTTTCTATATCCATTGTGTAAAATAAGGGCAAAACTTGAAGACTGCAAATTTGTATTACCAGTGGATTCTTCCTTCATAAGACACTATCCCCATATAGTCAAGGAGCAAGATCATGCTTGGTCTGTACGTGAGACAACTATGCGTGAATCTCAAGAGACATCCAGCAATACCGAGGCAAGGAAAACCAAGAACTCAACCAAGTCTAACATTCCTTCGAAAGGGCCTGATCCAAATATGAACAAGGCCAGGGATGGTCCAGTGCAAGGAAATGAAAACCTCGTGCACTCTGTTTTGGATACTATTTTCACTGCCAATAAAGTCCGCAGGTAATTGTATAGAGATTTGCAGGTTATCTTGATTTTTGCCCCTTCATATTCACTTAAAATTTTACCGTTCCAGTTTCAGTGTCTTGGCAATTCATCTATCTGTATTCGTTGGGTCTAACGCACATGTATGAAATTTGAAGGTGCTATGCATCTCTAGAATTGTACCCTTGAAACTCCAGCTTATTTTAGTCCAGGTCATAATGAGCACCTATGTTGTATAGTGATGTTTAGTAAGATGGGTTGTGTTGGAAGGGCCCTGTGTATGGTGCTATTTCTTTATTTTGTAAAGAAACAGTGCCAACTATTGGTGAGAAGTGATTAGGATGTATTGCTATCTTGTAGCAACTAAATTCTGCTGACTTCACTAATTTTAGCGGAAAATATGGTGTTATTCATGCCTACCTAGTAGCATTCAGTATTTCAGTAATACCAATAGCTTAGTCTATTGTTATTAGTTGTTGTGGTATTTGTATAGAAACTACAGTTAACAGTGGGCTGTAGATATTCACCTTCAGGGTGTAGGACTGGCAGTGTGAATAGAATTATACCAATGTTTCACCTGCATTAAATATTAGTTTTGTGTTAGTTTGTTCTACAAACTTTAGCCGGCTTAGTATTAAATGATTCATGGTTGCATGGAGGCACTTTTGCAAGAGAACAGACCAATATAAAAGCTTACATTTGTATGTTGTTGATGATAGCTTTTAGCCTTTTACGTTCTATTTGCATGTTTCGAACAAGTACAGAATTTTCCAATACTTGTATACAATGCATAAAGTGCTGTTTATAGTGCCAAGTACTGCAGTAACTGCATGGTATTTAGTTTTCTTATTTCCGTATGTCTTTTTGTTCCTGATTGCATTGGATATATGTTGATGTAGTATTCAGGCAATTCGTAGAGACTTGAGGCAGTTGGCAGCTAAATATGCTTCTGACAGAAAGGATGGACCAAAACTGCAAGCTCTGTCAAACGCTGCAACAAATTGTGCTTCATTTCCTCTTGTAGATCTCCAAAAGTCACTAAACCAAGTTGCTGTTCCTGTTCATGGTGTGTACGTTGCAAAGCCTGCGAAGCCGAATGCTCCACGGTATGCAGAATTTGAAAATACTCCGAATACCATCTTGATGTCGACAGAGAAGTCCATACTTATTGGTTAACTTGGTCCCCTGCAGAAATATACTTATTAAGCTCTTCCGTGATAAAGATCCCGATTCGAAATTAACCAAGCAGGAAATCTTTGATTGTGCAGCGAATCATCTAAAGAATGGTCTAAATGAAAAAGACTACCATCAGGTGTGGAGGGAAATCAGTTATTGTCTTTAAGTTTTGTCCTGTTACTGCATAATTCTGCCTAGCTGGCCCCATTCAAATATTTTGGTGCATTGGTTTTTGGGAGGGGTTTGTCATGCCAGTTGTCAGAAGTCTTTTTTTTACACTGCTTTCTTGGCGTTTTCTTGAGGATTGTGTTAGGATTACACATTTGTTTGCTTAAGGTTTCTTAGTGATTCTGTGTGGGAGGTCAAAAGGGAATGTACAGGTGCTCACTCTATTTATTCTTATTGGTGTCTTATGTTAGGTATGAAGAAAGAATCACCAATTCTATCTTTTTACGAGTGGGGATGATGTTAACAATCTTAGGCACAAAACCCACTGCGATATTGTTTATTAATAAGTAAATCGACTAGTTTACACATGAAATTTTGAGAGGGAACTATTCTTAGTTGAAGTGTTTTTATACACTAGCTAAAAACCAATGCATTGCAAGGAGCAGGTTGAATATGATTTCTCGCATCCTCCATAGCTTTGGGAATGGGTGGTCTATTGATTAGTGGCTCCTAAATGGCACCTCATGGTAGGAGTAGGTGGTAGCAAATTCACCAACTTCATGGTCCCATATGTCAGTTAGTGGGTGGTGGCAGATCCACCATTCACCACCACCACTTGACTCTTTTAAAGTAGTATAGATACTGAGAAAAAACCAGCTTTTGCAAAAAAAAAAAAAAATGTTATGCAACTACAGGAAAAAATATTTTGTTGCACAGAATCCATTGTATCATACAACTAGAGCTTGTCTGTGTGCTTAATGATGAAGACACAGCTCCCTCACTCCTACATGGCAATTCTAGTACTTCTTCGGGGACTTTTTCATTCTTTCTTTGAGTAATTGCACAAAAACCTAAAATTTGCCTATGAGCTGTCACCATATCTTCGAATAACAGCAATTTCCTTTCATTTCTTGGGGTTAAGTGAAAATTATAGCAAAGACAAGTCATGTCCGACGTTTTGTAACTATACTGGCAATTCTCACGTAGGCAATATTTTACAATACCTAAGTAAACCTGTAACCATAAGAGATTTGTTCAAGATCTGTTAAGATTGCAGTGTCTACCTTGAGGATTCATTTTCTGTCTTTATTCTGGCTGTAATTCATGGTACCCTGATATTTAAGCCATACATTTGAATTTGTTCATGTGGTGGAAATCCATTCTTTCTAAAGTAGGGACATTGTCTTTTTATCAGGCTGTCACTGAGGTCTGCATCTTGACTGAAGATGGACACTTGGTGTTGAAAAATGGTGATGAACCCTGACTCTTGCTACGATGATGAACCTTGTAAATGCTCGAAGTGTTTCCCATTCCTTGAAATTACAGGTATGCTTTGACTTTTCTTTTATATATTGAGGATAATTTAGTTCTTAGAGAAAGCAGCATATATGAAAAATGAAATGGAAGAATACATTAGTACTTACCTTATCAGTTGCCCATTTGCTGGTAGATGCTAGGTTAGTTTTTCTATTGACTATTTTGAGCTGAATTTCTGTTGATTGGTGAATGATGATTCAAAACAGAAATATTTACTAGTTTTTAGGGGATCGTTTTAATCACTGTATTTGTCAGCTCATTTGTGAGTTCTGTTACCACCGATTGACCTTATTATAAAATTTCATTTGTTATTATTGCCAATCTAATAATCGATTTACTCCTTTATTTTGTTTATTCCAACAGTTTTTGAAGTTCTTCAGAGTTACGGAAATCAGTACATAAGCATCTGAGATTTAGGTTTATTGCAAGTTCGCAACATCTAGGCCAGACTCCAGGAATGGTTAGCATTGACTGCACGTTTCCAGATTTTCGTTCCCTGGGAACTATATTCCGTCAGAAGGCTTACCGTTGGAGACTGCATGTGACATGTAGTTGCTGAATGGATGCCTGCTGCCGTTGTTAGAATGATATTTTGTTAGTGTTAATCGGGAATATGTGTATCCAATCCAAGTTCCTTCTGCCCTCCTAACCAACGGGGCAATTAGCAGAGTTGCCATATTATGACTTAACAAATAGGAGTATATTTTCTGGAACACCCGTCAATTGTTTCTCTGAAATGATATTATGTTATACTTTAGAAACTGTTTAGTTTGTTGTTGCTAAGTCATTTACATGTCAAAAAATTTCATGGAGTTAAAATGTTTGGTGCCGAACTTTACACGATTCGTGGTTTGCGGTAGACACTAGATGACTTGAAGCAGCAAAGTAGGCGTTTGGAGATAGATGAAGCAACGTTACCAGTAGCTCTTATTGCGTATTCTGTCAACCTACGGCTACCTGCATGGTACAGAACTACAGATGAAAATGACGTTGATTAAATCGGAATCACTCAGCAAAATCCAATATCTGATCATTTTTTTACAATTGTTGGTTACATTACATCAACAGTGCCTTTTCTGTCAAAAGTACCAAAAAAAAAAAAAGAAGTATAACACGTCACAATTTACATGAGCTGTCAACATATCACCATACGTGTATGTACAAAGTAGACATCATCTTCGCCCAGAGAAAATATGGTAGAAAAAGAAATTGTAAATCAGCAATCTTTGCACTCAAGTCAACAATCTTCAAAAGCCAATAAAAATGCTGTCTAGGCCTTCACACATCTCACGGTATGTACATCATTGCCTGTTAAGAAAACCCAGAAGAAATTCTTATTGAAAAACAGTAGACGCCAAAACAGTACTATAATAGTTTAGTACAATAATACAATGATGCTTTGGGGTAATAGACAAGCATGCATTTCACCACAGGGATTAGTGACAAATTACACTGTCACTTCCAAAATGACTTTGGTCAAGTAATCATTCTGCAATGTTTTCTCACGACCACAATGCTGAAGAAGATAACAAGTTTTGTTTGAGCATTTTCCACCAAAGATATGCTCTTATTACAATGAACGACTAAAATTGAAGAAATCAAAATTAAATGCAAAAAAGACTTTTCTCCTGAGCACAGAATGCCACTGCTTACACATCACTAGTTCATCAAAACCTTTCTGAACACCAGAGCTAGTACCAATATCAAGAAGCACCTAAAGAGTGACATGGATGCAGCAACCTTGAGCAAGGGCCTAACAAGCAGAGCAGAGAAGATGATCGCACTCACCTCAATGAACTGGTTCATCAGCAACTCACTCTGTGTGTAGCCTCCCCCTTTGGATGAGCTACCTTCTTCCCTGCTAACTCTCACCTGCACAGGATCTGATGATGATGATGATGATGATCTCTTGCCCACTTGAACATCCTGATGCATTTGCATCGCATCGAGTTTTGCGCAGATTTCGGTTAGCAATCGCGCTTGCAAATCGCCTATGGAGATGGTGGCTTCCTTCGTTTTGGTGAATTCGGTCTGAAGATTTTGTACATTGAGCTTGATCTGCTCAATGTCAGCAATGGTGGTGTGGTCATTGCAGTTGCACGCATTTCGCGCCTTTTCGCCGTGGCGGGAGATGAGGTCGTCGTCGTCTTCTTCGGAGATGATCTCCGGCGAAGCTCTCCTGGAAGATCTGAGGGTGGCGGTCTCGGAGTAGCTTGGCACTCGCCGGAGACGGTGAGACGCCGACCGGTGCAGCCTTGGCGGCGGCGGTTGCTGGCGGTGGCTCGCATTGGATGTTAGCCACTCCTTCTCCCTGCCGATCACCTCTCCTATGTCGGACACCGTCCTCGTCGGTCGTCTGGGGTGGCGCACCTCCTCGCCGGCGTCGATTTCCGAGCAGAGGTCCTCCAGCCGCGCTGCCGGGAGGGAGGCGTTCCTTCTTGACGGGACGACGCCGTTCTTGGCCAGCTTCCTTAGCCAGGGGAGGTCGACGGCGGCGGCGGCGGCGCGGACATCACCGGCGGCGATAAGGCGGCGGTTGAGGGAGCTGATCTCCATCTCCTGGTGGAAGACGACGGCCTTGAGGAAGGCCAGCGAGGCCTCGTCGTGTTGGATCCTCTCCTCCGCCACCCGCCGGAATTGCTCCGCCTCCATCCGCTCCGCCGCCTTCTCCGCCTGCAGCCGCACGATCATCGCCAGCGCCTCGTCGGCGCCCGACGCCGCCGCCTGCCTCTCCTCCTCCAGCTCGCCCCTCAGCTCCTCCACGGCGGCCGCCTGCTGCCGCAGAGCCTCCCGCAGCGCCGCCACCTCGCCGTCGTCTTCCCCAACTCCGGCCATTCTTGCAAATGAGCAGTTATGCACAGTGTTGGACACGTCTAAATAAAGGGGAAACAAATCTCTCAAGAAACCAAAAGAAATGGAAAGATTTGCAATTCTAGCAACCGAAAAAAAAAACCAATTGTTTGTTGGTTTTGTGAGAAATGGACTGGATCAAGGCAAAGAAAAGAGAAGACAGAGTGGAAGATGACAAGTCATCACACCAGATTAACAAGAGTTATCCAGATGTGAAAGCAAAGGAAGGAGAAGATGAAGCATCAAGAACACACTTCCAACCTCTTGCGAGAACAAACTCTAATTTTCATAGAGGGGTACTATTAAGTCCAAATAATTGGCAACTTTAGGAGTAAGGAAAGCTACCCATGATTAAAACTTTGTACTATCTCGCATTGCCTAGAAGAAAGTTGTAGTGCCAAGGAGTGGCAGCCATCCATTGGCTTAATATATACTCCACATATTTAAGGTTTTATATAAATTTTATGTTGATAAATTTACTTCATCTTTATATATATAAAAAGAACCATTCAATTCCCACCAAGTCACAAGCATATGCATCTGCCAACCTCATCACAAAATTTGTATTTTTTTTATTTTAATTTTACTTCATCTTTATATTTGCATAAAAAAACATAATCATTCAATTCTTACAAAGTCACAAGCATATGCATCTGCCGCCCTCATCACAAATATATAGAGGGAGGAAAAAACAAAGGCCCAAGTCAACTGAACTGATTCTGAAATGTGGGCCCAGCTATACATATGGCCCACATTTCAGTGACTTGTGATGGGCATCGGTTCTTATTTTTTTTCCTGAAATCATGGGCGATCCCCTCTTGGTTGTTGAGAATCTGCAGTTTTTTAAAACTGCCTCAGGAATGATAGCGCGAAGCACCCAAGACGTGGAGGCGCCGACAGTCCAATCCAGCTACGCCACGTGGCAGTCCGACATTTGTCCATCCAGGAAAACGACGGGCTCCAACCTTTCTCATTTAGTACGCGTCAAACAACTAGATTAAGAAGGGTGTGTTTTGTGTCCTATGTCAGCTTAAAGCTTTGTTGATTTTTTGGTGGGCGGTTGTACACTGGGTAGCTAAGCTTCATTCCACCCAAGATATATACTCCGAAATTTTGATAAATTGACCCTTCTATAAAAGTAATTCAAAAAATAAACCTAAAAAAACTAATTTAAAAAATGAGTCGTGACCTCAACGTTATCGGAGTTGACGCTGATGTATAATGTTTTAGCGCCATCATTTTTGGCACTGAGATATTATCCGATGTGGCGTGAATTTGACAGGGCAGAGATGCTCAAGGCTATGTGGATTGACGCCGACCTCTGTATTTACTAAACTGGCTAGCAGAAAATTCTAAACAAATAAAATATGCTAGCGTGGTGGTAGAACTGTTTTGCTAGCGTGGTGTTCGAACCCCAAGACTTTTCTAGGCTTTTCAAATATTATTAATATTTATCCTTCTTGATTTTTTTAATACTTATCCTACACTTGTCATCGTTGATTATAAGGTTTGTATTTTTAAACACAGAAGGAACTAACAAACAATTTAAATCATATAATATTTAGTTTAATAAATATAAATTTCATATTTGCAGGTTCTAATTTAAAAATAAAATGAATTTTACAAACACGTGAACTCCTAAACTCTAAAGTACAAGATGAGGACTAATGACACGCAAAAGGAAATATGGAGAAATAGTTAGCTTGCCAAATTCAAACCCCTTACCTGCTGATAGGACACACGTACATCAACCACTGAGCTAGCCTTCCTACGCTGCTGGTTTTTTGCATCAGCATATACTTATATTATAGAGAGCTCAGCGACAAACTATTTGGCACTGACCACCTCTACTCGCCACATCAAACAATATCTCAGCACCAATATCGGTGGTGCTGAGATGCCACATCAAACAATATCTCAGCGCTAATATCGGTGGCACTGAGATGTTATACCTCAGCCCCATCTAGGTTGGTATTGAGGTTACGGCTTATTTCTGAAATTAGTTTTTAACATGGTTTATTTTTGAAATAAGTTTTATAAAAGGGTCGATTTGTCAAAATTTCAGATATATACTCTCCGGTTTCATAATTGATGTTGTAGATAAGGTTATATTCAAACTTTTAAAACTTTGATTATCAATAACTTCAAATATTTAGTTGGAGGTACTAGAATAACATATGTAGATTAATCTTAAAAGGTAATAAAAGTAAATATTTCTTTATATATTTTACTCCCTCTATTTCAAAATATATGACATCGTTGACTTTTTGCATAATGTTTGACCATTCGTTTTATTTAAAAAACTATATAAATATTATTTATTTTGTTGTGGTTTGTTTTATCATCAAGTAAAACATAATCTTAACTTATAATTTTTACATATTTGTATTAAATTTTTGAATAAGACGAATGGTTAAACGTTGTGCGAAAAATCAATCGTACATTTTGAAAATGAGGTAGTATATCATAATACAAAATCGTAGTCAAAGATATATTTTGAAAACCGTATTATTATCCAAAATGTAAGAATTATAGACCGGAAGGAGTAGGTGATAAGGATTTGGACAGTAAAATGTTTTAATGTTTGATATATTAAAAGTATATATAGCTTGGCCAAATAAAGTTAATATTGAAAGAATATAGTTCATGTAAAAAAATGATACCAACTTCATAAGTTTCATTATCTTTACTTAGTAGTAGGAGTACACGATTATAAAACATTTGTTAAAATTAATCAAGGCATGACAAGTCAAAAGAATAGTTAGTTAAAAAATTGGTTTTGGGAGAGATGGATATGAATCATTACACTGACACGAAACACTTCAAAATTGGAATTGGTGCAAATTAGTAAATTAAAGACATTTTTAGACAATTATTTTATCCCTACTAGTTTGATGCAATCTACCTACAATTTTAGAATACTACAGTTTTACTTCGCAGAGATAGAATCAAAGCGCGGGGAGGGGGTAGAGATCCTAAAACTAAAGGCTCAAATTGAAATAACTAGGTTTGCGTATAACAGTTTTATGACCTATCTTGGTAGGCACATTTGACTATGGTCAAAGGACACGTACCTGCTTGTACATGTGGGAAAAATTATATCGATTTGAAACTTAATGGTGTTTGTAGGTTTAATAACTAATCCTATATATGTAACAAGTGACCTTGCTAACTACTCTACCGGAGCCACATTGACTAGTAAGTTATATAGGGCCTTCTATTTTGGGCCAGATAGGCTGTTGAATTTTCGCTAAACAATTCCAAATATGTTTCTGGCCAGGTTTTTATTGGAATAAGTTCACTTTGTGCCCCTCTATTTGTCATCCAATCCGATTTCCGTCCCTTGGTCACAAAACCGGATACGATGGTCCCCCAACTTACGAAACCGTTTAAATGAGATCCCTCAGCAGTATTATATCTGGTTTTGGCTGACGTGGAGCCTACGTGGCTCCTTTTGACTAGATCTTTGTCCAACGTGTCATTTGTGGCGCTTACGTGGCAATTAGATCCGGAAAAATAATAAAACCTTTGGGACCCACATGCCAGTTTCACACACAAATTAATAAAATGGTGGGGCCCACATGGCCCCACATGTCATCCTCACTACCCTCTTCTCTCTATCCACTATCTCTTTATCCTCTCTCTCCCTCTTCTCTCTCTCTAGCCGGTGGAGCGGACGACGGCGGGGTGGAGCAACGACAGAGCAGAGAGGCGGAGGCAGAGCGGGGTGGAGCTGAGGGGCGAAGCGGCGGATCGGCCGGCCGGCGGAGTGGGGCGAGAGGCGGCTGGAGCGGGCGACGGTGATGTGACGGGTTCTCAGCGAAGATGGGGCCTGGACGGGATGGGGAACGATACTGCAATGTCGAGGGAGGAGACAGCGTGGCATGCAGGTACCCGGGCGGCGTGCCAGAGATGGCTGGAGGCGGCCGACGGTTGGGGAGAGGGAGGGAGGAGGCGGGGAGGTAGCTAGGGACTCGGGAGGGAGCAAAATGAAACGAGGGGAGGAGGAGGCTCCATTTTATAGGTCGGGGAGGAGAAGCCGACTACGGGGAGGGAGGAATGGCGTTCGAGATGGCGGCCGACGACCATGAATGCCGATTTGAAGGAGGCATCAAATTCCGGTGATTTAAAGCGAGAATCAAGGGGGAAAGTTAGGGGAATTGAAGAGGGAGTAATGGGGATTCCATTCCCCTAATTTAATTTGAAATTTGTGCGTTGGATTGAGGCGGACTTCATGGGGGAAGGAGCTAGGTTTAGGGAGGGAGAGAGAGGAGGTCGGCGGCTGGAGGAAGGAGACGACCGGTGCGTGGGCCCCACCTGCTAGTGCACGGCCTCGCCCCCGAATCCCACCCTTCCGCTGTTGCTGCCCCCTCCTCCGCCACCGCCCACTCCACTCCGCTGGCCGGCTCTGCCCGCCGCCGACTCGCCCTGCCCATCGTCCGCTCTGGCAGGGGAGAGAGAGGATAGAGAGAAGAGGGAGGTGTGAGGATGACATGTGGGGCCCACATGGGCTCACTAATTTTTAATTATTTTTTGTGTGAAGCCGACATGTGGGCTCATGATTTTTATTATTTTTCCGGGATCAAATTGCCACGTAAGCGCTACGTCAATGCCACGTGGGACGAAGACCTAGTCAAACTAGTCACGTAAATGCCACGTCAGCCAAAACCGTCTTCCAAACCGCTGAGGGACCATGTTTGCACCGGTTTTGATAGTTGGGGGACCCGTCGTACCCGGTTTTGCGACCAAGGGACGAAAATCGGACTGGGCGACAAATAGAGGGACCCAAAGTGAACTTATTTCCGCTTTTATTTCATGCCAAAATTCCTTGCTCAACCAAGGCTCAACAGCATCTATTGGGCCTTGTTTTTTTTTAGCCTAACTAGGGCATACTAGGGCTGGATCAGGCTAGATTTACATATATCAAGCACTGTCCCCCTAATCATCCATGTACCATTTTGATCAAAGCAATATCAGCAAGCACATGCCTCCGGCCTCCCACTACATACAGGGGTGAAGCTAACATCAAAATAAGGGGGTGCACTACCATTGAATATCTAGAAAATTTCAATGCAACACTGTACATTATAGTGTTTTTAAGTGAGAAATTAGAAATTTGGGGTTCATGTGCACCCCCAAACATGACGTGGCTTCGTCACTAACTACATAGGAGTTGAGTAAGAACACAAATACCATTTTGATCTTGCTAACCTGAAGCTTCTAGTTTTGTCACCAACAACAATAATGCCTGAAGCACCTTGTCTTTCATATACATCAAAGTCAGTAATTACAGGATCAAAAGGCTTTCACCATGTGATCTATCTAGCTGTTACTGTTCCTGGTCTATTGCCAGCTGCCTGATTCAGCCCAAAGCAGTATCAGCTGCCCATCTGCGTAAATGCATCATTTCTATTCGTGATTCTGAATAACTCCTGATACCCCATTGGCCATGGCAGGATTCAGAAACCCGGTTTTGCCCGAAGTACCAACCCCGTAATCCGGACCTATAATATTTTTTTTAAACTAAAACTAGCATAATTTTATCGGATGAAAATAGAAATCTGATCAGAAATTTTGATCGGGAACCTTTCACCATTCGGAATAGTTCTTAATTTGAATTCGAATTCATCTCCTAACCGGCCCTAGCTTCTAGAACGGTAACCGGGCCGTTACTCCGGATTTTGGAACCCTACTCTGCCTGGAATTATTCTCTGATGACCATAGAGACCACATGACACAAAAGTACGATGCACAGTATCTGATCCTTACACAGTTTCCCCCATTTTGTTGTAAAAAAAGTGCTTTACAGGCTCCATTTAGGCTTTATTATCTTCTAACGGATCACAGCAACTTTCACTGTTCAAGAGGGCCATATCACACCTGTAACAAAGGAGCATCTCAAGTGTTCCCTACCATTTATTTTTCCATCACATAAGTCATAACGAATAATGATTAACAGTTAAATTCCTGCATATCCATTACTCCAAAATATTTCTTTTCCCAAAGCCCTCTCTTATCATATCAGGGCTGAACTGGCACATGACGTTTATGTTCCCTTTGAGCTAGCTTAAAGCATCACTCTTTCTTGAAGGGATAAAAAGAGGGGATGCTAATTCACAAGTTCTGAACTTGCCAAGGTCTGTGGCATCCTTCTTTACCAGGCAACACCATTTCAGTTTGTAATTTCAAACTTTCCCCATGAAACTATTGGCTTCTTGACAAAATAAATAAATAATAAAACTTTTGCAAAATAAATTTTTAATTTTAATAAAATTCCCAACACCTCCAATTCAAAACATGAAACTATCATCGTGATGACTCAAAAGCTCTCTTCTATGAATTTCGGTCCTTTCCATCATGAGTAGGATGGTTTAGTACTTAAAGTTGGACATAGGAGCAACATAAGATTGTAGGATCAAGCACCTTGTGGGATTGGAAAGCAAGTGGTCCTCTATATGGGGGTAGATGATGAGCCCAAGACAGAGAGGCGCTACAATACACAAAGGGGACAAGGTAGGTAGAGGGGAACACAAAGTTGATAGCACCTCGCAAGATTTTTATAGCACCTAGAATCCTAGATTTTAGTTTAATTCCTCACTGATGCCTACTAGACATTGGCATAAACTTGGCATCGGACCGAAAAATCCATATCAAATTAAAGCTCCACCCACATGACACACCAAAGTAGACTACACGTTAAAAAGGAGAAAATTGGATATTTATCACTCTAAAGATTGGTGCTTTGGATATTTGTTGCTCTAAAGATTGATGCTTTTCAAAATGCTATTCAAAAGATTGTAATTGTTGTGATACCACTCCGAAGATGTGGCAATTTCATATTTTGCCACCTTGGCTACTTTTAAATAATTTTAGAAGCTTGGTTCATTCTAAAAATGATACCCCCCATCCGGTTATAAATATTTGATATAGTTGACTTTGACCATTCATCATACTATAAAAATAATGTAATTATTACTTGTTGTAACTTATTCTATTTGTTAAAAATACTTTAGCGTGTTAAATTTTTTATATTGACACTAAAATTTTGAATAAGATGAATGGGTAGATTTTGTACTTAAAGTGTGTGAAATATTTATAACCGGAGGAAGTATTCTCCCTAGATTTTGTACTTGCAATTTGTTTCTCCCTTAAGGTTCCCAACCTCACATCTCTCGTTTTCCGCGCCCACGTTTCCCAAACTGCTAAACGGTGTGTTTTTGCAAAAAGTTTTTATACAAAAGTTGTTGTAAAAAATCATATTAATCCATTTTCAAAATTTTTTAAACTAATACTTAATTAATCATACGCTAATTTATCGTTTTGTTTTACGTGCAAAGGGTGCGAAGGGGAGGGGTTCCCTCCTTTACACATGCCATGGTCACAATGGGTATGACCCAGTCACCCAGACACCCAGTGCATTGCTACCCATTTCTCTTTCCCATCAACAGCAGCAACAGCTGTCAAGGCACACTGTACTAACTCCTGTGACCTCTAGTCAGTTGCACAAAGTCCAGCCAGCCATTTGTATGTGACATATTCTTGGTTTACATTGCAATCAACCTCTGTAATTCCACTGCACACGCCTGAGGAGGCAAGGAACAATGACAAGCTCGAAGACAACACCCCATTTTTGTCTAAACTGAGGACCACATGCTCCAAGAGACGGCCACCTGAACTAAAAATTTTCGATCACCAACCCAAATCCATCACTCCCTAGTAGTAGTATTTTCGAGCATACCTGCAATGAGCTAGATCCTTGAGCTGCTAGCTATCAAATTGTCATGGGTGGTGAGAAGAGAGAAAATGAACATGAGAAAGCAGGGCACATAAGTTTTTGTAGTGCAAGCTAGAAATTGTGGCCAAACCGATGAATATCCGACTACTATGTCTTCAAAGTTGTTACAATCTATTCGGTGGCATTTCTTAGAATGTCAATCTTTAAAGTAAGATACATCCAAATTTCAAAAGTAAAAAAGAGCTATCGTATTGTCACCTATCTTACTCTGGTACCACAAGAAAACTTTCCTCTTTAGTGCGCCAAATTAGGGATGAAAATGGTGGCAGGAATTTCCGACCGTCCGGCGACCGTTTCCATATTCCAACCAATTTTTAATTATAGCTGCATATAAAATTTATTTTTCTAATTTCCGTTAGGTGTTGCATGGAAATCACCACTGAATATTAAAATTGATCAAATGAAAAATTCACGATCATACGGAGACCATTTCCGTAGAAATGATATCGTTTCCCACCATTTTCATCCCTATGCTAAATCTACAAAACTGTCCTAAGGAAACATAATAAATGGATACCCATGAAATAGCGTTTCTTTTCAGAAGAAGTGGCAATCTGAAGTGATATCACGTGGTCCCAGAGCCCTAATCATTGGCCCCAAGAGTGCTTCAAGCCAAGTGTCTCCTTTTCCAAAAGATTATCAATTTTTTTATGACGGAAGTGAATTATTGATCACTCTATCATCAAAGACATGGCAATTTGACTGCAGAATCAAAGATTGAAATATCTTCTGTCAACCCAGAATTCAGCACAATGAAGTCATGCTTCAATCTCTAGCAACTTGTGTTCAGCATGTGGTTTTCCAATTGTACAGATCGAATCAAAGATATGAGCAGTTAGAACTACAAGTTGTACCAAGAACAAGCTCTGGGACACCATGAGACAGATGATGAATCAACAAGAAGATGCATGCTGATAATTAGTCATGAAACAAATTTCAGTGTACTTATGACAAACTGGACACACAAATTCAGTGATCACCACACCACTAACACACATCATACTATCATCTCAAAAGAAAAAATACGCACACATTCTACTAGTAACTTTCTTGCAAGAACACCACCGACACAGCTGATCAGAAGCTGAAAGCCAAGAGAACAAGGGCACAGGTGATAGCCAGTGCCAGGATGGACGTCGTCGCTGGAGCCGGCAGCGTCGCCGCGCCGTTCTTACCGTTGTGCGGCCGCGTCTCAGACGCTCCTCCGCCGCTGGCGCCGGCGGCGGCGGCGGCGCCCGTGCTGCCGCCCTTGTGAGCTATGGCCATTCTCTTGGGAACCTTCACCTCATGGCCAAGCTTCCTGGGGACCTGAATCTCCATGAGCTTCTTGCCTTCAGTGGCCGAACAATCCAAAACAAATTCAGATAACTTGTTAAATAAAACTCTCCAGAAGATTAGTACCAAAAATTCAGAACACTAAAGATTAGTATTATTGCAAGGAAGAAGAATCATTAAGGGAATAGAGAGATCACTAACCATGCGATTCTTCCACCTGGTGATGGTGAGGCCTCAGATGAGCTGCATTAATCCTGTGGCTTCTATCAGCAGCAGCAGCACAACATGTGCCATGGGAGGCAAAGGTGAGTAGGAGGAGGAAGAGAGCAAGAAAGGTTTTCATCATCTTGAGATGGACTAATCACCAGCAAGACAGAATTATGTTGGAGTGTGTTTGGAGGCTCTTCTTCTTATAGCACCAGTAGTGTAGCTACTAGCTACTAAAATAGACTTTAAGTGGTACTACTTGACACGTTAGCAAGAGGTACAATGTTTTTTATTGTGAATTTTGATACCTTCCAAGTGCTAAGGTATTGGGAGGGACAAGAAATTACTATTAAATTTATGTGATTTTGGTGTGTAACTTTGGTCACTGTTTTTTATTAAAATATAATAACAATATCTTTGAAAACCTCTAATATGATTTTTATATTTTAAAAATTTGAGAGCTATTGATGGTCAAAGATCTAGACCGAATAAAGTTAATAGTGCGGTATATTTAAATACGGAGGGAGTAACACTGATAATGATGGCACTCTTCAAGAACAGTTAATCTTTTTATTATCTTTGTGCTAATTGTAATTGGAGACTCTCCTACAAAACCCTCTCCTTAATTATAGGAGAAATGCAAGCTAAAAATTTCCACGTTAATCAAAATCAACTATAAATTGTCTCATTTATAATTGAGAAAAAGAAAAACAATCTTAGCCGTCCAATCTGTGAAACCAATACAATCTACGGTTATCAAGATGTGCTATCAATGTACATCATGTCACGTAACAAAAATTAAAGCGGGTCCGAGTGTTGGTATTTTTTACGATTACAGATATACCACTGTAATATTTCACCCAGGAGTATTCCGCAGGGAAGGTGACGTCAAAGATAATGTTCATACATTCCTTAATCAAGCTATAATTAATTCACCAGTCTAAATAGGGGTTAAGATGGTAATGATAGTTGGGTAGTGTGACACACAGGGGATTTATCTCTAATAATGATACACTTTGTAGTGGAGAAGAACTATAAAAAAGCTAAGCTTCATATGTAGTTTTATACTCTAATGTTTAGTTTATACTTAACACATACATGTTTACAAGGCTAGGATTTAATTATAGGTACCCATGTACTACCGAGAGACCACTCCCTACTGGTTTATCAGCGTGGTTATGGAATTTTACGAACTCAGTCATACCCGGACGTGGATGAATACAAAGGCCGGATAGGGCTGTCACTACCTGTCGTCTACCTCACTTGTTCTGGGACATACCTACATCCAACAACATTTAACTAACCTAAGAATCATGCTTATGTTAATAAATAATTACACTAATTCCCTCGGGACTCCCACCCTTCGGATGGACAAGTTAGAACTAGTGCAATCCGTTAAGATCATTGGCCCGTTACAAGCATAGATCGACTAACCTAATCAAGTGAAACATATAAATGAAGTATAATCTATTCATAGCACACATAACTAATGAACTACTATATGAACTATGAACATAATATAATAAATAAGATAATTCTTTTATTACAACTATAGTCTTACAAGAAGAGTAAAGTACTAGAGACATACCGGAATTCCTGAGAAGACTATTCTAAGCCTAACTCCACTACTAATAGAGGGAATACAATGTATAGAATGAGTGAATTGCTCTTTGAGTGTGTTTTGTGAAGTGAGAAGCTTCACTCCTTAAATAGGTTGCTTATGACGGTTATTAAGGTCGGTAACCCCCACAATCGTCATTAAGGAGCAACCAGGAGTCGCCACATGGAGGGTGGAGATGAGAGGTGACCATGTAGGTTTGGTCGAACCCTCGGCACCGCCTCTCTCCACCTCCTTTCACTAGGGGATGACAGGTGGGCCCCTAGGACAGTTTCTGGTGGTTTGGCCCCACTTTCGGTCAGTTTGAGCTGACTTGTAGGCCCCTCAATCCATGTGCTCGCACGTGATTCATCGGAGGTGTTTCTTTGCATGCCAGCTCATTTCTCTTTCACTTTATTGGTTATTCTCTGCATACATAATATTTTTCCAAGACAAGTGAAACTACATTATTTATAAATAATATACGTGTAAGAAATGTTATTTCTCCCTTTTTTTATTGTGATAGTTGACGATCGAAATCAGTACTTAACGACCGTTGACATCGAGTCAAATTATGCAAGTATTAATTAAGTACACTGGCAATGCCCACTTCCCTTTGTAAGAGTCCCGATCTAAAAAAAGATAATTGTGCTTTTGACACTATTCTAAAGCCTATCAATATGACCCTCCCTTTTTCAACTTTACTCATGTGACCCTATTTTTCAAAAATGAACATGCTATCTGACTCTCTTCTAACCACGCAGTTAGGAGTGTTATGAGAAATTTTTTTAGAGAATAAGCAAGACCAAAATGCCCGTGGGTCAATATTTTAGTCAAACCCTAGTATGGGGGGCAACACGGAACAAATTTTGACTAAATTTGTTAAACCTAAATCAAAGATGTCAAACCTACGTCAATTTTGTACATATTTTAGTCAAAGTTTCATCACAATGTTTATAGGGATTGAAAGGGTCACTTGAGCCTAGAGGGCGGGTGAATAGGCTACTTAAAATTAGACAATGGAAGCTAAAACCAAAAACTAGGTCAGATAGTCTGATCCACAGTCGGACTATCCGATGCGATCAGATAATCCGAGTTTGAATCAGACTGTCTGACTCAAGAGAGATACAAGTAACACTTGGATCTACTACACAAGCAAGAGTATAGGCACAGTCAATAGCTAGACTATAGAGTCACAACAAGGCAAATAGTAAATGAGAAGGAAGAGTGAATATCACCTAGATTTCTTGCCAAAGTAATTCCCGGAGTTCATATCCTTGAGGGGATTCTACTCTCCGTTGAGGAGCTCATAAAGAGTCGGGTCTTTACTAACCCTTTCCTCAAGAGGTTCCACAAAGCACTCCTCCATCCACTAGAGGTATCTTTTTTCTTGCGGAGGCGAGATCCGGCCTTCACAAACTTCTCTTGGCTCACCACAAGTAGATCAGTGGCTCAAGAGCGACGCCTAGCCGTCTAGGAGTCTTCAACCTCCAAGAGTAACAAACACCACACAACTCTTGGAACAATCCTAGTGCTCAAGATCGAGTGAAACACACACTAGGCCCTCAAACACCAAATTCACAACCACCAAGATCCACCACACAAAGAACGAGGAGGGATTTGAGAGAGGGAGAAAGAGCTCAAAGATCCAAAACACTTAAGCACCAAGCTCAACCCAAAGTAAATGAGAATGAATGAGTTGGGTAACCCTAGAAAAGGGTGAGGTGGGGGGTATTTATAGATCCTCCCAAAATGTGACCGTTGGAAGAGAATCTTTTCATCCCACCTCGGATAGTCCAAGATAACATCGGATAGTCCGATGTTTTTGACCCCCAAGCAAGCCAAAGACAGAGAATAAAGTTCTGAAGAATTTCAGATTGTCTGATCGATCAGATAGTCCGAAGTCATGTTGGATAATCCGATATTTTTGAACCAAGAACTTCATCCTCTCACAGAGACTCAAGTTCCATTAAACTTCGAAGTTTCTGGATCATCGGATAGTCCGAATGGTACTTAGAAAAATTCACTCAAGAAGAATAAATATCAATTCAAGACAGAGAGTGAAGTTCTGTGAAATTTCGGATAGTCTGATGCATCAGACAATCCGACCTCACAACGGATAGTCCGATGTTTTTAATCCAATATTCAGTCCAAGGACAGAGAGTAAAGTTCTGTGAAATTTCGGATAGTCTGAGCATCGGATAGTCTGAAGTGATCGGATAGTCTCACAGGAAAATTTCAGCAACACTTAAAGAGAAGGATTTTGAGCACTAGTGTTCTACCATTTATATGCATCTGGTATCCCTCTTAATAATACGTCATCCTAAACACAAGAACACAAGAATTACAAGTTTCACAAGATGTTTACCACAAATGTGATGCCGCTAAGTTCTTAATCAAAGTTCCACTCCTTTTCATGCTTGCATCCAACTCAACAAATAATTAGTGTACCTCTGTTTGTGTTGTCATTAACACCAAAACAAATTAGGGGTCCTAGATGCACTTTCAATCTCCCCCTTTTTGGTGATTGATGACAACACAAGTAGAGACAACAAGATAGGCTAGATTTTGGTTGGACTCCCCCTAAAAATATGCTTGATATGCATAGGAGAGCTCCCCCTCAATCTTGGCAACAATTCAAAAAATTTACAATAACCATGTACACATGCATATGATAGGATATATCACACATTTAAGCAAGGATAAATGATAAGTGCATATTACATCATCCAAGCATATAAGGTTCACCATGACATAAATATGCATAAACTAAGATAAGGTCTTTAAGCATGAGATTTAAAGGACTAAAGCTACCATAAAAGCACAAAAGACCCACAAGTTCAACTAGCCACCACAAAGGATAGGTTGCAAGGGATAGATAGATAGTTCTCCCCTTTTGGCAACAAGGCACCAAAAAAGGGAGAGAAAAGGCAACAAGCTCATCTTCATCATAATCCTCGTCCTCCTCACTGGACTCGTCATCTTCTTCCTCTTCCTCTTCCTCCATAGGAGCTTGCCACGATCATCACGAGAGGAGCTCGCCTCAACTGCAAAAGTATCCTCAAAAACGTCCTCCTCACTCTCTTCTACCTCAGACCCATCGGAGAACATGGCAAGTTTGAGCTGTGAAGTAGAAGCTTGACTCGCCGAGTGTCCTTCTTCCCTGCCTTGTGTTCCTTGGCTTGGCGGGCGGAGATGGTCTTGCACAAGTTGAAGATGGACTTGAAGAACTGCAAGGACGAGTTGGATTCCTTCTTGGTGACTCTAGAGGATGGACTGGCATGAGTCGAGGCATGAGTGCTCCGCCTAACCGCCACATGAGCATCCTTAATGAGGTGGACTTGGTAACCGGTGTGGGCCACCTCCTTGTGAAACTTCTTCTTGGACACAATCTCAATCATCTTCATAATGTATGGCCCATATCCAAGGCCCCGCTTAGGCATCATTGAGGTAAGTCGGTTTTCTTCAAAAAAGAAGTCAAAAGCATCAAACAACTGTGGCCCTGCCTTCATCTTTTGTAGGATGTTCCGTGTATAGGCAAGGACAGTGCCGACATCGCCTTCCTCCGGATTCAAAGATTTGCGCAAAATCTTGTTGAGATAGGCATAGAAGGGGAGGAGCCCTTTGATGGTGCCTAACTCATAGTCCACATCTTGGTACAGGAAATGAAGGGAATTAGTG
Organism: Oryza punctata; assembly: GCA_000573905.2. NCBI lineage: Eukaryota > Viridiplantae > Streptophyta > Magnoliopsida > Poales > Poaceae > Oryza > Oryza punctata. The sequence continues at coordinate 9,155,358 of CM002495.2, forward strand.
TCCAACGGCTTCTCATCATGGATCTTGACATGGTTTATGCGAGAATGAGCCAGGAATCCCAAGATGGCCGCAAACTTGGCATATGTCACTGAGTACTTCACTCCATTTGTCAACCGATGAATGGTCTTTTCCTTGTTGGGCTCAAAGTAGACTGTTGCATAAAATTGAGTGATGATCTCCTTGCACCACGGGTATTGCAAGCCCATTAAGTCTTTCAAGTCACACATCAAGCACTTCATCAATGATGGGATCTTTCAAGTCCTCCATGTACTACCAGTCGATCCACTGCATTAGAATGGCTCCCTTCTTGGGTTCAATCACTGTCTCATAGTAATCTTGCTGAAAGAAGTTCCAAAACCATGGATCCGTTGAGAGCTGTTGATACTTATAGGGATCCTTCTTGTGTTCTTTCTCCACCTCAGTCCACTTGCAATTCCACCTAGTCTCTCTCCTGGGATAAGTGGGATCTCTCAAAGGAGTAGAAACAAAGAAAGACCCTTCTTCCTCTGCTGCCTACTGAGCGGCTATGTCCTCTTCTAGTTGAATTTCTTCATTAAAAGAGCGAACAGGAGCACCACTGCCTTTAGCCTGATATGAGGAACCACTGGTATTGCCTTTGCGAACTTTGCTAGCCGGTGAACTGGAGCCTTCTCCACTGACTCGACTCCGGCGAGGGGGGAGAGGAGCTCCTCGCTCCACATTGGCCACTTGGGTCGTTTCTTCCTCTGTTGACTGCCTTTCAATAGAATCTTGCAAGATTGGGGCATTCGCCGTAAAGCATGGCGAGCTTTGGAACTAGGGGACCGCCTATGATTCATCGAACCCTTGCGAGAGTAAACATGATTCTTGAATTGGCCCTTGGGCATGAGGATACATTGATTTAGAGCAAAGGATGATGATTAAAGGATAAGTAAAAGGAAGATATTTGGGTGTGAATCAAAAGAGTTGTGGTCTAGGGCAAAAGTGGTCGGATAGTTTGATTTGAGGTCGGATTATCCGATAGAAATCAGACTATCCGACCTGAAGTCAGAAACCCCGATAGCTTTTGCCCTAGACAAAAGATCTCAATTCACACAAAAATATCCGATGGATTCAAGGTACTAGTTTTAGGCACTAAAACAAGGTAGATCACCGAAGAGAATCTTGAAATAAAGCTCGAGGAAGGAGATCAAAAGAAACGATGAAATACCTCAAGGAACAACGAAAACCACCAGGGAAACCAATGATTTTCAGAGGAGTTGATGAAGAGGAACCACCCCGAAGCAAAGGAGTTGAAAACGGAGTCTCCGAAGTGAAGATTCTAGGTGGCCTAGAACTAGGGTTGGAGTGGAGAGGAGAGGAGGAGAGAGAAAATGAAAGAAGCAAATGAGTGAAGGGGTAAGAAAATTTTACCCTCGGGGAGGTTAAGTCCCCTTGCCCTTAGGCCCATGTCGAATAGTCTGATCCGAGATCGGATTATCCGATGTGGTCGGATTGTCCGACATCCTCTGTGGCAGAGAGAGTGAGGATGGCACAAATAGAATTTTTGTAGAGAGAATTGGGCAAGATGAACTAGATGGCTAGTCAAACACTTTAGCAATTACTTCACATATGATTTGTAAGCAATCAAACAATCAAACTAAAACCATAAGTGAAGCAATTAGATCCGAAGATCTAAAAGAGTGGATTACCATGAGACAAGATAATTCACCCTCAAGAGAGGAAATGCTTGAACCTATTTCAAGTTGTGCTAGGACCAATATTCATTGAAAAATGAGATCCCCATACACATGGATTCAACTAATCCACACAATGGTGACTATTGTTCATTCATTAATTGAATGTCCAGTTTGTCACAAAGTGATATGCATCCTAAGCTAATAAGCAAGAAATAATGCTATAAATCAAGCCACATTCCGAGAATCTAAGATATTTAGCTCACTTCTCAACTCACAAAACCTACTTTCATCTAGTGGCCTGGTAAAGATATTCGCCAATTGTTTGTCAGTTCTCACATGTTGGATGTCTATGTCGCTACTTGTGGTATGATCTCTCAAGAAGTGATGGCGAATATCAATGTGTTTGGTTCGGGAATATCGGACAGGGTTATTGGCTATTTTGATGGCGCTCTCATTGTCACATAGGAGTGGAATTTTGCTCACATTGAGGCCATAGTCTCTCAAGGTTTATTTTATCCAAAGAAGTTAAGCACAACACTTAAAGAAAAGGATTTTGAGCACTAGTGTTCTACCATTTATATGCATATGGTATCCCTCTTAATAGTATGGCATCCTAATCACAAGAACACAAGAATTACAAGGTTCACAAGATGATTACCACAAATGTGATGCCGCTGAGTTCTTAACCAAAGTTCCACTCCTTTTCATGCTTGCATCCAACTCAACAAATAATTAGTGTACCTCTATTTGTGTTGTCATTAACACCAAAACAAATTAGGGGTCCTAGATGCACTTTCAGGGACAAAGTGAAAAAATACTAGGTTAAATAAATGTAAATATTGGAAAATTAGGGTCAATTGAGAAGGGCATAAACGGTATTTCTCCTAGAGTTAACACCGTTGGGTTGTCTTGACAAAATAGGGTCAAACATGATATTAATTTTTGAAAAAAAGGTCAAATAAGAAGGGCATAAATGGTATTTTCCCTGAGTTGACACCGTTAGTTTGTCTTCACGAAACATGGTCGATCTGATATTCCTTTTTGAAAAAATGGTCAAATGAGCAAACTTTAAAAAACAGGGCTAAAGTAGTAGTTAGACTTTACAACAGGGTAAACACGCAATTACCAAAAAAGGGCAAATTTAATTATAGGACACCTAAAATTTGTGCAATTTGTTGATAGACATTGAAAAAATGTGTCACTGCTGAAAGACACCTAAAAACTGGTAATTTGGTAGAGGACACTTTCAGCTCAATTGGAGAGATAAATTCTTAAGAATGATGATAATGCCCCTAGTGCTACATGCTTCAAACAATGCTAGAGTGAAAATTTAGAAATTATACAATTCAAAATTTACCATCACCCCAAGTACATCACTAACATATAGCGTATTCCATCTTTGCTCTAGCTTCAGCTCAAAAGCTTTTGACCCTATGGGCATTCTCATCTTTTTAAAGAATTTATCTCATCAATTGAGCTAAAAGTATCCTCCAACAAATTATCAATTTTTTAGGATGTTTTCAACTATGACACGTTTTGGTGATGTCTACCAGCAAATTACATAAGTGTTGAGTGTTCTGTAGCAAATTTTACCAAAAAAATATATAGCGAGCAACTTATCTGTGACCTAGTCTCTCCGTCCCAAAAAGACTAACCTAGGAGGCGATGTGATCCCTCCTAGTACAATGAATTTGGACATCCCAAGTACAACGAATCATTGTACTAGGAGGGGATCCTAGGTTAAGTTTTTGTGAGATAGAGGGAGTATCTTTTTCGTGTGGACCGATCAATGTCATTAAGTTTTGGGAGAGAAAAAAAATACAAGGAAGGCCGAAAACAATCATCGACATTAGGATGTCGAAAGTAGGATTGTAATCAAAACAAGCTGGGCACACGAAAGCAAAGACAAAAAGACAAACAGCCTTAAGGGCTACTCCGCATGCTCTTTAATTTGAAGTTTCCAGCTGCTCTCTAGATTGTAATTTCGTATGCTCATGTCTTGACATATCTCCTGTTGAATATATAAGCACATATTGATTTAATTTATTTCATAAATAAATAATGATATTGCAGATGTAAATTAGCATAATCACATCATACGATCTACACATGTAAACACATGAACATATCGAATATGCGAAACATAGCGAATGTGTACCGAGGATTTTGGTACCTCGGCTGCACAACAGGAAGGACTCGCCGTACCGGGTGTTGACGACGGTGCACAACACCCAAGCGAAGAGAAAGACGAGCCATTATTGACGAACAACAAGCAATCGCGAGAAGCGCTTCCCAAAAAACTTTATTGTCACCTTCTCCCGGTGCAGGACGTCGAAGGCGAAGGTTTCAGAGACCTGCTCTCCCGATCACCGGTGCACGCCGATGAGCAGGACGGAGTAGACTACGAGCGATAACGCAGTACAACGGATGAGGCAAACCCTAGATTGATTTTGCGTATGTTGTGTAGAGGCGGCAGCTCGGTTTATATAGAGATATGAGGACACTTGATTAGAGCGCATGCACGATCTCCATTCGGTGTAACCGAATTGGATAAGTCGCGCGTAACTTATCCGGACTCTGCACTGCTCCACGCACCGGATTATTTAGTGTTTTTCCAAAAACAAAACTGAATTTTGCAGCAAAACAAAACTGCAAAAAGGAGACCACATCTGCGCACGGGTGAGTGTAGACCCCCGTTTTTATACCAGGAGTCACTCGTGTTCATAGTACCATTTCCCTGGATCAAGTAGTCTGGTACCCACGAATACATTGCCAATAATCAAGAGTGCATACATAATTATCTTACGCAAAATATTACAATAATAGGCCCGAAGGCAATAGTCTAGAACAAAGGACCAACCGGTCCGGAATACAACCAAAAGCAGAAATTAGGTAAGGCAGCGGAGATAAGGCAGCGGCACGCCATTGCCACAGGCAACGACCGAATCTAAGACCTACTGGGCTCCATCGTCTTCCGTACCCTCCTGGTAGTACTCATACGGATCTTCGGGAACCTCATCGCCCACATCTGAATGTTTTATTTATAGCAAGGGTGAGTACCAACCGTACCCAGCAAGCCACCACAGCAATAATGCATATGATAGGGGAAATGTCAAGGGCGGCTGTGGCACTTTTGCATAAAGCCAGTTTTGCAATTCCTTTCACAAGCCTAAGACCTAGCTTATACTGATCAAATTTTAATACCATAGTTCATTAATCAACGGCGGTTCTGTCCACCATCCATTATCATCCAAGGATAGCTTCCCGCCATTGAGTCATCATGGTTTTCTGGGGTCTACCCCTTCTCGCTTCTCGAGAAGTTGATCCACCAGCACATAAAAGTCATTATGCATACCCATCCCAACTAGTTTAAGAATTTAGAGCCTAGCCAAGTGTAATACATGTCCCGGTGCTCAATATCCGCGAGCACGGCTATTCGAATAGATTTAGTTACTCACACTGCAGTGGATGTACACTTTACCCGTACTCTGTAACTTGCCCAACAAATGAGCCGAAGTCCCAACGAATGAGACGCGTCACGGCAAAGCCTTTCAATAACCTCACATTGGCAGTACCCGCTCCATGAACTTACATCCTCATGCACTCTAGGCGTACATGGTTTCTAGCAGTGAGAGGAGTTCTGGCGCTCCCGGGAAGGGAAAAACTCACACATGCATTAAGTTATATTAAAATTTAGGTTCACACGTGGCGGTCCTACCGGTGGCTACCCCACCGTAGGCCCCGCCCCTCATACACACTAAGAAAACCACTATGCAGGGATACTGCCTCCGCTCGGTTACTTACTCCGCTAGGTCTATACCCATCCGAGAAGTACGGTTGTACGAGGGTCGTTTCATGCTTAGCTTCATGGCTCGGTCCTTAATTGACCGGGGACGGTGCTAGCCTTTTCCAGATACCACCCAAATCCACCATCCGCCCCAGTCGAAAACAATTGTTTAATTTTTTTTTATTTTCCTTTCACAAATCATGTCATCAATGTCATGGCAATGTGGCGCTCAGGTCTCCACATGCCGCATCTCAATTACCTTCCCAAGGTAATTGCCCAAGCATATAGCATTTTGATAAATATGAGTATGCAAAGTTCTAAGATAGCATTACTAAGCATCTGTCATAATTGACTAGGGACTCATACGTAACATGGTTACAAGGGGATATGGGGTAAACAACATTCAAGGCATGGCATAACAACAAATAGGATGTTTATCATTGCATGCATCTTTATTTGTAAACAAAGTAATTTCGCAATTGGGATCAACATGTTCAAGGGATAGTGATGACTTGCCTTGCTCGTAGTCTTGCGGGTCTTGATCCTCAGTTGGACTCGCAACTCCCTCGGTGTCTAACATTACGTGCGAAAGAAATTGAATTCATTTAGAATTCAATTAAAATCCAACAAAATCCAATTAAGAAAAGATCGAGCGCGAGCGTTTGAATGTCGATATCGAATTCCATTTCATTTATGAAGTAGACCTATTTTGATTTTTAATACCGTTGTCTTAAAATATTAGCGCTAGCCGATCAAAAATATTAACCCGATTTAATTTACGCGTCTCGAATAAATTAGATACCGATAATGAAAGGTAACCCTATCCGGTGATTAGCCGGCTAAAATAATCGCGACGGCTAATTTAGCGGATAACTTAATTATTGAGTCGGAACTAACTAAATACCGGCTAAATAGATATTTAAATGGATAACGAACGGTTGCATACATACGATGGCAATTTAAAAACGACCGGTAATTAATCCTCCGATTATATATAATCGATTGAGTGAAATTTAACTAATAAAAATCCCTATAATCGGCTAAGTACCCCGCTAAAGATTAATTATTCAAACGAACAATCGATTAGGTGAAAAATTTAAATTTTAATTAAATATCCGTTTTAATTTACTCGTGTTTATAAAATAATCGTCGGCGACGACTATATCGATTTCCTAAACTAGTATTTTATATTAATCTAGTACGTGTGCTCATAAATTTGAGATGAATAAAAATTAAATTCCTAATCCCCAAATTTTATCTCTCCATATTTTATTATTATTATTATTTTATTTTTATTTTTCTCTCTCTCTTTTCTATCTTTTCCTTTTTCTTTTTTTTTTTTCATCTTCTTCCTCTGTATCTTCTTCTTCCTTCTGTCTGCTTGCTCTTTTTCTGTCTCTCTCTCTCTTTCACAGAGTTGCCGGCAGCAAGGGGAGAGGGGGCGGCACATACCGGCTCCGGCGGCGGCGGCGGAGGGCGGTGACGCGGTGGTGACTGGCGGCGGCAGCCCGGCGGCAGCCGGCGGCAGGGCGGCAGCCCGGCGGCGGCGGCCAGCGGCGGCGACGGCCAAGCGGCGACGGCAGTGCACGGCGATGGGGCGGTGGCAGCGAGGGAGAAGGGGGGAAGGGGAGGGGCGGTGTGGGGGAGAAGGGGCTCGGCCGGGGGGCTTTATAGCCGGCCGGGGAGGGAGGGGAGGTGGCCGGCGCGGGGCTCGACGGTGATGGCGACGGCGACGTGGTGGCAGCGGCGCGGCAGGCGGCGCCGAACGGTGATGGGATGGCAGCGGCGACGGGACGGCGCGGCAGGCGGTGGGCTCGAGGGGGGGAAGCGGGGCTCCAAGCGGCGCGGCAGGGCTAGGGCGCCGTAGGCCGGCAGTAGCGGCGGTAGGCAGCGGTAGGCCGATTCAATGAAGAAGAAGAACAGTCTTTCTTCTTTTTTTTAATTTATTTATTTATTTTATTGTAATTTTTATTATTATCCTTATATTGTATTTGTACAAAATAATAACTCTTTCGCACGAATGAAATAAACCCGATATTGGAATTATTCCGTCCTAAATCTTTCCTGATATTTTATATTGTCTAGATTCGTTACGCCCATCTATACGTGTGGATAGTTATAAAATTTTTATTATCTAAATAAATTCATGACATTAAGGAAAAATATTTTATCCGCTCAAATTCTATCTAGAACTTTATTTTAATCTTTGCACCGTAATTATTCCTCCTGTCGATTTCCGTTCTAGGGTTCGCGCCGAAATAATTTCGATAAATTAAACACTCTCACAATAAAGATTAAAATAAACGAGTCTTAAAATGCGGCATGATGCAAATTAAATTTTAAGGTTTTAAACTGCGTATGTTTAGGGTTTCGATTTCGACGGTCGAATTTTCAGGGTGTTACAGTGAGGAACCAATTTTAACAGACCATTCACGCTCATGGCCTAGCGAGGTGAGACGAGCGTGCGCGCGTGTGTTCCTCTTATTCTCTTCACCACACATGTCTCAACTGACTAGGAGAGCATTCTCCATTACAAGGAGGTCTCCCTCTCCTATAATAGGCAATGTGGTACTAAACTCCCTATACATATCATATCACCTCATAAGGTAGACTTTTATCATTTTCCAAATAATTAATCTCATACTAATTCCAACATCTCCTTCCTTTGATTTAGGATTTGGCCATCCTCTGTAATTCCACTGCACATGCCCGAGGAGACAAGGAGCAACAAAAAGCTCTCCAAGACAGCAACGATTTTGTCTGCTGATTGAGGACCACATGCTCCAAGTTCCGATCCCCTGAACTAAAAAATTCCATCACCAATCCAAATCCCTGTTTTCCTATCAGCATTTTCGAGCATCGCTACAGTGAGCTAGATCTTGAGCTGCTTGCTGTCATGGATGGTGAGGAGAAAAAGAATATGAGAAAGAAGGGTATAAAATGTCTTTGTTGTGATCTAAATTATGGCCAAAGCGACCAATATCGCGAATATCCGATAAGGATGTCTTTGCAGTGGCATCTTAATAATACAATATATCGGTGGTATTTTTTAGGATTTCAATCTTTAAAGTGACATATATCCAATTTTGCATCCTACCTCTATGTAAAAATATAAGGTATATTTTATTTTATTAGGATTAGAATTCGACTAAGAATTGCTTTATCATTATATTATTTATATGACACAAAAGCACAATCATAAAAAGTTTTTAATATGAAACTAATAATATTTTTCGTCGCAAAAATATATTTTAATAGAATAATTATTGGTCAAAATCTCATCTTTACAAAACAAAATACGCGTTATATTGTTACCTATCTTACTATGGTCCAAGAAGAAAACTTTCCTCCACTGTGCGCCAAATCTATCCATGTTAAGGGACAATGCAGACAACGAACGAAACTGTGCGCAGGGAGCAGAACAAATGGATATCCATATAATATCATTTCCTTTTCAGAAGTGGCAAACTGAATGATTTCACGTGATGCCACATCTCAAATCCTTGGCCCCACAATGCTTTGAGCCAAGTCTTCCCTTTCCAAAGAAGATTATTATATATTTTTCATGACAAAAGTAAATTATTGGTCACTCTATCATCTTATACAGGACCATTCGACTACAGAATCAAGATCATTTTTTGATCTTTTGCAAACCGAAAATCCAGCATAAGAAAGTGAGCCTCCAAGATATCAACAGATAGCGAAATTTTCAGCATGTGATTGTCCAATTGAACAGAATCCAAGGTATGAACAATAATCTTTGAGACACCATGAGACAGATGATAAATCAATAACATAAGATACAGGCTGAGAATTTTTTTAGCCATGAAACTGGATACACAAAATTCAGAGATTACCACACCACTAAACTCACATACTAAATTACTAGTTATACCTTTTCTTGCAAGAACACCACCATAAACACAGCTTCAGAAGCTGAAAGCCGAGAGAACAATGGCACAAGTGAAGGCCAGTGCCAGGACGGACGCCGTCGCCGGAGGCGGCATCGCGGCCGCGCTGCTCCTCCCGTTGTGCAGCGGTCGTGTGTCGGCAGCGCCGTTGACGTTCCTCCCGCCGACGCTCGTGCCGCCGCCCGGGCCGCCGCCGACGCTGCCGCCCCTGCCGCCGCCCTTGTGTGCTATGGCCATTTTCATGGGAACCTTCACCTCATCGTCATGGTGTCTGTGGCTGTCAATGTCACCTGCTTGCCCAAGCTTCTTGCCTTCAGTGACTGAACATGACAAAAATTTTCAGAAAAAGAGGTTTAATTCTCCAAACATTCAGCACCAGAAATTCAGTTGTCTAGAAGATTAGCAGTTTAGCAGCACCATGGATGGGAAAGGAAGAAAAGAAAGCATCAAGAAAGAAGAAAGCAACTGAAAGATCAGAGATCGATCACTGACCATGCAATTCTTCAACCTGGAGATGCGGTCTCAGACGAGCTCCATTGATTGCGTGGCTTGTCTCGGCACCACACCATGTGCCCTGGGAGGCAAGGGTGAGTAGGAGGAGGAAGAGAGCAAGAAAGCCTTTCTTCATGTTGAGATGGAGACTGATCACCAGCAAGAAACTATTATGTGAACTGTCTGTGGAGGCTCTTGCTCTTATATGTAACTCATGTTATATGTAACTCATGTAATTATAACTCATGTAGTGTAGCAACTGAGATAGAGACATTTCATGGAACTTGAAGAGTTAACCAAGGAGAGGTTAAATATTTTTCAGTATAAATTTCGCTGTATCGATTATAGAAAACGGCAATCCGAAAAGGGGGTTAACGCACAAGATCTAAAGTGGATGGGTTGAAAAACAAAGATTTATATAGGTTCAGGCCTTCTCGACAAGATGGTGATACCCTACCTATTTCGGGGATTGTATCCGCCGGGTGTTGTATTGATCTGACGATCGAGTTGTGCTTATACCCTCAGGGGTGCTCCTGCCGACCTTATATAAGCTAGAGGAGCAGGATTACAAAGGTAGAAACCTAACCGAGTACAGTATTGGTTCCCTAAATCTACTCTACAATATTATCGAACCAGAACTATGGGCCGTTCCTTAGTACACAAGGAAAAGTAATACCCAAATCATGATCCATTACATATTTCTTATACATAATATATCCCCTATATTCAGTCGAATAGTTCAGCCGGGTATGTGGTACATGTAATCTCCCCACTCCGTAATGTTCAAAGATCTCAAGAGAGGTACCACAAACCTAACATTAAAATGACGGTACCTATCGTGTATCGTGAAGTTACTCGCTAAGATATGACCTACTTCTTCATTACCAAATATAAGCATTTTTAAGATTTAAATTTTCTACATAATATAAGTATTTCTAGAGTACCACTTATCCTGTTATTCACCACATAATCAAATTTCTTTTCATCTTACCCCAATCACCCAGCCTCCTACTCCCAACCATTCCCCGTTAAATAAGAGGCGCTGTAGTCTTTCCTTTTGAAACCTTAATCTCTACTAAACAATCTAGAAATCCTTGTGCAAGTCATGGCAGGATGGCAGCTATTCCTGTCTGCTTCTTTTGGGGAAACTCCAAAGAAAAGTTAAGGGAACATTGTGAAGTGGAGGTGCTTTCTGGTCTTGTCTCTCTGTATTTTATAATTCAGGATTCCTGGCTTACTTCAGGTCTAATGGGATCCGCCACCCAATAAGATTGCTGATTTGGCACTCTTAAACAGACAAGATTATGCTATGTTCTTTTTGTTACTTCCAAGCTTTCTGAATCTAATGATGTTCTGAAGGAAGAAAGAGGGACACAAGGCGTTGTAAGGAGCAGAATTGATAGCTATTTTGCATGTGGTTGGCGTAGAGTTTTTGGTGCTCCATGGACCAGGGGCCTTCTCAGATCTCACCCACAATATTGTGGCAGCCTGTAATGTCTGAATTGAGATATATGAATTGAGAAATTTGTTTTCATCTTTTGTCAGTGACTGAAGAAGCTTCAATTTTTAACAAACTGTTTCACCATGTGGTTTTCCAATTGGACAGAATCCAAGATAAGAACAATTAGAATGAGAATCATAAGAACCTGGAACGGCAAGAATAATGTCTGGGACATCATTGTGCAGATGATAATAAATCAAGAATATTGAATACAAGATACAGGCAGATGAAACAATTTCAGTATGTACTACTGATAAACTGGATACACAAATTCAGTCATTCAGAGATGACCACACACCACTAACACACTTACTAATACCTTTCTTGCAAGAACATCACCACTCACGCAGCTTCTTCAGAAGCTGAAAGCTGAGACAGCAATGGCGCAGGAGAAGGCCAGAGCCAGGATGGACGTCGTCATCGCCGGAGCCGGCATAGCCGCCACGCTTTTCCTCCCGGTGTGCGGCCGCGTATCGGCCGGTCCGCCGTTGACATTGCTGGCGCCGCCTGTCGTGCCGCCTGTCGAACCGCCGCCCGTGCTGCCGCCCTTGTGAGCTATGGCCATTCTCTTGGGAACCTTCACCTCATGGTTGTGGGTGTGTTCGTCTGCTTGGCCTAGCTTCCTGGGGACCTGAATCTCCAGGAGCTTCTTGCCTTCAATGACTGAACAAGCCAAAGATTTTCAGACAAGTAATTTAATTCTCCAGAAAGTTAATTAGAATCACAAATTCAGTTCTCTAGAAGATTGGTACAATGACAAGGAAGAACTGTCAAGAAAGAAGGAAGCAAGTGAGGGATTACTGACCATGCAATTCTTCGACCTGGAGATGAGGTCTCAGATGAGCTCCAGTAATCCTGTGGCTTCTCTCAGCAGCAGCAGCAGCACACCATGTGCCCTGGGAAGCAAGGGTGAGTAGGAGGAAGAGAGCAAGAAAGCTTTTCTTCATCTTGAGATGGACTGATCAACAAGAAACTCTCATGTGGAGTGTATGTGGACTTGTGGAGGCTCTTCCTCTTATAACTTCTGTAGTGTAGGTGTAGCTCCTAAGATAAGAGACTTTTTATGTACTTGACGAGTTAACGGGAGGTACAGCATTTTTTAGTCTAAATTTTATTCTAACAATTTTGCTAAAAATATAACACCAAAAATATAACACCACATTTTTTTACTTGATTTCTGTCATTTTTTCCGTATGTTTTTGCTACCTCTCTTTATATGTAAGTATGTTTCCATCTCTCCTATTTTCTCTTCTATGTAGGTAATCAACTGTTTCTTTAGCGCGTACCAGAAAAATTGTAGTGTAAATGTATGTAATTTACAGTGTAAAAATCACCCTTTTTAGCGAAAATATGGTGTCATTAATATAACTAATCCCGTTTTATAGTGTCGCCAGTGTTAAGGTTCCGGAAGGTACCACAAACGCTGAAAATGATTGTACCTCCTCCAGTTCCATAAAATTATTCACTAAGATAAGACCTAGTACAAGTTATGGCATGATGGCACCTATTCCTATCTGCTTTTTTTGGGAAAACTCTGGAGAAAGGTTAAGGGAACATTATGAAGTGGATGTGCTTTGTGCTATTGTCACTCACTGTTTAGCTTTATAAATCAGGATTCCTGGCTTAGTTCAGGTGTAATGGGACCTGTCACCCAATAAGATAGCTAATTAGCACTCAGACAGGATTATCGTATGTTTTTCTATTTCCAAGCCTGTGCCTTCTGCAGGGGGGTAGAGAAGGACACGAAGCATTACAAGGAGCAGATATGGCTGCTTTCTTGCATGTGGTTGGTGCAGATTTTTCATGGTTCTCCATGGACCAGGGAACTTTGCCAGATCCCAGCCACAAGATTGTGGCAGCCTGTAAATCTTTAAATTCAGAAATTAGTTTTCATCTTTTGTCAGTGACTGAAGAAAAAACTATGGCCCTTTACCTTTGATATGTATATTGTTTACTGAATAGTGAAGGCTCCCTTTAGCCCATGATTCTGTCGTGCTACTAAAATGCAGAACAAGGATATCATGAAAAGGATAGCAACATATTAAACAAATTAGTACGAATTGAAGGAGAAAACAAATGGGGGTCCTTTTCCATGACAGAATTCTGAAAAAGAAAGGCCTCTCATTATATTGAGACAAGGAAAGGCAGTTAATTTACCTTCTCTAGTGTCTCTATACAAGGATGCCAATCATTTCACGATGCCATCGATTTGTTGTTTCTGTTGCATGAGATGTGGATGCTTGGATAAACCTAACAAAAATACCAGATTTGAGATCCCAACAGAATGAAAGGTGATGTGTTATCTGTCCATAAAAGAGAGCATATCGTATCTGTTTGCACATGAACATGACAAGCAATCAAAATGAAGCAAAGTGAAACAGGGTGCCATGATCGACAGGTGCTCTGAATCAGCATCAAATAAACCAACCATGTTACGTGAGCATAAGCTATGCCATTATTCCAGGATCAACAAAGAACATACTAGCAATGTCCTTGATTTCAGAATGTACACGACTACCGATGGTCCACATTTTTATACTTACATACACGAAACTCAACATACAGAATGTCCTTGATTTCAGATGTTGCATAAACACATATCGGCTATCTTCTCAAAACATAGATGACAAGAGCACCAGATACTTGATAAGAAACTGTGAAAAATCATTGTAGATGACTTCACAAATTATTACTGAAGCATGACAATTTTCTTATGGGTACCTGGAAACGATGAGTAAAGCAGCATTATACAGGGTATTGTTATTATTTTTCCACAACACAAATACAACATTCATACTACTAATAAATACATGCCATATGTCAGAGAACAAACACCTGAGGTGATCATTCAAATTGAGGCTGTTTTTTATATCTGGAATACATTTGTCTGGAACCTTTCATCGTATAACTGCCAGTGCCCATACCTACCCATGTGGAAGGAGGACCTGGGAATGTAAAAGTTGGGCTTCTCTAGTTCCTTCAGGTTCTTCATATTAGAAGTAGCTTGTTGTATTCCCCTGAGTGTCAAATTTGCGCAGCCATACAAGTCAAGAACCTCCAATTCCTTGCATCCTCCTGATATTGCGTTGAGGCCAATAACAGATAGCTTCGAGAACCTAATTACGAGATGCTTCAGATTTTGCATGAACTTTGAAATTGCAATGGCTTCCCTGTCACCATCTTGAGGGCAATCTCTTAGATAATCATCAGGAACTATGCCAACATGCTCCGATGAATCGAGCCAATTGAATATGTTCCGCTTGAGAACAATGAGGTTTCGGCAGTTCTGACCGATCATCTCTAGTGACTTGTATGAAACTTCATGGCAGTAGCTGATGTCCAATTCAGTAAGCATATGACAGCTCGATGCAACAATAAGCATTGACCGATCACTTACACTTGGGCTGCTTCTAATGGAAAGAATGTTGAGCTTTGGAGACCTGCATATGAATAAAGCAAGTCAATAGTGGCACTACAATCTCATTGACATGTCAAATGTAAGTGAAAAGAAAGCAAAATAGCATGTAGCCTTTGCTCTAAACAACTTGAAAAAATGGACCAACCTAAAACCATCTGTAGAAATGGAACTTTTTTTATACTACTTAAAATGAGGTTGTACACCTCATGCCAAGATCACTGGTGCTGAATTTTGTGACATATCACCGGCACAGTCAGGTCGGCTGAAGCTCAGCGCTAAAATGGGTGACGCTGAGCTGCAAGAGCTCCAACTCAATGATGATGGCACCGAGCCTCTGCATTGCTGTAAGGTTCTGTCTAGTATTTTGGTGGAAACAGAACTGTTTGGCTATATGATGTTCTTTTTCCCTTTAAACAGAATCGCAAGCAAATATATTATTTGTTATAGACTTGTTTTCGGATCATATGTATGCGTTGCGAAGCAGCATGTATGTAGGTGCAAAGTAGGGTAGGTACCTGACACAGTTTTGGTGCATTTCTGGAAAACATAAAGAATGGTGTTAAGAGATAAGTTTTGTTACTTGTTTTATCATATCGGGTTGGTTCGTTCATACCAAACAACTTATCCCTGGGGATCACATTCAACATGACTCTTCAAGTCTCCAACTTAAACAGCTGATCGAGGAGGAGATCAAGCTCTGCTCAGGTTAGCTACTACATTAAAAGGTATCCCTAACTCTATGTAAGGTCAGGTCTCACTGTTATTGGCTGGGAATAGCTCCCACCACACATAAGGGGGTAAGTGAGAGTGTGTGAGACTACTCTTGTAACCCCCTGCACTCACACCCAGAAACACATTTCTTCCTCTGTTGTCCACTCATATGTTCACCAAAGGCAATAGCACTACAGTTATCCAAATAACAGAAAACGTGAGTGGGCATGTTACCTGAGTAATTTAAATTAATTTTCATAATACTACTTTATTTCACAAAATAATTTTCCACAGAAGCTTGACAAATAAGAGCAATACAACAACCACAAACTCGATTTCAGTCCGGTGTACCTATTACTGAAGTGTTCGCAAATAATTTACTGGGTCAACATGCACAGAAACACAAATATACATTTACATGAGAGGCTGAATGATGGATGCATATGCAATAAAAACATTAAAATATACAAACAGCAATACAAAAAATTTTAAAATTACAGAATAGATGACTATGTAAATATTTTTAAATGCCGAAAGGAAAACTAATGGCAAGGACAAAGTTCTAGTGATACTAGTTCTGTCATGGTCGGAATTGTAGGAGACAGTACAGCGCGCAATGGCAGGACCAGCTGCATCTGGAGCGTGATCACCTTAATAGCTGCTATCCATTTATTTTATCTTAACAATTTAGTTCCATTCAATTAGGATATTCGGTTGTTTAGCTATTGCGCTGTACAAAGAGCCTCCTGTAATCATTTCTGATTAAGCAAGACTAATCTCAGTTCCTCATCTCCTTGTTCTCTGTTTCCTCATCCCCTGCTGCTGTGATCTGACCGTGATCACCACAGGACATCACCTAGTCCAAGCCGCTTAAACCACGCCCAACACACATACCCCATCCGATCTCATTCTGTTGTGAGCCATGGTCTCTGATACAAAGTTGTTATGAGTCTCAGGCATTGATCGGATGGGGTACGTGCGTGAAGTTGCTGGGCATGCTTTAGGCGGCTTGGAGAGAGATGTCCTGTAGTGATCACGGTGAGAGCACAGCAATAAGGGATGAGGAAACAGAGAACAAGGAGATGAGGAACTGAGATTAATCTTGCTTAACCCGAAATGATTACAAGAGGCTCTTCATATAGAGCAATAACTAAAAAACTGAATCTTGTAATTAAATGGAACTAAGTTGCTAAGATAACGAGATAAATGGATAGCCCCTAACAGCTATTGGGGTGATCATGTTCGAGACGCTTCTGCTCTCGCCATCGTGTCCGCGTTGCGTGCTGAAGTGTCTCGTGCGATAGTCAATTCTGACCATGAAAAGTTCCTTCCTTGTGAGCTGAATTGCTGATGAAGGAACACACCAAGATGTAAAAAGAAAAAAAATCCGGTAAAAGTCAACTGAGCATGTTAAATTTCTACTATTTATTTTTTACTGCACAACACAAGTCTTGAAAACCAGATGTTACATCTCATTAACTTTTGTCCTAACAGGCACTTACTTTTTTATTCTGGTTCTTTACTATTGTTTGCTATCCAACATAATGCACGAAAGGAAACCTGAGCCACAAAAATCATATCCTTAAAGGACAGACAGTCAAGTAATATATTGCCTCAACTTTTGTATGACCCAAATTTATCAGAAAAATCTGCAAGTTCATTTGTACACGAAATGGATGCCTCAAATTTAATGATTCAAGGAAATAATGGAAAAAATAGGCAGGAAGTACTGATGTCTGAATTCTGAAATAGACCAGACTGCGACATAGTAACTAGTAAGATAATGCAACTTGGATAATGGCAAGCTCAGAATGAAATTCGAGAAAGCTATTTTACTGAGAATGTTATAGAAGCAGACAAACGTTGAAGATGAACCCGTAAAACCATATGGATGGTTGGTTCTCCATGTATTTTGCCAAATGAATTTCGGTAATATATTAGCAGGAAGACAGGAACAAACTTATTTTACTTCTTGCAATAGTTGTGTTTAAATAAGTACAAGAGTACAAGTTTCTAGAGAACTTCATTTATGAAAAGAAGCAAAGTTTCAGGCCACTACACTCAAATTATAATACATGAAAATCTTTTCTTGCAAATTCATGAGAACAAAACAGCACCCTAGTTTTGCTTGACTGTGATGCAGTCAGTTTAATAAAAAATAAAATCTAGATCACCAACACCTACAATAAATGGAGCTGTTGGTTCCCTGGAGGAATACAAAAATTTGAGAGGTTTTTCTAAGACTTTGTCTTCCTGAATAAAACAACATCACTAACATTCGACTTAAGAATGGAATTATGACCTTTAGTACAGATTCCCACCCATTTGTGGCTCCATAATTAGATTATAAGCCCCACATATCCACTGCTACACACTATAAAATATATCACTAAAAAAATCAAGCATCAGTCAATATATTAGTTGAAATAAGAAAACGAAAACATATAATTAAGAACATCAAGACCCTTGCTTGATATGTGCATATTTGTTGGTTAGCAAAGAGAAGTTAGGGGAAAAACATTTCCATGGGGCCTCTTCGGCTCTTTGACGGGGAAATTGCGCGGAACTACATATGCAATTACGCATCATCACACGAAATTTGATCTTCTGATTAATCAACAAAAAACTCCCTGCGTCTCTACTAATTTCGAAGAAAACAATTACTCTTCGTGGATAGAAAACCTCCAAGGCTCCAACCTTGGGCTCACCCAGTCACTTCCAGAAAATTAAAACATATCAAATTTTACACGTAAGTACCTTTGGGCCGCGAAGGCGAGGGCGTCGTCGGAGCAGTGCCGGACGCGGACCTCCAGGAGCTCCCCCGCGGCGAGGGAAGAGGCGGACCGGAGCATGGCGTCGACGCGGCGCTGGAAGGCGGGCGTCCACCACTCGGCGGCGTCGGCGCCGACGGACGCGAAGGCAGGCTCGAGGTCGAGGGCGGCGAAGAGCGCCGGGCGGGATGTGGCAGCGTCCCGCCACGCGCGGCAGCACGCCATGGCGCCTCGCCACAGGTCCTCCAGGCCCAGCCGCGAGAACGCCTCCGCGAGGCACACCGGGGTCATCTCCGACCAGTCCCGCTCCTCCTCCGCCGCCGCCGGTTCGCCGCCGGCCACATGGCCCGTCGCCATATCGAGCGGCTAGGGTTTTCTGCGCTTTTGCCTGCCCCCAATGCGTTTCCCCTTCTGCGTCAAAAAGAAAAAAAAGAAAAATCGTTTCCCTTTTTGGGGTTAATTGGATCATGTCATTGTAAACTTACATGTTTAGAATTATGTGATTTGAAATTAAAATCATACCATTATAATTTAACATGTATTTCAAATGTGCCACTATTTACATCCTTTCAATACAAATTTCAATATTTTCTTATTAAACTACCATCATTTTCTTCCTCTATCCTTTCGTTCATTCGCCTCCCCTTTGTCTCTCTCTTCTCTCACCTCTGACATGCTTCAGCAAGTGTCAGCAACTGCTATAGTAAGATTAGGCTAGAGGTGATCATGGCTGGTGACAAGCTTGGTGCTAAGGGAGTTGATTTGAAGTTGTTGCTTATTGCTGGCACGTTGAGAAGGTGGTGAGCGTATAGGATTGGAGTTGTTGGCGTTGTGCACACGTATAAGGTGGGGTGGTTGAAGCTCACGGTAGAGGCATCCATAACAATAACACGCTGTGGACAATCTTAAGCTGGCTAGGCTCCACCACGCATCGTGATTGTACCTGCGATGCGTGCGCTTTGCGACTAAGGATTTCACCACCATCAAGCGGTCTAACGGCTAGCACATCGCGCACTGCCATGATACTGCGCTGGTGCTCGAGCGGAGCAAGCAGCAGCTGCGGCGGAGTTCCAGATCTGCTCCCTCCGCCGAGCTTATCGTCATCGATGACCATCCCGGCCCGACCTCATCACGGCAACTGTTGATACATACTAGAGGTGAGAGGAGAGAGAAAGAGGAATAAAGGAGAGGATGGAGGAAGAAGACAAGAGCAGTTTGGTTATAAAAAATGAAACTTGCATTGAAAGGGTAAGTAGTGGTACATCTTAAACACATGTTAAATTGTAGTGACATGTTCCAATTTCGTGAATAGTAATAACATATCTCAAAATAGGTAAATTTATAATGTCGCGGATCTAATTAACCATTCTTCCATTCAGGAGAAGACGAAGCCACTCATGCCCAACAAAGCTTCGTGGCACTCTTTGCTACTCGGTGAAGCACAATCAACAATATTATCTCTATACTCCCTCCGGTTCTATAATATTTAACGTTTGACATTAACAAGTCTCTAAAGTATATCTTTAATTCTGCTTTTCTATTATAATATATAGAATAAACAAATATATTTTTACTTGTACTTTATAAGGCAAATCTTATAATATATAGAATAAACAAATATATTTTTACTTGTACTTTATAAGACAAATCTTTATATGTTGTTCTAGTGTCTTTAAACTAAATATTTTAAAATTATAAAAGTTTAATCTTACTTTTTATTTAAAACATTAAGAATTATTGAATCGGAGGCAGTAGACATTACCAGATAGAAAAGGGAAAATAGGTAAGAGAACAAAGTGGACGCTTCTTCTAGCGTCAGCTACAGTACATGAATTAAAACCTTACCGCCAGCTACGCTTCTTCTACCATCGTCCAAAGGTAGCTACAACAGCTCCTCTCCCACACTTTCTCATGCAATGCAAGAGAATTGATTGGAAGAGAATTGATTGGGTGTGAATTGAAATGGGATAGAAAATTTTAATTAACAAAACTAAAAGGTAGTTTATGGGAGGACGTGTGTTGTAGTCTGTTGGTCATTGTACATATTAGCTATAACTATTGTTGATGCGAATGATTTTAGAGCCAACAACTGATTGTACTAATTTGCTCTTAGGATACTCACAGTGCAGTCACACCAAACAGGTTCCTTAATATCCACATAATAGAGTCACACATCTTCAGAGTGCACTGTATCCCCTATTCAGCCCGCAGAATTTTGTCATTTTAGCCCTTCAATATTCTTTTGTCATGCTCTGATTTTTTCATCTTCTGTTCCTTCTGCCAAATTTAAAAAAAATTCACCTTTGGTTTGTTTGTATAAAATACCTTAATAAAAATTTCCTCAATCAAAAGGATTTAATATGATTAATTAATTACATTGTTGGCTTTATCATTTCTTAATTGAAGTTATTTGGATTTGATTCGTATTTCGGTTGTGGAGCTCAAAATCCTAATCAAATTCCCTCCAAATCCAAAATGCATATTCAATTTCTTAATTTCCTAAATCCTCTTAAAATCCCAAATATCCTAAATTTGGAATTTTTCCAGAAAAGTCCCTAGTTTTTTCCCTTATTTTCCCTTCCTTTCTCTCCTTTACCATCTTTCATTTTAGCCCTTCTTCTTTTTTCTTTATCTGTTTTCTTCCACCTTCTTCCTCCGGCCAGGGAGCCAAAGCTCTCTCTCTCCCCCTCTAGCCCGGCCGGGGAGACCAAGCCCCGAGCCCACGTGCTGCCCTCGGTCCGGTCGCCCTCTTCCCTGTGTCGTATTGGCCCACGCCGCTACGCTGCAAGTCCCGCTATTCCGCGTTGCGCCGCCGCCGAATCCCGCCGAGGACGCCCCAATATTCGGAGCCGCTGCCTTCCAAAACCGCTGCTAGCCCTAGCTCCATCTCCCCTATAAATAGCGCCGGTCGCCGCTGGCTTTTTCCCCTTTTCCTGAAGCCCTAGCCACTGCCGCCGCCCAAGCTTGCGCGCCGCCGTCACCGGCGTATCCAACGCCGCCACCGCCGTTTCCAACCGCCACCGGGAGCCGCGTTGTTGTTGTTGGATCCTCCCGAAGCCACCGCCGCCGCCGGTGAGCCCTACGCTGTTTCCCTGTGCCGTTTCCCTCTCTGTTCCCCTCCTTTTCTCTCTCTCCGGCGCCACCAACCTCACCACCGTGCGCCGCTGCCGGTCCACCTCGGAGCCTTGTGCTGCACCGCCGGTTCCGCCTCCGCCGCCGCTTGCCGACGCCGCCGTTCGTCGTCACCGCCAAACGTTGTGACGTCGTTGCCGATCCCGCCATGCTGGAGTGCGCCCATGGGCGGTAGAGCAGCTGCTCTGCTCCCTCCACCCCTTGAGCTGCCGACATGTGGGTCCTGCGGCCGAAAAGCCCCCATCAACCACTGTCGTCCAATTTCCTAGATCGAATCTCCACCGTTGGATCTACAAAAATCAAACCGGTGCCACATCAGCCCTAGATCCATCCACGTCAGCGCCATGTTATCACCACATCACCCTCTTTTGTCCATATGTCACCAGGTGGCTTCCACGTCATCAGTCCACATCGGTCCATGGATTTAGTCCATCATAAACCGAGCCACTGACCAATGGGCCCCACCATATTTTCCTATTCAACGATAATTCAATTCCCGAAATTAAATATCCAAATAATATTCTCAGAATATTCCTCTTCTTTTTATCCTCGTATTTTCTCCGAATTCAAACTTCCGAAGGTCATAACTTTTCCATTCGAACCGATTCAACCCGTTCTTCTTCCTAAATTCCTCTAAAATCAAGCTCTACCTCCTGGTTTCATTTGTTGTTTCATTTGATGGTATTTATAGCTTTTTCTTTTGTTTATTTGTTTCTCATTTGTGATCATGTAGACATTGGAGCAACGTGATGTTTGTTGCAGAAGACATAGTGCAAGGATAGTACTTGGATGCAAGGCAAATGCACTCTTTGAACATATTAAACCTATTTTATAAAATGTTTTGTTTTGAACATGCATGATTTTATTTATAAATTATTGATGGGTTGTGACCTAATTATTATAATATCTCGCCTTTGATTAATATTGATCCCCTATGATACATGTCACCCTAGTCTTTGTGAGTTGAACATTGAGCACAACTCAAGGTAGAATAGTTATGTTTAGTCCCGCTCAAGGTTGTTTTACAAGAAAAATATAATTTTGATTAATCATATACTTATACTTTTTTTTGAACTGTGTGGCTGTGTGCCATCTTTCCGGTAGCATGTGTTACACCGTGTAGTAAACAACAGACGGATAAAATGATTTGGACCGGGTGATGGGTGGTTATGTGTGAACCTTGTTAGGTGATAATGTATCTATGTGATCATTATTGGGTATGGTCTCTGTGTGAGCCTACTGTTAAGCTGTGTGCTATTTAGTTGCTCAAAGGGCCAACTTCATGTCCTTAAGCTACTACCCTATGTTGTGTGCTATTATAGTTTGGTAAGTCGCCCTGGTCAATTAAGGATTTCACTTCATAAGTCATTGATATGAGCCTAATGTGCAATCACATGTTTTCATGGGAAGAACTTGGCCTAGTTGGATTTTGAGTCTTGGTACTATCAGCCCAGATAGGTGTTAAGGTTAGTTATGAGTACTTTCTTATCTGTGTAAGGGAAAGTGTCTCATGGGGGAAGGCGGTGTTGATGCGGAGTTTCTAAAAAGCCTTGTTACATATTTCTTGGCTGCACACAACCTGAAGTGTGACATTACTTGTTGGCCGTTAAAAGGATGATATATCTTGTGGGTCAAGCTATACAATCTCTGCAAAGTGTTAACTAATCTATTCGAATAGCCGCGTCCACAGTCATGGACATGCTCGGTGATATCTCATAAGGGGTAGTTTGTGAAAACATGGAATGGAAATGAGCTGTGTGTAGATTAATGAATATAGCTATGTGATCCTGTGTGGATGATCAATTGGTAATACCCGCTATTTATAATTGTTGTTTTAAAATATTTTTTTACAAATTGTTTATAATCGTAATTGTTGTGTTATGCAAAATAGCCATAGTCTTTCTTTGTCGGTTGTGCATATGCATTTTTTCGTGTACTTGCTGAGTATTCCATATACTCACCTTGCAATTCTCCCAACTCCAGAAGGAAGATTTCTGCTATTCTTTGAGGAGTTTGCTGCTGAAGTCGAGGACTAGGCCATGTGCCCAGTTAACTGCCTGTAGCATGTCGAGTGGAGCTTCCGCGTATTTATCTTCTTTTCCTTTGTTATATCTTATTATTGTGTTGCTCTTAAGGTAAATATATGAGCTATAAGGCTTAACACAATCATTTCATTAATAAATATTAATTTCCCTTCGTGATGTTGGTTGTGATATTATCTTTGTAACTGTATGTGCTAGGTTGATCTTGGACTAGCACGTATACACAGGAGGTCCTATTTTGGATCCTCAAATCTTTTTTCGACCCTTACCGAAAGGATCCTATTTCTAAAAAAAAATAAAAAAATGTCTTATGCCTCACCTGTCAATAATATAAAAGGATAAAATTTTATCCCCTTCCACTTTCCCTATCTTAGGGTGGAGGTTAGAAACTTCACCTCCCCATACACAAAACGGAGCAATCCATTAGCGCATGATTAATTAAGTATTAGCTAAAATAAACTTTGAAAATAGATATATGTTTTTTTAAAACAACCCATTTATTTTTTTTAAAAAATACACCATTTAGCTGTTTGGAAAGTGTGCACGCGGAAAACGAAGAAGTATAAGTTGCAAAAAGTGAGTGCCGAACTCAGCGAGGGAGAATGACTTGATCCACTAGCATTTCGGCATGTAATTTATAGATTCTCCAGGTTGCCTTAGGCTAAGTTTGGACCTATTAGTCCATAACCCATTTCTTTTACATATAAAAACGAGGTAGCTTATTAATGCACGTTTAATTAAGTATTAGCGAAAAAACTTGAAAAATAGATTAATGTGACTTTTTAAAGCAACTTTCATATAGAAATATAATCACCCATTCACGCGACTTTAACTTCCCTCGCTACTCTACTAAAGGTATTTATGTGTTACTTATAGTGAAAAAAAGAGACAATTCCACATTTAACCCTATATATAAGGTTAACTACCAACTTAACTCTATTTTGATAAGTTTGTTTATTTAACTCTCCTTTTCATAACTGAAGCTACGGGTTAACACGGTTCTTTTAAGGCATGTAACGGTGTTAAAAAAAAAAAATCCAAAATACCACTTTTGCCCTTTCTCATTGACACCTATTTTCGTAAAGCTATTTTGTTATCTTGGCATATAATGAAGAAAATAACACACATGTAGTCAATTAGTGTCTAACAACAATTTCATGAGCTGCTATACTGCTATACACCCGAGCAATTACCAACTAACAATGTTCCAGAGCAGCAATCCAACAAAGAGAAGGATCCAACAAAGAGAAGGTGAAGATGTGCAAGCAATAGCCATGCCAGTGCCTGCCTTATGCCGAGCTCCCTGTGTGCACCGCACCAGGCGAGATGCCGCCTCCCCTATGACTATTCAGCACGCCGGTGAGCCGTGCCCCTCCATCGCGAAGAACGCAGGCGAGCCGCACGTCTATACCTTCTTAGTGCCGCGCGTGTGCGCCGCTGCTCGCTCTTTCCGCGCGCGCCGCCGACACCATTCCCGTCCTCCGTGCGAGCCACGCCGCCGCCGCCCTCCGCGCGCCGCAGCCGCGGATGCTCTCTTTCTCCGCGTGCGCCGCCCACGCCGCTCCCGTCCTCCGTGCGAGCCGCAGCCGCGCCGCTGACGCCCTCCGCGCGCCCAGCCGTGGCTGCTCCCTCTCTCCCCGCGCGCCGCCGAGCCGCTCCTGTCCTCCGCATGAGCCGCAGCCGCGCCGCCGACGCCATCCGTGCACCACAGCTGCGACTGCTCCCTCCCTCCGCGCGCGCCGCCGACGCCGCTCCCTCCACGCGTGTGGCAGCAGCCTGGATAAGGTTGGGAATAAGGTTGTGTGGAATCAGAGGGCATTTTGGTCATTTTGAACTAGTAAATGTATTTTTTTCATTTTCCTTTTTTCATTTTCCTAAATAAAACATTAACGGTATAGTGAAAACAGGGTAAGATAATAACGGTATAGTGAAAATAGAGTAAGATGACAAGTACGATTTTGAAAACAGGGGCAAAGTGAGCAAACCTGAAAAACTATGGTTATATTGGTAGTGAATAATTATAAAAAAATATACTTAGTCTATAGCTATACTCATTGGTGAAGGTGGATTCATGGTTTATAAATATAAGTAGAGAGTTCATTTGTACTTTTTAAAAATAATTCATATGTAAATAGAGGGTTAAGGTTCATGTAGGTAGTATTTGTATCCGTCTTCTCCGCCATTGATTGTCCATATTCACTTCATCATAATCACCTTTTGGCTGTTGTGCCTGAGCTACCGTCTTGCCACGAATCACTGTCTGCATTATTGCATGAACCCCTTATCATTTTTTATATTCTTTTATCCTTTGTTTTATAGCAAATTTAATTGTGTTTTACATACATACAACACAAATAAATTTATCTTGATTTGTAATAGCTAAATATTACCATGAAAATAAATAATTCATCATGACTGTGTTGAACTTGTAAAATTATATTAAGAGGCAAAATTGTAGAATTTTACTACTCCCTCTGTTGTGTTTTTTCTTTACATTGTTTTGAAATATTTATAACTGCATTAAAATTAGTATAATGAATTATATGTTTATCCTCTAATAATTTTTAGGATGTTCATTGCACTACTCAAATATTTTGGATGTACATGCAGGCGTCTTATTGACTTTCAAAGTGCCATTGACCGTTTCAATATATATCTTTGTGCTTGATGAATTATTGAATCTGTTTCTGATCGGTCAAGCCAGCCCATGTAACGACGGCCAACTGCGGCATGATCCAATCTAACGACGGGCGAGTAGAGCTGCAATTTTTGTTTTCTTTTTCTTTACTATATATATCTTCCACGTGACAGTTGATGTCCTGGAGAACTCTAGAACATCACTTGACTTTTACCGATCCAATCCTACGCCTTCTGCACGCTTCTTTCTCCATCGGATGGTCCAAGTTTTTCCGCTGATGTGGATCAATCAAGTTGTGATTTGAGATTTACCATTCACTTAGAGATTTATTTTGCAAAATACACAAAGTTTAGCAGTTCGTGAAGCGTGCGTGCGAAAAATGAGGATGAAAGGATGGAAAATTGCATTTAGTGATACTCATACTTCCCCTACCCCGATAAAGCCAGCGACATCAGCTCAATTAAGCTAGCGACCTCCTCACCTCCCTCGTTCGACGAGCTCCCGGTAGCCCGTAGATCAGTGTGGCAGCCTCCCCACGATCCCCTTTCTGCCGTTGCCTCTCCTCTGAGGCTTCCCCCTTCTTCTCCATTCTTCCCAGCGGAGCAGATGGAGCGACCTAGGTTGACAAAAAGCAGGCGGCAGGTCGGCACAAATCCTTCCGTTCATGCCTTTCTCTTGTGCGCCGGCGGCGCTTGCCTTGGCCCTGCAGATCGAGGTGGCCAGACCCCGCGGTGGCACAGCCGACGAGTTCCCAGCAGCTCCTAGATTAGGGCTGCCGGCACAGATCAAGGTGGCGCGAGTCGACGAGTTCGTCACTGCTGCCCTTGCTCCCGGGGCCAATGCTACCGCTGTTGCTTCACTGCCTCCTCTCCCCTCTCCCGATGTCGTTGCGGGCACGAGGAGACTAAGATGGCGCTATGTTGGTGTGCTCCTCTGGCGCAGATCGATGTAGCAATCTCTCCGGCGCCGTGGATCGAAGGCGGCTCAGGCCTCCACGTCTGGATCTAGTCATCGTGACCCATCCCTACCGGAGGCAGCTTTGGCCAGTGAGATCAGTGCGCGGGGAGCCGGTGATGCTACTTGGTGGATATGGAGCTCGGCGGTAGTAGCCTATCGTCAGTGCCACTTCCTAGGTTTTCAGCGCCTTTCCCCCTCTCACTCTCTTGTTTTCTGATTCTTAGGACATCTTTTTGCTTCTCTCTAACAATGCCACTGGTTCTAGCAAGGGGGCGAGCGGCTCACTAGGGACACAACATTGCCTACGTGGAGGGGAATCTCCGACATGGTGCACTGAGACCAAAAGCCACCTCACCGCACTATGAATGACCTTAGAGCCAAGTTTGTTTTTATAGAAGAGAAAGCTGTCAACTCTTATGTCATCCATATAGTACCCATCAATAAAGAGGTAGTGTATACATCACATCTAAACTAACTCTCATACACTAACCCTAATATTTTCATTTATTTGTTTGTCCAATCTCCTCTTTCGTTTTCTCTCATGTCTCCTCTTCTCTCTTCTGTTCTCTTTTCCACCTCATCATATGAGCCTATGTGGCATTTGGGGGCTAAGTGCGTAGGGGCTCGTAATACTCTTAAAGCATGAATAGGTGTTGAGGCAAAATTACATAAACCACCATAATTGTCACTCTAGGTTTGAGATTCCATTACATAACCTATTTTTGTTGTAAATGCCTATCCACCCAACACTACCAGGCTGAAATTGCCCCCTTCGTGTAATGAGTAGTTGATTTGGTTCATTGTCGATCACTATCATCGATAGCCTACGCGCTTAGCCCTCCCGTCATTTACGGTCATCTTCCTACTTTGAACTAGCTTGAAAATGAGCTCAAGTTGAACTCACCTCATAGCCATGCTAGACGAGCTCGATCTTGCCGATATGATCTGTTACAAGTCCACATCAGAAGGAATTGACTGAATCAACCACTCACGCGTGTTGGGTGATGGACTTTTGTAATAAAACGGGTTATGGGGTGGAATCTCAAAATATGACTGAGAATTAGGTGGTTTATGCAATTTTATCCGGGAGCGATATCCAATGCCACGTGGCTGCCATATAGGTTGAGGCTATACATTTGAGGTGGACGTTTTCTCACAATGTAAAGTGGTTTCGGGGTGGTTTCAATTTTCATATTAGCCCTTGATAGTTTCTATTTCAGTCTTATATATTTTTTCAATCTATGTGCTAGTATAAAGTTTTAAATTGGACAGCTTAAAAATCTAGAAAATAATATAAATTTCCTCCTCCACCCCCAATAACCCATCTCACCTCTCCACTTCTCCCCATCTCGGATATGAGCCACCAGCCCCTCCCCTCTCCCAGCACAAAACACAAAAAGAGAAAAAAATACAGAACTCAAGCAAAAGAAGAATAAAGCATCTCAACAAGACTGTCCCAACAACATAATTCACAAGCCTACTTAACAAGGATATACATATGTATCAGAGTGTTGTTTTCCAGCTCAAAAAATTCATACACATGTCATCTGTCAATGGTTGTGCAATTGTGAAATGGTTGTTCCTACTGTGAAAGAGAGGGACAAAGCAAGGGTGCTCGCTGTTGGGTGCTCATGTAGGAAATTTTGTCTGCTCTTCTCTATGGACAATACATTGCATCGTCGATATGTTGTTCACCAAGCATTTAAGTGGTGAACAACTGGAAACTACTACCAAACGTGGTTGTATGTGTATACTTGATATGTAATGCCAAATTCACGGAACCATTATGCATGCGGTCAATAAAGATTTTTGGCAACATAGGAGGAGCATAGTCATGCTGCTACACATGCTCTCTATCAAGTATTGTGATAATAAGTGCTCAACAGGAGACTAGATGTGTATGACCGATTGCAACTATACCAACACGTGGTAGTCGAGGTTCACACACGTAACAATGTAAACAAAAAACAGCAGCCACTAAAGAGAAACTTAGCAACACCCAACTACCCACGCGCCGAATGCGATATTACCATCTATGCCCTTAATCACCACCCCCTCCCCTATAAATCTCCGATCGCTTGTTCCACTTTATGTACAAGATAAAACTCTTGCTTTTCCATTGTTTCCCTCATTTCCATCTCAGTTCACGAAGGAAACCATACTTCTCTTTCAATGGAGGGTTCCAGCTCAAACAATACGACAGGACAATTCCTCGACTGGAGGACCCAAATTTCTCAAGAAGCTCGCCATATGATCACTGACATAATGTAAGATTGCTTGTTTTTTCACTCTCATGCTTGTGCTTTGAATATAGATTAAATTAACCTTTAGGATTCCTTTGGAATGGAGGAAAAAACAAGGGGAAAATGTAGGATTTAAATTCCTATTGATTATATATATCACTATAGCGCCCTTTGGATTGTAGCAATGACTTTTAGGAATGCCGGAGGAAATGTTCCTTTGCTATGGATTCCACATGAAAAATGTAGGAAATTTTCATCACATCCGAGCTCCTTTTTTTTCATTTCCTTTTTCTGTGTGGAATCGGGAAGATCAGGCAACTTATAACATATTTGTCAAGCATCGGGATGGCGATGAGGAGATTGGGCTGAGATGGCTTCAACGACGGCATGACAGGCTTGAGTTTGATCTAGATGACGGCACGGTGCATCACTGTTTGGTTGCTCTAGAACGCCACGCCGGCCAACGTCTCTGCCAGCCCACTGCCCTCCACGCCTCCGCCTGCTTGAGTTGGTGCCAGCACTGCTCAAGTCCAAGGTCACCGCTGCTCAAGCCCATGCCACCATCTGCTTGACCTCGCATCTCCACCCGCCGTTGCCCAGTCCAGACCCTCACTCGACCGTTGCCTGGCAGCTCAAATATCTGAATCAATTCTTGCTCGAGCTTGTGTGCGTGCGGTGGTTTGGATCTCAACAGGAAGAGGAACTAAATTAACAAATGGATTTCGATTGATGTTATGTCAAATACAGTTTATGCACTGATATTTGATTTTTGAACTGATGGGCCCAACATCTTCTTTAATATTTCCAAGTTTTTTCCCTATATTCCATCCAAACATCTATTTATACTTTTTATGATTATTCCAATATTCTATTTTACACTTACATGCCTATCACGTTCTTGTATTTTTTTTCTATTCATTGTGTTTCCAATCCTACGTTGTTAGTGATCTGAAGTATAAATATATCCCGAGATCTTACCTGGTACCCCGAGAAATGGCCCAACCCATTTCTTCTTTTTTTTCCTATTTGTTATTTCCACTTCGGTTTGGCTCGAAAGAATGAAATTAATTTTGTGTATTTCACACAATATTTTACTAGGTAGCACTAGAATTTATTTACTACTTGTAGGACTTTTTTTGAATATTCTTCATTTTTCAAATTTAAATTGAAATTTTGTTTGCCAAATCATACCATCGGTTTATCCTATCGAACCACCACGGTAACCACATTAACCATGTGGTAACCACCAATACCCAATGGTTATTTTTACAAAGTACTTTTGAATTTTGAATTCTATGTATATTGTAAATTGTTCAAAAATCACGTTTTTTTAACAATCTAGAATACGTAATTACTTCTAACAGGGTAACTTTTAATTGGGAAAGATATAATATACACCGCAGAGAAGACCAAGAAAGGAGGCATAGGGCAACATACAACCATGAGTTATGCTGCCTTCACTATTAAGGGTGTTTTTTAGGCTTTACTATCATATATCATAAATTTTAAACTCGAACCAAGCATCAATCCAGTAATGAGATTAGTAAAAGCTACATGCACAAATATCTACTTGTGCTGATAAGATCCCACCAACCCAAGAGGGTTGTGTCATGCGTGTGGATGGTGGTGTAAATATAAAGGGTATGAACCTTCCTTTAATTACAAGCTATACTCCAAGTTTATAAATTTCAATACAAACTAACATTTGCAGCCATATTGTTTTTAGTAAGTCTATTGCTTGGGGAAAACATGGTTATGTTATCGTGTCATTTTGGCAGATAATCATTTGTCAAATTAACTAATCATTCTTATAAGGGTCAGTGAACTAGAGCATTAAAGAATCAAGATTGAAATGATATAGCAGTGCCATCTCAATATTTAGCTACTGGTTACTCCTAATACAATCATTGTAAGTTTATGGTCTGTAACATATACAGCTGCAGTACTCAGATTATAATTCATTAAAAACAATTACACTGTCCACTCTCAATCAATTGAGTGACAACAACCGAAGATATATAACATGTAGCATAAAGTTGCACTGCGTATCTTATAGACCTGGTGGTAAAAGTAGTAACTTTGTTTGGCATGCATGCTCGTTATTGTTGGAACTGTGAAAGAAGTATCCCATTAACTTCTTATGTATACAGGTTGGAAAAGCTTCTGGAGGAATTTCCAATAGATTTTCCTGGAAGAATGAAAATGATTCAGGATAATGCTACTAATGAAGAGGACAAAACTTACATGGTTGCTACCAGCAAGGTACTCCCTCCTCATTATATATGAGAAATAATTGGTCAAACAGTAATTTATCATATAATACATATTATGTTTATGTTTGTAGCTAAGAAAACAAAGAGTAAAATACATGGTCGGTCCCTAAACTTGTGTGGTGGTGTAACTTAGGTCCGTGAACTTGAAAATTACACGTTTAGATCCATGAACTTGGTTTAATGTATCACCACTGGTCTAATCATCCTTTGGCTACGTTTGACCGCCAATGTGGCATGCCACATAGGCAACCCTTTTGTGCTTAGCCCCCTCCGCATATGCCTTCTCACATAACTTGCCCTGACCAGTGCATTTCAACCCAAATCCCCCAAAATATCCCCAAATCGACTAGGGTTTCGACGGTGAGGTTAGCGGAGGGAGGCCACGAGGTAGCGGCTGTGGTGGCCTCGGTGGTGAGATTAGCGGTAGGAGGTGGCACAGTGCAGCGAGGTTAGCGGTAGCACAGTGCAGCTGGATTAGCGGCGGGATGCAGCGCAATGCGGCTTGCATGCTAGGCATCCCCATGGATTCTCCAAACTCGTCCTCTTCTTGAAGTCGCCAGAAGAAGGTGTTGTTGATCAAGCGCCCGTTGTGCAAGGATAAGGTCATTGTCAATGGCAATTGCTAATCGGGGTTGCATTTTCTGTACATGCAAGGAGAAGAATGAGAGGGAAGAACGATTTGGAGATTTTTTGTGGGATTCTGGTGTCACTCTACAAGGAGATATATGCAACGTGCTGTGATGTGGAGGGGGCTGGGAGCAAACGTGTTGCTTGCGTAGCGTGCCATGTTGGTGGTCAAACGTGGTCAAAGGACGATTGGACTGGGGTTGGTACATTAAACCAAGTTCACGGACCTAAACATGCAATTTTCAAGTTTAGGGATCTAAGTGACACCACCCCACAAGTTTAAGGTCCGGCTATGTATTTCACTCGAAAACAAATATGGTGTAAGTGCACCTTGAAATTTGAAGTACAATAAACATATAATTTGTAGAGTGAAGTGCACGAGTGGTTCCTAAACTTGTGCGGGAGTATCATATAAGTTCCTAAACTCTCAAAATGTATTTCGGGTCCTCGAACTTATCTTGGGTGTCATATAGGTCCAAACGGGCTCTAATCCGCTCCATGCGGTGATGTGGCAAGCCGCAATAGCGCCTACGTATTAGTCAAAACCACGTGTCAGTCACAGAAAAAATTATAAAAAACATATTTTCTCCTCTCTACCTAATATTTTTATCTTTTTTCTGTCTACCTAATAGAAGAAAATATGGTTTTTAATTTTATTTTTTATATATGTCTGACATGTGGATTCCACTGGTACGTAGATACCACCATGGTAATGCCACATCAGCGCATGGAGCGGGATAGAATTCGTTTTAACTTATATGACATCCCAAGACAAGTTTAGGGACCTAAAAATGCATTTTAGAAGTTCAGGGGCCTAGATGACACACCCGCATAAGTTTAGGACCGCCTACGTACTTTACTCTAATTTGTATGTAATATGCTGTTAATAGCTAGAAAACTGATATGATATGATATGATGTGAAAACTGATATGGTCTATACCAAACATGCTACATTTTTTATAAATTAATATACTTCAAATGTTACTGTACCGGTTAAAATCTACAAAGTTTGAATAAGCATGCATTCTGTATAAAGGAGGAAGTAAAATTGAGCTGGCTAAATCTGCACCCTACTGTTTCATAACAAATGAAATGCTCTATCATGTGTCTACCACATATATATCTAGAAAGGTATGCTATTAACTATATATGGAAGTAACTGTGGTTTCAGTAGAAGATAAATGAAACGTTCGTTCATATGGAACGATTTCCAGATCAAGTGAATAAATTAGAGATGCCACCTATCATCGTGCCATCCTCTTTCCAATGTAGGTTAAATGACATAAGTTTAGCTGTTTAGCAGTTGCCAACTTAGACTGATTAGCACTTTTGGATGCTACTTTAATGCTTGACTTGGAAATGATCCATTTTGGATAATAGCTGATATATATATGATTCATGAGGTCTATGAAAAATGTTAGTAGTATATGCCTAGAACATCTATAAATTGGAACTAGGCAAATAATGTTCAGACTTGAAAACACGGTAATTCCATAGTAATGTTCAGACTTCAAATAATCTATGGTTTGATTGGTAGGATATATATTAGGTGGGTTTAAATCCCACCACCCAATTATGGATCCTCTTTGCGCGGCTCAAATTTGGATGCTTAATTCTTCTTACCAAATCAATGGCAAGTTCCTATTTCTCTTTTTATAGAGCAAAATGTGTCAAACTATTTTATGTTGTGTACATATATGAAAACTACCATTACAACGTTATCATACTTCTTTTCATGTGCTTATGCAATAGACCCTCCCACGCATGGAGATGTGTTGTTGAGGTTGGGTTGCTTTTTTTGTGTGTGTGTGTTTGTGGAGTTTTTTATTTGTTTTTTTTTGTGTGTGTAGGGGGGGGGGGGGGGGGAAGGGCTAAGCACTGTTGGTGGTTGGTGGAATTCTAGGTGTATGACTCTACTAACAAAATTTAGATCTTGTTGCTCAGAACTAAATAATTGTGTGCTCATAGTTGGTGCATGCAAAAGCCAAAACACACTTCCATTATTATAAACACACACAAAGACTCTTGTTTTTGGTGTTTTTCGTGTCACGTTAGCTAACTTCACTTCAAGGTTAAGCTTAGCATAACATACCAAGCAATTTTGACAAATCTTAGTTTTTTTTCCAATTTCTCAGGCAGACTATGTGTTGAGGATTGCATTGCAAATGGTTAACTCCAAAAGCAAAAGGAACTCTAATCCACTACTTCCACAAGACTGCAGCACTCCTGTCAATCTGCAACAGCAGCAAAGGGTTGCAGGTCACAACAATGGCCTTGTAATGATGCAATCACAACAAAATCAAGCTTCCGATAGCATGGTTCTGACAAAAGATGGTAATCATCAGGAAAAAAATATTTTTCTTCAGTTCAAAGCACCACTAATAAGAAGGCATTGTCTAGTACTAAGCCATTCTCAAATGTGCAATATTTACCTTGACATGTTAATTTTTTGTCCATGAATAATATTTTCAGCATAAAATTTCCTTTGCTGTAGAACATGGATAGGAGCATTATGATTTGAATTTCTAATTATGCCCCTATGCACATTTTAGAGGTTTAAATGACCCGTAGCTCTTTCTTCCTTTTCTATATTAACTAAGAAAATAATGTAAATTATTGAATTTTACAATATTTAGCATAAAAAGTATGAAAATGCTGGAGCTTGTGTATTCTCCATTATTTGAGTGTAGTTATAGAAGTTTAATGATGTTTAATTATTCACATTCTACAGCTTCTAAACCAGACTATATTTGTGACACACTGATTTAACATACACATTTTACTCATACCATTTCACAAATTATTTGCCACATTTTACCCAAAAGTTTCATGAACAATCCATAGTTATGTGTAAAACATTCGAGCCTTCTCTCACTGAAAGAGCACACACACTTTAATTTCCCCTTGATACCATTATTTTAATTTTTTTATTTTGAATGTCGATACTTCCCCATGTGGTTCTACTTTATGCAAAAATGAAAAATCATTTCTGTATCAGATGCAGGCCAAATGTTGGATCAACGAAGCTCGATAAATATGAGGAATGGGAGCATCGACAGAATCAGCAATCTTCCTAATGATTTGTTATACACCATAATGTCCACCTTACCAGCATTGGAGCTTGTGTTCACAGGCATGCTATCCAAACGATGGAGACACCTTTGGACCTCATCAGCATACCTGAACATTGATGTAAATCAGTTTGGCAGGCATAGAGGTCAGAAGTTCTGTAACTTTGTCAACCGAATGTTGCACCAACGTGGTTCTTCTTCGTTGGATGCTTTGCGCCTCCACTCCGCAGATATAAGAGATGCTGGCTCTTGGATTACACATGCTATTAGGAGAGGCAGTAAAGTGGTTGAGTTTTCTGAAGATATAGAATGTGAACCTTTCAAGTTGGACCAT
Organism: Oryza punctata; assembly: GCA_000573905.2. Taxonomy (NCBI): domain Eukaryota; kingdom Viridiplantae; phylum Streptophyta; class Magnoliopsida; order Poales; family Poaceae; genus Oryza; species Oryza punctata. The sequence goes on from CM002495.2 coordinate 9,190,925, forward strand.
GGGGTTGTGGACTTCACTTCTATATGCCTGAAAGTTTTGGTCCTTACCAATGTTTGTTTAGATGCCAATGTCTTCTATCCCATCAACTCTTCATGCCCAGCACTAGAAAATTTGGAGCTCAGGGACAGCTCTTTGGAGGTCCCTGAAATCTCATCTGGTTCTTTGTTGCACCTAGTTATCGATAACTGTTGTCTATTTGAAGATCTTCTCATATCTAGTCCAAGTTTAATGTCTTTGTGCATAAAGAACCCTCAACACAGAGCTCCTATGATCATGACATTGCCATGCCTGGAGGTGGCAACAGTTATACTCGATGAGTTTTTTCATCCTACTGATGATTTAGCGGACATGGACGAGGGGGAAGAACAAGATGGGGAAGAGATCAACCATGGTATAGTTGGTGGCCTTACAAAGGCAAGAAGCATCGAGTTGATTGCTCCCCTAAGAGAGGTATAGATGCTTTCCATGCTTATCTTCACTTTGTTGGTAAAACATTGAGATTCAATGGGATTTAAACAAACAAACAAACATATCTAAATTAAAGTACATCATCAAGATAGGAAAGGGAATAAGAAGATAAATAGTATTGTATTCTCTGAAAAAAAATATGTTTGGTTTATCATGAGTACTCTAGTTTCTTGTCATTCACTCAAAACTATCTTATCAAAGGAAAAAGGTTAAATTTGTTCCAAGAGGTCATTCACACAGAAAGAAGTTAACTATGTTGAACTAAGAAGGTTATGGGGGGCATTTCAACTCTCAATGTACACCAGATTTCCACATGCTGCTTTAACTTTATATCCTTAACTCATTTGATATTGTTTCTTATTTTCCATACACACAGGATAAATTTGAAATGGAAATTTGGACAAGCCCAATGTTCGACAACTTAACAAGCTTGACTCTTGGTGAATGGTGCATGTCCAACGAATTCTCTCCATTACTCCACTTCCTTTGGTACTCACCACTGCTAGAGGATCTCACTTTGAAGCTCAATATGGTGATTCATCAATTCTTTTTTGGTCTATGATCTATTGTTCCCATGCACAGTGAGAAAACCTAACGTCCCATTTTCAACTACAGGAACTGTGTCAATATTGCCTCCAAGAGCCGCCCACAGCGCCCCCACTGGTTAAAGCATTTACCGCTGATCACCTTAAGAAGGTCACAATCTATTTCTGGTCAGGTGATGAAAGGGTTAGTAAATTACTCATGTTGTTGGCTCCAATCTGCAAATCCTTTGAGGATATTAAGCTCATACCATCAACACCACCTGGGGTTAAAGCATTGGTATCAAGGGTGCAAAGAATTATAAAGTGATGCAGCGCATGGAGCATTGAATCTACCAAGCTCTCCCATGAACTTGCTGCAGTTACATCCAAATATTTGCTTATTTAGTTATTTTCGGCCTTATGGATATTGAGAACTTATTGTGTGATGACGTAATAATTAAACTACCAGTGATAAGCTACATGCATGGTTGATTGCATCGTTGGAACTTGCTTAATTTTGATTCCCTTATTTTTGTTTTGAGCTTATTCAGAGCAATACTTATGCAAATAAAGACGGAAATTATCCAACATTTTTTTTTGTGGGGATATCAATATTTTTTTTCAAAATCTATCTTCTATAGCTACATTTGATTCACTACTAGAAAAAACATTTTCGCAGACGTGAGGTTTTTTTTCCCAGGTGGGTATGGCCCTCGGAGCCAAATGGCCGCCTACGGAAATGTAAACCGGGGTGAAGCTCACCGTTCGCCTGCGAAGATCAATTTTTCTAGGCGGACCACTTAAGAGGTCTACCTGCAAAAATACCTTTATTTTCGCAGGCGGACCTCTTAAGTGGTCCGCATGAAAAAATATGATTTTTGTAGGCGGAAATTTATGTGGTCTGTCGGCAAAAATCATACCTATAGCTCAGCCTAAAAAAAAATCTGAGTCTCCCTCTCCCATTTCTTATCCACCACCCATTTCTTATCCCCTCTCCTTTCTCTCCCTCCCCCTCCCTCTTTCCCTCTCACTCTCTCCCCCTTTCACAGTGTTGACGATGAAATTTGGTAAGCAAATCTAATCTACAAGGATCGGAAACACAACATAGTCCGAAGCGGATTTGAAAATATGCAAGGATATAGGAAACAGAGTGCGCATCGGCTAAAGTCCGAATCGGCTGAGAATAGGATCGACAGAGTCAGAGTCAGAGTTGGACAAGGTTAGCCGATGGAGCCGATTTCGGTAATATGACTCGGTACACGTCATCGGGTTATGTTAGCGTGATTCATATGGATTGCCATGCACGGATAAAGTCCTGAGGAGGCAATTGTATTTATTAATTAGGATATTTTATGTAATTTCCTTATAGATATTCTCGGTAAGAGTCCGCTTAAGGGACTTGTTCGCTAGTTGGATTTGTATTAGGTTAATATGAGTTGTGTCCGTGGTGGACAATGTTTGTATTTTCGGATATAAATATAATCCCGAGGTCTTGTAAATAATAACAACAGACGTTCAATCAATCTCGGCGCATCGCCACATTTGTTTCTTATTTCGACAAGCTTGTGCTCTCGAGTCGTGCTGCATCAGATTTTCGGCGATAAGGTATATCTTGTCATGGCAATTTGCATCATTAGGATTAGTGCTTACATCTTTATGACACTCTAATTCTATCTTGTGAGTTTCACAGTTATCATATACATCATATAACTTAGATCAATAATGCTATCTCCTATATCGGCTAGATCCGTTTTAGGGTTTCGACGATATCGAATAGTTTACTTTATTGATTCATGTTATATGATGTATCCACCATCCTGATTTGATGTTATTGGCTTGTTATATGTCATGCTTCTTTCATATTTAATGCTGCATTGGTTCAGTCCAACCTATTAAGTTGTTTAGAATCATGATTTATAACATGCTTTACGATTCTCAATAGGGATAGTATCGGGGTTTCAGCCGATCTTATTTATCTAGAATATTTGACATGGTTTTATGCTTTGTTTAATGTTCTATATTCAATCCTTAATGCTTTATCATGAGATTGTATCGGATTTATGACCGATATGCAATTAGATCTAGATATCGGCTAAGACATTAGTCTTATGTGATCATTATTTCATGTTATGATAGACTCAAGCAATTTATACTGTCTCGGTTCGGTCCGATCTATACCAATTGCTTATTTCTAAAGTAATATTGATTTATTGATTACATAATATTGATATCTACAGCCGATATACTAATATTAGGGTTACTTTCATGCTTATTCATACACCTTACAGCCGATTCATGCTTTATTGCATCGGCTAGGTCACATACGATATGAAATCGGCCCTATGGCCGATTGTCTATCGTTTACTAATATTCTTTGCATATTTTCTTGTTGATTGCATGATCAAATCAACTGGCACGCCCTTGAACCTAAAACCCTAATTTTGGACCTGCACTAGAGTTAAGCAGATCTCTCAGGCCAGTGTGTGTTTTTTGCATCAACACGCTTTTGGCACGCCCAGTGGGACCACGTGTCATCATGTCTCCAAACATTATTGAAGTTTCTGAGGACAACATCGTGCCGGTCACGCTTGAGCAACTAAGTGAAGAACAGAGAGAGGAGATGCAACAGATGCTGAACCAATACCTTCACTCATTCACGGTGACACGGCAAGGCACAGTTATTCAAAGAGCTAAAGTCCAAGTACCGACGATCGTGAAGCAAGATCCAAGCACTTCCGGATCAAGGGAAGAAAAAGATAAACTGGTCAAAGCCGAATCAAGTGATGAGGAACTCCATACATTACAGGACCGTATTGATTCGACCGTTCACCATGCTTTGGTTAACCAGTCTGGAGTGCTTGTGAACACGTTAACAAATATGATCAAGTCGGTAGTCGATGGAACGATAGCCGAGGAAAAGGCTAAAGGACCCATATATTTGCCCGATGGCACGTTCCCAGGATATAGAGCTGTGAAGATAGACATCGGCGGGAATCAAGGAAATCAGCAAGTGCTTCAAACCCAGGCTCCATCGGCTCCTTACTCAAGTTCAAATATTCCATCAATTCTAACCAGATCGCAATCGATCACTGGGGGGCAAGCATCAACTCAGTTAACACCAGAGCAGTTGATGAGTATTCTTCACCCAAAACCGCCAGTTGTTGACACATCCTACCAAATTCCTTCGGTTTCACAACAGCCGATTGGAATTACTCAGCCGATTGGCCAGCAGTACAGTACAGAGCAACTCCCATATGTACCACCTCAAGGCATATCGGCTGGCTTCAATCATCTTTATCAGCCCCACTCACCACGACCTTAGCCGATCCAATACGGCCAGATGGATCCTCTTCAGCAGCAATATGGTGGAGCAACACCTCATCAACCATGGGCCGATATGATCGCTGACGTCATGCGAGTGCAATTTGGGCTTAAACCAAAAGACAATGGCAACATGTATCGGCACCCATATCCAGAATACTTTGATCGAGTTCCACTCCCAAACCGATACAAGGTGCCAGACTTCTCCAAGTTTCTCAAAGATAATGTATCGACTTATGAGCATGTTAGCCGATTTCTAGCTCAGTGTGGTGAGGCATCGGCTACAGAGGCCCTCAGAGTTCGCTTGTTCCCACTCTCATTATCTGGATCGGCATTCACTTGGTTTTCATCCCTGCCATATAATTCGATCAGGAGTTGGGCTGATCTGGAGAAACAATTTCACAAATACTTTTTCAGTGGAGTTCAAGAGATGAAGCTATCGGATCTCATAGCAATCAGACAAAATCAGAAGAATCGGTTCCAGATTATATTCAATGGTTTAGAGATGTGAGGAACAGATGCTACAGCCTATCTTTGACAGATTCTCAGTTAGCCGATTTAGCCTTCCAAGGTCTGTTGGCGCCGATAAGGGAAAGATTTTCGGCTCAAGGCTTTGAAAGTTTAGCACACCTAGTTCAGAAGGTATCGGCTCATGAGACAAGGTTCCAGGAAGCAAGGAAGTTTATCAAGAAGGCAAACAATGTCAACAATGTCTATAGTTATGACTACGATTCTGAAGACGATAACCCTGAGATCAATGCAGCCGAGTGGGCTAGAAACAAGAAGACGGTGGTCTGTCAATGGACTAAGAATTCAGGAATGGAGGAGAGGTTTGATTTCGACATTACTAAAGCCGGCAAGATTTTTGATCTTCTTCTCCAAGAAAGACAGATTCAACTGCCAGCAGGACATGTCATCCCATCGGCTGAGGAGTTGAAGAAAAGGAAGTACTGCAAATGGCACAATACAGGATCTCATAACACCAATGATTGTAAGATCTTCAGGCAACAGATCCAGTCGGCTATCGAACAAGGGAAGATTAAGATTGATGAATCCAAGAGGCCGATGAAGATAGATGGACACCCCTTTTCCAGTCAACATGGTGCACCCTGGATATAATCGGAATATAGTCGATGGAGATAAAAACTACACTAGGAGTATCAGATCGGCTGGCATGATCAACAAATATCAACACAGGCGCCAAAGGGAAGAGGAGTTATATTCTCAGGAAAGTGAAAGATATTTTGATCCTCATTGGAGTTGCGAATTTTTCAGATTTTGTTGGAATGAGGGGATGAGATTGCCATCTATCCAAGATTGTCCTGGATGCACCAATCCCGATGCACAGTTCATCAGAAGCTCAAGCTGACAGGGTGTTACTACACATCGGCCGAGTCAATCAAGGTTGCCAGTTCATGCGAGACTTGAACCGATGCAACAAGATAACAGCGAAGATGACTCACTTAGGGAATCTAAGCCAATGCATCCTCAATGGTGCCCGTCTGGAATATTCACCAAAAATCAAAAGAGAAGAGTTCAAAGGATGAGAAATAGGGAACTGTTCCAGGAGGTTGAAGGGGAAATCGAACATCGGCTGAGGCAGAGAACAAAGAAAGTCTGGCGCGTGAAGAGCAAAGTGGTGCCAGCCGATGAAGTCAGAGCCGATCATAACAAGAAACAACAAAATAAAGGCAAAGAAGTGATGTCATATGAGATAAATATGATTTTCATGTTGCCAGCCGAATATGCAGTAGAGCAAGTTGTCGAGCAAGAAGAAAATCCGCCATCGGCCAAATTGATGTTATCTCCACAGCAAGCCATTTTTGAGAAGCCCGAGGGAACTGATCATCGGCACCTCAAACCACTCTATGTTAAGGGATTTGTCAATGGTAAGCCGATGTCAAAGATGCTAGTCGATGGAGGGGCAGCTATTAATTTAATGCCTTACACAACATTCAGAAAGCTTGGGAAGAATTCAGAGGACTTGATCAAGACTAATATGGTTCTGAAAGATTTTGGCGGGAATCCATCTGAGACCAAGGGAGTTTTGAATGTAGAGCTAACCATCGGCAGTAAAACAATTCCAACCACGTTCTTTGTTATTGACGGGAAGGGTTCCTACAGTCTGTTGCTAGGAAGAGATTGGATCCATGCTAACTGTTGCATCCCTTCAACAATGCATCAAAGTTTGATTCAATGGCAAGGAGACCAAATTGAAATCGTGCCAGCCGACAGGTCAGTCAACGTAGCTTGTGCCGATTTATCTATTTGGGAGATGGAAGGAATTGATTGTTTATCCGGTAAAGTTTGGCAAGGAGATTACTTAAAGATTTCTGATGATGCCATACAGACAACAGGAGATGGAGAGCCCCAATTTTTGTTTTGAGGGCGCCGTGGAGGGTTCCAACTTCTACACAGAGGGCACTATTGATGATCTCGACGGCAAGCTTGGGCAAGTTTTATGTCGGCCGATGAATTAGAGGAAATCGATATTGGACCAGGTGATAGGCCTAGGCCGACATATATTAGTAAGGGTTTACCAAAAGAATTTAAATGTAAACTAATTGCGCTCTTAAGAGAGTATAGAGATTGTTTTGCTTGGGAATACTATGAGATGCCAGGACTTAGCCGATCGATAGTTGAACATCGGCTCCCTATAAAACCAGGATATCGGCCATACAAGCAACCCCCAAGACGTTGTAAAACTGCAATGTATGATGCTATCAAGGTTGAAATTACAAGGCTTTATGATGCTAACTTTATCAGACCATGCCGATATGCTGAGTGGATTTGTAACATAGTACCAGTTATCAAGAAAAATGGCAAGCTCAGGGTTTGCATTGATTTCAGAGACCTCAACAAAGCTACACCAAAAGATGAATACCCAATGCCGGTAGTCGATCAACTCGTAGATGCAGCATCTGGACACGGAATCATCAGTTTCATGGATGGCAATGCTGGTTATAATCAAATCTTTATGGCTGAGGAGGATATTCTTAAGACTGCCTTTAGATGCCCTGGTGCTATTGGCTTATATGAGTGGGTAGTCATGACTTTCGGCTTGAGGAGTGCTGGTGCTACATATCAAAGAGCCATGAACTACATTTTTCATGATCTTATCGGCAGATTGGTGGAGATATATATTGATGATGTGGTGGTTAAATCCAAGGAAGTTGATAATCATATGGCCGATTTGAAACAGGTCTTAGAAAGAGCAAGGAAATATGGGTTAAAGATGAATCCTACCAAGTGTGCTTTTGGTGTATCGGCTGGTCAATTTCTTGGGTTTCTGGTCCATGAGAGAGGGATTGAAATTCCTCAGAGGAGTATTGAGGCAATTAAGGATATCAAACCCCCGGAAGACAAGACCAAGTTACAATCATTGATCGGCAAGATAAATTTCGTTCGGTGTTTCATATCAAATTTGTCTGGCCGAATAGAACCTTTTACTCCTTTATTAAGGTTGAAAGCCGATCAAGAATTTGTTTGGGGGGAGAAGCAGCAGCAGGCTCTGGATAATATCAAGGAATATTTGAGTACTCCTCCAGTTCTTATACCACCACAGAAAGGGATTCCATTCAAGTTATACTTGTCAGCCGATCAAAACTCCATCGGCTCAGTCTTGATCCAGGAGGTTGAGGGGAAAGAGAGAGTTATATTCTATCTCAGTAGACGCCGGTTGGATGCAGAAACAAGGTATTCACCAGTGGAGAAATTATGCCTGTGTTTGTATTTTTCCTGTACGAAGTTGAGACATTATCTACTCTCCAATGAATGTGTTATAGTATGCAAAGCCGATGTGGTGCGATATATGCTATGGGCTCCAGTTTTGAAAGGACGAATTGGGAAGTGGATCTTTGCTTTGTCAGAATTTGATCTCAGATATGAATCGGCTAAGGCGGTTAAAGGGCAAGCGATAGCCGATTTCATAGTTGAACACAGGGATACCAGCATTGATAACATTGATATTATGCCATGGACTTTATTTTTCGATGGATCTGTGTGCACTCATGGTTGTGGTATCGTCTTGGTAATCATATCGCCTAGGGGGGCAAGTTTTCAGTTTGCTTTTACTATTAAACCATACTCTACAAATAATCCAGCAGAATATGAAGCCGTTCTCAAGGGATTACATTTATTAAGGGAAGTTGAAGCCGATGCTGTTGAGATCATGGGTGATTCATTATTGGTGATAAGTCAGTTATCTAGGGAATATGAATGCAAAAATGACACCTTGATGATCTATAATGAGAAATGCCAAGAGCTGATGAAGACATTCAAGATGGTCACTTTAAAACATATTCCTAGGGAGCAAAACGTCGAAGCCAACAACTTAGCTCAAGGTGCCTCAGGTTATAAGCCGATGTTACAAGGGATTGAAGTAGAAGTGACCTGTATTCCAGCCGATGATTGGAGGTTTGATGTTTTTGAGTATTTGAAGAATCTTTCTAAATCGGTTTCAAGGAAATTGAGATATAAGGCTCTAAAATATGTTTTGCTGGATGATGATACATTATATTATCAGACGATTGATGGAGTTCTTTTGAAATGCCTAAGTATGGAAGAGGCAAAGGTTGTCATGTGTGAGGTTCATGAAGGCATTTGTGGGACACATCAATCGGCTCACAAAATGAAGTGGTTAATTCGAAGAGTTGGATATTTTTGGCCGACAATGCTGGAGGATTGTTTCAGATATTACAAAGGTTGTCAAGATTGTCAGAAATTTGGGGCAATTCAGCGAGCACCAGCATCGGCTATGAATCCTATTATCAAGCCATGGCCGTTCAGAGGTTGGGGTATTGATATGATCGGCCAGATTAATCCACCATCAAGTAAAGGGCATAAATTTATATTGGTTGCAACCGATTATTTCACTAAGTGGGTTGAGGCAATTCCTTTGAAGAAGGTTGATAGTCAAGATGCAAGCAATTTTGTTAAAGAGTATATTATATACGGATTTGGTTTGCCACAGACGATAACGACTGCTCAAGGTTCTATATTTGTGTCCGATGAGTTTGTTCAGTTTGCTGATAGCATGGGAATTAATTTGTTGAATTCATCACCATATTATGCACAAGCCAATGGACAAGCTGAAGCATCTAACAAGAGCTTGATTAAGTTGGTTAAAAGGAAGATAGTCGAATATCCCAAGAAATGGCATACTATTCTGGCTGAGTCATTATGGTCTTATCGGATGGCGTGTCATGGTGCAATTCAGGTCCCTCCTTATCAATTGGTTTATGGGCATGAGGCTGTATTACCATGGGAAACCAACATCGGCTCTAGGAGGATTTCTTTACAAGATGAGTTAACAGCCGATGATTATCACAATTTGATGGTTGATGAGTCAGAAGATTTGGTTCAAGCACGATTGCGAGCTCTTGAGAAAGTTAGAAAAGACAAGGAGAGAGTTGCCAGACATTACAACAAGAAGGTTGTGCCCAAATCTTTTGAAGAAGGCGAGCTGGTTTGGAAATTGGTGCTGCCGATAGGGGCCAGAGATAATAAATTCGGCAAGTGGTCGCCGAATTGGGAGGGGCCTTTTCAAATTCATAAATGCATTTCTAAAGGAGCCTATATGTTGAAAGGGCTTGATGGGGAAGTATTTGGAAGAGCACTTAATGGAAAATACTTGAAGAAATACTACCCAAGTGTTTGGATTGGTTCATGATCGGTTATGGTTTGCCGGTTTGTGGTTGCTAGCCGATGTGATTACATCGCCTTTAGATGGCCGATATTTTTATCGCCCTTAGACACATAAGTTTGCAGCATTGTGTTCCCTACTACAAACTTGGGGGGCATGGAGGATGAAAATTTGGAGATTTTTGAGCAAAATTGAAAATTTGGAGATTTTTGAGCAAAATTTTATCTTAGAATTTAGCTAAGTATAAAATCGGCTCGATGGCCGGTAGCAGAAGGTATTTCAGCATTTGGCTCAGTATAAATCGGCTCGATGGCCGAAGCATATATTACAGCAAAAATATTTCAAGGCAATCTATAGTTTGGGTTATATCAAGCCAAGTACTTCTGAATAGCCGATACAACTCTTTGTCTGATTTGTTCTACTTCTTCAATGGCTTGAGCATCGGCTGCATTTGTTCCTGGGATTGGTTTCAAGGCCTTACTCAAAGCAGCAAGGTGCTTCACGGATTTCTTGAGCTTGGATTTTTGAGCTTCAATGGCTTTGGGCAAATCGACCAATTTCTGTTCTTCAGTGATGATCTTAGCTCTATAGGTCTCAAGCTGTTGTAGCAGATCAGCTTCTTTCTTTTTCAATTCTTCAATTTTCTGTTGAGTTGAGGTTGGCCCAGCTTCTAGTTCATCTAGCTTGGATTTCTCATCAGTAACTTGTTGTCGGCTGGATTGAACATTTGCTTCAAGAGCAGAACGCTCTAGCCGATCTGAGATCCTTTGTCTTGCCCTTTCTAACTTAAAACGATGTTGCTCAAGGAAGACCGCAGGGGAAATCATCTCGATGAGTTCATCAGGGATTTGGCTCTGGATTTCTTCAAATCTTGCCCTGATTGGTCCACAATTTACAACCAGTGCATCAAGGGAAGCACTTAGTCGATCTGCAATGTCAGCTAAATTCTTTCTTAAGTCTTCAGGGATTGGAGATATGGCCTTGCTAGTTGTTTCTTCCTCTCCTTCATCTAAAAACTGGTTGATATCAAAAGAGAACATATCGGCTAAGAGCTGAAATAGAGAAGGTTTGATAAGTAATATGATTAGGAGTGAGCCGATAGATATAAATGTGAGAGAGTGCTTACAGGAATATGAGGGGTTGGAGATGTGGTCGCAACTTCTTCATCTTGTCGGCTAGCTGCGGCCGATGGAGTATGTTCACTGGATATTTGTTGGGGAGATGGTATCTGGGGAGGCTATGATAATAATAAGTGTTAGACTGTGATGGCTAAGGATAAAATTAGAGTTGGAGTAAATTGAGATTACCGATGCTAGTGGTGAAATTGGTTTCTTCCTCGTAGCAACTTGTTTCTTCTTGGGCTGGAAAAAGATGGTTAAGTCAAGAAAATCTGAAGCATGGAAATAGATGATAATAAGTTAGAATAATCTTACTTATGCTTTTTGAGGTGGTTTCGGAGGACTTGGAGTTTTTGCAGCCTGAGATTGTACTGCAGGAGGTGTATCGGCTTGGGGTGTGATGATTTCGGTTTCACTGCATTGAGCAGCAGCTTCATCGATTGCTTCCTCCATCTCAATATCCTTAAGGATATCGTCTATCTCTTGGGCTTGAGCAGTTTCTGTGTCGGCTGTTTTCTTCTGACGTTTGGTCGGTTTCTTCAAGAGTGTTGGCTTTACAGCGGCTTGTTTTGTTCTTCTTCTCTTATCACCTACTTGCATCGGCTCTCTGAGTTGGCCTTGAAGTAAGGTGGCAGTCTTTAGGGCATTGAAGCCGATGATGGATGGAGCTGGTCCACTGCCGTTTGGAAGTTTGGCAATGGCGTATGCTATGGGTTTGCCACTTCGGCTGATTGAAGGAGGAGGAGAATCTGTTGTCTGCAAGAAAAATTATTAAATTATGAGTGTTAAGCAGTTTATAGTAATAAAGTGCAAGGTTTGAGAGAAGAAATTTACCTGAGTGACCAGGTCTGGTTGATTCGGGTGAGGTATGACTCAACTGGTAGATGGAATATATGACTTTTCATCTGTGACCACCATCTATCAAACTGGATACTTCTCATTAAGATGATGTTGAATCTATCTATACTGCCAAGAGGGGGACCAGGGATATTGAGTAGCTTGTCCATCATTAGAGCCGATACAATATCACCTCTGGTCTGAATTTTGTCGGCATAATACAAGCCGATGGGTAGTGTACCCATGCCAAGTTGTCTTGCTGCTGACATTGGGTGGTAGAATTCATAGGAAGGTTGAATGTTTCTGCCCTGAGATATGCCAGCTGGGAGTATGCATGGGGAGATTGCAGCAGTCAGGATTTCCCTAGGTTTTTCAAATCTTTCATCATTGATTTCATTTAGCCTGAAATCGGTTGGCAGTTCAAAGCTTCGATAGGAGTCATAAGCAAACCAGATTCGGCTGTCTCTAGGAAATCCGTCATAAAAGTTACCAAACCAGTTATGGAAGTGCTCAGCCGATGGTCCATGTCTAGCATAACTGGTAGCTGCTTCTCCAAATGACATGCATCGGCGCATTTGGTTTGATTCATCATCATTTTTGGAATCAGCTGTGGAAGGTAATTCTGCCTCTAGGAGTGATGGCCTTTTTGCAACTTTCAGAGTATGCAGGGTTAGCTAGAGTTGGATAAACCACCATGGGCCGCCAGTATTAACATTTGAATCCATTATCAGTCTAGCCGATGATTGGCTTAACATCTGATATGCTGCTCCTAGCAAGTATTTTCCTAAGGGAAATTTCTTTTTCAAGATGATGGCTTCGGCTAAGTGTTGCCAGTTGGCTGTTGTGCCGCAGGTGGATCCACAGAATAAAAACTTGTCTAGCCACATCATTAAGAAGGCGGCGTGTTCCCTAGCCGATACAGGACCTGTACCCATATTATCAGAGATAAAACCAGACCAGCCACCAATATTTTTGGTTTTGAACTTGTAAGTGCACTTGGTCTTCATACTGATGGGGTTGGCCGATGTGGTTATATCTAGGCCAGTAATCATGGTTATATCCAGTAAGGTGGGGGTCATCGGCCCTTGGTTGAACATAAAGCTGTTGAGGGTATCTGACCAGAAGTACGCTGCTGAAGACAGCATCGGCTCGTCTTTTTTCATATCAGCTATGGATAAGGACAGACATTGGGCTATCCCTATTTCATCCCAGTGATCTTGTTTGCTAGCTGCAACCCTTTTATACCAATCTATGATGTATCCACAATTGATGCTACTGTTAACATTGGACGCATCACCCGCATCACTGGTTGCTTCATGGGTTGGTGGTGGTTTGGGTGTACCTGTCTATTGAGGACTTTGCGGTATACTAGCTTTGACTCTGATTCTGACTCTAAGCTTACATCTGAACTGCGTCTGTCGTTGCTGGGGTCACTTCCTCTGCAGTTAACCTTGCGTCGAGCTTTGTGTCTCCTGCACTAATACACTCATCATCTGATCTTGGACACCAAAAGCTGACCACGAGCGGAGGTTCATCTGGTATTGAGGGTACATCGTTACTTTCAACTGAACCACTGGTCTGCAACTTTCACTCATCGATGTTGTTGTTGCTCTTCTCCTCTCTGACACTGACCATCTGCTGCCGGGACAGGGAGAGAAGGAAGAGAGGGGTTGCTAAAGATAAGACCTTAAACCACTTGATTACTCATCTGTTGTGACTAGACCTTTATTATTCACGTTTCTTAAGCAAACAACCTAGTATGGTCTCATCCCCACCACTGATGCCAACCATACCCCTACACACAAGCAAACAACACACGTACTAGCAGCTAACGATACTACTCTTCGGGAAGGATTGGGTTTAGGTAGGCTCCGGGAAAACCTTCACTTGATCTTCATGAAATGACGACTCTGAACTGATCATCTCACTCCTTCCAACTTGAAGCTTGAGGGCTTGACTTCACTTCCGGGAGTAGACGCAAAACCGGCGGTTTGCCCTCCAGGTTCAACAGCTAGAGAGTTGGAGGGGAAATGAGAGACATTGGATAAACCATTTTGCAAAGAAATGCCGAATGGTGAGAGGAGACAATTTCGCAATTAGGGTTTTCAGAAAACTTGTCCTTAGGGTTTGACCATTTGGCTCAATCTACAGTCAAGTTGGCTCTGATACCACTTTGTCACGCCCAGAAATTTATCCCAAATTTTCAGACCATTTTGTGTATAAATCCCTGTCCAGGAATCAAACCAGGGTACACAAAACGACAAATTAATATACAGATCCAAACATAAATAAAGCGTAAATACTTACAGAAGAGGCACTTAGTCCTCACACCGAAAAGAAAACAACAGCGGAAAAAGGCGACGATCCTAGCGGGGCTTCAGCACCTCTCCACAGGCAAAACTCAACTGGGGTATAAGCCTTGGTCTTCTAACTTCATCTTCAGCTCAGAAGCACTACACTTCTGAAAAGGGGAATAATAGCAAGACTGAGTACAACCACCGTACTCAACAAGCCACACCAACGATGCATTCGTGCAAGGAGAGACAAGGAGGGTTTGTGTGGCTATTTGCATAGAAGCAGTTGTAAACATTTATAGTTGAAAACAGTAAAACAGTTGATTAATTAAGGCAAGATTGAACATCTCCACTGAACAACACTACACCACGTTGAACAGGCCCAGCCATTCCACCTGAACTAAACCAGTTCATTAAGTCAATTTAATTAATAGAGTGAGACTAATCACGGTGAATCTGGTTGATCGCCCATAACCGCGGGCACGGCTATTCGAATAGTTTTATTCTGGCCAGAGGTGCGCAACTGTACCCACAAGACACGATTCCACACATGTTGCCATGCCCCGAAATACCACCATGGTACTGCAAAGGGGGAAATCGTGACAAGACCCTTCGCATAACTCGCCCTAACCAAGCGCACCACACCTCAGGTTTCGCCCCCACCTTTAAATCCAAGGTAGGCAGCCCCCTCTCGTGCCTTGGTGAATCCGGCAGCCGATCAATGGGTAAACCCCCACCGACCCAACTCCATCACGCCCACCCTTGCCTGGATGCGTGAGCTAGGGAAAAGCTACACTACAAGTCCAGCAGTTACCCATGCCTGCTTGTGGTAAGCACTGTTAGTCTTCCAGGGTTTCCCGAGAACCGGTCCTTAATTACCATGGGTGCGACTAGCAAAACCATACACCCACAGCCCACCATTAGGCCATATTTTAGTTGGTTAATTACGACCAATGAAACCTGGCCGACATGTCTCGAGCCCGCAACTCGTCAAGATACTAGAAATAGATAATGTGATTATCCCATATTGTGAGCTAGTGGTGTTAAGCATGACTAAGCGTAAAATAATCCTAGCTAGGTCAACATTAGACACAAGCTAGTCAAATTATCACCCAGTCTGACAAAGAAAGGACATCAAGTAATATGGCACAAGCGAGGAGATAGGTAAACCCTATTCCCATGTAATTAGCAAAACATGCAATTTATTTGTAAACAGTAAAACATTTTATAAATTAGGATCAAAATGCTCAAGGGGAATGTGTGACTTGCCTTGCTTCTTCGATTGATCTTCCGAACTCTTTTCCTAGCGACCGCGATCGTCCGAAACGGCGGAATCTACACGCTGGCACGCAAAACGAGGAAAACCTCTAATAAAAACCAAATAAACAGTACATAAAGAGTAAACAAACATGTAGAGCTCAATTTTAGATGAATTTTGCAATTTGAATGGCTCAATTTGGAGTTCGTATGAATTAGTTATGAATTTTAGAACATGAACAATACTATGTAATTACTATTAACCGAAAAACCTTACTTGATTGATATGTTTTAATGCCCGCGAACGGACAAGGTTGACGGAAAACAAACTCCGGTTAACGAGCCTCACGGGTCAGTGACTCGACGAGTCAACCTACCGTGGCACGGGACCACGCAAACGGTCAACCGAACCGGCGAATAGAACTGGTGGCTCAGAACGACTCCAGGGTTTTAGAACGACTCGGTATGACCAAACCGACATGAAACTACGCCACACTACGCACGAGCGTAAGCAGCGAGCGGTTAGAGAATGTATATGTACCCCGGCGAGGGCACGGCTGCGGTTATGGCTAGGTGCGGCGGTAGCGAGGTCGGTACACCGACACGGCTAGCCGTCTGCTAGGTAGCTAGAGTTTTAGACGGCTAACGGCGCGGCAAGCGACACGGCGAAGCGGCAGCGACACGGTAACGGGTCGGCCGCACGGCTACCATGTGCGACAAAGCGGCGGCAGCGGCACGGCTGCAGCAAAATAGCAGCATGGCAGTCGGTAGGCGAGGCAGCGACGGCGTGCGGTGCTAGGGCAGCGGCAGCGGCACGGCACGGCGCGGTAGGGCCGGCACGGCAGCGGCGGCTAGCGGCGACAAGGTGACGCAGCAGTGACACAACACGGCAACAACGCGGCAACGACGTGGCAACGTTGGCACGGGGCAAAACAGCGGCGACGCAGCAAGCGGCGCGGCAGCGATGCGGCAACGGCGGCGTGTGGTACAGCCGCCGCGGTGACATGGTAGCGACACGCGGCAGCGCACAGCGGTGGCGGCACGTGGCAGCAGCGGCAGCGGCTGCGCATACGGCTGCAGCACACACCAGCAGCGGCAGCGACGCGCGGCAGCGGCACGGCAGCAGCGACGGCATGGCAGCGACGTGGCGGCGGCGAGCAGCGTGGCGGCAGCTGCGGCTAGGGCAGCAGCGGCACGCGCGGTGGCACCCGGCACGGGGCGGTATGGCAGCGGTGCGGCAGCAGCGAGGCAGCGCGGCGGCAGCAGCGGCAGTGGCAGCGACGGCGGCACGCGGCACGGCAGCGGCGCGTGGCTGCGGCAAGGCAGCGTGGCGGTGGCATGCAATGGCGGCCAGGGCAGCCGGCGGCTAGGGCGGAGCGGTGGCATGGCAGCGGCGGCTAGGGCAGCCGGCGGCTAGGGCGAAGCGACAACGGCAGTGGCACGGCGGCGGCTAGGGTTGGGGGCGCAGGGGAGGGGGCGGCTAGGGCTAGGGGGCGCAGGAGAGGGGGTGGAGTGGTTTTTATAGAGGTGGAGGAGGGGGGTTTAGTTGGGCCGGCCCAAGGAAAGGGGGGCGCACGGCAGGGGGTGGAAGTAGCACTCGGCAAGGGGGAGAGGGAAAAGAATATGGGAGAAAAAGAAACCTAAAAAGGAAAGGTGGGGAAACAAATGTGGTGCCTTTTTGGGAAAGGAAGAAGAAACTGAATCGGAAAAGGAGTAGGATTTGGCTCGTCATACAAAACGAAACCGCGGCGGCAAAACGGGTCGGCGGATACAACGAACCGCGAACAGGGAGAGTGAACCGGGAACGGTTCACGACCAAAGGAGGGGAATGAAAGAATTATTAATTCAAATCCTGACATTTTAAATTAACATTATTACTTCCTCTGCTCTGAATATTCCGCTGAAAGTCCTGTTAATGATTTGAAGCAAAGAGAATTCGAAAAAAGAATTCTCCCCGACGATTCCGATTATTACCCACATTGTTAATTTAGGGTTTTCTCCTGGTTAAAAGAACAATTTCTTCCAAGCAATTTATTTTATGAATTTGGAGCTAGAAGGGGAAACTCCAGGGTGTGACAACTTGGTCTTCATACTGATGGGGTTGGCCGATGTGGTTATATCTAGGCTAGTAATCATGGTTATATCCAGTAAGGTGGGGGTCATCGGCCCTTGGTTGAACATAAAGCTGTTGAGGGTATCTGACCAGAAGTACGCTGCTGAAGACAGCATCGGCTCGTCTTTTTTCATATCGGCTATGGATAAGGACAGGTATTGGGCTATCCCTATTTCATCCCAGTGATCTTGTTTGCTAGCTGCAACCCTTTTATACCAATCTATCCATTTATCGACTTGAGAAGGCCAAGATCTAAAAGTTGTGGTCCAGTGGGAAAGAGATGGTCTTGCCTGCCTAAAAGGAATTCTATTTGTTTCTGCGTTGATGATGTCAGTGGGATCTAAATCGCCCATCGGACCCAGAAAGAAGTGGTTGGGTTCACTGAGTTTTGGAACGGCTACTTGATGAGTTAGGTGCTACAGATTAAAAAGGAAACAAAAAGGGAAGAAGGCGGTGTAAAAATGAAGAAATTGAAGAAAAGATTGGAGTCGATGGGGGACTTACCTCGGCGTATTCCATGATGGTGGATTGCGGTGGATTCGATGATGTTTCCATTGTTGCGTGAAGGTCGTCGCCGGAGGGGATTTGCTGCTCTGGTTGCTGGAGTGGAGAGAGAAAGCGTTCGCCGGAGTTCACGGGGAGGTTTGGTGGTTTAAGCGGTGAAAACGGAGTTAACACCGTGAAATATCCGGGAGAGCGGTTGATATTTAAAGAATTAGGTGCGTAACGGTCACAAGGGTAACCCTAGATTTTTGCGGTTTTGAGGAGATAATTCCGTTGCATTATACAATACTTCGGAATTGGGGGGCATGTGTTGACGATGAAATTTGGTAAGCAAATCTAATCTACAAGGATCGGAAACACAACATAGTCCGAAGCGGATTTGAAAATATGCAAGGATATAGGAAACAGAGTGCGCATCGGCTAAAGTCCGAATCGGCTGAGAACAGGATCAGCAGAGTCAGAGTCAGAGTTGGACAAGGTTAGCCGATGGAGCCGATTTCGGTAATATGACTCGGTACACGTCATCGGGTTATGTTAGCGTGATTCATATGGATTGCCATGCACGGATAAAGTCCTGAGGAGGCAATTGTATCTATTAATTAGGATATTTTATGTAATTTCCTTATAGATATTCTCGGTAAGAGTCCGCTTAAGGGACTTGTTCGCTAGTTGGATTTGTATTAGGTTAATATGAGTCGTGTCCGTGGTGGACAATGTTTGTATTTTCGGGTATAAATATAATCCCGAGGTCTTGTAAATAATAATAACAGACGTTCAATCAATCTCGGCGCATCGCCACCTTTGTTTCTTATTAAGACAAGCTTGTGCTCTCGAGTCGTGCTGCATCAATTTGATCTTCGGCGATAAGGTATATCTTGTCATGGCAATTTGCATCATTAGGATTAGTGCTTACATCTTTATGACACTCTAATTCTATCTTGCGAGTTCCACAGTTATCATATACATCATATAACTTAGATCAATAATGCTATCTCCTATATCGGCTAGATCCGTTTTAGGGTTTCGACGATATCGGCTAGTTTACTTTATTGATTCATGTTATATGATGTATCCACCATCCTGATTTGATGTTATTGGCTTGTTATATGTCATGCTTCTTTCATATTTAATGCTGCATTGGTTCAGTCCAACCTATTAAGTTGTTTAGAATCATGATTTATAACATGCTTTACGATTCTCAATAGGGATAGTATCGGGGTTTCAGCCGATCTTATTTATCTAGAATATTTGACATGGTTTTATGCTTTGTTTAATGTTCTATATTCAATCCTTAATGCTTTATCATGAGATTGTATCGGATTTATGACCGATATGCAATTAGATCTAGATATCGGCTAAGACATTAGTCTTATGTGATCATTATTTCATGTTATGATAGATTCAAGCAATTTATACTGTCTCGGTTCGGTCCGATCTATACCAATTGCTTATTTCTAAAGTAATATTGATTTATTGATTACATAATATTGATATCTACAGCCGATATACTAATATTAGGGTTACTTTCATGCTTATTCATACACCTTACAGCCGATTCATGCTTTATTGCATCGGCTAGGTCACATACGATATGAAATCGGCCCTATGGCTGATTGTCTATCGTTTACTAATATTCTTTGCATATTTTCTTGTTGATTGCAGGATCAAATCAACTAGCACTCCCTTGAACCTAAAACCCTAATTTTGGACCTGCACTAGAGTTAAGCAGATCTCTCAGGCCAGTGTGTGTTTTTTGCATCAACACACAGGCACGCGCACGATGGGGATGAGGAGCGATGGCGGAGGAGGCGCAACCGGACACAGCGGCGATGCCGGCCGTAACCGGCGATGGTGGAGGGGGCTGGCCACTGCCGGCGCTGGCGGCGGAGGAGGATCCCCTCCCCTTCCTCTCCCTCTCAGATCTAGTGGAGCGGGGGCATCGGCAACGGCGCGGCCGGAGGGGCTCGGCTGTTGGCAGCGGCGGAGATGGTGCCTCCCCTCCCTTCCCTCCCTCCAGATCTAGTGGAGGAGGGAGCTTGGCCACCGGCAACGGTGGAGGCGGTGCCTCCCCTCCCCATCCCTCCATCCAGATCCAGCGGAGAAGGGATTTCGGCCGTCGGTAGCAGCGGAGGCAGCGCCCCCTCCCCTCCCCCTCCGTCCCTCCGGATCTGGGGGAGGAGGAAGCTCAGCCACCGGCAGCGGCGGAGGCGACGCCCCCTTCCCTCCCCCTCCCACCAGATCCGGCAGAGAAGGGAGCTCCGGTAGTGGCGAAGGTGGCTCGGATGAGTGGCCGTGTTAGCGGCGGCTCCCCACGGTGGTGGAGCGTCGTCGGCTGCGGCTCCGACGAGAAGGAGCGGGCGGCAACGGCAGCTCCAGAGCCGGCGACCGGACTGGTGATTTATTTTTTCATGGAGTATATTTTCGCAGGCGGGTGGTTGCACTGCCTGCAAAGATGGAAGGCCGCCTGCGAAAATAATTTTCGCTAGCAGAGCCAATGGCCGCAAGTAAAAATCGTGCATTTTCACAAGCCTTCATTTGCAGGCGGGGTGGATAGTCGCCTGGAAAAATCTAACAAGTAAACACGATTTTCAATTGTCTCAACAATAGAATTGGACCGGAATAAGGAATAAAAGTGAATTTTCGTCTGTTTGTAAAAAACTTTTTTCTAGTAGTGATTGTGTCATAGACCAAAAAAAACTAAGTTTATGTTGGTACCACTTCTAATGAAATGTTTTTAAAGAAATTTAAGGTTTTTCCTTTAGATTATACTCTACCAAGTGTTGATATTTCTTAACGATATTACTAGAATGATATCACAGGCAATGGCGCCAGAAATATGAGTCAGTATTTTCTTACGATCATAGATATAATCCGCAAACGCACAGATATACCGTTGTAGCATTTCACCCGGAAGTATTTCCAAGGTATCTGTTAATAGCATTATAGACCAATTTCGATCGTCAATATAAAAGAGAACTAGCAATGCATACTTTAATTAGAAATAATCTAGTTGCACTTGTACCTAGCAGAGTATTTGCTGCAGGAGATGACTATATAAATAAAGGAGTAATGATGGAAAATTACATCAGAAGCAGACATGTGGTGAACATATGGATGGATGGGCCCATAAACCCAATTTAGCATCTGCAAATAGATCCAACTGCCATACCGCAAGTCTAAGGATATACGAGAGGAGGCCCACGAGGAAGGAGGGGCCCACTGGACCAGGTCAGGGTTTAGCCGAACCGCCTCTAGCTCGGTTCATCCTGGCCTTCCACGTGAACGTCCCAGATGCTTCCCCAATGACGGTTGAAGGGTGATTCCGATATTTCCAACTGTCAAAACCATCATTGAGAGGCTATAAAAGGACTCCTCATTCTCCCTTTCAACACACACCAAGAGGAATCAAAAAAGGTTCTCCTTAGTAGTTTACTTTGTTCTAGCACTAGTGGAGTTAGAATTAGAAGTAGTTCTAGAGTTCTTCAAGTCTTCCGGAGAATTCAGGTATGGTTCTAGTACTTATTTCCAGTGTTGTAAGACTTTATTCGATAATGGAATATTCTTCTTTATATATAGTTTTGGTCCTTTATTTTACTCGCATAATTATACGAGTACCAACCTTGAGTTATACTTGTTTCGTATTAATTATATGGCTAGCTTACTAGAGAGATGCAATGGTATTGCTTTAATGTTCATTCAGTTGATTGCTCTATGTTAGCTGCAGCAATATAGAATAATATTTATTAATGTAAGCGCGGTGCTTAGATTATAAAATACCATTAAGTGGTGCTATATGCCACAGAATTGTAGAGGTAGGCCGCTGATGGTGACATCTCAGTACGGTATTCCTCCACGTGGGTATATAGAGCTAAGAACTGTTCCTAGTGAGGGTACTCCTCCGTATCCATAACCGATTGTATAGCCATGACGGATTGTCATAAGGAACTCAACAATCAGGGGTGGTTTCTCGATATACCAGAAGGGCATTGTAGGTATTGTTAGGGGGTTTTGGCCATATAATTGTATATTAACAAGTGTATACTAAAAGGGCTATATATTAGAAGTACAGAAATAGACCTTTTTCTTCTTTCTTCTCCACTTAGTCTAGATATTTATTTAGAGGGAGTAGCTTGATTGATGCTTTTGTGTGTCAATCTACCCTTATTCAACATTGATTAACCCCTACATTATTCATTTGTAAAGATCAATATCATGTAATTTGTAAAACATTATTACTTTAGAAATTAGTAATTGGGATAGATCAGACTTAACTGAGATAGTATAAATTGCCTAGATCCAAAATAACATGAAATAAGGATTATATGTGTTTATCTCATAACCGATGTCCAAATTTAAGCATGTATCGGCTATAGCACCGATACTACATTATACAAGGATATAATCTTGTAATAAATATATTAAACTAATATCAAGCAGATTGATAATAAACTTAATATATTTGTATGAGTTGAGATGCTAATATAAGGGGCAAATACAGTATATTAAACAAGATATAAATCTAGGTAAAACAACTATATCTGGTAAGATCGGCTGAAACCCCGATACTATCCTTACTAATAACCATGAAGTAGGCTAAATGTTATGGTTCTAAACATGACTTAGTAGATCAAACTTAACTGATGCAGCACTAAGTATGAAGAGAAACATAATATCAAAACGATCAAGCCAATGGTTACTTTACAGGATAGTGGATATATTAGATAACTTAAACCAACAAGATGATCTAGCCGTTATCAACAAAACCCTAAATAAAGATGATCTGATGGAAGTAGAGCACATTGTCGATCTAGATTATAAAACGTATATGATAACTCGGTGATTCATGAAAACAAGATTAGAGTGTCATGAAGATGTAAGCACTAATCCCGATAACACAAACCGTCATAACAAGTTTTACCTCTTGTCGAAGATCGAAACCGATGCAGCCCGACTCGATAGCAAGAACTCGTCAAAATAACAGAATAACGAAAATGTGGCGATGCGCCAAGATTGTATTGAACTGATGTTAATTATTTACAAAACCTCGGGCTTATATTTATACCCGAATATACAACTTTGTCCATAACGGACACGACTCATACTTGCTTAATACAACTCTAACCAACAAACAAGTCCCTTAGGCAGACTCTTACCGAAAATACCTATAAAGAAATTACATAAAATCCTAATTAATAGATACAATTGCCTATCTCGGACTCTATCCTTGCCTGGCAATGTCATTGAAATCATCTTTCGAATCCGACATTGATTATGTAACCAATCTTGCCAATATCGGCTATATCGGCCACCCGTATCAACTCGGTATCGGCCGATACAGACTTCCAGCCGATGCGCACTCTGTTTCCAAGATTTTCACATATCTCTAAATCCGATTCGGATTGGATCTTGACTGCGATTCATATGCTTGTCAAATTTCATCGTTAACAGTGAGGACTTTTCCTTTTATAGCCTTCCTAATGATGGTTGTGGTAGTTGGAATTATCGTAATCACCCCTCAACCGTCATTGGGAAAGCATCTGGAGCATCCACGTGGAAGGAGATGGTGTTTTGGCACCAAAGTCGGTTCGGCCGAACCCTGACTGGGTCCTTTGGGCCTCTCCTTCCTCCTGGGCCTTCTCTTATGGGCCCTTAGACTTGTGATATGGTGGTTGGGCCCATTTGCAGGTATTTCATTGGGTTTATGAACCATCTATCCATGTGTACATCATGTGTTGACCTCCAATTGGTTGATCATGTACTTTCCACAATTTTTCCTTCATTCATATAGGGATCTCCTGTATACAAATATAATGCCAAGTACAAGTGGAAATAGATTATTTCTACATAATTATGTATGCAAGCATTGCTACTTCTCCATTATTTCAGAGAATATTGATGGTCAAAATTGGTCTATAATGACCGTCAACAAAACCACCCAATCTTAAACCTTTGCTCGTCCCGAGTAAAGAACTTACAAAGATAAAACTTGATTGTTGATAAGGAGTTGCTACAATGTTGTATATTTCAAATGTACAAGGTACAAAGTATGAGTACTCTCTCTCGAATTAAGCAAGTTGGCACGGTGGCGTACCCATACACCCAGTACCCGTGGGGCATCACGCTTCTCCTTTTCTTGGGTGGTTCAGAGACAGAACAGTTAGTTAGAGTACTACTCACTCATCCCTTGTCTAACTTTCATTCCGGAGATTTTCAAATGATTTTGCAAATAAAAGCCAAGTTCGTCAAATGATTCTCTAATTCACTCAAGAACGTGTATGTGTATTTCCCACCAAGATATTGCCTTTTTTCCCTATTCTATAGGACATATATGTAGAGCTTGGTAGGAATCAAATGAGGCATACTTGCATTCACATATATTACTAAGTCAAAAATCCAGACCAAAGAAGATAGCAAAACATACTTTTGATCAAGATTGTGCTGGTGTGTGGTATCATGGTAGATATGTATGTGATAATATGGCTCCTTTTGTATACCTCTTCTTCTTTTGAAACTTGAGAGAGTGTATGGCTAGCTTCTTCTTTTCTCTTCTTTTTTTTCTGTTTTTTTCATCATGCCTCATACTTTGTATGAGCAAGATTTTCTTCTTTTCTTTTTGCATAGCCATACCTCCCTTTATTTTGAATGATATTTTTGGAAGAAGAGAGCCATAAATAATGTGGAGCATTTATTTTGTGGATGATAAGGATAAAATGGATACTAGCTTCTAATGTAGAAGTTTTGCATTTGTGTGTGTATGTGGTGGATGTGATCTTGATCAATAAGTATGAGAGGCATCTTACAAAGGTCACAAGAATTTTGACAAAGCTTAATGGAATTACAAGCAACCATAATGTAAGATTTTTGCAACGTAAATGAATATGGCTCTGGTAGGAATTTATATCAAACGAGGAACTTTTTAAGTTTATTATTTTGAAAAATAAAACTTTGGATTTGCAGTCAAACTTAGTACAAGATCATAGCAACTTTATTTTACCATCTCATATCCCACAACAACCTAGACTTAGATCATGCAACGTGCTACTCACATCTCTCAGGTTCCCGGATAAAATTTGGCCTTCCGATTTAAAACTTGAGAGAGTACTTAACTATGAACCAATCCATAAGAGATATAAAACAGAGCAACTATTCATCATTTCAACATTAGAGAACTATGCAATCTTACCTAGCATAGTAAAAATCTAACCTATATTTTTGTTCTTATATTTTGCAAATTTTTATTTTGTTTTCAGCTTTATAAATGCATTATGAAAGGAAATATATAATTTGGAAAGGGAATGATACAAATCACCTTGGTAGGGGAGAGACACCTCCCCCCAAGCTTGCCTTTTGCTCAGGGTTCTTAATAGGGATTGAACCCTTGGTGGCGAAAGTAGGTCTGCTCATCGGCCTGCTGTTGCTGCTTCATTTTGTTGAAGTTTTCCATTTGTGTGTTAACATTTTGCTGCCATTCCTGAGTCTGCACGATGTGTCCTTCGAGTGTATGCTGAATTTCTCCGGTCTGCAGCTCAAGGTTGCCCATCCTCCGAGTGAGTTCACCGAGATCCCCTCGAGAGGAGATAGAGCAACGCATTCAGCTAAAAGGTGGTAGACCACTTGAGCTGGAGGAAAGGGAGTATCCCCACTACATATCGTAAGGTGTTTGCCACCAGTTGTCGCTGGCACTTTGCCAAGACGATCCTCAGGCTTCATGTTGAGGAACTTGGGTCCAACCGGGGGCATCCTCAACTGGGACCCAATCATCCTCATACATCTGCACTGGTGGTGATGAAGATGATTCTTCTTGAGATGCTTATCTTGCCATGTTTCAAGTTACCCTGTGTTGAACATTTGCACGAGATTCCCTTTTTGACTAAAGAGGGATGGATAGCTTTTGGCAGTTGTACAAATAAAACCCCGGGTTAGGTAATGGGATTTCATTTGTACAACCGGGAAAGAAAAATTTGAATCATCTGGACCGGATTTGAGTGTATGGTCTTGTATTAAAAATGCCTCGTTAACATAAGAGCGGGGGGTTGAAATGTAAGCAATTTGAGCACTCCTCATAACCCCGACTTCATAAGATATACGAGATACTAAAGATGTACACTTAATTGGGCAGGTGAACTTAAAATTTTCTAACCATTGGCGAATCATGCATTGTACAGGAGAAACTTTTATTTTCTTAACCATGGCATATAAGAGAATCAGCTCAACTTCAAGAACAATTCTAATATCAACTCTAGGAAACAAAATCAAATCAAGCCACTTATGCATAAGCCTCAGAGTAGGGTTATGAATGTTATTTGTTCTATGCTTTGTACAGAATTGTACGCCTATGATACTGTTGATGCAAAAAACACACACTGGCCTGGGATATATTCTTAGTTTCAGTGCAGGTCCAAAATAATGATGAGATGCGGGCGTGCCAGTTAGTTTTATCCTACAACTGACAAGATATTGTTGATGCAAAAAACACACATTGGCCTGAGAGATTTGCTTTACTCTAGTGCATGTCCTAAATGATGATTAAATGCGGGCGTGCTAGTTGATTTGATCCTGCAATCAACAAGATAAAACATGCAAATATTATTAGTAAACGATAATCCATCGGTAAGGAAGCCGATGTCATATCGTGATGTAACCTAGCAGATGCATTGTGAGGTGAATCATATTCCCAATAATAAATCAACCCTAAACTTGATCCATCAGTTGTAAATATCAACATTATATAATCTATAAATTAGTATTACTTTAGAAATCAGCAATTGGGATAGATCGGATTTAACCGAGACAGTATAAATTGCCTAGATCTAGAATAACATGAAATAATGATTTATATGTTTATATCATAACCGATGTTTAGGTTTAAGCATGTATCGGCTATGGCTCCGATACTACCTTATACTAGATATTCTCTTTCAACAAATATCTCAAACTATCATCAATTAGATTGGCAGTAAGTTCAATATATTTATATTAGTTAAGATCCTAATACGAGGGGTAGATATAGTATATTAAACAAGGTATAAGACTATGTAAAATAACTATAACAGGTAAGATCGGCTGAAACCCCGATACTATCCTCATTAACGACCATAAAGTAGGCTAGAGATTATGATTCTAAGCACAACTTAGTAGATCAAACTTAACTGATGTAGCACTAAGTATAAGAAGAAGCATAATATCTAGACAATCAAGCCGATGGTTGTCTTTTCAGGATGGTAGATATACTATATAATCTAAGCCAAACCAACAAGTCAATCTAGCTGTTATCGATAAAACCCTAGATAGAGGTTAGCCGATGCTAGTAGAAAGTATTGTCAATCTAGATTATATAACATATATGATAACTCGATGGATTACATAATCAAGATTAGAGTGTCATAAAGATGTAAGCACTAATCCCGAGAACGCAAACCGCCATAACAAGTAATTACCTTGTTATCGAAGATTGAAACAGATGCAGCTCGACTCAAAAGCAAGGACTCGTCGAAACAAAGTAATGAGAAAAGGTGGCGATGCGCCGAAATTTGATTGAACTGATGTTAATTATTTACAAGACCTCAGGCTTATATTTATACCCGAATATACAAACTTGTCCATAACGGACACGACTCATACTTTCCTAACACAATTCTAACCGACGAACAGTTCCCTTAGGCGGACTCTTACCCAAAAATATCGATAAGGAAATTCCATAAAATCCTAATTAATAGATACAATGGCCTATCTTGGACTCTATCCTTGTCTGACAATATCATCGATGCCCTTATTTTAAATCCGACATTGATCAGTAACCAATTTAACCCATATCGGTTGTATTGACTAACCATATCAAACTCGGTATCGGCTGATACAGACTTTCAGCCGATGCACACTCTGTTTCGAGAATTCCGCATAACTTCGAATTAGCTTCGGATTGGATCTTCATTCCGTTTTATATGCTTACCCAATTCTATCATCAGTAGATATGTAAAGAGCAGATAAAGTAGCCAATCGACTAACAAGCCGATGGAGTGATTCCAGCCGATGCCGATACTAGCCGATGTCGATAGGGTTTTGAGCAATCGGCTATATGTCAAATGTAGATAATGATATAAAGACAATCGGCTGATGATAATGTAGTAAAATAATAATATAATCCAGTAGAAACCAATCGGCTAGTAATGATAGATTGAATAAGCACTGATCCGAGGGTTAAAGCATTCATCGGCTGGAGGTCCGATGTCGTTAAATCCAAACGATTAGATAAACAGTGAAACCTTTGTTGTCATCGGCTAAAACAAACTTATAAATAATCCTTGCGAGCCAATAAAACGTCTAGATAATTTATTAGCTGAAACCCCAATGAAACCCTTATTGGCAATCAAGTAGCTGGCTAGAGATTATGGTTCTAAGCACGACTTAGTAGATCAAACTTAACTGACGCAGCACTAAGTATGAAAAGAAACATAATGTCTAGACAATCAAGCCTTTGATTGATTTTCAGGGTGGTGAATACATTATATAATCTAAACCAACAAAGTAATCTAGCCGATATCGACAAAACCCTATATGGAGTTCGACCGATGCAAGAAGAAAATACTGTGAATCTAGATTATATAACGTATATGATAACTCGACGACTTACATGAACAATATTAGCGTGTCGAAGCGATGGGAGCACTAATCCCGACAACGCAAGCTACCATAACAAGCCTTACTCCTTGTCGGAGATCGAAGCCGATGCAGCCCAACATGAAACAAGAACTCATCAAATGTAAAAAAGAGTGGCGATGCACAGAAAATAGATGTATTGATTTGTGGAGATCATTTACAATGACCCCGGGTGTACATATTTATACCCATGGGTAGATACTAGTCCTTATTGGACACGATACAAACTTTCCTAAATATAAAAGGAAAAACATGAAAGCTTTATCGGACACTAAACACACTTTCTTAAAGATAAAATGAAACTAACAAAACTTTGCCTAATTAATAGATAAACTACCATGTCGCATCCTCCTTGAACTCGAACTCTTCTGGATAAACTTTTTTAATTGATTAATTTCCTTAACCGAATCCATCAAGAATACAACTGCTGGTGATTGATAATGCCCATCGGCCGATTCTAGGACTCTAAAGTCGATACTGACTCTAGGCCGATGATGACTTCGAGGCTTACCAAATTTCATCGTTAACAGATACTCTGCCAAAACTTGTGTTTGTCATAGTTGGGAGTTGCCTTCCAAAAATTAATTTTGCAAGTTCTGTCAAAGCCTAGAAGTAGACTTAATTCTTTCCAAGAAAGGTTAAATTCCTTACGGAAAAACCGAAAAGAAATGCCATCTTCGTCTTCTAGCAAGGTGCACAAAAATTGCAAGGTAAGTAAATGAGAGTCTGGCTCATCTACTAGTGCAAATTTGTCCCAACCTATAGCTTGTCAGATGTTGTGAAAATCAATGTCCATACTTGTTTTCTGTGGAAGATTCGGGTCGTATGCTCGGGTGTGAGCAAACGTCCGATCCTTGAGCATGTGATAAGCTTGCATTTCTCGGTCACCTACGAGGGCGAGGTCTTAGTCGTTGAGGAGCTTCGGTGAAGCATCCACCTCCTCCATGGATGCATCGGTGGATGAATGTGCGCTCTATTCGTCTTGGTGATGGCTTGATCATGAGCTTGATACCTTCTTGAATAAGCCCGAAATTCATTTCTTCATCGCTGCAACAAATGGGCAAGAGCACAAGACAAACTAAGACGGGGTAAGCTAGTGAAACGGAATTGACTCTACCTATCGGTTAGTCTTGCACCAAACCAAAACAACTCGCAAATGCTTGAAATTAAAGAAAAATGCAGGGAATAAACTAGAAACCAACACTTCAAAGCTTGAAATGAAGTTTGAGAGCAAGGGAGCTTGTGAGAGGGAGTTGAATATGTGTTGAAATGGGATGAACAATTCTCTCTCTCTACCATCTCCTTTTTACAGGGAGCTCCCAATGGTCAAATATGAAATGTGGGACCCACTAGCCATTACCCCACAAAGTGGTGCAGCCAACCGTTGCTCCCCCGGTTCGGTCGAACCCAAGGTGGGCCCAACTGGCCCCAAATCTAGCCGTTGGATTCCAGCGGCTAGTTGGAGGGGGGCCACATGGAAATTGGCCGAAGAATTTGTTTTATTTTTACTCAAAAATTCATTTGATAAAATTGTTGTCTCAAAAATTATTCCCAAAAATTTCATGCAAAATTTGAAGAAAGTAAACATGTTTTAATGCAAGAGTTAAATTGAGTGAAATCGAATATGGGATACATACCAACTTACCTGTTAGCAAGGGTGACGCCATTTTTATTCCGACGAGCAAGACTGTACCTCCGTCATGTTTTAGCTTGATGATAAGGCACCTTGTCCCGGAGCCGTGGGAACGAGTGACGCTTTCTTCACACGCCACACCTTCTTTACCTTCGATGTGGTTGGCGGCTTCTTAGCAGCTGGGGTTGTAGGCTTTTTGGCCTGCATTCCCTGCTTCGACGTTGCTAGCTTAGGATCCGGACGGGACCTTGCCTTCCCTTCCTGTTGCAAGAAGTTCATCATGAAGGTGACAAGGCTATCCGTCTTTGGTGGTTTCATTTCAACTTCTCTAATGCTTTGCGGGTTTAGCCACTACTTGATCTTTACCATGTAACATTGCTCCATTCTTGGTTGAAACTCGAACTTCTCCTCCTTTCCATTGATGCGGAGTCGAATTTCTCCGACTCCCATATCAATGTTTGCTTCTGCGGTACTTAGGAATGGCCGCCCTAGGATGAGCGGTGTCTCCTTGTCTGCGTCCATGTCAAGTACCACGAAATCAACAGGGATGAAGAAATCCCGGATTTTCACCGGAATGTCCTCAACGATACTCGCAGGATAGCGGACTGAGGAGTCTGCCAATTGAAGCTTCATCGGTGTTGGTGATAATACCGTGAAGTTCAGCCTGTCGAAGACCTCTTTGGGCATGACGCTGACGCTTGCTCCAAGGTCGCACAAGGCTTGGTCAAAGTGTTGTGTCCTAATCGAGCAAGCGATTATGCAACACCCTGGATCCTTCTTCTTCTCCAGAAGTAGGTGGAGTATAGCGTTGCTACACTCCTCCGTCAATTTTACCACCTCCGTGGTAGGCATTGGTCGCTTGTTGTTGAAGATGTCCAAAAGAGGGACATTGATGTGAATCTTCCGGATCACATCAATGAAGCGAGCGAACTGCTCATCCACAGATGACTTCCATTTACATTGAGGAAATAGCAGCATGCTGGTGTCACAGTATTCCTACACGCTGCCTTCTCCTGCTACATGGTTTCTTCTTCTCCAGTTGTGTTAGATGGTGCAGCGTTGCTACCATCCTTGTCTGTTCCTACAGTTAGGATATTGCGGGTCACGAGTGGATTTTCCTCCCCTCGTGATCACCGCTTTAACATTCTCTAGAGAAGGTTTGGGTTGCCCTGGAATCCTCCCAGTTTCGTTAGAAGGAACCAGAGCAGCCAGCTGAGCTAGTTGAGTTTCTAGCATTTTATTAAAGCTTAGCTGGTTTTGGAAAGCAGAAGCGAAGTCGTATAACTTGACATTTATATTTTCTAGAGCCTTGTCATTTGCAGCTAATTTCTTTGATAAAGCATCTATTGTTTTATCTTGAGCAAAAACAATGTCTTTTAAGGAGGGTTGGTTATTATTAAAATTACCATTATTACGTCCTGGGTAGAAAGGGTGAGGCTGGTTCCACCCTTGCCCTCCTTGTGGATGGTACCCGTTGTTGTTGTTGTTTGAACATCACTTCTTCATGGGTCTCTGGACAATTTGTGCCAGAGTGACCGGTACTGCCGCAGACTTCACACGTCATGTGTGAGTCTAAGGCCTTAATGGTACCTTGGTTTACGTCCTTTTCTTTATCGTCCAAGCGTTTCATGAGGAGGTTTAGCTTGGCGACAAACATTTCCATCTCCTTGATGGTGTGCATGCCCCATTGACGGGTTTGGAGTCATTCTTCACTACATCCCAATTGGATACCATCTTCTCAATCAAATCAGTTGTTCCTCTGACGGTCTTCAAGAAGAAGGCTTCTCCAGCTACAACATCTAAATGGTCTCGTGATGAGGGTGTTAGTCTGTTGTAAAAGCTCTGCAAGATCAGCCACTCGTCCATCCGATGATGAGGATAGGTGGCGACGTATTCCTGTAGCCTTTCCCATGCTTCCGGGATCGTTTCATCTTTCATCTGCTGGAAGTTGGATGTCCTTCCATGAAGGGCATTGGTTTTGCCTATCGGGAAGAACTAAGCGAGGAACGTTGTTGAGCATCTATTCCAGGTATCAACCGTGGCACGGTTGGCATAAAACCATTGTTTCGCTCTCCCTAGAAGAGAGAATGGAAACAAACGGAGTCGGATAGCATCTTGGCTGACTCATTTAATGGTATACGTGCTATAGATCTCAAGGAACTGTTGCAGGTGAGCACTTGCGTCCTCATTTGGCTTGCCACAGAATGGGCTAGCCTGCGCCATAGTGATCAGGTTGGTCTTGAGATCAAAGTCCACGTCTCCCACATTGATACGGGGTCCAACGGGCACGTTGTTAGCGGAGGGATCGGTGAACTCGCGGAGTGTCTTTTCAACCATAGTCTTGAAAGTTGGAAGCGCGAGGATGGCTGGTCTCTCTGCTGACAGAGTCATCTAAGGAGAAACAACACGTGGTTTGACGCACCTAAAGAAGGCTTCGGGATTGTCTTTGAAGTTTTTCAGCAAGTTGAAACCAATCATGCACTACCCTGTTTTCACATAAAAGCGAAAACAACCAAGGTTAGTTTGTAAAGGACAGTGATCACACATACGTGGATGTTAATTAATAACATTTAGTAAACTCCTAAACCAATTATCTTCCCCAGTAACGGCGCTAGAAATGCTTGTTGATATTTCTTAATGACATTACTAGGAATGAGATC
Source organism: Oryza punctata (assembly GCA_000573905.2). NCBI lineage: Eukaryota > Viridiplantae > Streptophyta > Magnoliopsida > Poales > Poaceae > Oryza > Oryza punctata. The sequence continues at coordinate 9,223,954 of CM002495.2, forward strand.
CCAGGCAATGGCGCATAAATATCAGTCGGTATTTTCTTACGATCACAGATATAATCCACAAGCGCACGGATATACCGCTGTAGTATTTCACCTGGAAGTATTTCCAAGGTATCGTATTTACTTTATCCCAAGGAAAGATATGGTAAGAGAGCACTATGTTATTAATCTACATCATACTTAAGTAGATCAAAGTCTAATGCAGGGGTTAAGCAATTGTGGAATATGGGTAGGTTGACACACAGAAGGATCAATCAAGCTAACTCTCCCTAAATAATAATCTAGACTAAGTGGATAAGAAATGAGAAAAGCCTATTTCTATACTTCTAGTATATAGTCCTTTTAGTATACACTTGCTAATGTACAATCATATGGTCAAAACCCCCTAACAATGCCCTTCTGGTATATCGATAAACCACCCCTGATTATTGAGTTCCTTATGACTATCCGTCATGGCTATACAACCGGTTATGGATACGGAGGAGTACCCTCGCCAGCAACAGTTCTTAGCCCTATATACACACGTGGAGGAATACCCGTACTGAGCTGTCACCATCAGTGACCTACCTCTACAGTTCCGTGGCATATAGCACTACTTAATGGTATTTAATAATCTAAACACCTCGTTTACATTACTAAATACTACTCTACATTGCTACAGATGACATAGAACAATCAACTGAATGAACATTAAACCAATACCATTGCATCTCTCTGGTAAGCTAGCCATATAATTAATACAATACAATATAGAACCAAAGTTGGTAATCATATAAATATGCAAGTAAAGTAAAGTACCAAAACTATATAAAGAAGAATATTTCATTATTGAATAAAGTCTTATAAGAGAGGAAATAACTAATAGAACCATACCCGAATTCTCCGGAAGACTTGAAGAACTCTAGAACTATTCTAATTCTAACTCCACTAGTGCTAGAACAAAGTCAATAACTAGGAGAGCTTCTTCTTGATTCCTCTTGGTGTGTGTTGAAGTGTGTGAGGCCTTTTACTTTTATAGCCTTCCTAATGAGGGTTGTGGCAGTTGGAATTATCGTAATCACCCCTCAACCGTCATTGGGAAAGCATTTGGAGTATCCACGTGGAAGGACATGTTGTTTGGTACTAAAGTCGGTTCGGCCGAACGTATGGGTCCATCTATCCATGTGTACATCATGTGTCGATATCCGATTGGCTGGTCATGTACTTTGCACCATTTCTCCTTCATTTATATAGTGATGTCCTGTATACAAATATAATGCCAAGTACAAGTGGAAATAGATTATTTCTACATAAGTATGCATGCAAGCATTGCTACTTCTCCATTATTTCCGGGAATATTGATGGTCGAAATTGGTCTATAATAACCGTCAACACCAAGTTGGTCGATTATTTGGTTAGTCCATTCTAAAAGTATAATGGTTAACCTTATCTACTATAATCATGATCATATATACACCTTACACATGATTTTTATAACAAAATTAAATACCAACTACACGTGACAGGTAGTGAACTGAGGTACCACAAACATAACACTCATAGCATCAATTCTTTTACCTTCCCTTTATCAACAAACAACTCTACTTTACACAATGTCTTTCTCGTATGGAGTATTATCCATTCAACAAGGGGTAAAAAAGTATATGTACAAATCTGGTTCTTTAAGTGACGTTAGCTTTGTTGTAATGAGTTACTCCTAATAGAAATATCATATGGAGGGTAAAAAATCCCCAAGTAATCTCATAAATCTTTTAATTTTTTTTGGGGGGATCTTTTTTTTATATATTTCAACTTTCTTTCTTTATTTATTTATTTCTCTTTAATGAAATGAAATGTAGTCGTCCTGCATTTTCATGAAAAAAATATCTTTGAGATTAGCATTCCTCTAATCCTTTCGGGAATGGATTTGATCTTCTGTAAGCCCATAACTACCTATGGGTCTAGTTCATTCCATCTATACAAGTCGATTAATGGCCTGACATGAATTTCTAGTTGGAGTAAATAAAAATGAAATGAAAATAAAGGGCATATATCCTAGCAATAAGAAACTGCAATAGTGTATTTCTGATTAAAAACATATGTGTGGGATATCTAAAATGGTATAAGTATATCCAAATTTGCCTTAATTTAGGTTTTATTTGGGTAAGTGTAGACCTAAAATTTTAAAGTTGGAGCTAGTAGTAGATTAAAATTATTAGGATCTATTTAGTACAACTCATACTCTACTGTAAGGTGGAATGGAGCGGGAATGCCGCTCCACCCTCGTAATATAATTTTCAGGAGCACAGAGGTAGCTCCACCCTATATTATCTAAAATCTCAGGAGTGTTTGCTACACCTCTAGTTCTATGGGGTAAGAATCTTGGAGAGGAGACATTATGTTTCTATTTTAGACGAATCGGGTTGTGACATTGAATCCCCTCCGCCTCCGTTGCAGGGGCCCAAGCTCCATCTGCGCCACCGGGTTGTTGTGGCCACCGCACGTTGCTGCTCACGTTCCCCGGCGAGGCTGACTGATAGGGCGGCGGAGCATCGGCAGCAGCTCGAGGCACAGTTAGGGGTGACAGAAGAGGAGCAGAGAATCGATTGGGCTGTGATAGAAATGTCATTTTTGCGATAATTCCCTTGAACTTTTGTGGTTTACAGCGCAGTCCCTAAAAGTGGAATTTTCTCTTCTTTATGTTGTATTTCACGCAAAGAGAAGGGTTTTAGTGTAAAAATACACATCGAGTTTTTAGAGTTTAGAGGACTACTTCGCTATTTTCTAGAGTATCGAGAGTCTCATCAAAAATAGAGGGGTGCGTGGCTTGCATGCAAAACTGGACGCGATGCGTTAGATATGTATTGGTAACAGTGCGGGTGACATGAGAACCGTGTATGCCCCCTTTTTCGAGGAGCTTTCACACTAGAGTGCTCCACATGTTATGATTTTAGAGGAGTCAAAATAATTCAAAAAAAGGAAAAAAATGATTGGTTTCAGCTATTATTAGCTGATGATGCTTGAAATGAAAGTGTTAAACTAGTTCACATCCTAGGAAGGAACTAGTTGAACATGAGTATGGATTTTGAGTAATTGAGATGATCATGGAGTGGAATGTAGCGTATGGTTCAAGTCCCATGAGATATGTAATATATTTGGTCGCCGCCTTTGAATGGTTTGATGGATATATCTTAGATTGAAATTACTCCCTCTGTTTCATATTATAAGTCATTTGACTTTTTTCCTAGTCAAACTTCTCTAAGTTTAACAAGTTTATAGAAAAATATATTAGTATCACTATGGGAGAACACATCTTTAGTCTTGGTTGAAATAACCGGGATCTTTAGTCCCAGTTAGTAACACCAACCGGGACTAAAGATGGTAGCGCTAGGTGGTTGACGCAACCATCTTTAGTCCCGGTTGGTAACTTTTTTAATTGTTTTTTTGCTGCTTGCATATTGATTTCGAATCAAACTCAACAAAAAAATCATCCACATTCAAGAAACATTACAAAATCATCAACAAATTCACAGATTGAATGAACATACTTAAATTGATATAACAAACTCACAGATTCACAAATCCACAAAATGAACAAATTCACAGACATCACAAATGAACAATTCACATCACAAATGAACATATCCAGAATAAACTAATTCACAGACATCACAAATGTTGCACGCCTCCCAGTCCGCCGCCCCACGCGGTCACCAACGACCACGCTCGCCCGTCGCGCTACCGCACGACCGCGCCGACGCTGTTGAGCCGCGCGCCGTCGCTCCACCGCTGCCCAGCCTCCCATCATGCCGCCTCCCCTCCCACCGAATCTGGCGGAGGAGAGGGCGAGGACACTGCCACCGCTTTCGCCGCCCGGTCACCGCCGCCGCTTCTCCTGCCCGGCCGCCGTCGCTCCACCGCCACCTAGCCTCCCATTCCGCCGGATCTAGCGGAGGGGAGGGTGAGGATGCGCCACTGTAAGGACCCCCGTTTTGCAACAGGAATCACTCGTGTAATCTGTGCCATTTCCCTGGATCAAGTAGTTTGGCACACACGATACATAGTTGAATTACCAAAAGCGCATACATATGCGTCGTGTACGAATTATTACATCATAGGCCCGAAGGCGTAGTTTTAGAACAAAGGACCAAACAGTCCGGAATACAGTCCAAAAGCAGAATATAGATAAGTAGCGGAGCGAAGGCAGCGGCATCGTCATTGCCACAGGCAACGACCGTATCTAGACCTAGTGGGCACCCTCTTCTTCCGCATCCTCTTCGTAGTAGGCATATGGATCCTCCGCGGTGTCATCTTCGGCTTCTGAAGAAGTTTTATAATTGCAAGGGTGAGTACCAACCGTACTCAGCAAGTCACCACGGCAACAATGCATATGGAGGGTTTCATTCAAGGCAAGGCATAGGCTCTGTTGCATAAAGCTAGTTTTGCAATCATTTTCACAAACCTAAGACCTAGCATAACTGATCCAATTTTAATACCAGAGTTCAAATTAAACAACGACGGTCCTGTCTACCATCCATTGTGATCCCAAGGATGGCTTCCCGCCGTTGGTCGTCATGGTTTTCTGTGGACGTCCACCTTCCTGCTCTCAGGGAGTGGCTCTAACAGCATAAAACTCATCATGCAATATCCCATCCCACACAGGTTAAGAATTTAGAGTCTAGCCAAGTGTAATGCATGTCCCGGTGCTCAATATCCGCGAGCACGGCTATTCGAATAGATTGTTTTACTCACACTGCAGTGGATGTACACTTTACCCGTACTCCGTGACTGCCCAACACATGAGCCTCGTCCCAACACATGAGACGCGTCACGGCAAAGCCTTTCGATAACCTTACATTGGCAGTACCCGCTCCATGAACTATCATCCTCGTGCACTCTAGGCGTATCTGTTTCTAGCAGTGAGAGGAGTTCTGGCGCTCCCGGGGAAAGGAGTCTCACACAAGCACAAGTTTATATCTTAAGTTTTAGATTCTCACTCTCACACACGTGGCAGTCCTACCAACGGCGACACCGATGTACGGTACGCATCGCGTCCCCACCTCAACGGTTGCCCCGATGTAGCGAACCTGTCTCACACACTGGGGTGAACCATCTATGCAAGGATACTGCCACTGCTCGGCTATCTAGTCGGCTAGGTCTATACCCATCCGAGAAGTACGGTTGTACTGGGGTCGTTTCATGCTTAACTTCATGGCTCGGTCCTTAACTGACCGGGGACGGAACTAGCCTTTTCCAGATACCACCCAAATCCACCATCCGCCCCAGTCGAAAACACTTGTTTGGTTTTATTTCTCTCTCCTCAAATCATGTCATCATATCATGGCAATGTGGCGCTCATGTCTCCACATGCCGCATCTCAATCACCTTCCCCAAGGTAATTGCCCAAGCATAAAGTATTTGATAAATATGAATATGCATGATTCTAGAATAGCATCGCTAAGCATTTGTCATAATTGACTAGGGACTCATATATAAGCATGGCTACAAAGAATATAGGGGATACACAATAATCAAGGTATGGTCTAATAACAAGTGGGTTGTTCATTATTGCATGCAACTTTATTTGTAAATAAAAATAATTTCGCAACTTGGGATCAACATGTTCAAGGATAGTGATGACTTGCCTTGCTCGAAGTCCGGTGGTTCTTGATCTTCGGTCGGACTCACAGCTCCCTCGGGATCTATAATTACGTGCGAAAGAAATTGAATTCATTTAGAATTCAATTTAAAATCCAACAAAATCCAATTTAAAGAAAAGATCGAGCGCGAGCGTTTGAACGGCGACATCGATTTCATTTAACTTATGAAGTAATTCTACTTCGATTTTTAACACCGTTGTCCTAAAATATTAGTGCTAGCCAATTTAGAATATTAATCCGATTTAAATTACGCGTCTCGAATAAATTAGATCCCGCTAATAATACTTTAACCTTAGGCGATTAATAATTGACTAAATATTCACGACGGTTAACTAGGCGGATAACCTAAATGAGTAAGAACTATCTAAATACCGACCAATTAGGTATTTAAATAGATAACGGACAGTCGCATTCATTCGATAGCAATTTTAAAAATGACCGGTAATTAATCCTCCGATTATAAATATATATAAGCGATTTAGCGAAATTTAACTAATAAGATTCTACATAATCGGCTAAGTACCTTGCTAAGTATTAATCATTAAAGAATAATCTAGTTAGGTGAATTATTAAAATTGCAATTAAATATTCGATTTAATTTTACTCGCCTCAAGATAATCGACGGCGACGGATATATTGAATTCCTAAACTAGTATTTTATATTAATCTGGCGCGTGTGCCCATAATTTCGAGATGATCAAAAATTAAATCCCCAAATTTTATCTCTCCATATTTTATTTTATTTTATTTTTATTTTTCTTTCTCTCTTTTCTATCTTTTCTTTTTCTTTTTCTTTCCTTTCTTTTTTTTCTGCTCCTTCTTCCTCGGCTCTCTCTGCTTGTTTCTCTCCTCTCTCTCTGTACAGCCGGCAGGGAGGGAGGGGCTTACCCGGCGGTGGCGGTGGCGGTGGCGGCGGCGGCGGCGGCGACCGGCGGCGGCGCCTAGGCGGTGGCAAAGCGGCAACCGGCAGTGCGGCGGCAGCCTACGGCGTGGCGGCGGCGAGCTCCAACCGGCGGCAGCGGTGCGGTAGAGCAAGGGGAGAAGAGGGGAAAATGGGGGAGGAGGGAGATGGGAAGAGGAGGGCTCGGCCGGGGCTTTTATAGGCCGGCCGGTGAGGGGAAAAAGGAGGGGGGAGGCGGCCGGCTCGAGGCGGCGACGTGCGGCAGCATGGCGCGCGGCGTGGGCGCGTACGGGGCGGCGTGGCGCGGGCAGGGTACGGCCGGCGTGGGCGCGTACGGGGCGGCGCGGGCGGTATGGCGCGGCGGCGTGGGGCGCGTACGGCCGGCACGGCGGCGTGGCGCGCGCGGCGCGGGCGGGACGGCGCGTGCGGGCGCGAGGGCACGGCGGCTGCGGCGGCGGGTCCGGCGCGCGGGGCGGCGCGGGACGGCGGCTGCGGCGGGCGGCGCACGGCAGCGGGCGGCGCGGGGCGCGAGAGCGCGCGGGCGCGGCGGCGGGGCAGGCGCACGGGCGTGGGCGCGCGGGTGCGCGCGGGGGAGGGGGCCGGGCCGAACAGGTGGCGGACCATGAATAGTGTGGGCAGGGCATTTTGGGCCTTTGGGGGCTAATTTCACCACAAAATTTATTCTAAAAATTGTGTAAAGTCAACCAACTAATGTGATCAATATTGTCTAATCTTTGTGGTAATTTATTTACTATTATTTATATTTATATATTTTATTCTTTCCCCTCTTTTTACCTATTAGTCCCATATATCCATACATACGCGAATATATTTTAATACCTAGGATTTATACTTAGCCTCCTATATTTGTGTACGTATTTACGTATATGCCAGAAAATGCCCTCTTAACTTCGTGTCACTATATTTAATTATCTCCCTGTAGTACACATTTGATTAATCTACCGTAAAGTCCAATAAAACGTGCGAATAAATCCGGCATTATGCAATTCATATTAAAAAGTTTTTTGAGGGTCCACATTTTAGGATTTCGATTTTTGTTGGTCGAATTTTTAGGGCGTTACAGCCACCATCGCTACTTCTGCCGCCTGGCCGCCGCCGCTGCTTCTCCCGCCCAGCCACCACTGTCGCTTCTCGAGAGAGCGAGAGAGGTGAGGTCGAGAGAGGATAAGGATGTGGGAGAGAGAGATTTAGTTCCGGTTGGTGATATCAACCGGGACTAAAGATCGTTGAGGGCCTAACATAGCCTGACAGCTATTGAATGATCATTAGTCCTGGTTGGTAACATCAACCGGGACTAAAGATCATAACGTGCTATTGGGCTTTTGAACCGGGGCTAAAAGATATTCTTTAGTGCCGGTTCCTATTCGAACCAGGATTAATGTTATTTTTACCATCCGGGTAAAGATCACTTCTCCAGTAGTGTATTTTCAACCCAAAGCAAATATATTGTCAAAATATATTTAATGTTGGATAAATGAAACTCATTTGATATTTTTATGTTACTATTTTTTCTATAAAGTTGATCAAACTTAACCAAGTTTGACTAAGAAAAAAGTCAAACGATTATATGACAAGCTATTCCATCGAATGTTTCCTTTGCTCGTTACTCGACGCTTTGGGTTTTATATTGTATTTGATATTTCACATGCTATGTTAGCGATGAGGTTGGATGATTACCATTTTATTTAGATTTTATTGAGACTCTATCCAACTAAATAGTTTGCGTTGTCATGCTTAATAGCCTACACAATATCTAGCCCAAAGCGCCGAGTAATGAGCAAAGAAGATATTCGATGAAATAGTTTGCTAGTCAACTTCAATCCAAGACATACCGTCAAACCACTCAAACGCGGTAACCAAATATGTAACATATATTAGAAAACTTGAACCATATGCTACACTACATGATCATCTCAATTACTCAAAACCCATGCTCATGTTTAACTTAGTTTTCAAGATGTGAACTAGTTTAGAACTTTCATCTCAAGCATTAACATAAAATATGTCGATTTGTACTTGAGCTGCACAATATAACATATTATAACATTTAAAATTATAACATATTATATCCACGTCCAACCTAAAATATCCTTTAGAATGGATGTTTGGATGGAGGCTAACTTTGCCATAACTCCATTTGCCATAAGTGTGGAAAGCCACATAAAGTGTGGTCAATAATTTGTTGGTCACAACTATGGTAAACTTTGGCTAGAAAATGAGAGTACGACGTGTGAGTAAATGTGCTAATAATAAAGTATAGCTTACTCAACTGTGACACTTAACCACATACTAACCTAAAAAATTATGGTGCATCTATGATTTGGTGTGGCAATCTATGAAAATGCAAATGCACGGTCTGTCGCGCGCGTCCCCCCTCTCCCCGACACGTGACTGGACATGTGGCACGTGTGGAGGGGGTGCAGCGATGTCTTGCATTTTTCTTTCTTCAGTTTTTTGTTTTCTCGGTTTCTTCTGGTTTCTTTCCCTTTCTTCGGTTTTTTAATACTTACGTATACAAACACGTATACAAAATTTGTATACATGTATTTTTTGGTATTTTATACGTACGTATATAAACTGTGTAAAGGGCCGATCCAGATAGAAAATTCATCGGGATCACTTGCATTGCACCATGGAGTCACTCTCTTTTTCTTTTCTTTATGATGACTAACGTGATGGAGTTTATGAAACTTCACCAGTGTCATTAGACTCCAGTAATTACACAGTAGCTCCGCCATCTGTATATAAAGTTGATCTATTTTGCATACATACATATACAAATTTTGTACATATTTTTTACACATTAAACATATATATGTGGATGTAAATACTTCGTATAAACTTTGTATACACACATATATACAAAGTTTATACATACGTACCTATATGTGTATAGAGAGGAGAGATTAGAGGGGGCGTTTTCATCGTCTAGACTCTAGCACGCGCGTGGCGGGCGGTGCACGATAGCTCTCCCCGACAAACTGCGGTCACCAACCGAACAGACACGTAATAACATCATTGTTAGAGTATCTCCAACGGTCTCTCCAAGTGACTCTCTAAGCCAAAATTAGCCATTCCAACCAAAAAGGTCCTCCAACAGCTTCTCCAATTGGATGCTAAGGCCCTATTTGTTTTAACTTAAGATTATTGTAATCTAGATTATTGAGTCAGATTGCTATAAGCTGGATTATAATAAGCTATAGTAAAATAAACTATGAGTTGTTTGTTTCTATGGATTATGGTAGAATAAGGGTAGTGAGTCTTTAGCCACCTAATAATCTGAAAAAAGCACGTTTAGAGGAGATTACCAGATTATACTAATCTAGCTTATAGATTATAATAATATATCATAATAATCTACCTGTTTGTTTCAGATTATTACTAATAATCCAGATTATAATAATCCTAAACTGAAACAAACAGGGCCTAAGCCATCCGGCTGGCCAAAACCCTCCCTTCCTTAGCCAAATTTAGCCAACCAAAAGTGACTAGCCAACCGTGGGCCCCACACCTCCCATCTCCTCATCGGTTCTTCTCTGTTGCATCAGCTTGTTCGGTACCGGCCCGGCGTCGACAACGGCAAGGAGGAGAGAGGCGCTGGAGCCAGTCGCGACCGCCGCTTCCGCGTCCGCATCATTGCTATCCGCAACCGCCACCGCCATCTGTATCGTCGTGAGCCGCGACTGCCACCGCCATCCGCATCGTCGCGGGCCACGACCGTCGCCGCTGTCCGCGCCTTCGTCCGCCGCGACCGCCACCGCCATCCGCGCCGTTGCCAGCCACCGCAGCTGTCCGCGCCGTCGCCAGCCACCGCCACCTCCACACCGAGAGAAGTGGAAGAGGGAGAGAGAGGAAGAGGGGGAGAAAGATGAGGAAGAAGAATGGGGTATAGAGGATGATATGTGGGTCCCGCTATGATAGATTCAAAATAGAGATAGTGAATGGAGAGGTTGTTGGAGTGAACAATGAATTTGACTTAACAAATTAAATGGAGAGTTAGATCAAATATACATATTTGGAGAGGTGGTTAGAGATGCTCTTGCGGGCCAAAATCTACTCGTGGGCTGGTAAATATACTACGCCGTGGAGAACACCCCAAAATAACCTAAAGCGCAAAACGGCCTCACTGCCGTCTGCCCGTCTTCATCCACCCAACCATGGCCACCGCCGCCGCCGCCGCCGAATCCCCTTCGGCGGTGCCACCCGCGGTGGTGTCCGCCGCCGAGGACACCCTCGCGGCCACGGAGTCCGTCGGGGACCACCTCGCTGAGCTGGTCACGGCGGCGGGCGAGGACCCCGACGCCATCGCCGAGCTCCCGCCGCTGCGCCGCGCGCGCGCGTTCCTCGCCATGGCGAAGGCCGCCGCCTCCCTCTTCGCAGGCAAGGCAGCTCTCGCGGTGACTCCCTTCCGGTTATGGCTGCGTGACCCGCATCGCTTCTGAACGAATGATTTGTTTTTTTTTTTACTGTTGCAGTGCGGCTTAGGTGTTCGGGAGTTGATCCGGATGAACACCCTATCAAGAAGGAGTTTGTAAGCTCTCTCTATACTCCTGCCTAGAATCCTATCTACTTCTACATTGTTCTCACATAGTAGTAGAAATTCGGTTTCAGATTTGCCAATAAGAACAAAAGTTTGGGTGTATCCTTGTATATGTTTCTAATTTATGTCAACAATTTCCAATTGGGAATCTGTGTACCATTCCATATATTAAAGAGGAGTCATGGACTTATTTTATACCCTGGCTTTAGACAAAGGCAAACCACCCTGCTTTCATCCCAAGCAAATAACAAGGTTCGGCGCAGTAGCATCAGAGAAAAGGAAAAGGAAATAGCTGGTTTTACCAGTGCCCTACAAATCATAGTAGTAAAGTAACTAGTAAGTTCAATCTTACAACTACCATTACCGAAACATATCACACAGATAAGTCACCCCTACAGCTGTCTTTAAAGTGGACTGAAAGCTCATTTAGCCAGCTCGTATGCTCGGCTCACAGCTGCCCTGATCATACTCGTTTTTATTCCGCAATAAATCACTCAATGTTGATTTTTGAAAGTAGACTCTCAAGGAGGGATTCGTTGGACTAGGATGGCGCAATATTTATTCTTTAAAGGTGGTATCTCCTGATTATGCTCTGGAGGCCGCGAAACCAACCAGCCATAAATATATAACACTCGAAAGAAACCATGCAGTTTTGCATGCCTTTTCGATCTCTTTTGTACTGCATGCATGCTCGCTCCACTTGCTGTATCCTTCCGGTTCCCATATGCATCTATCACCTACAAAAACTGTTCGCACCATAGCTCACTGGAAAGATGTCCTGGTGGTGGATACCCTCCTGTGGCATGTGCACAAGAATTAAAAGAAATACTCAAATAATCAGTAGGATAATTTGGGATGTATCAGTCTGATCGTTAACTCATTTCTAAATTTGCTAAAATGCTAATAAATCAAAATAAGTAAAACAGTGAGCAAAACTAAGTAAAGTAAAGTTGGTCCAATATACTCCCTGATCTTTGAACTCTTGTAGCCACTACTGCCCTTTGCCCTTTGATTACTTCCATATTATTTTGCCTTCCTTCATGTAGCAATTACCTCCAGTTTTGTGTATTGGAATTTAGAAAGAACGAGCACGATAAGTTCCTGCCTTTGAGGAAAAGGCTGTTTTCAATTTCCATGATTCCTTGCCTTATAGATTATACAAGCAACAGCTGCAAAAGAAAATAGAGTAAGATGATAAACAGATTCTCCCCCCTTTTTCATTCACACATATAAGGCGCTAGGTGCTAGAGGTTTGGCATGGCCGTCGCCCAGTGCCTACCGCCTAGGGATGCCCAGCTGCTGCCAAGGCACCTAGGTCCAGCTTGATTACTGAATTCCAAGCAACTAGTGAGCATATTACATAAAACATACACAATATAACACTAAAATAGCATGCAGAAGAGCCCCCAAGGACAGTTAAGCACCCAATGCACCAAGTTTTGAACACTTCATTCACTTATACAAAAGATGTCAAATAGAAGTTGACATCCTGTCCCACTCGAGAGCCTCTATATTAATCCAGACAAAGGAAACTAAGAGACAGGATGACAAAATATTAATACCATCCTCCATACCTGAACACAGCATGCACTTTCCTGGCCACAAAAGGAACAAAATTACTTCCATGGGATATTGCTTTAACAAATCCCTTTGGTCTTGTGTTCCTCACACAACAAACCATTTTTTTTCTCATTTTAGCCATCTAGGAATTAATTTTACTGATCTGTCCAGGGTGTAGTGAGCCACATCCTGTTCCCAATTCATATATACATCATCAAGCAATAAGAATATATCTGTCCACTTTTGCATCTTGTTATCCCAAAAAGAACTCTCAAATGTGAAATCCATACTGCATTAGACCAATAGTCAAAAATTGAGCTGAAGGACGGACACATCTCATATAATTTTCTGAAGCGGCATTTTAAATTATTTAGCAGCCAACTGTTATGCCAACATATGTAGCTAACACCATAATATACTGGTCTAGATTATCACTTTGTGCACTTCTTCTCAAACTTGTGGGCCTCCCATATGATCAGTGGTGAATAAGTTTTTCCCTTGCTGGTATTGTGTACTTCCTTTTATCCTATCTAATATCTAGAGCAACTTGACTGATCTACCTTCTGTAATCCCATATCCTGATATCCATACTTAGTAGGCACAAATTGATGGTCCTGATATTTAAGATTACCACTCTACAATCCTTTGCAGCTTGAACATTAAACCATCCATGTTCTATGCTCATTTTAGGAATTGCTATCCGGTTGTTCACCTGATTTTGGCTAGAGTTTGTAGGTTTGTAATGCCACTTGTTTATCCTAACTTCTAATATGGTTTTATAGTGTAAGTCATTCACTATGTTGTTCCTGGGGCAGTAAGGCAGTTAAAATTGAAGTCTTGGATAGGGAAGATTTGGTTTTATTCTTAGATGGAAATTTTGCAAGGAACAATCTAAAATGGAAAATCCAATCAATATGTTTTGTCAATTCTAATGCTGATATTGTCAGATGTTTAGTTCCACTTCTGCTTCATTTATTTCAGGAGAGGTTAAGCTTGTGGGAGGAAAAGTTAAATCGATTTGAGGACTGGGACAAGGGTACTTGACACCTCATTAACTATTGGTGGAAACATCATATCTATGCACACGTATGCCAAATTACTGCTTTTGTTCTGAATTGCAGCACCATTGCGCCCAACCACTACAGTGAATACACAGGCAGCAGCAAGGTTCATCGGTCACTCATTGTCCCATTTGACAGCTGGTACATAATTGTTTGTTGAAAAGTTTTACGAACAGTTTGGTTTTTATGGTGTAGTGTTGAGGTTTCATTTGCTATTTCAGATCAGAAGAGGAGCATGCAGGCAATCAGTAGAGGAGAAGGAGGAAATTACTCTGGGAACAAGAGAAAACCACAACCACCGCGGCCAAATAAGAAGTCTGTTCGTGCTGCCACCGAAGAATTCCTTGCAAAAGCAACTCTGGAGCTTAGTGGGCATAATGATAGCAAGGTGAAGGGCCCTATTAGGCTCCTCTCTGATGAAGATGAGGACTAAGATCGTGTATTGTTGGTTTTATCCAGAGGTATTCCTTGCTGCTTCCTTGCATCCATGATTTCTATATCATTGCAATCAAGGTCTGAACTGGCTTGGATAAGGGTCCAGAGACCAGGGATAGGGCTCTAGCTCTCTAGTAGCTCTAGGCCCTGTTTGGGGGAGCTTCTAGCTGCTGCAGCTTCCCCCAGAAGCTCCAGCTTCCCAAACAGTCCAGATTCTCCACTAAGAGAAGCTCCAAGGCTTAGGGCTAACTTTAGAGATTGATTGATTAATTAATAATAGAGTACATAACTACATACTACCACACCAAAGGAAATAATCTCTAAAATTGTAGAAACCAACCCAATCTCTATCTCTAATTTACTACCAGAGCTCGTTTATTTACCTAACTAGATAATCTCCTACCTTTAATTGATGTTTTTCCTAACCTGTCATGCCTAACCTGCTGCATGGGCCTGGCTAGGGGTGGACAAAAAGCTCGTGGCTCGTTAGCTCGCTCGACTCGGCTCGGCTCGTTTCATTTTTCTAACGAGCCGAGATGGCATTTTAGCTCGTTAGAGATAACGAGCTAGCTCGCGAGCCTTAATGAGCTGGGTGCATAGAACAATAATCAACAGGCCAGGAGGTGGCAACCCAACTTAGTGATGGCCATGCCCAAAGAAACTAACTTCTTGTTGCAGCCCAAGGCCCACTAGTACTTCTATCCATCCACACACCAGATTTGAGACTCAGATCCCCGGTACAGACATTTTCTCGTCAGATTGGATCGAAGAGAGACGCAATGCAGAGCACCGGCGTTCTCGCACATAGGTCAGCGAAGCAGCTGATGCAGCAGCAGCCCCTGGGCGAGTGGAGTGGCGGGAACGTGGAAGGAAGGCTGGAGCTTAGCAGTTGTCCAAGTCCTCGTCAACTTGAGGTTGACGGCAGTGATTCCTTGTCGTCCTCATCGATGGGGAGATCGGCACGGGTGCAGTTCCTTGTGTCAGCGCCCCAGCAGCGGCGAGAGCCCATTCCTTGTTGGCAAGGGATATCAGTAGCTGCGCAAGCTCACCGTCTCACGCCCCAGCCCCACGACTGCCCATCACCGTTGGCCTTGCGTGATCGCGCCCCATGCCCATGCGTCCATGGAGAAGGGAGACAAGGTGAGGAATCCTCGTTCCCTCGCTCGCCGTGGCCGCGCGGCTCGCGCCATTGTCCGTGGCGCCTCCTTGCCTACCATTGATGCCACGATGCCCTGGAGGCCTGGAGCTTTCTATCATCGCAGTTGCCGGTTTTGGTGGTCCAGCTCGCTAGCCAAAGCAAGTTGGCTTGAGCTTTTGTTGAGCCAAACTGAGCTACGGTTTCCAGCTCGTTTTGATAACGAGCCGAGCCGAGCTAGCTCGTTATCGAAACGGGCTGGAGCGAGCCGAGTTGAGCTGGATCGACATCCACCCCTAGGCCTGGCCCATGTGTATAATGTAGTTCTTCACAGTGACAATATGATGTAATTACAATTCTCGCAACACTTAATGCCCATTGTTTGTCAGCTGAACCCCATTGAACTAGCCAAAACCAGCAGTCAAGCTGCGGTCAGACTGGCAGGCGAGTCCTTTTAGACTTTGTAATCCTAGCTCCACTTTATCGCCTGATTTTGGATTTGAGATTTGGTGGTAATGTAATTCATGCCTATACCGTCTCTAGTAATTTTTTTCATGAATTTAGAGAACTTTTAGGTCCGTTTTTCACTTGTTTCACTTATTTGATGGTTTTCACCGGATATTTCCCTGTATAACCATGGGCCCATGTTCTGACTTAATCCATTTTGTTATTGAAGGGCATGTTTAAACCGAATTTTATCTTCTTGCTTTAATCACTGATCAGGATTTCTTATGCACAACCACTCAAAGTTACCACCAAACTAGTTAGCCACTTAGCCTTAAGAATACCCATATAGCACCCTAGCCTAGCATTGACCTGAGTCCTTAAAACTATTCCTCTACACCTAAAATTAAAAATGTTGCTACTAAATTTGAGTAGAAATCTCCCCCAAATAAAACAATTAATGGGGACAGCAAATCTAGATAACCCCATAGCTGGTAAAGACATTACAATACTATAACAGCAATAATAAGGTATCTGTAATCATAGAAAATAGAACCATGTTCTGCACAAATCACAAAGTACACACATACTACCAATAACTGTTTTCCAACTGAACTGTGCTAAAACATTAAAAATCTAATTATGCTAACCAAACATTATAATTAAACTTAATATTCATGGAACATGGTGTGTGTATGGTCCTAGCCAAAGGGCATACATACAGTAGTAGCATAATGTTGTCCATTTGTTAGGCAGAAATCATCAAAATCTTCTGTATTTCCAGACTTTTTTTAATCAGAGACCGCACATTTCACAGGTCCTCAACCAAATAAGTCCATATCCTTCCTTGGTTCCTGCTACCTTCTTGCATTTAATTTCTGCTACATTTCTTGGTTAGTTGCTTCTAACTCTACCTTGAAACTCCACATCATAGGGGCTTTTGCCCATGTGTGGTGCTGCTCATTTAGTGCATATTTCCTCCCAGCCCACAACCCACCTTTTGTGTCTCAGGTCTACATTGTATTGCTTTCAAACCTTTCCTGCAACTTCAATGCTCCAGATTTCTTTCCTTCTTTCTGTTATCAAGTATTTAGATTTTTCCTGGCCCTTCATCTTAGTTACTTGTGCTGATATTTTCTTTAGCTGCACAAGTTAGCCTTTGGAATTAGATGCAATCATCAAATTAAACATTGAGCACAACAAAAAAAAGCCAGAACCTAAAAGTTTATAAACTGAATTCACTGCTAGCCATGCAATTACTCCACACGTACACGTCAACTATTCTCACAATCTCAATGCAAACACTTCTCTATGCATTCCATTCTACTGTGTGATTTGAGTCCCTCACTTCTACTTGGTGATAAAGACGACAGCATGATGCAGGTAGAGTTTTGAGACAACAGCTCAACGTGCTAGGGTAATGATCCTTTTATGACACGATCCTTGATCTAACTAAACTGAGCGGGTACATTTCAGTGGCTATAACTGAAGTGAAAAAATGATACTATAACTATGCCACTCAAGATACTAGTACTGTAGAAAGCTTCTCTTAAGCATAATGCTAGAGAAGGGCAAATTGAAGCAACTCACATAATGCTAGAGAAGGGCAACTTGAAGCAACTCACATTTTTGTTATTTGACAATTTTAAACTTGTCATTGTCAAGACTAGCTTGAGATTCATTTTTTTTAACTCTTCCGAAAAATTGTGGCTATCCTTTTAAACGCCTCAGCTGTTTGTTTCACTTCCATGCAGATGAAATACTAGATGCCTACTTCAAAGGATGATAAAGTGCGGTATAACTTGCTCTGCAATCAAAAAAATTTTGCTTAGTTGTGCTGTGGTGTACATACCAAGGCAGAATGAAGTAGACAAGCTAGATGTAAACTGTAATAGTTATCTTTGCCTTGAGAGCAATGTTGTAGTCCTGTCTGAATGTCATTTTCAGAAGGAAATTTTGACTGTTTTTAGTTAAAGCACTGACCCTCGAATGGCAGTTGAGTCCATTGCTGAAGATTTGATCTAGTGGTGTTTGAGCCTGTTTAACATCGCCGTAGCGTGAATGTTGCCATAGTGTCTGCTTGTCCAGTTCCTGTGAGCGCTTGTATGATGTATTATATCAGTTCCTGTGAGTGCTTGTATGATGTATTATATTTTTCTTTAGTGACTGCCTTTTACGTGTCACAACTTTTTTTGTCTTTTTTGGCTTGTGCACTTTCATGATCAGAGAACAGTTTTTTTTTTCTCTTCAGTAACCAATTTTCCAAGGAATTTTTTATTCTTTAAACCTTTTTATTTTTAAAGTTTAAAAATAAATCTTTTCAAAACTTATTTTTTTAAGATCTAAACCGTTTGGTCATGCTACATTACTATCATACCAGTCTTGTTGGTATGATAACGTTATTTGGTTAGGCTGATCTCGCTGGTGTGATAGTGTTATTTGGCTAGATCATTTGCAGGTAGTGTGTTAGTGTTGTTTTGCTGGCGTGATCAAAAGATTAGATTTTGGAAATAAGTTTTGGAAGGGTTTATTTTTAAAATTAAAAATTCAAAAGGTTAAAAAATAAAAAAATCTTTTCTAGGTAAGGCTAGCGTGGGATTTGTTTTTATTTTCCTGGATCCAATAGGAATCAAACCGACTCTTGTGAAAATTTTGGAAAACTAAAGTTGGACTCCAAGAATCCAGTTTTTATGATCCTCCTTAAGAGGGCTTCTGCTCACGATGGAAAAGAGGGGGAAGACGAGTAGCCAGCGATGGAGGGAGCCGGTGCTCACGCCCGGCCCGGCAATGGAGGATGGGCACGGTGAGTTTGGTGATGACCAGCGTCGCACAGCTCAAACCCTAGCTTTTTTTCGGTGGGAAGAAATGAGGAAGGGGAGAAGCGCTCGAGGCAGCCGCGGTGACCCCATCTCTTGCTACTTGCACACGTGGATGCAGCGCATGCATGCGCGGGTGCAGCCTCGCTTCCCCTTACTGCACACCACGAGCCAGGCTGCCCAACGAAGGTGGAATCGGTCGTTTCCCCTCAGCCTGGCTCGATGGGCCTTTTTGCATCTACTAGGCCTGGCTGAGTCCCCCGTCCAAGCAACCAAACAAGCTGCTGGTTGCACACCAGATGCGGGCCAACTGCAGTCCAGGTAACCAAACACGCCCTATGAAGCTTCACTCGTCCATTAGTCAAAAACCAGTTGGAAAACCAAGGAGGAACTTGGTGTTGAATCCTAATCCCTCTGTCCCAAGACGATGATCTCCCAAGAAGATAATCATTTTAGGTTGTATAGCAGAGATTAAATGCTTAACAAGAATAACGACCATAGTGACTCTTACTAAATGATATGTGGTTGGGAGTGGGAGGATGGTTAGAGGTTGAATTAGGAGAAATTTATTGACGGGACACTACTTTAAAGTGATAATTTTTGTAGGACAAATTTTTAATTCTAGAGTGACATTCTTTTGTTTAGAAGGGAGTACTAATTAATAAGTAAAGGTGAGTGTATTTGAGTCAAATGTGGATCGATGGGTTAAGCCATAAGGTTCTTGGTGTTGTTATACAAATACTAGTATGTAAAAAATTTAAAAATTTAGCTTAATTTTATTTGGAGGGGTTATTGTACGAAATGGATAATGTTGAAATAGTACAACTTAGGTTGGATCATTTAAGTCATAGTCTATGCCATTGAGTTTGTATCGGTTCAATAATTTATCATTAACATTATTCTTTTCTACAATGTATCACTGAGTTTACCAGTGCTTTTATAATATGCCATTGGGCTGGCCTTTTCTTTTCCAAAAATGCTCTTACAAACAAATAAGACCGACAAATGATTTATCACATTAGAAGATTCCAAAAATTACAAAAAAAAAATTGTGTAGCCTTCTTACACAACATAGAAGTTTGTGTATAAGAGGTTCAAGATTTTTGCATTACTAATTGTTTTGAAATATAATTTATACATTATATGTTACCTACAATATTATATTTTATATGTTGTTGTTTTTAGTGTAAATCATCTGTTTATATGTCATGTAAGGATACTTAAAGAAAACTCAACTTTTTAAACTTTGGCCAATCAATTATTCCTTATATGGATGTAAGGGTATTTTGAAAAATTATATGGTCCAATTACATATTGTTCAACTTAGTCTTACAGAGAAAGTCGATGGTAAATTGTTAAACTAGTGCAAACGGTAAATTGTTAAACTAGTGCAAACTTGATGCTATAGAGTAGATTCTTTCAAAGAAAGAGAGGAGATGAGAGGAGTGGCACCTAGTAATGTTGAGGCTGCTAGCCGTTGTCAAGTGCCACCATGGAGGAGTAGATCGACCCGCTATGGAGAAGATCTAGCAGGTGGAATACTCCGACGAGTAGATCCACCGACATCCATCCATGTCCTTCAACCTCATGTTGGCACTGTGGAGCTTGTTTGATCGAGCTGTCATTGATCTGTGCCACCATGAAGCTCGTCCGTTGAGCTGTGGCCACTATCAATTCGTGCCACCACGAAACTCGTCATCGAGTCACGACCACTAGATCTGCCCTTGATTCGCGATTCGCAACGCTAGGAGCTTGCCCGGAGTGGGAAGCAGCTGCTATGGTGCTGGTTAGGAGGAAAAGAGTAAAGAAAATGATGGATGGTGATGAGGGTGAGAAAGATGGGTAGGAAGGAGGAAGATGAATGGCTGTGGGTCTGATAAGCTGGGCAGTGAATTATAAGGATGTACGTATGGTGCAATTTCTTGGGTAGGAAGGAGGAAGATGAATGGCTGTGGGTCTGATAAGCTGGGCAGTGAATTATAAGGATGTACGTATGGTGCAATTTCTTGGTATAAAGTTCTAGGTTAAAAGTCTAAACATATTTGATAATACTCCCTTCATCCTGAAATATAACAAATTCTAGCCTTTCAAATTTATTGATGAGGATATCAATACCACCGATACATCCACGTCTACACAAGTGCAACTTCATGGTCCTATTACCCGCACTCGTGCACATTAACTCAACTATCAGGTGAGTTCTTTCTTGAGTTCATGTTTATTCTATTTGTTCTCTGGACACATATGCATTCTTGTTTTACTTAGGAATGATGTACAGGATAAGAATGAAAGAGAATTCGCGCGAGATAGATTCGGATTGCAGAACAACACCAACTTATAACGGTCGCCACGACTTCATGCAAACTCCGTTTTGGGCATGCAAGTGCTTCATGGAAGCTTACCAAGTATACTTTCAAATGGATCCTACCTCATATCCATATCTGTTCTCTAGAGGCCACAATAGTCCTTTTACTACAGAGACTTTTTCTGTCCACGGTGTTGCGTTATCTTATTTGGGCCCAATGGGTTGTGTATCAAGTTGAGTCTGTTAGGGACGCGTCTTAGGGTTAGAGGATGACCCAAACTCATCTTACCACCTATATATTTCCCTTGGCCGACATAGTGTTAATGCCAAAATTTTGGTAAGCCCGAAATCATCATCGGTCTAGAGTCAGTATCGGCTTCAGAGTCCTGGAATCGGCCGATGGGCATTATCAGTCGCCAACAGTTGTTTTCTTGATGGATTCGGTTAAGGAAATTAATCAGTTAATGAAAGTTTATCCAAAAGAGTCCGAGTCCAAGGAGGATGCGGCATGGCAGTTTATCTATTAATTAGGAAGAGTTTATTAGTTTCCTTTTATCTTTAGGAAAGTGTGTTTAGTGTACGATAAGGACTTCATGTTTTGCCTTCTATCTTTAGGAAAGTTTTCGTGTCCAATAAGGACTAGTATCTACCCATGGGTATAAATATGTACACCCGGGGTCATTGTAATCAATCTCTCGATTAATACAAATACTCTCGACGCATCGATACCCTCTTTTCTGAGGTTTTTTCTTATCACCGGCGGAATTTGGCAGCTGACGCGGGGCTGCATCGACTTTTGATCTCCGGCGAAGGGGTAAGTCCTAAGTTTCACTGGTCCTGGCAATCGTATCGGCTACGTTGGTGTTGTTCAAGGCAGCATCGTTCTTGATCTCTTGGATCGCTCTGGTTTGGTTGTGTTGATGCAAAAAAACACACACTGACCTAGGAGATCTGGTTAACTCCAGTGCAGGTCCAAAATAATGATGAGATGCGAGCGTGCTAATCAGTTTGATCCTACAACTGAAAAGATATATAAATTGAATATCAAAGAGCCGATCGGCTGACAAGCCGATATAGTAATTCCAGCCGATGCCGATACCAGCCGATATCCAGTATAGATCTTGAAACTTGAGTAAACAAGGACATAAAGATAGTCGGCTGATGATAATGTAATATAACAATAATATAATTCAATAGTAAGCAATCGGCTAGTAATGATAGATTAAATAAGCACTGATCCGAAGGTTAAAGCATACATCGGCTGGAGATCTGTTGTCATTAAATCCAAACGATTAGATAAACAGTGAAACTTTTGTTATCATCGGCTAAAACCAACTTGTAAGTAATCCTTGTAAGCCGATACAACGTCCAGATAACTCATCGGCTGAAACCCCGATGAAACCCTTATTGGCAATCAAGAAGCAGGCTAGAGATTATGGTTCTAAGCACGACTTAGTAGATCAAACTTAACTGATGCAGCACTAAGTATGAAAAGAAATATACTATCTAGACAATCAAGCCTTTGACTGATTTTCAGGGTGGTGGATACATTATATAATCTAAGCCAACAAAGTAATCTAGCCGATATCGATAAAACCCTAGATGGAGATCGGCCGATGCAAGTAGAAAACATTGTCAATCTGGATTATATAATGTATATGATAACTAGATGACTTACATGAACAAGATTAGAGTGTCGTAGCGATGGAAGAACTAATCCCGATAACGCAAGCCGCCATAACAAGCGTTACCCCTCGTCGGAGATCGAAGCCGATGCAGCCCAACATGAAACAAAGACTCGTCGAAAGTAAAAAGGTAAAAGGTGGCGATGCGTCGAAGTTGAATTGATCGAGAGATAATTTACATGGACCCCGGGTGTACATATTTATACCCATGGGTAGATACTAGTCCATATCAGACACGACTCAAACTTTCCTAAAGATAAAAGGAAAAACATAAAGTCCTTATTGGACACTAAACACACTTTCCTAAATATAAAAGGAAACTAATAGACTCTTCATAATTAATAGATAAACTACCATGCCGCATCCTCCTTGAACTCGGTCTCTTCTGGATAAGCTTCCTTTAATAGATTAATTTCCTTAATCGAATTTGGTAAGAATCCGACTGTTGGCGATTGATAGCTTCCATCGGCTGATTTCAGGACTCTGAAGCCGATACTGACTCTAGGCCGATGATGAATTCGAGGCTTACCAAATTTCGTCGTTAACAGGTTGGTATGTTTGTCTACCTATTTATCATATATCTTAGTTAATCTATTCTGGTAGCTTGATTTACTTGTATCGGCTGGAATCTGATTTCGGGTTTTTGCCGATATCGGCTAAATTGCTTTGCCAGATTAGATTAGCAAAGGTATCCACCACCCTGAAAATTAGTCAAAGGCTTGATTGTTTAGACTTTATGCTTCTTTGCATACTTTGCGATGCATCATCCCTAGCCGTGCTTAGAATCTTAAAGGATAATCTGTCTTTGATTATAATAAGGGTTTCATCGGGGTTTCAGCCGATGAGTTATATGGACGTTGCATCGGCTCACAAGGATTAGATACAAGTTGGATTTAGCCGATGACAACAAAAGGGTTTCATTGATTATCTAATCATTTTGATTTTAACATTTGGATCAAGCAATTATTCTATCATATTACTATTAGCTGATTGGTTTCTATTGAATTATATTATTGTTTCATTACATTATCATCAGTCGATTGTATTTATATCATTATCTACATTGCATATATAGCCGATTGTTAAAACCCTTTCGATATCGGTTAGTATCGGCATCGGCTGATATCGCTCTTTCAGCTGATCAGCCGATCGACTATTTGGTGATCAAAATATTTGCCTCTGGAGTTGGTGTAACGATTACTAAGGCGCAACATTCTTGGATAGTTGTTGTCGGATCAACAACATTGCTACATCCAATCGATTTATCACTTATCCTCTCATCGAAAGATCGAACATCCTAGTGCACATCAAGTGGTATCAGAGCTTTCATTGCTCGGTGAGAGATTTCTTGTTTCACTTTTTTTTTCTACCAACAATACAAAAAAGCCAAAAAAAATATTGAATAGTTTACCCATGATCCAAGACTAACTTGACCCTTTTACTAGTTTATGATTAGTCTTAGTTTTTTCGAGTTTTCGGATACATTGTTGTGTCGAGTTGCTAGTCTTAGCGTTTAGTCGTTTAGAGTTTCGAGTTCTTGCCACGCTCGCCACCAGCATCTTTGCTGCCATCATCATCACCATTGTCAACCTTACCACCATCACTGTAATCTACCAAATATGTGCCAGAAATGTTCCCTAGTTTGAGTCCGATTCCCTTTGAGTCTGCTGCCACAGGAAAACCTTGATTCGAGTCTGCTGCCACAGGAAAACCTTGATTCGAGTGACCTTCCTTAAAACAGTCATATCTTTTTCATACAGATTTGAAATCAGGCATATAATATATCCATGGACATCTACAGAAAAAGTTACATCCAATTGTTCCCCACTTCGCCAATTTAAGGAAAATTAAAATTGCCAAATTCCACTTGCAAGATTCTGTTTTCGAGGTGAGAAACTTTGGGACCCCTTTGGACAGAACTTTGAAAAATTCCACAAGCTTCATTTTTTGTCCGTTAGAGCTAAAAATTTCTGTAGTTGGTTCCTGTGTGCTCCTAGGTGTGGGAAAAATATAGAAAAAAAATAAAAAAGGTCGCATCTCTCTCCTCTACACTAGTGAGAGAAAGTAAAAAAAGAGGAGTCGTTTCCTTTTGGTACCACCTCCTGTCCTGTCATCGTTCCTGGTTTGTGTTTTGTGGCATCCTTTGTGGTTAGGCTCGCATCTCTACTACGTCTAGCCTAAGGCCAGCATGATACCAACCTTGAATGATTATTCAACTTGCATTGACTAACGTGATTTCTAGTTTTTCTTTGTCTCAATAGTAGCCCACCTATAGCTCCAACTGGTTCGACTAATACTTGATAGGGATTAAGCGACCAAGGCTTCGATACAACATTCTCCAGGGGTTTTCACAGTCTGACGGTTGCCGTCGCCTCCTGTTTAGCGTGGTGAGAATTGGTAAGAGCTTGTTGAATAGGTTGAGAGTGAGTGACTAGAGAGAACCACTTCCAAATAGTTTGCAGGATTTTTTTTCTTTCTTTTTCCAGTGATATAGTATTTGCCTTTGTTTTTCTTTCTAACCATGTCAGGTGACGAGCACAACAATCCCCATTCGCCCCGAACAAGGGGAATAATTCAACATTTTGACAAGTTAGTGAGAGAACACACCCAAGGGCTTGAGAAGGATGTTCGCGTCACAAATGAACGGCTTGGTCATGTGGAGCATACGCAGATTGAGACAACAACAATCTCACAACCCTGGAAGCTTCCGTGGGAACCGTGAACACCACCCTTGCTGATATTGTGAGGCGCCTTGATGAGATCTCTCACCAAGGCCATGGGATGGGCGAGTATAACTACAGTTGTGATTCTGAGGATGATCCAGAACAACAATGAATCCACTTCAACCGTCACGGTATGGCTCATCGCCGACCACACCATGAGGTATGTGCTAATGATGATTCTTTTGGTAAGATTAAGTGCACTATACATGCTTTTGATGGTAAGTATAACCCTGATGCCTACCTTTCACGGGAGTTAGCAGTAGATCAAATGTTTGCTTGCCATGATGTTCCTTAGGATAAGAGGGTTAGGGCTGCCACTAGTGAATTTACTGATTTTTCTTCTGTTTGGTGGAGTGAATACTTTGCCACCTAATTGGGATGATTTGAAACGAATGATGCGTGCTTGATTTGTACCTTCATATTATGCACGTGACATGTTAAATAAGCTGCAACTATTAAAACATGATGGTAAAAGTGTGGAAGAGTATTATCAGGAGATTCAAATGTGTATGTTGCGTTGTGGCTTAGTAGAGAATAAAGAGGCTGCCATGGCTCGATTTTGGGGGGAGGGTAGATCGAGAAATTTATGATATTCTTAGTTATAAAGAGTATAATAATATGACTTGGTTGTTTCACTATGCTTGCAAAGCTGAAAGAGAGATGTAGGGACAACGCGCGCGCACAAGGGCTAACTTTTCTGTAGGTAGAACTCCATGAATGGCTCGGAGTGGCGCTGCCCAGTAGGACGATCAACGACTTCAACACCGAAATCAACACCCTCCAACAACAACAAATCGCAGCCAACACCTTCTACAGCCTCCTCTCACGCTACAGCGGCTACAGACAAGACTGCGAAGAGTGCTTCCTGTATTGATTCCATGGGATGAACACGAGATGTAAGGGCTTTGGGAATTTGCAAAAGGATTACCCCAGCAAACGCGTTTTGATCATTAAGGATGATGGTGAGTATTCTTCTGCTAGTGAATTGGATGCAGATACACTTGCACTGCTTGTAGCTAACGACACATGTACCAAGGATGAGGACCACATTGGGGCTGAAGTTGCGGACCAGTATGAGAGCCTTATTGTGCAACGCGTCTTGAGTGTAGAAATGGGCAAAGCGGAGTATAACCAGCGGCATAACCTTTTTCAGACGAAGTGCGTCGTCAACAAGCTTTCATGTCGCACCATGATCGATGGGGGGAGTTGTAGAAACTTGGTGAGAACTGATACGGTCACAAAGTTAACTTTGCACACGAAACCACATCCCACCCTGTTAACAGTGAAATTTGGAGAGATACTCGGAGTTGAAGAACAAATCGATTTGGAGGGAGAAGGTGTTGTTTCCAAATTTCAGTTGCGCATCGGTTGGGGATCATATCGGCTGGAACAGAATCAGATTTGGCTGAGGCCGATATGGATAGAGCAGTCGATATAGGTGTATTTGAGCTCCGACGGGCCCGGATTGGATTGGAAAATATTGCTGTACAAGGATAGAGTCCATTATAGGCAATTGTATCTATTAATTAGGGATATTAATGTTAGTTTCTTAAAGATTTGACAAGAGTCCACCGTAAGAAATTTTTCGTATAGTTTTGTAACTTAGGAAAGATTGAGTCGTGTCCATCATGGACAAGTTTGTACTATGGGTATACATATATGCCAGAACCATATAAAAAGATAACACATGTTCAATACACTCTCGGCGTATCGCCACCTTTTTCGTTTAGTTCTTTTCGACGAGTTCTTGCTCCAAGTTAGGGCATCGGTTTTGATCTCCCAACTAGAGGTAATACTTGTCACAGTGGTTGGCATTATCGAGGTCATTATGTCATTTTAGATGTGTTAATCTTGTTAATTTTATCACTGGTTATCATATATCTTGGTTAATATATATCAATGACTCAATTTATCATTATCGGCCAGATTGTTCTTAGGGTTTTACCGGTATCAGCTAAATTGTTTTGTCGATCTAGATTAGCTAAGGTATCTACCACCTTGAAAATTAGTTAAAGACTTGCATGTTTAGGCTTTATACTTCTTTGCATACTTTGTGATGCATCATCCCTAGTCGTGCTTATAATCATAAAAACTAACTTGTATTTGATTATAATAAGGGTAAAATCGGGGTTTCAGTCAATCTTACCTGATATAGGTGTTTTAATATGTTTAGTCAATCTAATCATGCTTTACATGCTATATATGCTCCTTATATAGATATATCACTCTATATAAATATATTTAGTTTATATTAAATATATTTACCTAGATTGATATATGTATATAAGGTTGTACTAGAGTATTAGCTAGTACATCATCTTTTCTCTACCTAAGCTTATCTCATCGGCTATGATATAAACACATATAATCTCTAAGTTGATCAGTTTGATCTGTAAGCAATCTATGCTGTCTAGATTCGGTCCGATCTATACTGTTTGCTCATGGTTCAAACAAAGTTGATCTAGAAATTACATGATTGATTGCGTCTACATTCGATATGATATATTTTAGGTCCTTTATGTTATTTTAACATCACACCTGATAGCCGATTCTATTCAACAATATCAGCTAGGTTAAAGACGATATGTCATTGGCTTTCCAGCCGATCGGCTATCATTTACTTATTTAACTATTTTATTTTATTGTTGTTGGTTGCAGGATCAAACCAACTAATACACCCTGAACCCAAAGGTAAGATTTGGACCTGCACTAGAGTGAAACAACTCTCTCAGGGTAGTTTGTGTTTTTCCATCAACACGCTTTTGGCATGCCCAGTAGGACTCAAGCCATTCATCATGTCTCCATCCATCACAGACATCTCTGACAATAATGTCGTCCTAGTGACTGTTGAAAATCTATCTGATGAGCAAAAGGCAGAGATGGAGCAACTTGTTTAGCAAATGTAGAAGATATACCTTAGTTCTTTCAGCATGACCCGGCTGAAAGAATTGTCGAAGCCCGAAGGAGAAGGAAGTAGCAAGAAAGCTAAAGACGAGCCCAATGAAACTAAAGAGGAATTCAAGTCAACTTTGCAAGATCAGATTAATTTGGCAATACACCATGCATTGATCAACCAATCTGGTGTGTTTGATCAAAACATTGACAGGCATGATCAATGTTTAACCATATTGACAGCCTGTCAATAGATCATGCCTGTCAATGTTGATCATGCCTGTCTACTTATATTGATCATGTCTGTCAATGTTTTGTCAATGTTTTGATCAGCAGTTGATGGATCATGCCTGTCAATATGGTCAGTAGTGGATGGATCATTTGCTGAGGAAAAGGTTAAGGAACCAACATATTTTCCAAATCATGTTTTCCCACCTTACAGGACTATGAAGACTAAATTAGGAAATGGACAACATCAGATGGCCTCTACATCGGCTCCTGTTACATCAGTTCCTATTCCTACATTGCTAACAAAGCAACAGTCGATGCCAGGGGGGCAGAATTCTAAAACTTTGACTCAAAAGTAGCTGACTCAACTATTGAAGATGAAGCAGCCAGTTATTGAGAAACAGATTCTAGTAAACCAACCAATATCAAGTCAACAGCCTATGTTTCTCGACAAATAACTCAGCAGCCGATTGGAGCATCACAGCCGATCCGGTTGCCATATGCAGCTGCAGATCCTCAAAATTTCCAATATTGGTTTCCTCAGCAAAATTCGGTATTTAATCAGTTTCAACCGCCATCACCATTACAGTATCAGCCGGAAGGATCTCCCCTTGGTCAATTTCCACCTCAGCCGATGTATCATCAGTATGAGCAGAATGTAACAGCAGCCTTGGGCCGATATGATAGCTGATGTGATGAGGGAGCAATTTGGACTCAAACCCAAGGACAGTGGGATTATGTATCGGTATCCATATCTAGAATATTTTGACAGTCCCATTGCCAAACCGACACAAAGTTCCAGACTTTTTAAATTTTCTGGGCAGGATAACATCTCAACTTATGAGCATGTCAGCCGATTCTTAGTTCAGTGTGGTGAGGCATCAGCTATGGAAGCTTTGAGAGCTAGATTTTCCCATTATCTCTGTTTAGATCGGCTTTTACTTGGTTTTCTTCTCTACCATATAATTTATTAGAAGTTGGACCGATCTAGAAAACAATTGCATAAATATTTTCTTTAGTGCGATTCAGAGAGATGAAATTATCAGATTTGACATCCATAAGGCAAAATTCTGATGAGCCAGTGCCTGATAATATCCAGAGGTTCAAAGAAATGAGAAATGGATGCTATAGCTTGAATTTGACTGATTCACAACTGGCAGATTTAGCTTTTCAGGGATTGTTGACGCTGATAAGGGAAAGGTTTTCTTCACAAGATTTTGAGAGCTTGGCTCATCTTACACAAAAAGTATCGGCTTATGAGCAAAGATTCTAAGAAGCTAAGAGATTTGCTAAGAAGAGCAATAATATTAACAACATTTATAGCTATACATCTGATTCAGAAGATGAGGACCCAGAGATTAGCTTGGCAGAATGGTCAAGGAATAAAAAGACTCTTGTCTGCCAATGGGTGAAGAATACTGGAAAGGAAGAGAGATATGATTTTGACATCAATAAAGCCGATAGGATATTTTATTTATTGCTCCAAGAGAAACAAATCTAACTTCCAGCAGGGCATGTTATTAAGAAAAGAAAATATTGCAAGTGGCACCATACAGGGTCTCACAATACCAATGAGTGCAAGATATCCAGGCTACAGATTCAATCGGCTATAGAACAAGGAAGAATCAGGTTTGATGATGGAAAAAAGCTGATGAAGATTGATGGACATCCTTTCCTAGTCAATATAGTGCATAGTGCTAATAATGAACAGGCCGATAGGAGGGAATATTGCATGAGTAGATTTAATTCTAGTAGGATGATTAACAAGTATCAAAAAGAGGCAGTGACGGAGCGTGAGCTCCTCAACGGGGGAGAGTGAGGGCCCCCTTGTGTGAGTTCGGCCGGGAACGCAGGGTGAAATTCGCACTCTGGTGTGAGAGGGATTGAAAGAGAGGTGCTTCGAGGGAACGTGACATAGGGAATTATACATGTTCAGGCCGCTGGTGAGGCGTAATACCCAACTCCTTTGTGCGGTTGATCAGAGTTGATTTTTCAGGAATCCAACCCCCCTTTTCTAGGCCTGGGCCTCCTTTTATACCTTAAGGGGTTACCACATGGGCCGACAGGCTGCTACCCAGAGAAAAGAAAACATTCTTTTACATTTAAGAGCCATCTTGTCGCTCATCCCAGAAGTCGCACGCATAGTCGCCGCGGTGTGACTCCTGTCCGATCAGTCGACTGACAAGGAGGGACGCTCGTGTCATTCCCTATTAAATGGGCGGAGACTTGTGTGCTCCATCCGTATCGGGAGATGGGCGCCATCTGATCGGAGCTGACATACCAACTCCGATTGGAATGAGAGGCAAAAAAGCTCTCATCATTTTGATGGGACCTGACGGGGCGTGCCGTGCACTGCTTGATGTGTAGCCGGTGCATAGGCGCCGCGCCACCGTCCCATCAGTCATTCTGACCAGTCACAGACTGGTTAGTCGGCATGGCCGGCGTCAGACCGGTCATGTGCACTCCACGCTGCTATAAATGCGATGAGGCGTGCTCGTCTGAGCCGTCATCAATGCGGTTAGGTGGGCGTTGGAATCGCTCACCTAACCCCGTACATGTGGCAGAAGCGCGGAGGGGTCGGGGCGGCTCGACCCCCATGACAGCGAAGTGTGAGGGGAGTGGAGACTAGAGAGGGCGGCCGCAACCGCACCCTCGGGCCCGACCCCCCTCGGGGGAGCGCCACGTGGGTGCAGGGGGCCGTCTCAAGCCTTTAGTCTCTACACCCCTGGGCTCGCGTCACCGACAGCAGCCCACGGCATTACGCCTGTGTAGGCCCAGTCAAGGGGTGACCAGGTTTGACGCCATCCTCTACGTCTGGTGACAAGCGGGCCCAGGTTCCCCGTGGTAAAAAACCAACTGTCGTGATCTCCCGCCCCGCAGTGCCTGAGGCGGCGACCCCTCCTGACAATCCAAGGACGCCCGGCCCGTGGGCGGCGAGTTCGAGGGGCCAGCGTCCAAAGTGGAACTCCGGCGGGCGGCCGACTGGCGGGAGGCCGAGGCACACTTCCAGGAGGCCGAGGAGGCCACCCGAGAAGTGGAGCGCGCGCGGCAAGCCGAGGAGGCCACCCGGGAGGCCGAGGCGGAACGCGCGTGGAAGGCCGAGGCGGCGCGTGCCCGAGAGGCCAAGGCAGCGCGCACCCGGGGGGCCGAGGCAACCCGTACACATGGGGCGGTGGTGGCCGCGGGGCCCATCGGTGGCGGCAAGGAGACGCCACACCCGGGGCCCGACGCAACGTCGGACTCCGAGGCGGGACAGGCCCCGGGGTCGGGCCAGCGCTCTGGTGGGGCGCCCAAGGCCGAGCTCAGGGCCCACACCCCCTCCTCGGGGCCGAGTCGGACTCCACCGCCCCAGGGGCGCCAGTCCCCTTTCTCCACCTCCACTCCGCTGAGCGCCTAGCCCCTCCTGCAGGCTCTGGCCACGGTGAACTCCACCGTGCTGGAGGGGCTGAACGCCCAAATGCAGGCCCTGCTGGGGGAGTGGGCCGAGCTGGAGGCGGCGTGGGAGCGGGTTGCCGAGGGGCGTTGCTCCGTGGAGGTGATGGTGGAGGCCAGCCGTAAGGCGCTTGCGGCGCGCCTAGCATCGCTCAATGCCCGCACCGATGCCCTGGACGAGGTAACACGGGAGGTGGAGGAGGAGAGGGTCGCGGCTTTTGCCGCGACCACCGCCTTGGACGAGAGCCCCGACGACCTCCGCCTCCAACATGAGGCCCTCTCAGAGGACCTAGCACGCAGGCTCGACGCCGCGTGCGGGGTAATCAACGCCACCGCCGCCTGGGAGCAGAGGCCGGCGGAAGCCGAGGCATCCCTGCACTGGCGTGAGGAGGCCTTGATGGCCCACACCAGGGCGCTGGAGGCACGCATCGGCGAGCTTGAGGAGCGGACGTCGCGTCTATAAAGCGCGGAGGCCGCCGTACATGGGTAGCCCGATGTCCTCGACCAGCGCGCCCGGGAGCTAGAGGCGCTGGACGGGCGTGCCCAGGAGCTAGAGGCGCGAGAGGCTACCCTGGCAGCGCACGAGGCTGCCACCGCGGAGATGGAGTCCGCGCTCTGCCTCCGTGAGGCAGCTCGCCGAGGACCTGCGTCTCCGCGAGGCGGCGACGCGCCGCCACGAGGACCAACTCGCCAAACGCGAGTAGGCCGTGATGGCGCGCGAGCTCTGCCACCTCGAGAACGCCCGCTCTGAGAGGGTCGCGATGGAGGAGCGCGCCACCGAACTCGAGGCGCGGGCGCAGGAGCTGGCCGCGCTGGGGTGTGGTGGTAGGGCAGCCGCGGGCCAGGACAACTCGGCCGACCGCCTCGCAGCGGCCGAGGAGTTCATAGTCGAGCTGCAGCGGGCCCTAGACTTGCGTGCCGGGGAGCTCGAGGCTCTCCGGTTGGTGAGCGAAGTGGGGCCCGACGTGCTGCAGGACGCCGTCACCCGGTTGGAGCACGCTGGATGCTAGGCGGGCGTCTGGCAGAGCCAGCACACCAAGTTCGGTGGCAGCCAGGCCGGGCTCGCCCACCGGATCTCCGAGATGGCCGGAGATCTGGAGAAGCTTCCTGAGGAGGTTGAGGAGACGGTGAAGTCCTCCTCGAGGGATCTCGCGGATGGGGCAGTGGAGCTTGTGCTGGTGAGCTACCAGGCTCGCGACCCAGACTTCTCGCCGTGGGTCGTCTTCGACGAGTTCCCGCGGGGACCGAGGCCGCTGCGCGTGCCCAGGTCCGGGAGGCTGCTGAGGAGATCGTGCGCAGCTTCGAGGGGACAACCCCTCGATTCGTCTTTGCGGCGGTCTTCGATGACGAGGACGGCGGTGACGGCGGCGGCGAGGAGTGACCGGGCGAGGCCGGCCCCAGCGGCCGTAGTCTCCTTCCCTTTTTTTTCTTCCGCTTTGCTTTTAAGGCCTTCGTGCCATGCTTTGTATATATTCGTACTGCTTTTATTTACTTCATGTCATTTGGACATCTATTTCTGCCTGCGATGGACAAACATTTTTAATTATATGTTAATTGTTATTGTGCGTGCAAAGTGGCTGATTCGCTTTGTAACCCCATCAAGTTTTAGCTTGAGCGGTGGTCTAGGCCCGAGTTGCGGTCCCAAACAACAAGGGTCGGGGCTAGTGCACTGGGGAGTTCCGCATGGTGAGACTGGCCAGGCCGGGAGCGCGGCGACCGGGGGTTAGTGGTGACCCGTTTGTGGATCATTGCCGATTCCCCTCGGAGTTCGCCGTGTCCCGGGGCACGGCTCGGTCTAGGCCCCATCTAGGCAACCCGAGCTGCTGAGGGAAAGAACGGGCACAAGCGTCCCGGCTCAAGCCAAAATATTCGAGAGGGAGAAGACAAAGCAGGCACAACCTTAGAGATATAAAGGGAAAGCTTGTTATTTTAAAATACAAAAAAGGACAGTGGGAGCCCTCGGCCAACCCTGCATGCTTGAGGGGGCATGCGGGGTTGGCCTGAGCCCGAGGTACAACTGTCAACTCATTTACGGGTAGAAGCAACAAAGATGTTCGATGTTCCACGGATTGGGCAACTCCGTGCCATCTTCCGTAGCCAGCCGAACCGAGCCCGGCCGGGGGACACCGATCACTCTGTACGGTCTCTCCCACATAGGTGAGAGTTTGCTCAATCCGACGTGCGTCTGAACACGGTGTAGGATGAGGTCGTTGATGTTGAGTGACCGGGCCCGGACGTGGCATTCATGGTAGCACCACAGACTCTACTCGTAACTAGCGGCACGGAGGGCCACGCGTCGGCTTCGCTCTTGAAGGTAGTCGAGGTCGTCTCATTGGAGCTGCTCTTGGTTGGCCTCGTTGTACATGGCGGCCCGAGGGGACCCCAGGGTGAGCTCAGATGGGACGACCGCCTCCGCGGCGTAGACCAGGAAGAAAGTTGTTGCTCATGTTGCTCGGCTTAGGGTAGTCCGGTTTGCCCAGAGCACCGCTGGTAGCTCGTCGATCCATGACTCGCCATGTTTCTTGAGGACGTTGTATGTCTTGGTCTTGAGGCCCTTGAGGATTTCTGCGTTGGCGCTCTCCACTTGACCATTGCTCTTGGGGTGGGCGGGTGAGGCAAAGTAGAGCTTGATGCCCATGTCGTCACAATAATCACCAAACAGTTCAGTGGTGAACTGGATGCCGTTGTCTGTAATGATACAGTTGGGCACCCAAACCGGGCGGTAATGCCCTTGATGAACTGGAGGGCCGAGTGCTTATCGATCTTGATGACCGGGTAAGCCTCGGGCCACCTAGTGAATTTGTCAATGGCGACGTATAGGTACTTGTACCCGCCCAGGGCCTTCCTGAAAGGACCCAGGATGTCCAGCCCCCAGACCGCGAACGGCCATGAAAGCGGTGTAGTCTGCAGGGCCCGGGCCGGCTGATGCATTTGCTTGGCGTGGAACTGGCACGCCCTGCATCGCCGGACCAGGTCGGCTGCGTCGTGGAGCACTGTCGGCCAGTAGAAACCCTGTCGGAAGGCCTTGCCGACAAAGGTGCACGAGGCGGAGTGGGCGCCGCACTCGCCTTCATGGACTTCGGTGAGAAGCTCGATGCCATGCTCCCAAGAGATGCATTTGAGGAGGACTTCGTTGGCACCGCGTCGGTAGAGGGCCCCTATACCAACACGTACCTCTTGGAGATCCGACCGATGGGCTCACTCCCCTCGCGATCCTCGGGTAGAGCCTCATCTTTGAGAAACGCCTGAATCTCAGTCATCCATGTGATTTGTCGTGGGGGGTCGGGCCTGACCCCCTAGGACCCCGAGGCCTAGGCTCTGTCGGGCCCCGGGGATGATGTGGCAACGTCCGGCTCTCCCGGGGGATCGGGACGCACCGTTGGGTGGGCAAGCCTTTCTTCAAAGACACCCGGTGGGGTTGGGACTCGTGAAGAAGCGAGCCTTGATATCTCATCGGCAAGCACGTTGTCCTGCCTGGGCACGTGCCGAAGTTCTAACCCGTCGAAATGGCGCTCCGTACACCGCACCTCGAGGACATAAGGCTCCATTTGCGGGTCGGAGCAGCGGTACTCCTTAGAGACCTGGTTCATGACTAGTTGAGAGTCGCGTAGTACAAGGAGGCGGCGGATCCCCATTCCAGCCGTCGCCTTGAGTCCCGCAAGGAGCCCCTCGTACTCCGCCATGTTATTGGTTGCCCGAAAATCTAGGCGAACTACATATTTGAGGACGTCCCCATTTGGCGAGGTCAAGGTGACCCAGCGTCGGCGCCTTGGGGGGCGAGAGAGCCATCAAACTGCATCACCCAATGAGAGCCGTGGGGTTATCGTGAGGGACCTGCTCCGACCTCAGGGTCGGGGGGCCCGAGGTCGGGTTCGGGGGTCGGGGTCCACCCTGCCACGAAATTGGCGAGGGCCTGACTCTTGATCGCGATGCGCGGTTCAAAGTGGAGGTCGAACTCAGAGAGTTCGATGGCCCACTTGACCACTCGCTCGGTCCCCTCTCGGTTGTGGAGGATTTGACCTAGGGGGTTGGACGTTACCACTGTGACCCGGTGTGCCTGGAAGTAGTGACGCAGCTTCCTCGAAGCCACCAGAATCGCATAAAGCATTTTCTGGGCTTGAGGATACCGGGTCTTGGCGTCTCGCAGCTCCTCGCTAACGAAGTAGACTGGCCGCTACACCTTTCGGCGGGGCCTAGTCCTCTCGTTACGGGCGTTAGGTCCCGCACGCTGATCGTAGGATGGGCCTCATTGGGCCCGCTCAACCTCCATGTCAGCGGCCTCGGGGTCAGGGTGCGTCGGGCCACTCCTCCCCTCAGTGGCCGCAGGGCCGGCCTAGGGGTGGAGGGCGCCTAATGCTGCCTGGGAGGGGATGGAGGACCACCGTCAATTCGGGGGGCCTCGGGGCCTCCGCTCGACCGAGGGGCTCCTCCGTCTCCCTCTAGCCCGTGCCGCTTCGACACGGGACGGTGGCACACGGCCCGAGGGTCTTCCTCGTCGCGCTCCACCACCAATGCCACGCTAACTACCTGCGGGGTTGCCACTAAGTAGAGCAGCAACGGCTCCTCGGGCTCCAGGGCCACTAAGATGGGGGGAGCTGAGATAAGCCTTCAATTGGTTGAGAGCTTGCTCATTCTCCTCCGTAAAGGCAAATGGCCCGGAGTGCTTGAGGAGCTTAAATAGGGGTAGCGCCCTCTCTCCCAGCCTCGATATAAATCGGCTTAGGGCTGCCATGCATCCTGTAGACACTGCACATCCCTAAGTTTGCTGGGGGGGCGCATCCTATTTATTGTATCAATCTTCTTGGGTTGGCCTCTATGCCTAGGGCAGAGATTAAAAACTTGAGAAGCTTGCCTACTGGTACGCCGAACACGCACTTTTCAGGGTTCAGCTTCATATGCGTGGAGCTGAGACTTTCGAAAGCTTCCGCTAAATCCGAAAGTATGGTCACTTGGTTGCACGTTTTCACAACTAGGTCATCGACATATGCCTCAACATTGCGCCCTATTTGAATGTAGTTTTCTCCTCATCTTCCCTAGCCATGCGAATCTGATGATACCCCGAGTATGCATCTAGAAAACACAAAAGATTGCACCCCGCAGTGGAGTTGACAATCTTATCTATGCGTGGCAGGGGATAAGGGTCCTTAGGACATGCCTTGTTGAGGTCGGTGTAGTCGATGCACATCCGGAGCTTGCCGTTCGTCTTGGGGACGATGACCGAGTTCGCAAGCCACTCCGGATGAATGACATCTCGGATGAATCCGGCCTCCAGGAGCCGCGCCGCTTCTTCACGGATGAAGGCCTGGCGCCATACTTTCTGCCGGCTGGGCCTCGCGTCCGGTCGCCCAGATGACCCCCAATCTTGACGGTCTTGGACGGATCGTCGGCCAATGCCACCTTCTTCACAGGGACCTCGTCGCTCAAGATCATCCGCTTCCTCGGGGCATGCGAGGAGGAGGCCTCGGGCCTCTCATCGCTGCCCGCGGGCTTGGGGACCGCGGTGAGGTTGCTTGCGCGCTGCTCTGCGCAAGCCAACGCGATCTTGAGATCGTCGTGGATGGTGATGGGGCCGCCAGGACCCGGCATCTTCATCTGGAGGTAGGCGTAATGGGTGGCTGCCAAGAACTTTACCAACGCGGGCCTCCCGAGGACCGCGTTGTAGGGCAGACTAAGGTCCGCCACATCGAAGTCAAGCCGCTCGGTGCGGAAATTGGCAGGACCACCGAAGGTGGCCGAGTGGTCGATATGACCTAGGGGCCACGTGTGCCCTGGCGTCACGCTGATGATCGGCAGGGACGGCTGGAGCTTCATCCCCGGGGCCCTTGATGATGTGAAAGGCCTTGGGGAAGAGGATGTTGAGGGCAACACCGCCGTATGTTAGGACGCGCCTCAACTTGACGTTGCAGATGGTGGGGGAGACCACCATCGCAATTTACCCTCCCCGGGCAACGCACGGTAGGTGGTCGGTCTGATCGAAGGTGAGAGTGACCTCCGACCACCGTGCCCGCCGCGCCTCCTCGTGGGTGGGGCCGGCGGCCAGAAGCTCTCGCTTCATGGTCTTAATGCTGCGACAGGAAGCATAAGCGCATGCTCCTCCGTGCATGGTGGCGTCAGCGTCCTCGGCGGGGGCCTTTTGCTCAGGCTCACTTCGCCGGTTGTGGGCAGGAGTCATCGGGCCCTTGCCGTAAGGCGCCCCTGCTCCTTTTCCTCCTCCCACTTCCTCACGCGCTCGGCCAAGCTCTTGACCGCGCGACAGTCAGTGAGGTCATGGTGGGAGGTGTTGTGCACGGTGCACCACTTGCCCGCCGGGCACCCCCCGCTCGGAGCGCCGGCGTCCTTCTTCTTGTCGCTGGCGGGCCTCCCCTTGTGCTGGGGCCGTGAAGCACCCTCGGCAGTGAGGACGTGGCCCTCGTTGTCGGAACAAGCCGACCTCTTCTTTCTCCTCTTCTCCCACCGTCCGGAACGGGCAGCGGGCTCGGGGGCAGCCGCAGCTGCCGCACCAGAGCCAGAGGAGTTCCAGGTCCAAGCCTGCTCCTTAAGGGCCACACGGTCCATGAGCTCGAAAAGCTACGCGGTGGTCTAGGGCTCCTTGGAGGCTATCTTTTAGAGCATGCGGTTGTGCTGCACGCCTCCCCTGAACGCGTATATGACCGCGTGGGCGGGGATGCAAGGGATGGTTTTGCGCACCTGGCAGAACCGCTGGATGTATGATCGGAGGGACTCATCGTCCCTCCGCTGCACAGCGTGTAGGTCCGCTTCTTCCCATGGGCGTGGATACGTGCCTTGAAAGTTCGTAGTGAACTGTTGGCACAAGTCCTCCCAGGAGTGGACCGAGGCGGGTGGCAGGTTCATCAGCCAACCCTACGCTTGGCCTTTTAGGGCCATGGGAAAGAAGTTTTCCATGACCCTATCATCGCCCCCCGCGGCTTCTATCCCAGTCGTGTAGATCTGGAGAAACTTAGCGGGGTTGACGCTACCTTCATACTTCTTGGGGATACTGGGCCGAAACTTCGGGGGCCATCGGACATTCTGAAGACTCGCCACGAAAGCTCGGCAGCCAGCCCCGATGACGGGGGATACGGGGGGCCTGCCCTTATGGCTAGAGTGGCGCAGCACTCCCGAGGAGGCGGCATCTTCCCTCGTAGGGGTGGCGCGG
The DNA here is from genome assembly GCA_000573905.2 of Oryza punctata. Lineage (NCBI taxonomy): Eukaryota > Viridiplantae > Streptophyta > Magnoliopsida > Poales > Poaceae > Oryza > Oryza punctata. The sequence goes on from CM002495.2 coordinate 9,262,924, forward strand.
CGCTCGTTGCGTTGGTGCTCGATGTTGACCCGGGCATCCGGCCCCCCATATATGCTCTCAGGACGCCCGCGGGTGGCCGTGGTTATCGACGAGGGAGGTGGGGATGAACGGCGGGCGTTGGCCACCGCTCATCGTGCTCTCCGTCTCGACGACGAAGAGGCAGCTGTCGAAGTGCCAGATGACCAGGCCGTAGACGGTCGCCCGCCGGTACCTAGCTGCTATTGCGCGCCTTGACCAGATTGGCCACGTCGTCCAGCCATCGCTGGATCGGGGTGGCGCAAGAGCACTCCCACATCCTGGAGGGCTCCCTGAGGTGTGCCGCCGTCACCATAGACGAGACGGCAGTGTGCCCTGCCACGGCGTCCTCCATCGTCGCCGGGCGGCGGTGAGGCCGCTGAGCCCTCCGGTTTCTCAGGCGCCTTCCCCCGCCTAGGGGTTCGGCGAGGGGGAGGTGACGGAGTATGCGCCCGGCGATGAGGGTTCAACTCCCCGCCATCATCGCTGGCACTCGGAGTGGGGGTGTACACCACCAACTCTTCAGCCATAGAGCTTACTTGGCGAAACTTTGCGCACACGAAAAGGGGTGGAGGCAGAAAACACACATGCGTCCCCTACCTGGCGCGCCAGCTGATGGAGCATGAGCTCGTCAACGGGGATAGTGAGGGCCCCCTTGTGTGAGTTCGGCCAGGGACGCAGGGTGAAATTTGCACTCCGGTGTGAGAGGGATTGAAAGAGAGGTGCTTCGAGGGAATGTGACATAGGGAATTATACAGGTTCAGGCCACCGGCGAGGCGTAATACCCTACTCTTGTGTGCGGTTGATCAGAGTTGATTTTTCAGGAATCCAACCCCCCTTCTCTAGGCCTGGGCCTTCTTTTAAACCTGAAGGGGTTACCACATGGGCCAACAGGCTGCTTCCCAGAGAAAAGAAAACACTCTTTTACATTTAGGAGCCATCTTGTCGCTCGTCCCAGAAGTCGCACGCATAGTCGTCGTGGTGTGACTCCTGTCCGATCAGTCGACTGACAAGGGGGACGCCTATGTCATTCCCTGTTAAATGGGCGGAAACTTGTGAGCTCCGTCCGTACCGGGAGATGGGCGCCATCTGACCGGAGCTGACATACCAACTCCGGTTGGAATGAGAGGCAAAAAAGCTCTCATCATTTTGATGGGACCTGACGGGGCGTGCCGCGCACCGCCTGTCGTGCAGCTAGTGCACAGGCACCGTGCCACCGTCCCATCAGTCATTCTTACCGGTCACAGACCGGTCAGTCGGTGTGACTGGCGTCAGACCGGCCACGCGCACTCCACACCGCATTAAATGCGACGAGGCGCACTCATCTGAGCAGTCATCAATGCGGTTAGGTGGGCATTGGAATCGCTCACCTAACCCCGCACACGTGGTGGAAGCGCGAAGGGATCGGGGCGGCCCGATCCCATGACAGTGGAGTGTGAGGGGAGTGGAGACTAGAGAGGGCGGCCGCCTCCGCTCCCTCGGGCCCGACCCTCCTCGGGGGAGCGCCATGTGGGTGTAGGGGGCCGCCTCAAGCCGTTAGTCTCTATACCCCCGGGCTCGCGTCGCCGACAGGCAGGAAAGACAAGATCAGAGGCAGAATCAGGATGATGGGTATTGTTTTGATTCTCATTACGGGTGTGAATTTTTCAGATTTTGCTAGAATGAGGGCATGGGATTACCATCAATTAAAGATTGCCTAGGTTGTAGTGATCCTGATGTGAGATATGTTGGGAGTTTTAGTAAACAGAGTGATGTAATGGATGAAAATTGGCCGATTCAGAAGAAATTGCCTGTTCATCAAAGGTTGGGGCCGATTCATCAAGAATACTTTGAAGAGGAAGTCGAACATGAGCCTAGAACTATTAATCCACAGTGGTGTCCATCTGGTATTTTTACGAAGAACCAGAAAAGACGAGTTCAAAGGATGAGAAATAGAGAATAGATGCAAGAGGTTGAAGAAGAAATTGATCATCGGCTAAAGCGTACTAGGAAAGAGTGGCATGTTAAGAGCAAAATAGTTTCAGCCGATGAAGTCAGAGCCAATAAGGCAAAGAATCAAGCATCTGTTAAGGCCAAGGTGATGGCATTGTCTTCGGTGAACATGGTTTTTGTGTTGCTGTTGATATTTCTTAACGTCATTGGTAGGAATATAATTCCCAACAATGGCGCCCGAAATATTAGTCGGTATTTCTTACAGTTACAGATATAAATCTGCAAGCGCACGGATATACCGCTGTAGCATTTCACCCGGGAGTATTCTAAGGTATCACATTTATTTAATCCCAAGGGAAGATATGGTCAAGAAAATACCATGTTACTAATTCATATCACACTTACGTAGATCAAAGTCTATGCAGGGTATAATCAATCATAAGGTAAAGGGTAGGTTGACACACAGAAGCAACATTATAAGAAAATTCCCTCTAAATAATAAATCTAGGCTAAGTGGAGAAAAATAAAGAAAACCCTCATTTATGTACTTCTAGTATATAGTAATTTTAGTATACACTTGCTAATGTACAACTATATAGCTATAACCCCTTAACTATGCCCTCCTGGTATATTGAGAAACCACCCCTGATTGTCGAGTTTCTTACGACGATCCGTCATGGCCATCCAACCGGTTATGGATACGGAGGATTACCTGCACCAGGAACATTTCTTAGCCCTATATACGCACGTGGACAAATACCCGTATTGGGCTGTCACTACTAGTGGCCTAGATCTACAATTCTGTGGTATATAGCACCACTTAATGATATTCAATAATCCAAGCACCACGCTTACACTACTAAATATTACTCTATATCTCTGCAGATAACATAGAATAATAATGCGAATGAACACTAAGTCAACTCCACTGCATGTGTCCAGTAAGCTAGCCATATAAGTAATACAAATGAGTCTAGACTAAAGTTGGTACTCAAATAATTGTGCGAATAAAGTAAAGGACCATACCCGGATTCTCCCGGAATAAGGTCTTACAGGAGGGATAAAAGCTACTAGAACCATACCCGGATTCTCCCGGAAGACTTGAAGAACCCAAAAGCTATTATGTTTCTAACTCCACTAGCACTAGAACAAAATATAAATCACTAAGGAGAGCTTCTTCCTTTTGATTCCTTCTTGGTGTGTATTGGAGGAGATGAATAGTGCCCTTTATATAGTGGTGGAGAAGACTTGGGGGAGTGGAGATCCTAAGCATCCAAAGGAGCATCTCTTCTCTCTTGAGCTGCCAAGTGTCCATTTTGTGGCGGTTTCTTTTGGTAGAAACGGTCACAACCGCCTTGGAAGGTCGGTAGCTCCTAGCACATGAAAATTGAGGGCTAGGTCGGTAACTCCCATTTGCAAGTGTTTCATTGGGTTTGTGGGCCCTTCCATCCATGTGTACGCCACGTGTCGACCTCTGATTGGTTGAACGTGCATTTTCCACCATTTCTCTTTCATTTATAAGTTAATCTCCTATATTCAAATATTTTACCAAGTACATCTGGAACTAGATTATTTCTAAATAAATATGCATGCAAGCATTGCTAGTTCTTTATCGTCTATAATGACCATCAACAGTTGCCCGCAGAGTATAGTGCAGAACAAGCTGGTGAAAATATTTTTGAAGAGTCCTTGGCCAAGTTAGTGTTGTCACCACAACAAGCTGTTTTGAGAAACCTGAGGGGACAGAGCATCAGCACCTTAAACTATTATATGTTAAAGGGTTTGTGAATAGGAAGCCAATGTCTAAAATGTTGGTTGATGGTGGAGCAACTGTTAATTTGATACCATATACTACTTTCAGGAAATTGGGCAAGACTACAGAAGAACTGATCAAAACTAACATGGTATTGAAATACTTTGGAGGGAATTATTTAGAAATAAAAGGAGTTTTAAATGTAGACTTAACCATCGGTAACAAGACGATTCCAACCACCTTTTTTTCATTGATGGGAAGGATTCGTATAGCCTGTTGTTGAGGAGAGATTGTATCCATGCCAATTATTGCATTCCTTCAACCATGCACCAGAGTTTGATTCAATGGCAAGGAGGCCAAGTAGAGATTGTGCCAGCTGACAGGTCAGTAAATGTTGCTAAAGCCGATTTAATCATTTGGGAAATGGAAGGAGTTGATTGCTTATCAGGAAAAATTTGGTAAGAAGATTATCTAAAGGTATCTAATTGTGATATACAGCCAGTTGGAGATGGAGCACCCAGGATCAAATTTCTACACCAAGGATAAATTAGATGATCTTGATGGCAAATTAGGTCAAGGGTATATGTCGACCGATGAGTTGGAAGAAGTTGATTTTGGATCAGGTGAAAGGCCTAGGCCGATATTTATTAGTGGAAAATTATCATATGTATTTAAAAATAAGTTAGTGGAATTATTAAATTAGTATAGAGATTGTTTTGCTTGGGAATATTATGAGATGCCAGGACTTAGCCGATCTATTGTTGAACATCGGCTCCCTATAAAACCAGGATATCGACCATTTAAACAACCTCCAAGGCGATTCAAGCCTAAGATGTATGATGCTATCAAGGCTGAGATAACAAGACTTCATGATGCAAAATTCATCAGGCCATGCCGATATGCTGAGTGGGTTTCAAATATAGTACTAGTGATCAACAGGAATGGAAAACTTAGGGTATGTGTGGACTTCAGAGATTTTAACAAGGTTACCCCTAAGGATGAGTACCCCTAGGCAATTTCTTGGTTTTATTGTTCATGAAAGGGGAATAGAGATCACTCAGAGAAGCTTGAATGCAATAAAAAATATTGAACCTCCTGAGGATAAGACCAAGTTCCAACCCTTGATCAGCAAGATTAATTTTGTAATAAGGTTTATATCCAATTTGTTAGGAAGATTAGAGCTCTTTACTCCATTATTGAGAATCAAAGCCGGTTACGAATTTGTTTGGGGGGAGAAGCAACAGAGAGCTCTAGATAATATAAAGGAATATTTGAGTACTCCTCCACTTTTGATACCACCATATACAAGCTATATTTGTTAGCCGATGAAAAAAACAATCAACTCTGTTTTAATTCAAGAGTTTGAAGGCAAGGAAAGGGCTATATTTTATCTAAGTGGAAGACTTTTGGATGTTGTGACAAAGTATACCCCAGTGGAGAACTTGTGCTTATGTTTATATTTTTCATGTACAAAGTTGAGGCATTACCTATATTCAAATGAGTGCACAGTAGTTTGCAAAGCCGATGTTGTGAGGTATATACTGTCAGCTCCTGTGTTAAGTGGATTTTTGCTTTGATAGAGTTTGACTTAAGATATGAGTTGACCAAGCAGTAAAAGGACAAGCGACAAACGATTTTATTGTAGAACATCGGAATAATTCAGTTGGGTACATTGAGCTAGTACCTTGGACTTTATTTTTTGATGGATTAGTTTGTACTCGTGGATGTGGTATCGGTTTAATGATCATATTGCCTCGAGGGGCAAGTTTTGAGTTTGCTTTGACGACTTAACCCTATTACACTAATAATCAAGCAGAATATGAGGCAGTGTTGAAGGGGTTGCAGTTGTTAAAAGAAGTTGAAGCCGATACTATTAAAATTATGGGTGATTCATTATTGGTGATCAATCAATTATCTAGAGAGTATGAGTGCAAGAATGATATCTTGATGGTTTATAATGAGAAGTGTCAAGAATTGATGAAGGCTTTCAAGGTGGTTTCTATATAACATATTCACAGGGAGCAAAATGTTGAAGCCAATGATTAGCTCAAGGCGCATCTGGATACAAGCCGATGTTGAGGGATATAGAGATAGAAATTGCTTCTATACAAGCCGATGATTTTGGAGGTATGAAATTTTTGAGTAGCTAAATAATCCTTCTCAATCCGCATCACGTAAATTGAAATATAAAGCCCTTAAATATGTTGTGTTGGATGATGATCTTTACTATCGGATGATTGATGGCATTATGCTTAAATGTTTGAGTAAAGAAGCCAAAGTTGTTATCTGTGAGGTGCATGAAGCAATTTGTGGAACTCATCAATCGGCTCAAAACATGAAGTTGATGATTAGAAACGTTGGATATTTTTGCCCGACAATGTTGGAGGATTGTTTCAGATATTATAAAGGGTGTCAGGATTGTCAAAAGTTTGGAGCGATTCAATGAGCACCTGCATCGGCTATGAACCCAATAATTAAGCCATGGCCGTTCAGAGGATGGGGAATTCATATGATCAGCTAGATAAATCCACCATCAAGTAAGGGTCATAAATTTATTTTGGTGCCTACAGATTATTTCACTAAGTGGGTTGAAGCAATTCCTTTGAAGAAAGTTGATTCTAAAGATGCCATTGAGTTTGTTAAGGAACATATCATATATAGGTTTGGAATACCACAGACAATAACCACAAATCAAGGATCTATGTTTGTCTCTGATGAGTTTGTTCAATTTGCTAAAAGGATGGGGATAAAGTTGTTGAATTCTTCTCCTTATTATGCCCAAGCCAATGGACAAGCAGAAACATCAAACAAAAGTTTGATCAAGTTGGTAAAGTGGAAAATTGCTGAACAACCTAAAAGGTGTCATACTACATTGGCTGTGTCTTTATGGTCCTATTGGATGGCATGTCATGGAGCTATACAAGCAGGTTTGCTAATACGCGGACAGTCGCGCACCCCTCCCCCCTCGCGGATGGACGCGTGGTGCGTGGAGGAGGGGGTTGCGGTGAACGCGCGCGTGGGGAATGGGGCCCACGGGTTTTTTATCGTTTTTTTGTATACGTGGTATGCGTATACAAACTTTGTATACATGATATACAAAGTTTGTATACACATATGCAAACTTTGTATACTTACGTTGACGGAACGTGAGCTCCTCAACTGGGGACAACAAGGACCCCTTTTTGTGAGTTTGGCCAGGGACGCAGGGTGAGATTCGTGCTCTAATAAAGGAAAGGGATGTCGAGGGTGTTAGGCCCCTCAAAGAAGATGAGACAAAGGAGTTTATACAGGTTCGGGCCGCTCGGAAGCGCAATACCCTACTCCAGTGGATATGCGATTGGAATGTCCAGGAACCCAAGCGCTCGTCCTCCCTCCTTTCTTTTTTTTAGGCCTGGGCCTCCTTTTATAGCTCAAGGGGCTACCACATGGGCCAACAGACTACCTAAGAGAGAAGTAAAACGTTCTTTTACATTTAATAGCTATCTTGTCGCTTGACTCAGAAACCACACGCACAGTCGTCGCGGCATGGCACTCGTCCGATCGGCCGGGTGACACGGGGGACGCCCGCGTCACTCCCCATTAAATGGGTGGAGACTTCTTTGTTCCGTTCGCATCGGGAAACGGGAACCATCTGACTAAGCCAACATACCGACTCCGGTTTGAGATGAGAGGCGAAAAAGCTCTCATCATCCTGATGGGACGGAGCAGGATATGTTGCGCGCCGCCTGACGTGCGGATAGTGCGCGGGTGCTCCGCTGCCATCCTATCCATCATCTGACCGGTCGCAGACTGGTCTGTTGCTGTGACCGGTCACAGACTAGTCAGGCACCCCCACACCGCATTAAATGCGGCGTGGCGCGCTCGTCCGAGCCGCCATTAATGCGGTTAGGTGGTCGTTGGAGATGCTCACCTAACCCCGTACGGGCGGCGCATGCGCGGAGGGGTCGGGGCGGCCCGACCCTCGGGGCAGCAACATGAGGGATGAAAAAGAGACCGGAGAGGGCAACCGCTGCCGCACCCTCGGGCCGGACCCCCCCCTGGGAGCACCACGTGGGTGCAAGGAGCCGCCCATACCTTTAGCCTTGATACCCCTGGGCCCGTATCGCCGACATACGTATACAAACTTTGTATATGTGATGTTTTTTCTGGTTTTTGATTTTTTTAATACGTATATATATAAATTTTGTATACATCATATATAAAGTTTGTATACATCATATATAAAGTTTGTATACGTTGTATATAAACTTTGTATATGTGTATATATTTTTTATGTATTAAAAATATATTCATAAAAAATATATTTTTATATATATACGTATGTATATACTATATATACACAGGTAGGTATACCTGTGTATATAAAGTATATACATATGTGTATAGATACATGAGAGAGAGAGAACTAGAGGGGGGTGCTAACCGCACGCGCACGGGGGTGCGCGGCTGTCCGCCTATCAGCGCCCCCTATACAAGTGCTACCTTATCAACTAGTTTATGCACATGAAGCTGTTTTACTATGGGAAACTGACATTGATGATTGATTAGTCAGAAGAACTGGTACAAGCTAGATTGTGTGCATTGGAAAAAGTTAAATGAGATAAAGAGAGAGTTGTAAGGCATTATAATAAAAAGGTTGTGTCAAAATCTTTTGAAGAAGGGGAACTTGTATGGAAGTTGATATTGCCGATAGGGACACGAGATAATAAGTTTGGGAAATGGTCATCGAAATGGGAAAGACCTTTTCGGATTCATAAATGTATGCCAAAAGAAGCTTATATGCTTAAAGGGCTTGATGGAGAAGTTTGTGGAAAAACACTCAATAGAAAATAATTTAAGAAATATTATCCAAGTGTATGGGTTAACTCATAATCGGCTGGATATACCGATATATGATAGATAGCCGATGTAGTTACATCGCCTTGAGATGGCCGATAGATTTTATCACCCTTAGACAAAAATATACTCAAGACTTAGTAAATAAAGAGCATGAGTAAAATCGGCTCTATGATCGATAAATATATTACATGCAAGTGTTTGAGTTGTTGCTCCAAAAAATGTTTTTGAAGACTAAGCGATTACATCAACCTAGAAAGTCTTGGAAAGAAGATATCGCACGGAGCCGAAATTGATCAACTTCATCGATGATCTTTTTACATCAGCTTCGGTGTCAGGGATCGGCTTAAGGGTCTTGTTGAGGGGGATGCTAAGTGTTTTTCCGATGCTTTAAGTTTAGCCTTTTGATCATTGATGGCTTTGGGAAGATTGGCTAGTTTTGTCTCTGTTTCAGAAATCTTCACACAACATTGCCTTAGCTTGACTAGGAGATCGGCTTCTGCTTGCTTCAACTCATCAAATTCTTCCTGAGTTGCTTCAGGACAAGCTATAAGTTCATCCAGCCTTGCTTTATCTTCATTTACTTGTTGTCGGCTGGATTGGATAGATGATCCCAAAGATTGTTGCTCTAGCCAGCTAGCAAGCCTTTGTTTAGCTCTCTGAACTTTAGCTGCTAGGGAGATGATGTCTGCAAGATCTTCAGGGAATTGAGCTTGGATTTGCTAGAAACGTGCTTTGATTGGCTCACAGTCAGCAACAAGGACATCAAGGGAAACCCCTAGCCGATCCGACATGTCTAAGAGTCTTGCTTTTAAATCATCTAAAATAGGAGATTTGGCTGTGCTTGTTGTTTCTTCATCATCTTCATCAAGGAATTGCCTTATGTCAAAAGAGAATATATCGGCTAGATTCTGCAAAAGGAGAATATAAGAGTTTTAGACAAGGTCAAGCTGATATGAAGGTTGAAGATTGAAAGTTTACCTTGGCCTGGGGTACAGCACAAGGATATTTTCTTCTTCCCCAGGATGGCTGGTAACAGAAGGAGTATGGTCATTAGAAGCTGATTGATGAGAAGGTGATACTGGTGAGGCTGGTGAAGGAGTTGGTGATTTTTGCTTCCTTTGAACTTTCACCTTTTTCTAAAAGGAATTAAGGTTGATGAATAGTTGAAAGAGAATTAAATGCTGGATAGGAAAATATGTGAAGCCTATTCTAACTCTGCGAGTGATTTTGCATTGGCGTGTTGCTGGAGAAGGTTGATCAACTGCTTCTTCAATCTGCTGATTATCTGTAGCACTCTCTCCTTGATCGGCTCCTTCTTCTTGAGGAGGTTCATCATCACTCATTGCCGCAACAGCTTCATCAATCTCTTCATCCATAACTTGTTCATCCAAGAACTCATCTACCTCAGGGTCTATCATGACTTCGTCATCATCAACCTTCTTTTTCTTTGAGGGTTTTAACTTTTTGGATGTCTTCTTGGATGGTTGCTTGCGTTTAGATGGGGTCTTGATAGCAGTATCCCTGACGTGTCCTTGCAATAGGGATCCCACATGTGAGGCAGTAAAGCTGATGAGAGATCCAATTAAGCACTTTTCTGATGGTGATATTACTGGAACATATGCTATCGGCTCCCCACTGATGATGCTTGTAGATGATAAGTAGATGCAATGGAAATAAAGAAATAAACACATAAGAGATGAAATTAACTTACTAGAGGATTGATGGAGTCATCAATGATGGTGAGATAGAAGGCTAATGGCATATGGAATAGATGTTGCTTCCACTTACCCTACCATCTGTCATATAGCAAGCTTTTGAAGAGGTGACGATTAATCATCTCGCAGGAACCCAATTTGGGACCATCAAGGTTGAGTACTTTATGCATCAGCATGGCAGACAATATCTTGTCCCTGGTTTGGATGATCCTAACAAAATATAGACTGGGGGTAGTGGCCTAGACCAAATTGTCTTGCAGCCGAAGTTGGGTGATAGAATTCTTATGATACTTCAACATTTCGGCCTTGAGAGATTCCTGTTGGGATGATGCATGGAGTTACAGCCAGGATGAAATTCTCTTTCAATCTGGGATCGGCTGCATCTTCAACTCATTAAGTCTTAAATCTCTTAGCAGTTCATATTATGAGAAATTATCATAAGCAAACCAGATCTTGGCATTCAAGTCAAAACAATTGTAGAATCTATTGAACCACTCTTTGTATAATTCAGCCGATGGGCCAGGTTAGATCCTGGGTAAGTTGATATTGCTTCTCGAAAGGACATGCATCTGCGAGTATTGGGATCTTCATTACCGGCATAGATTGTTAGGAAGACTGACACTGATAGAGATGGTCTATCAACTACTATAGTGGTTTAAAAGTTGAGCCATATTTCAACTAAACACCCAGGACCCCCATAGCTGTTTTGTCCATCAAGATGTCACTGGCTGCTATGTACATCATTTGGTAAACAGATCCAAGCAGATATTTGCCCAAGGGTATATTTTTCATTTCCACCAGAGCTTGGGAAAAATGTTGATAATTGGTTGTTGGGCTACAGGTTGAACCACAGAAGACATCCCTCTCCAACCACATGGCTAAGAAGGGTATGTGCTCTTTCTCAGAAATTGGACCCGATCCCATATGTTATGTTATGTACCTTGACCAGCCACCACTACCTTTGGTTTGCAACTTGTGGAAGCACTTGATATTCAAGCTAAAAGGGTTGACTGATGTGGAGATGTCCAAGCTTGTAAATATCTCGATGTCTAACAGAGTAGGGATCATGGGGCCGTGATTGAAGAGAAAACTCTTGAAGGTATCAGACCAGAAATAGGCCGCCGCCGATAGCATCAGCTCATATATTTTCAGTTTGGCCAGAGAGAGTGCTAAACACCGAGCTATACCTATTTCTTCCCAGTGATCCTGTTTAGAGGCTGACATCCTTTTATACCAAGTTTTCCATCCCTTTACAGTAGATGGCCAAGATCTAAAAGTTGAGGACCACGTGAAAAGATTGGGTTTGGTCTGTCTATAGGGAATCCAATTGGTTTTAACATTAATTAAATAGGTATGATCAATTCTGTTCATTGGCCCAAGGAAATAGTGACCAAGTTCATGTAAGACAGGGATCATGATTTGGTATCTAAGATGCTAAAAAAAGGAAAAGTACAGAAAAACACCTAACTAATGAAGGAACTTGAGAGGAAAGGTGTATATGATAGAAGTGAAAGAGCATCTATGCTCCTGGTAGGTTTTGGTTAATTGATAAATGATTAAGGGACTTATGCGCTTATTGAGTGTATAAGCAAGTGATTAGTCCGATGAAGAACCAACGGAGATGATGAAGAAGAATATGCAATACAATGATGTTTTATTGCGATACAGGGCTACAAGTGATAGAAGATGGCAACATGCGGTGAAGGGTTGGTAAGACTTGGCTATGCGATGGACCATGCATGGGAGAAGGGCAAGCGGTAGCTTGGCGCCGAAGGACCTGACGTAGTGGTGAAGGAGTAAGTACTTGGCCGAATACCAACAAACCGATCGAGGCCATAAGATGTCACAAGTTGCTGAGGATCAACCATTGGTTAAGAAGAAACACAAGATGAAATATTGAAAGATCAAGAGGATATGATTCGTTGATGAAAATCAAGCCAAATTCCATATTAGCATTGATCAAGGCACAGAAAGAAAATGGTCTGAAGGTATTCCTATTGGTATACCTTTCCTTTTTACATTTGAGTTTAGGATGCCATACTATTAAGAGGGATACCACATGCATATAATTGGTTGAATACTAGGGCTCAAAATTATTCATCTTTGTGTGTGTTGAAATACCTAAGCCAAAATTCCAACTCTGGAAGTATCTGATTTTGGGTCAGATTATCCGATGACATGGAGACTCCGAAATTTCATGGAACTTAAGTCTCTGTTTAAGGACGAAGTTTTTGCTTCTAAAATATAGGACTCTCCGATTTCACATCACATAGTCCTATGTCTCGGAAAGTCCAAAATTTCATGGAACTTTGTTCTCTGTCTCTCGTTGCCTTGGAGGTTTAAAATATCGGACTATTCGATCTTGAAATCGAACTATCCGATGTGGGCTGAAAGATTCCCCCTCCAACGGTCACATTTTTGGGGATCTATATAAACCCCCCACCAACCCTTTGTACGGTTAGCCCTTTCATTCCAATCTTTGTGGCTTGTGGCTTTGAGCTTTGTGCTAAGTGCTTTGGATCTTTGAGCTCTCTCCCTCTCTCTCAAATCCCCCTTATTATTTGTGACTCAGATCTTTGTGGTTGTGGATTTGGTGTTTGGGAGCCTAGTGTGTGTTTCTCTTGATCTTGGGCATTAGGATTTTTCCAAGAGTTGTGTGGTGTTTATTACTCTTGGAGGTTGAGTACTCTTAGATGATTAGGTGTCTTTCTTGGGCCACAGATCTACTTGTGGTGGGCCAAGAGAAATTTGTGAAGGTCGGATCTCGCCTCCCTAAGAAAAGAGATATCCTTAGTGGAAGGAGGAGTGCATTTGTGCAACCTCACAAGGATAGGGTTGAAAAAGACCTGACTCTTTGCGAGCTCCTTAACGGAGACTAGAATTCACTCAAGGATTTGAACACCAGGAAATACATCATCGCGTAAACCTCGGTGATATCCTCTCTATACCTCATGTCCATCATGGACAAGTTTGAACTATGGATATAAATATATGCCCAGAACCATGTAAAAAGATAACACACATTCAATATACTCTTGGCGCATCGCCACCTTTTTCTTTTAGTTATTTTCAACGAGTTCTTGCTTCGAGTTAGGGCATCGGTTTTGATATCCCGACGGTAATACTTGTCACAGTGGTTTGTATTATCGAGGTAATTATGTCATTTTAGATGTGTTAATTTTGTCGTTGGTTATCATATATCTTAGTTAATCTATGTCAATGACTCAATTTATATATATCGGCTAGATCTTTTCTAAGGTTTTGTCGGTATTGGCTAAATTATTTTGTCGATCTAGGTTGGCTAAGATGTCTAAGATTGGCTTGATTGTTTAGACTTTATACTTCACTTTGTGATGCATCATCCCTAGTATAAAAACGAACTTGTTGTCTTTGATTATAATAAGAGTTGAATCGGGGTTTTAGCCGATCTTACCTGGTATAGATGTTTTAATATATTTAGTTAATCTAATCATGCTTTACCTGTATATTTGCCCCTTATATGTATATATCACTCTATATAAATATATTTAGTTTATATTAAATATATTTACCTAGATTAGTACATGTATATAAGGTTGTACTAGAGTATTAGCTAGTACATTATCTTTTCTCTACCTGAATATCATCTCATCGGTTAGGATATGAACACATATAATCTCTAAGTTGATCAATTTGATCTGTAAGCAATCTATATTGTTTTAGTTTGGTCCGATCTATAATGTTTGTTCATAGTTCAAACAAGATTGATGTAGGAATTATATGATTTATTTCATCTACAACCGATGTGACATATTTTAAGTCTCTTGTGTTATTTTAACATCACACCTGATAGCTGATTCTAGGTTAAAGAAGATACATCATCAGCTATCGTTTGCTGATTTAACTGTGTTATTCTATTCTTGTTGGTTGCAGGATCAAACTAACTGGCACGCCCTAAACCCAAAGGCAAGATTTGGACCTGCGCTAGAGTGAAGCAAATCTCTCAGGCCAGTGTGTGTATTTCCATCAACACGCTTTTGGCACGCCTGGTGGGACACGAGCCATTCATCATGTTTCCATCAATCACAAACATCTCTGATGATAATATTGTCCCAGTCACTGTTGAAAATCTATCTGACGATCAAAAGGCAGAGATGGAGAAGCTTGTTCAGAAAATACAGAAGATGTATCTTGGTTCTTTCAGCATGACTCGGCAAGGGAAAGTAATTCAGAAGACCGAGATTGAATTTCTGAAGCCTGAAGGAGAAGGAAGCAGTAAGAAAGCTAAAGACGAGCCCAATAGAACAAAAGAGGAATTCAAGCAAGTCTACAAGATCAAATTGATTCTGCAGTACATCAAGCATTGATCAACCAATCTGGTGTACTGGTCAACACATTGACAGGCATGATATGGTGAGTAGTGGATGGTTCAATTGTTGAGGAAAAGGTTAAGGGACCAACATATTTTCCAAATCATGTTTTCCCACCTTACAGGACTATGAAGACTGAATTGGGAAGTAGACAACATCAGATGGCCTCTACATCAGTTCCTGTTACATCAGTTCTTATTCCTACATTGTAAACAAAGCAACAGCCGATGCTAGGGGGCAGAATTTTAAAACTCTTACTCAAGAGCAGTTGCCTCAACTATTGAAGATGAAGCATCCAGTTGTTGCTATTTCTTACGTTCACAGATAAAATCCGCAAGTCCACGGAGATACCGCTGTAGCACTTCACCCGGAAGTATGTGTTTAGCTCTCTTCAGGTTCATCGAAGGAGACAAAAATGTAGGCCAAATGGTAGAGAGGATCTACTAATGTGGTATAGGATCATTTAGAAAGCTTAACTTTAATCCTATCGCTCTACTTCAGACACCGGCTTGCTCGCTGCTAACAGTATGCAATCTACTCCGTACCCGGATAGGAAGGACTACGGTGATCTCGAGGGCTATCACCACCTCTACACCAACCACTAGCATACTGTGGGATACGCAGCAAAAACTGGTAATTAACTACCTAGACACCACGTCTATGCAATCAATTACTTCTTTAGTGTTTATAACTCACCAAAGCAATCACTATATCTTAATGAGCAATAGGGAACAATGATCCAGCAAGCTAAATAGGAAGTAACTAAGAAGTATACCACACAAGATAAATCTCAATTACTTAGATAGAATAAAGTAAACTAGAGCAAAGTAATCGTTAAGGTACAAAAGAAATAGAGAGAGATACCGACAACTCCGGAACTCCTCCAACTCTTTCTTCTTCACTCTCTCCCTTATTATAAGTATACAAAAATAATACAAAGAGCCTCTTATAATTCAGCTCAAGTCTTGGTGTCTTGTGAATGAGGGAGGAGGCCTCCTGTATTAGGTCAAGAGGTCCTTGGGAGTGTGGAGATGCTCAAGGCATCCTAAGGGCATCTTTCCTCTCCTCTAGCCAAGTGTCCTCCCTGATGGCGGTTTGGAGCGTGGGAAACGGTCACAACCGTCATTGGAAGTCGGTAATTACCGACCTGGAGAGTAGGCCAGCTGGACTAAACCTCCGTCGGCCGACCCCTGGCCGGCTGTCCTAGCCCAGGGCCTTCTCCTGTATCTTGACCTGTGGGTCCCCTCTTGTATTTTCCTGAATTTGGCTCACTTAATTATGAACGTGTTGGATTTGTGGGCTCAAAACTCCATGGGCTTGGATATGGAAGTGATAATTCCTTCCTTAATGTACATTTTCTTTTAACTCTGTTAGTTTGTCACCTTCATATAGATATACAACAACACTTGTGGAATTTGTTAGAAATAAACCCTAACACTATGTTGGATATTTTATAATTTTAGATTTATAGGTATTGATGGCGTAAATTTGGTATTTAACAGCCATCGTCAACACCACTCATTGAGACAAAGATTCTGGTAAATCAACCAATATCGAGTCAATAGCCTTTGGTGTCTCAACAAACAACTCAGCAACCGATTGGAGCATCACAGCTTATCAGGTTGTAATATGCAGCTACAGATCCTCCAAATTTCCAATATCAATTTCCTCAGCAGAACTTGGGATTTAATTTCAAGAATCAGTTTCAACCACCATCACCATTACAATATCGGCCGGAAGGATCTCCCTTTCGTCAATTTCCACCTCACCAGATGTTTAATCAGTATGAGCAACAATATGGAGGTGGAATGCAACAGCAGCCTTGGACCAATATGATTGCTGATGTAATGAGGGAGCAGTTTGCGCTCAAACCTAAGGACAGTGGTGATGCATCGGTGTGGTGAGGCATCGGCTATAGAAGCTTTAAGAGTTAGATTTTTCCCATTATCTCTGTCTGGATCGGCTTTTACCTGGTTTTCTTCCTTAGTATACAATTCTATCAGAAGCTGGGCCGAGAAACAGTTGCATAAATATTTCTTTAGTGGGATTCTGATGTGGACAAGGCTTCCCGATCTTCCGAAAGGTTCTGATAATCAACGATTTGGTGGAGTCGCGACACAAATCGATCCGGCTTCTTGAACGGGCACGTTCCCGAACCCCGCAATCACAGCACCACGTCTCCTCTAGTTATCAACCGTACCGAAGGCCGGTTGACCTTGCCAAGAAGGCTAATCCCTGCTTGCGAATCGAAGAACACAAACAAGAACAAAGAAAGATTGCAACCAAATTTGCAGATGAATGATTAAGCTCACAAGTTGGGGTCTTACAAACCGATCTAGCGGTGAAACTGTTCTTGACAGATTAATCTAAGCAAAACCCAAAAACTAAAGATGGCGAAGGCTACTGATATATGGAGTTTAGGGCCGTGCAAGCACCCTTGATGTAACCCTAATGGGCTCCAACACGATACACGGCCCAATGGCCCAAATACGGTGTCGTAGCGCCGGAATAGATTCTGAATATCAACTTGTTCGGTCAATTCCCGATGACAAGTAACGTATTTGGACAAGAGACCAGAACCATTAGAAAGGTTGTCTCCTTAGCTTTCAATCCGTATAAAGAACGCCCCAATCCGAGCACGTATGCAACCTGGGCGCCCGTTTTAGTGCAGACTGGTCCTGGACTCCGAAACGGACTCGAAGTCGATTTGGTTTGGGCCTCCAGCTTGACTTGAACGTCCTCGCTGATCCTCCACGACTCTAAGTCCTTCTCTAAGTTTTTCCTTGTCCTCTCCATTGTTCCTAATCATAATATATTCATTAGATTGCAATCTATTCTCAAAATCATATAAAGAAGAACTTAGGAACGAGCTCACCTCTAAATTGAATTATCGTGCGTGAGCTCTTGTGGTTGGACCTTGAATGACCAATGGAGGATTGTTGTGTATATCCGAAGGAATGATGTCCACATCATTCTCCCCCTCTTGAATTGAAGTCGTCCTTGACTCAAGCTAATCTTCTTCTCCCGAGTATGACTTCAAATCTGAAATGTTAAACGTGGGACTAACCCCAAACTCGGGAGGCAACTCAAGTTTATATGCATTATCATTAATCTTATCAGCAATAAGATCTTGAACTTGCTGCTGAATTTTCTTAGTCTCCTCGGGTTTGGTTCGATAAGCAGCACGGTTTAGCAATGTTGCTTCCGGGATCAAATCAATTTGACGCTCTATCCCTCTCATAGGTGGTAATCCCGGGGGTATCTCAGCTGGAAAAACGTCCTCATACTCTTGCAAAAGGTTAGTGACAGCAGGAGGTATCGAGCTAGCAATATCATCAAGAGAAAACAAAGCTTGTTTGCATATCAAGGAATAGCAAATATCATCAGCAGAAATTTCAGCAATGTCATATTTTGTTGCAAGCATTACACCACCCTTCAATTTAATTTCCTCGGCCTTAGAACTGGATGAAGGCTTATCCTTTTTAGGTGGAAAAACAGATTAAGCAACTTGCTCATTTTCAGATTCATCAAGTTTCAAACTAGCAGCTCGTTCTTTATCAGCTTCTACAATTTCAGCAGGGGTTAATGGAACCAAAGTAATTTTCTTTCATTTATGCACAAAACTGTATCTATTACTTCTACCATGGTGTGTAGCATCATTATCATGTTCCTAAGGATGACCCAACAAAAGTGAACAAGTTTGCATAGGAACCACATCACAATCAACAGAATCAACGTATGAACCAATAGAAAATGAAACTCTGCAAGATCGTGTTACCTTTGCTTTTCCAGAATCATTTAACCACTGAATATGGTATGAATGTGGGTGTGGGCGTGTGGTCAAACCAAGCTTCTTGACCAAGTCATAACTCACCAAATTATTGCAGCTACCTCCATCAATGATCACACGTGCACGACGGTTGTTGATGACGAAGAAAATCTGGAACAAATTATGGCGTTGCAACCTTTCAGATCGCTATACCTGCGTGCTAAGCACCCACTGTACAATAATGTTCATGTAGGCCGCTGTGTCCTCACGCCCAAAGAATTTGCCATCCTCAGCATCAACTCCTTCCTTCTCTTCTTCTTCATCATCTTCAACATCGGAGGTGCTGATATACCCATCTTTTGTGGCAATGTATGCCCGTTGACTAGGACAATCTTTCTACACTTGGCCAAATCCTTGGCAGCGGTGGCACTGAATGTTTGGAGTGCGTCCCGTCGAAGCGACGGATGAAGCACTCTTAGCGGGTACCTGCGAAAGACTTTTACCTGAAACTGCTGATCGTGGTGGTGGTGTTGGCATTGCAGAAACTCCGAATGCAGCTGGTCGCTTGTTCGCTGGGGGGGTGTCCGGAAAGAGGTGGCCTTGGTCGGCCCAGATGGTGGCGTCACGCGCGGAGTGTACGTACTTGCCTTGTTCTTGCTCTGCTGATCACGTCGCTGCAATTCCTTCTCTTGTTGGTGGTGGTGTTGAGCGCCACCCATACCTGTCATGTTGAAGCGAAGACGACGTCGTAACCGTGCTTGTCGTGTAGCTTGTTCATCTACATTACCATTGGAATCGTACACCGTGTCTTCTAGATGTCCACCGGCGTTGCTGCTGATCACTTCCTCATTGGATGGTTGTCGAGTCTCCAACGCAGCAACCCGATTAGTTAGCATAGACACCCGCTTGTCCAACGTCTCCATATGTTTGCCGAGGTCGAGTTTAATGATGGCTTCTTGGACAGCCCTTGTGACTGCCTCCGTCATCTCTTTTTGGACAACCCTTGTGACTGCATCTCCTACAACAGTTCGTAGTTTCTCTTGACTGACACAGTCAGAAAATTCTTTGGGAGTCGTCTCCTCATCGTGTCCTGTCATTGAAACACCAAAACAGCAACCAACGGTGAAGGTTATCCCTAATAATCTACTACGCAAGTGTAGTGGTGCCTCTCAACAACTCAGCAATATGGAGCACCTTACCAAGCCCATATAAGGTTCTTAGCAGCAAAGCAGAGGATACCTGGAAGGCGTAGTTAGCGATTGCAAGGATCAAGAACCTGTACTGTCCAGAAGTAATATGTTGAGCTAGGAAGGCTAAATATATGTGAATGGTACACAATCCAATGACAGATAGTAATGCTGAATAATAAAATCCCAAGTCACTTGCCCTCAGTTGCTGGTCTACTCGTGTCCTAGACAGTAGTGGTACCAATGATGGTGCAAAGGAATATGACACACGTAAATAGCTAGGAAAGATGGACAGGCAAGCTTCGGCGAGTTTCAGCAAAAACAGCAAAACCGCAAGGCTGATAAGCTCAACGGAGCACGTTATGAGCTCGAGGCACTAGTGGAAATCAACTTTTCTTTTTTTTCTTTTATTTATTTTTTATTTTTTTTCTTTTCCAGGAGCACAAAAATAGGCACACCACAAAGTTACAGCTCAATCAGAGTTGATATGTGGCCTATGGAATTTTCTGAAACCACTATTAAGGAAGTGCAGAAACTTGAGAGCTCGAACAGACAATTTTGCAAGCCAAATTTCGGAATTCTGATTTCGCCAAAACCACCAAAGGTTATGACTGTTTGAAGTTTGGGCTTCCGACTAGGTTTTCCAGAGGGAATATAACCTAATCGGTTTTGGCGGTGGAGATGGATATGGTGGCAGCGGAGTTTGAGAAGGTGTTCTGGTGTTGCGTCGTGATCATGGTAAGTGTTTATGATGGCGGAAACGGTTTCTCAAAGGATGAACCCTAACAAACAGGGTGAAGAAGGTGGTGGTTAGGGTTACAAAGGAAAACACGCGACTAGACTAAAACACGAACTAAACCAGCAACAAGAACTTAAACTAGGACTCAAACTCAACACTACGGACTCTGAAAAGGATCATGCAAAGGCTAAACACGGTCTAGGTTAAGGAGAGACTATCGACTATAATTGTTTTTGGCTTTTCTGTACACTCTAGGATAACGGCGAAATCAAAAACTAAACTAGGGTAACGTTCCCGAACCCCGCAATCACAGCACCACGTCTCCTCTGGTTATCAACCGTACCGAAGGCCAGTTGACCTCGCCAAGAAGGCTAATCCCTACTTGTGAATCAAAGAACATAAACAAGAACAAAGAAAGATTGCAACCAAAATTGCAGATGAATGATTAAGCTCACAAGTTGGGGTCTTACAAACTGATCTAGCGGAGAAACTGTTCTTAACAGATTAATAAGCAAAACTCAAAAACTAAAGATGGCAACGGCTACTGATATATGGATTTTGGGTCGTGCAAGCACCCCTTGACGTAACCCTAATAGGCTCCAACACGATACACGGCCCAAAGGCCCAAATATAGCGTCGCAGCGCCGGAACAGATTCTGAATATCAACTTGTTCGGTCAATTCCCGATGACTAGTAATGAATTTGGACATGGGACCAGAATCATTGGAAAGTTTATCTTCTTAGCTTTCCATCCATATAAAGAGCGCCCCAATCCGAGCACGTATGCAACCTGGGCGCCCGTTTTAGTGCAGACTGGTCCTGGACTCCGAAACGGACTCGAAGTCGACTTGGTTTGGGTCTCCACCTTGACTTGAACGTCCTCGCTGATCCTACACGACTCTAAGTCCTTCTCTAAGTGTTTCCTTGTCTTCTCCATTTTTTCTAATCATAATATAATCATTAGATAGGAATCTATTCTCAAAATCATATAAGGAAGAACTTAGGAACGAGCTCACCTTTAAATTCAATTGTCGTGCGTGAGCTCTTGTGGTTGGACCTTAAATGACCAATGGAGGATTGTTGTGTATATCCGAATGAATGATGTCCGCATCAGATTGAAGAGATGAAATTATCAGATTTGACATCCATACGATAGAATTCTGATGAGTCAGTGTCTGATTACATCTAGAGGTTCAGAGATATGAGGAATAGATGTTATAGCTTAAATTTGACTGATTCACAACTGGAAGATTTAGCTTTTCAAGGGTTGTTGATGCTGATAAGGGAGAGATTTTGTTCCCAAGACTTTGAGAGCTTGGCTCATCTGGCACAAAAAGTATGGGCTCATGAACAAAGATTCCAAGAAGCTAAGAGATTTGCTAAGAAGAACAATAATATTAACAAAATTTATAGCTATACATCTTATTTAGAAAATGAGGACCCAGAGATTAGCTTGGCAGAGTGGTCAAGGAATAGAAAGACTGATGTCTGCCAATGGGTGAAGAATACTAGAAAGGAAGAGAGATATGACTTTGACATCAATAAAGCCGATAGGATATTTGATTTATTGCTTCAAGAGAAACAAAACCAACTTCTAGAAGGGCATGTTATTCCATCGGCTGAAGAGTTGAAGAAAAGAAAATGCTGCAAATGGCATCATACAGGGTCTCATAGCACCAATCAGTGCAAGGTGTTCAAGCAGCAAATTCAATCGGCTATTGAACAAGGCAGGATCAAGTTTGATGATGGTAAAAAGACAATGAACATTCATGGACATCCTTTCCCAGTAAATATGGTTATTGACATAAAACACAGTGGCCTGAGAGATTTGCTTTACTTTGGTGCGGTCCAAAGCTTGCTTTCGGGTTCCAGGGCGTGCCAGTTGATTTGATCCTGCAATCAACAAGATTAAACATGCAAACATTGTTAGTAAATGATAGTCAATTGGCTAGAAAGCTGATATCATATCATAATGTAACCTAACCGATGCAATATATGGTGAATCGACTATAAGGCATATTTATAAGAATAAATAAATCCTAAACATGGTCCATCGGCTGTAAAGATTAACATCATATAATCTATAAATCAATATTACTTTAGAAATCAACAATTGGGATAGATCGGACTTAACCGAGACAATATAAATTGCCTGGATCCAAAGTAACCTAAAATAAAGATTGTATATGTTCATTTCATAGCCGATATCTGAATTTAAACATGTATCGGCTATAGCCCCGATACTTCCTTATACAAGGATATCATCTTATAGTAAATATATTAAACTAGTATCAATTAGATTGATGACAAGCTTAATATATTTAAATAGTTGAGATCCTGATATATGGGACAGATACAGTATATAAAACAAGACATAAATCATAGTAAAACAACTATACGAGGTAAGATCGGCTGAAACCCCAATACTATCATTATTAATAATTATGAGGCAGGCTAGAGATTATGGTTCTAAATAAGACTTAGTAGATCAAACTTAACTGATGCAGCACTAAGTATGAGGAGAAGCATAATATCTAAACAATCAAGCCAATATTATCTTTTGACGATGGTAGATACGTTAAATAATCGAAGTCAACAACTCAATCTAGCCGTTATCAACAAAACCCTAGAAAGAGATAAGCCAATGCTAGTAGAAAGCATTGTCAATTTAAATTATAAAATGTATGTGATATCTCGGTGGTTTACAAGAACAAGATTAGAGTGTCATAATGATGTAAGTACTAATCCCGATAATGCAAACCGCCATAACAAGTTTTACCTCTTGTTGAAGATCGAAACCGATGCAGCCCGACTCGAAAGCAAGAACTTGTCGAAATACCAAAGTAATGAAAAGTGGCGATGCGCCGAGATTGTATCGAACTGGTGTTAATTATTTACAAGACCTCGGGCTTATATTTATACCAGAACTTGTCCATAACGGACACAACTCATACTTTCCTAATACAACTCTAACTAACGAACAACTCCCTTAGGTAGACTCTTACCGAAAATATCTATAAGGAAATCACTTAATATATTAATTAATAGACACAATTGCCTATCTCGGACTCTATCCTTGTCTAGCAATATCATTGAAGCTCTTCATTTGAATCCGACATCGATTACGTAACCAAACCGGTCAATATCGGCTGTATCGGCTAGTCTCATCAAACTCGGTATCAGCCGATACAAGCTTCCAGCTGATGCGCACTCTGCTTCCGAGATCTCCGCATATCTTTGAATCCGCTTCGGATTGGATCTTGACTCCGATTCATATGCTTGCTAAATTTCATCGTCAACACATGCCCCCCGATTCCGAAGTATTATATAATGCAACGGAATTATCTCTCCAATCCCGCAAGTTTCTAGGGTTATCCTTCCCGACCATTACACGTGTGCTTTTAAAAATAGCAACCGCTCCTCCGGAAATTTCACGGCGTTAACTCTATTTTCACCGCTCAAGCAGAAAACTTTCCCCACCAACTCCGGCGACTTCCTCGACTTTTCCAGTGACTCACATTGCAGCTCCACTTCCCGGTGATGACCCCTCTTGTTCCAACGATGGCGACTTCCTCGAGCTCACCAAGTGCATCACCCGTCAAATTCCTCGAGGTAAATTCCTTTATCCGTTAATCTCTGCCATCGGGTCAATCTTGTATTTACTGTTTCATCCTCCTTTCTTTCTTTCTGATTGAGCACCTTCTTTACTTGTAGCACTTAATTCACCAAATAGCCATCCCAAACCTAAATGAGCCAAACCATTTCCTCTTGGGTCCGATGGGCAACGCAGATCCAACACCCTTGATCAACGTAGAGACAGATAGAATCCCTTTTAGGCAAACAAACCCAAGCCTAGCTCATTGGTCCACCGCCTTCAGATCCTCGCCATCCCAAGTTGATGGATGGATAGATTGGTACAAAAGGATGGCCACTAGTAAGCAAGATCACTGGGATGAGATGGGAATATCGCAATGTTTATCTCTTTCAGTAGCCGATATGAAGAAAGATGAACCAATGCTATCGGTCGCAGCCTATTTCTGGTCCGATACTTTAAACGCCTTTATGTTTAATCATGGGCCGATGACCCCCACTCTTATGGATATCATCATGATTACTGGCTTGGATGTCACAACATCGGCCAACCATATCAATTTGAAAACCAAATATGCCCATAGATTCAAAACGAAGAATATTGGAGGCTGGTCAGGCTTTATTTCTGATAACATGGGAACAAGTCTAGTATCGGCTAGGAAACACACATCTTTCCTTCTCATGTGGCTGGATAAATTCTTCTTATGTGGCTCTACTTGTGACCCAACAGCCAACCAAGAACACTTCGCCGAAGCCATAGTAGTATTGACGTAAAAACACGACGGCCTGGGAGATCTGCTTAGCTCCAGTGCAGGTCCAAAATAATGATGAGATGCGAGCGTGCCAGTCAGTTTGATCCTGCAACTGACAAGATATATAAATTGAATATCAAAGAGCCGATCGGCTGACAAGCCGATATAGTAATTCCAGCCGATATCTAGTATAAATCTTGATACTTGAGTAGATAATGACATAAAGATAGTCGGCTGATGATAATGTAATATAACAATAATATAATCCAGTAGCAACCAATTGGCTAGTAACGATAGATTGAATAAGCACTGATCCGAAGGTTAAAGCATACATCGGCTTGAGAACCGATGTCATTAAATCCAAACGATTAGATAAACAGTGAAACATTTGTTGTCATCGGCTAAAACCAACTTGTAAGTAATCCTTGTGAGCCGATACAAACATCCAGATAACTCATTGGCTGAAACCCCGATGAAACCCTTATTGGCAATCAAGAAGCAGGCTAGAGATTATGGTTCTAAGCACGACTTAGTAGATCAAACTTAACTGATGCAGCACTAAGTATGAAAAGAAACATAATATCTAGACAATCAAGCTTTTGACTGATTTTCAGGGTGGTGGATACATTATATAATCTAAGCCAATAAAGTAATCTAGCCGATATCGACAAAACCCTAGATAGAGATTGGCCGATGCAAATAGAAAACATTGTCAAATCTAGATTATATAACGTATATGATAACTCATCGGCTAGCACTCCGATAAGACATTAGCATGAACCTATCGGCTTAACAAGATTTATATTATCAACAACAATCTAGTAGGTCGAACCTAACCGATGCAGTACGAGATTGTATATGATAATCTAATACTTGAAGAACCGATAGATCTGTCTAATGTGATGGATATAACAAATCTATTTAAAACAACATTGTGATTGTAGAGATATATCGGCTAAGACAGAAGATCAGACTTAACCGAGACAGTCCCAACTAAACCGGTGCGTCTCTAAACACAATACAATTAAGATAGAATTGAGATATCAGGTAAATATATCAACCGAACCAGAGTGATCCAAGAGATCGAAGCGATGCAGCCTTGAACAACACCAATGTAGTCGATAAATTTACCAGGACCCGACGGAACGTAGGGCTTACCCCTTCGTCGGAGATCGAAAGCCAATGCAGCCCCGCGTCAGGTGTTAAATTCCGCCGGTTGATAAGTAAGAAACCTCGGAAAGAGGGAGGTGATGCGCCGAGAGTAGTTGTATTGATCGAGAGATAATTTACATAGACCCCGAGTGTACATATTTATACCCATGGGTAGATACTAGTCCATATCGGACACGACTCAAACTTTCCTAAAGATAAAAGGAAAAACATAAAGTCCTTATCGAACACTAAACACACTTTCCTAAAGATAAAAGGAAACTAACAGACTCTTCCTAATTAATAGATAAACTGCCATGCCGTATCCTCCTTGAACTCGGTCTCTTTTGGATAAGCTTTCTTTAATAGATTAATTTCCTTAACCGAATTTGGTAAGAATCCGACTGTTGGCGATTGATAGCTTCCATCGACCGATTCTAGAACTCTGAAGCCGATACTAACTCTAGGCCGATGATGACTTCGAGGCTTACCAAATTTCGTCGTCACCAAGTAGCAAAGAAATAATTCCCCCTAGGCAAATATCTTCTCGGGTCAGTGTACCAAACCCTGAGCTAGTCATCGGCTAAAATCATCATGGATACAAACAACATCACAGGCGGCCCTTGGTGGTTTGTACAGTTATGGTTAATCTTACATACTTTGAGAGTAGCCCATTGACGATCACTTAATGAAGCCAAATTCCCTTCTCTAGTCGATCCAGAGAATGATGATGATGAGGCAATTACAACCCGCCGATGCATGTCCTTTGGAGATGCAACATTAACATATACTGGTTCAGGACCATTGGCTGAACACTTTCAGAATTGGTTTGGAAACTTCTATGATGGATTCCCAAGGGACAACAGGATTTGGTTTGCATATGAGTCCTTTTCTGAATATGAACTGCCAACCGATTTCGGACTTGATGAAATCAATGACGAAAGATTCGAAAAACAAAGAGAGGTCCTAGTTGAGCCTATCTCCCCTTGCATCCTTCCTACAGGCATTTCTCAGGGTAGATATGTACAGCCATCCTATGAGTTTTATCATCCAATGGTTGCTGCACGTCAACTTGGTATGGGTCAACTTCCTATCGGCTTATACTTTCCTGACAAGATCCAACCTAGAGGAGAAATTGCATCAGCTCTAATCATGGACAAGTTACTGAACATCCCTGGACCTCCTCTATGCAGCATTGACAGATTCAATAGAATCCTGATGAGAAGCCTTCTTTTTGACAAATGGTGGTCTGAATGAAAGAAACATATTTTTCACCTATCAGCTCCAATATATATGACCAGCATCTTTCCTGATTTGAATCTTGAGGTAAATCTCATTAGCTATAATCTTTTTGTATACTTCTTCATACCATATCCTCTTTTACTTGTTATTTCTATCATTATGCAGACTTCAGAATCATCACCTCCATGAGATAGTGCAAGCAGTCAACCGTTCGTGTATGCCGCTGCCAAACACCCAAACGGTTGTCGCATAGCTCCTTCTGTCATCGGCTATAATGCCCCAAGGGTGGCTACTTTGCTTCACGGCCAAATCAGAGAGCCAACACCTTCTGGTGGAAAACGCAAGAGAACTAAACAAGCTGCCATCTAACCTCCTACTGCCCAAAAGAAGGCCTCCACCAAGAAGTCCAAGACATCAATCGACGAAGATCTACCTCTGGATCCAAATGTTGAGGAATATTAGAAAGAAATTGAAATGGAAGAAGACGTGGATGAGGCAGCAGCCTAGATCAGTGAGACAGAAGAAACTACCGTCAATCCACCTCGAGCCAATACCCCTCCAGCCGATCCATCTAGCCCAGCTAAAACTCCAAGTCCTTCAAAACGACATCCTCGTAAAGCACAGGTACTTGCTTTTTTCCTTATGATTTGATTTATAATTTATGTTCAAAAAACCAATAAAGAACTCCTTTTCAGCCGAAGAAGAAGTTAGTTAAAAAAAGAAACAGCCGACTCCACCTAATCCGGTATCCTTTAACTTCTTTTACTTTATATTCTAATCTATTATCAACCGATGCTCAAACTTGTTTTGTCATATCCCTTTATTTCAGCCTCCTCAAACTGCATCACCTCCTCAACCTCAGCGATCCAGCGAGCATACGCCATCAACTCAAGGAAGTTATCATCAAGAAGAAACAACTGCTACAATTCCAACTCCTCAAGTCCCTGTAAGTACACATCTAAATTCTCACATATCGACTAATCTAGATTCATCACTCATAATCTTTCTCCTTATCTGCAAACTCTAGCCGATATGTTTTCTTTCGACATAAGACAATTTCTAGATGAGGAAGAAGAGGATACAACAAGCAAGGCTAAATCACCACTATCTCAAGACTTGAAAATCAAGCTAACAGACATTTCTGATCGGCTAGGGACCTCCTTAGATGCATTAGTTGTAGATTGTGGTCCAATCAGGGAAAGATTTCAAGAAATTCAAGATCAAGTCCCTGAAGAGCTTGTCGACATAATATATGCAGCAGTTTTCCTCGAACAACACCACTTCAAGCTTGAGAGAGCCAAACAAAGAAATGCAGATCGGCTAGAACACACATCCATTGAAACGAGCCGACAGCAAGTCAATGATGAGAAAACAAAATTAGATGAACTAGAAGTTGGCCCAGGCTCAACTCGGCAAAACATTGATAGATTGAAAAAGAAAGAGGCCGATCTGATAACACAACTAAATGAATGCAGATCTGAGATAACCTCCGAAGAACAAAAGTTAGCCGATCTGCCGAAAGCCATTGATGCTCAGAAGTCAAAGCTCACATCATCTATCAAACATCTATCTTCTCTCGGCAAATCTCTTAAGCCAATCCATGGGACAGATGCTGTTGATGCCCAAGTAATAGATGAAGTTGAACAAATACGCCAGCAAACAGTATCATCTATTCAAAAATACTTGGGTTAATGTAATAAGCTTGGCTTGAGAAACACCAACTCTTTATTTTGTTGTAATATATCTGTATCGGCCATCGAGCCGATTTGGTTTCACTCTTAAACTGTGTTACAAATTTGCATTTTTAAATCCAAAATTTTATCCTTCATGCCCCCTCAAGTTTGTAGTAGGAAACAACATGCTGCAAACTTATAATATGTCCAAGGGCGATAATTCATATTGGCCATCTAAAGGCGATGTAATCAACATCGGTTGTCAATCATACATCAGCACGACTCAGCCGATTATGAACCAATCCAAACACTTGGGTAATATTTCTTCAAGTATTTTCCAGTAAGAGCTCTCCCAAAAACTTCTCCATCAAGTCCTTTTAACATGTAAGTTCCTTTTGAAACACATTTATGAATCCGAAAAGGTCCTTCCCAATTCAGTGACCATATACCAAATTTATTATCCCTTGTCCCTATCGGCAACACCAATTTCCACCCAAGTTTTTCTTCCTCAAAGATTTTGGTACAACTTTTTTATCGCAATGCCTAGCAACCCATTATTTATCTCTCTTAACTTTTTCCAAGGCTCGCAACCTTGATTGAACCAACTCTTCTGACTCATCAACCATCAAATTATGATAATCATCGGTTGTCAACTTATCTTGGAAAGAAATCCTTCTTGAACCGATGTTGGTTTCCCATGGTAAAACAGCTTCGTGCCCATAAACTAATTGATAAGGTGGAACTTGTATAGCACAATGCCCATAAACCACAATGCCTCAGCTTATATAGTATGCCACTTTTTTGGATATTCAGCGATCTTCCTCTTAACCAACTTGATCAAACCCTTGTTAGATGCCTCAACCTGTCCATTAGCTTGTGCATAATTTGGTGAGGAATTCAACAACTTAATCCCCATGTTGTTGGCAAACTGAACAAACTCATCGGACACAAAAATAGACCCTTGATCAGTTGTCATCGTATGTGGTAAACCAAACCTATATATGATATGTTCCTTGACAAATTCAATTACATCTTTCGAATCCACCTTCTTGAGAGGAATAGCTTCAAACCACTTAGTAAAGTAATCTGTAGCTACCAATATAAACTTATGTTCTTTGCTTGACGGTGGATTGATTGGGCCGATCATATCAATTCTCCAACCTCTAAACGACCATGGCTTGACAATTGGGTTCATAGCTGATGCTGGTGCTCTTTGAATGGCTCCAAATTTCTGACAATCTTGAGAACCCTTGTAATATCTGAAGCAATCTTCCAACATCGTCGGCCAAAAATATCCAACTCATCTAATCATCCATCTCATTTGATGGGCCGATTGATGAGTACCACAAATTACCTCATGTACATTACACATGACAACCTTGGCTTCCTCAAGATTCAAACACTTTAACAAAACTCCATCGATTGTCCGATAGTAAAGGTCATTGTCCAACAAAACATATTTGAGGGCTTTATACTTTAATTTCCTTTAAATACTCAAGAATCTCAAACATCCAGTCATCGGCTTGCATAAATGCAATCTCTACATCCACATCCTTTACCATCGGCTTATATCCCGATGCACTTTGAGCTAAATCATTGGCTTCAGTATTCTGCTCTCTAGGAATATGCTTCAACGAAACCATCTTGAAAGTTTTCATTAACTCTTGACACTTCGCATTGTAAACCATCAATACATCGTTCTTGCATTTATACTCTCCAGATAATTGACCGATTACCAACAATGAATCGCTCATAATCTCAATAGCATCAGCTTCAACCTCTTTCAACAGTTGTAATCCCTTTGATACTGCCTCATACTTGGTATAGAAAGGTTTAATAGTAAAGGCAAACTCAAAACTTGCCCCCTAGGTGATATGATCACTAAGCCGATACCACATCCATGAGTACAAACTGATCCATCAAAAAACAAAGTCCATGGCACAATCTCAATATATTCAATGGAATCATTCCTATGTTCAACTATGAAATTGGCTATCACTTGCCCTTTAACTGCCTTAGCCGATTCATACCTCAAAGCCAAATTCTGTCAAGGCAAAATCCAATTCCCAATTCTTCCTTTCAAAACTGGAGCCGATAGCATATATTTTACTACAACAGCTTTGCAAACTATCGTGCACTCATTGGAGAGTAAATAGTGCCTTAACTTTGTACATGAAAAATATAAACATAAGCCCAACTTCTCCACTGGTGTGTATCTAGTCTCAGCATCCAAAAGCCTTCTACTTAAATAGAATATAACTCGCTCTTTGCCCTCAAATTCCCGGATTAGAACCGAGCCAACTGTTTTTTGACCGGCTGACAAATACAGCTTAAAAGGAACACCTTTTTCTGGTGGAATAAGGACTGAAGGGGTACTCAAATATTCCTTTATACTATCCAAAGCCTTTTGTTGCTTCTCCCCCAAACAAACTCTTGATCGGCTTTCAACCTGAGTAATGGAATGAACGGTTCAATTCTGCCAGACAAATTAGAAATAAATTGCCTTACAAAGTTGATTTTGCCGATCAAGGACTGTAATTTTGTCTTGTCTTCTGGAGCCTTAATATTCTTGATAGCATTAGTACTTTGTTGAGGAATTTCAATTCCTCTTTCATGTACCAGAAATCCAAAGAACTATCCAGGTGATACCCCGAAGGCACATTTGGTAGGGTTCATCCTTAATCCATATTTCCTTACCCTTTGCAAAACCCTTCTTAAATCAGCTATGTGCTCATCAACTTCCTTTGACTTGACAACCACATCATCTATGTAAATTTCAACCAACAAGCCCATGAGATCATGAAAGATATAATTCATTGCTCTCTGATATGTATCATCATCACTCCTTAATCCAAAAGTCATATAAACTCACTCAAACAAGCCGATTGCACCAGGACATCTAAAAGCAGTTTTATGAATATCTTCTTCAGCCATAAAAATTTGATTATATCCTACATTGCCATCCATGAAACTGATAATCTTATTTCCAGATGTTGCATCAACTAATAAATCAGCAATTGGCATTGGGTATTCATCTTTGGGAGTAGCTTTATTCAAATCCCTGAAATCAATGCAAACTCTAAGCTTGTCATTTTCTTGATTACCGGTACTATGTTTGAAATCCATTCAGCATACCGGCATAGTCTGATAAAGTTAGCATCATAGAGTCTTGTAATCTCGACCTTGATAGCATCGTGCATTTAAGCTTTACATCTTCTTGGAGGTTGCTTATATGGCCGATAGCCTGGTTTAATAGGGAGCCGATGTTAAACAATCGATCGGCTTAGTCCTGGCATCTCATAATATTCCCATGCAAAACAATCTCTATATTCCTTTAATAACTCTACTAATTTACATTTGAATTCAACTGATAAATCCTTACTAATACATGTCGGCCTAGGTCTCTCACCTGGTCCAATATCTACTTCTTCTAACTTATCGGCCGACGTGAATCCTTGTCCAAGCTTGCCATCGAGATCGTCTACAGTGTCCTTTGTGTTGAAATTTGAACCCGCCATGGTGCCTTCAAAACAATAATTGAGGCTCTCCTTCTCCTGT
Organism: Oryza punctata; assembly: GCA_000573905.2. Taxonomy (NCBI): domain Eukaryota; kingdom Viridiplantae; phylum Streptophyta; class Magnoliopsida; order Poales; family Poaceae; genus Oryza; species Oryza punctata. The sequence continues at coordinate 9,295,187 of CM002495.2, forward strand.
TGGTTGTATATTACAATCAGACACTTTTAGATAATCTCCTTCCTAAACTTTGCCGGACAAAGAATCAACTCCTTTCATCTCCCAAATAGATAAATCGGCATTAACAACGTTGACTGACCTATTCTATTTGGTCTCCTTGCCACTGGATCAAACTCTAATGCATAGTTGAAGGTATACAACAGTTGGCATGAATCTAATCTCTTCCCAGCAACAGACTATATGAGCCCTTCCCATCAATGACAAAGAACGTTGTAGGAATTGTTTTACTGTTGATGGTTAACTCCACATTTAAAACCCATTTAGTTTCAGATGGGTTCCCACAAAAATCTTTCAGATCCATGTTGGTTTTGATCAGATCTTCTGTAGTCTTGCCCAACTTCCTGAACGTAGCATATGGCACCAAATTAACATTTGCTTCTCCATCGACTAACATCTTCGACATCGGCTTGCCACTGACAAATCCCTTAACTTACAGTGGTTTGATGTGCCGATGTCCAGTCCTCTCTAGATTTTCAAATATGGCTTGCTGAGGTGATAATATCAACTTAGCTAATGCTTCTTGATATATCTCCTCTATAGCTTGTTCTACACCGTATTCAGCCGGCAATACAAAAACCATGTTGATTGAACACGAAGCAACCGCTTTTCCCTTATCCACTACAAGACTCTTGTGTTTGTCAGCTTTGACCTCATCGGCTGGCACAACTTTACTCTTGACACGCCATTCTTTCCTAGTGTGCTTCAGCCAATGCTCGATATCCTCTTCTACTTCTTGCATTTGCTCCCTGTTCCTCATCCTCTGGACTCGTCTCTTCTGGTATTTAGTGAAGATACCAGATGGACACCATTGTGGTTTTATGGTCCTTGATTCCTCCCTGGACTCATCTTCAAAATAATCTTGATGGATCGGCCCAAGTCTCTGATGAACAGATATTTTTTTCTGAGCCGGCCGATGCTCATTATTAACTTGTCTGCTTGGTCTTCCAATGTATGTCATATCAGGATCACTACAACCAGGGCAGTCTTCAATAGATGGCAACCTCATCCCTTCATTCCAACAAAATCTGAAGAACTCACAACTCCATTGAGGATCAAAGCAATCTCCATCATCATATTCATATGTTTTTTCTTCTTTCTGGCGTCTGGTTCGATATTTGTTGATCATACTAGACAAGTTAAATTTTTTTGCCTGATATCTCCTATTGGCTTGACACCTGTTGGCTTCAAAATATACCATATTTACTGGGAAAAGGTGCCCATCAATTTTCATCAGCTTCTTGGCTTCATCAAACTTGATCCTGCCCTGCTCTATGGCCGATTGAATCTGCTGCCTGAACATTTTGTAGTCATTTTTGCTATGTGATCTTGTATTGTGCCACTTGCAATACTTCCTCCTCTTCAACTCTTCAGCAGATGGTATGATGTGGCCTATCGGTAGCTGAATTTGTTTCTCTTGGTAATGTCAAAATCATATCTCTCTTTTTTTCCAGAATTTTTAACCCATTCATATACCACTGTTTTCTTGTTCCTAACCCCCTCGGCTGCATTGATCCCTGGATCGTCATCTTCGAAGCTAGAAACATAATTATAGACATTGTTGACATTATTAGCCTTCTTGGCAAATTTCCTGGTCTCTTGGAATCGTGTCTCATGAGCCGATATCTTTTTTCTAGATGCGTTAGGCTCTCAAAATCTTGAGCAGAAAATCTCGCCCTTATTGGTGCCAACAATTCCGGAAAAGCTAGATCAGCCAACTGTGAATCTGTCAACGTCAGGCTGTAACACCTATTCCTTGTATCTCTGAATCTCTGGATATAATCTGGGACAGATTCATCCTATTTTTGCTTGATGGATGTCAAATCTAACAACTTCATCTCCTGGATCCCACTGAAGTACTTATGGAATTGTTTCTCTAGATCGGCCCAACTCCTAATAGAATTATAAGGTAGAGAAGAAAACCATGTAAATGCCGATCCAGATAGTGATGATGGGAACAACCTAACTCTTAATGCTTCAGTAGCCGATGCTTCTCCACATTGCGCTAGGAATCAGCTAATGTGTTCGTAGGTTGATACATTATCTTGTCCTGAGAACTTTGAAAAATCTGGCACTTTGTATCGGTTTGGCAGTGGTACTCGATCGAAGTATTCAGGATATGGATGTCAATACATGTTACCATTGTCTTTAGGTTTGAGCCCAAACTGCTCCCTCATCACATCGGCAATCATATCGGCCCAAGGTGGTTGTTGTGTCCCACCTCCATACTGCTGCTGCAACTGTTCATATTGGTTAAGCAGAGGCGGATATTGGAATTGTGGTGACCCCTTCGGCCGATATTGAACTCGTGGAGAGTGGGGATAATATTGATAATTGAAACTACCTCCTAGACCTTGCTCGGGTGTATGATACTGGTTGTTCAGAGGCCGCTCGGGTATGTACTGCTGGCTGATTGTTTGAGTTACTCCTATCAGCTGTTGCAATAGTGGTTGTGGTACCACGGGTTGCGGTGCCGAAGGCATCTGAGGGATTGGCTCAGTAGTTGGCGGCTTCATCTTCAACATGTTGATCAATTGTTTAGGAGTAAGTTGAGTTGAACTCTGCCCACATGCATCGGCTGTTGTCTTGTCAATATTGTCAGAATAGGTAAATTGGGTGCAGGAGCCGATGGGATTTTAGTTGGTGCTGAAGCCGTTTGTTGCTTTCCACCTATTTCAGTTTTCATGGTACTATAACCTGGGAAAGAATCCTGTGGAAGATAAATTGGTCCTTTTGCCTTTTCATCAACTATAGTACCATCTACCATCGTCTTGATTATGTTAGTCTATGTATTGACAAGCACCCCGGATTGATTAATTAAAGCGTGGTGTACTGCCAAGTCGATATGGTCTTGCAGGGTGTAGAGTTATTCATTGTCTAACTCGGTCTTAACCTCCTTCTCCATATCTTCATTCACTCCAGACATGCTTGGCTCCATGCTTCCAATTGGTGGTAACTCGACTTTGGTTTTTTGAATCACCGGGTCATGCCGAGTCATTGTGAACGAGTGCAAATATTGACTTTGGAGTTGATCCAGTAATTTCTTCATCTCCTCTTTTTGCTCCTAATTAAGTTGTTCAATTGTTATGGGGACAACGTTGTCCTCCGTGACTTCAGTGATATTGGGCATCATGATGATGAAGTCCCATTGTGCGTGCCAAAAGCGTGTTGACGTAAAACACAGCGGCCTTAGAGATTTGCTTTCCTCTAGTGTCGATCCAAAGCTTGCTTTCGAGTTCTAGGGCGTGCCAGTTCATTTGATCATGCTATCAACAAGATTAAACATGTAAAAACATTATTAGTAAAGATAGTCAATCGGCTAGAAAGCCGATGTCGTATCGTAATGTAACCTAGCCGATGCAATACATGGTGAATCGCCTGTAAGGCATATTTATAAGAATATATAAATCCTAAACTTCGTCCATCGGTTGTAAAGATTAACATCATATAATCTATAAATCCATATTACTTAGAAATCACCAATTGGGATAGATCTGACTTAACCGAGATAATATAAATTGCCTAGATCCAAAGTAACATAAAATAAAGATTGTATATGTTCATTTCATAGCTGATATCCGAATTTAAACATGTATCGGTTGTAGCCCCGATACTTAAAAAAACCTTATACAAGGATATCATCTTATAGTAAATATATTAAACTCGTATCAATTAGATTGATGACAAGCTTAATATATTTAAATAGTTGAGATCCTGATCTATGGGATAGATATAGTATATAAAACAAGATATAAATCATAGTAAAACAACTATACCAGGTAAGCTCGGCTGAAACCCCGATACTATCGTTATTAATAATTATGAGGCAGGCTAGAGATTATAGTTCGAAACAAGACTTAGTAGATCAAACTTAACTGATGCAGCAATAAGTATAAGGAGAAGCATAATATCTAAACAATCAAGCCAATAATTATCCTTTCAGGATGGTAGATACGTTAAATAATTGAAGTCAACAAGTCAATCTAGCCATTATCGACAAAACCCTACAAAGAGATAAGTCGATGCTAGTAGAAAGCATTGTCAATTTAAATTATAAAACGTGTGTGATAACTCGGTGATTTACAAGAACAAGATTAGAGTGTCATAATGATGTAAGCACTAATGTCGATAATACAAACCGCCATAACAAGCTTTACCTCTTGTCGAAGATCGAAACCGATGCAGCCTGAGTCGAAAGCAAGAAGTTGTCGAAATAACAAAGTAACGAAAAGTGGCGATGCGCCGAGATTGTATTGAACTGGTGTTAATTATTTACAAGACCTTGGGCTTATATTTATACCAGAACATACAAACTTGTACATAAAGGACACGACTCATACTTTCGAAATACAACTCTAGCTGACGAACAACTCCCTTATGTAGACTCTTACCGAAAATATCTATAAGGAAATCACATAATATCTTAATTAATAGATACAATTGCCTATCTCGGACTCTATCCTTGTCTGGCAATATCATTGAAGCTCTTTATTTGAATCCGACATCGATTACGTAACTAAACCTGTCATTATTGGTTGCATCGTCTAGTCTCACCAAACTCGGTATCAGCCGATACAGGCTTCCAGCCGATGTGCACTTTGTTTCCGAGATCTCCACATATCTTCAAATCCGCATACTAGGGTTGATAATGAACAAGCCGATAGGAGTGAATATTGGATGAACAAATTTAATTCTACTAGGATGATTAACAAGAATCAAAAGAGGCAGGAAAGACAAGATCAGAGGCATAATCAAGATATGGGTGTTGTTTTGATCCTCATTAGGGGTGTGAATTTTTTAGATTTTGCTTGAATGAGGGCATGAGATTATCATCAATTCAACATTGACCAGGTTGTAGTGATCCTGATGTGAGATGTGTTGGAAGTTCTAGTAGACAGAGTGATGTAAGAGATGAAAATCGGTCATTTCAGAAGAAATTACGTGTTCATCAGAGGTTGGGACCGATTCATCAAGAATACTTTGAAGAGGAAGTCGAAGATGAGCCTAGAACTAGGAATCCGTAGTGTTGTCCATCTGGTATTTTTACATAGAACCAAAAAAGATGAGTTCAAAGGATGAGAAATAGAGAACAGATGCAAGAGGTTAAAGAAGAAATTTATCATCAGCTGAAGCGTACTAGGAAAGTGTGGTGTTTTAAGACCAAAATAGTGCTGGTCGTTGAAGTCAGAGCCGATAAGGCAAAGAATCAAACATCTGTTAAGGGTAGAGCGGTGGCATCGTCTTCGGTGAACATGGTTTTAGCGTTACCAGCAGAGTATAGTGCAGAACAAGTTGGTGAAGATGTTTTTGAAGAATCCTTGGCCAAGATGGTGTTGTCACCACAACAAGCTGTTTTTGCGAAGCCTGAAGGGACAGAGCATCGACACCTTAAACCATTGTATGTTAAAGGATTTGTGAAGGGGAAACTGATGTCTAAAATGTTGGTTGATGGGGGAGCAGCTGTAAATTTGATGTCATAGACAACTTTCAGGAAATAGGGCAAGACTCCAGAAGACCTGATCAAAACTAAATTGGTGTTGAAAGACTTCGGGGGAAATTCTTCAGAAACAAAAAGAGTTTTAAATGTGGAGTTGACTATCGGCAGCTAGAAGATTTCAACAACCTTTTTTGTCATTGATGGGAAGGGTTCATATAGCCTATTGCTGGGGAGAGATTGCATCCATGCCAACTGTTGCATTCCTTCAACCATGCATCAGATTTTGATTCAATGGCAAGGAGACCAAATAGAGATTGTCCCAGCTGACATGTCAGTAAATGTTGCTAATGCCGATTTAACTGTTTGGGAAATGGAAGGAGTTGAATCCTTGTCAGTGAAAATTTGGGAAGGAGATTATCTAAAGGTATCTGATTGTGGTATACAGCCAATTGGAGATGAAGAACCCCAGGTTTTGCTTTGAAGGCGTTGTGGAGGGATCAAATTTCTACACCAAAGATACAGTAGATGATCTTGATGGCAAAATAGGTCAAGGGTTTATGTCGGCCGATGACTTAGAAGAAGTTGATATTGGACCAGGTGATAGGCCTAGGTCCGATATTTATTAGTGCCAAGTTGTTAGATGTATTAAAAATAAGTTAGTAGAATTATTAAAAGAGTACAGAGATTGTTTTGTTTGGGAATATTATAAGAAGCCAGGACTTAGCCGATCTATTATCGAACATCGACTCCCTATAAAACTAGGATATCGGCCATTTAAACAGCCTCCAAGACGATTCAAGCCAGAGATGTATGATGCTATCAAGGCTGAGATAACAAGACTCTATGATGCAAAATTCATCAGGCCATGCCGATATGCTGAGTGGGTTTCAAATACAGTACAAGTAATCAAGAGGAATGGTAAACTTCGAGTGTGGTAAACTTCTACTGGTTGATACAACTTTTGGACATAAGATTATAAGCTTTATGGATAAAAAATGCAGGATATAATCAATTTTTTATGGTTATATCCATAAGACTGCTTTCAGATGTCCTTCTGCCATCGACTTATATGAGTGGGTTGTGATGACTTTTGGTTTAAAGAGTGTTGGTGCTATCTATCAACGAACAATGAATTATATATTGCATGTTCTCATCGGTTTACTGGTTGAAATTTATATTGATGATGTGGTTGTGAAGTCGAAAGAAGTTGATGGGCATTTCACCGATTTGCGCCAGGTGTTAGATAGGACAAGAAAGTATGGTTTGAAGATGAATACTACTAAGTGTGCATTTGGTGCATCAGCTGGCCAATTTCTTGGTTTTATGATTCATGAAAAGGGAATAGAGGTCACTTAGAGAAGCTTGAATGCCATAAAAATATTGAACATCCTAAGGATAAGACCATATTACAATCCTTGATCAACAATATTAATTTTGTAAGAAGATTTATATCCAATCTATCAGGGAGATTAGAGCCCTTAACTCCATTATTGAGAATCAAAGCCAATCAAAAATTTGTTTGGGGAGAGAAACAGCAGAGAGCTCTAGATAATATAAAGGAATATTTAACTACTCCTCTAGTCTTATACCACCACAGAAAATGGTACCCTACAAGCTATATTTGTTAGCCGATGAAAAAACAATCGGCTCTGTTTTAACTCAAGAGTTTGAAGGCAAGAAAGGGCTATATGTTATCTAAGTCAAAGACTTTTGAATGCTGAGGCAAGGTATACCCCAGTGGTGAAATTGTGCTTATGTTTATATTTTTCATGTACAAAGTTGAGGCATTACCTACGTTCAAATGAGTACACAGTGGTTTGCAAAGCCGATGTTGTCAAGTATATGCTATTGGCTCCTACGTTAATAGGAAGGATTGGGAAGTGGATTTTTGCTTTCATAGAGTTTGATCTGAGATATGAATCGGCTAAGCCAGTAAAAGGACAAGCGATAGCCGATTTTATTATATAACATCAAAATTATTCAGTTGGGTATGTTGAGCTAGTGCCTTGGATTTGATTTTTTGATGGATCAGTTTGTACTCATGGATGTCGTATCGGCTTAGTAATCATATCACCTCGGGGGGGCAAGTTTTGAGTTTGTTTTCACGATTAAACCTTATTATACTAATAATGAATCAGAATATGAAGCAGTGTTTAAGGGGTTACAGTTGTTGAAAGAAGTTGAAGCCGATGCTATTGAAATAATGGGTGATTCATTATTAGTGACCAATCAATTGTCTAGAGAGTATGAGTGCATGAATGATATCTTGAGAGTTTATAATGAAAAGTGTCAAGACTTAATAAAAGGTTTCAAGGTGGTTTCTATGAAACATATTCCCAGGGAGTAAAATGTTGAAGCCAATGATTTAACTCAAGGTGCATCTGGATACAATCCAATGTTGAAAGACATAGAGATAGAAATTGCTTCTATACAAGTCGATGGTTGGAGGTATGAAATTTTTTAATATTTGCATAGTCTTCTCAATTGGCATCAAAGAAATTGAAATATAAAGCACTTAAATATTTGAGTAAAGAAGAAGCCAAAGTTGTTATGTGTGACGCGCACGAAGTAATTGGTTGAACTCATCAATCGGCTCACAAAATGAAGTGGTTGATTAGAAGAGTTGGATAGTTTTGGCCAACAATGTTGGAGGATTGTTTTAGATATTATAAAGGGTGTCAAGATTATCAAAAGTTTGGAACAATTCAAAGAGTACCTGCTGTCGATTTCTAGGATCGGCAATATAATTTATGGGGTACACTAGACCAAGGAGAGATGGTGACACAGATGATTATACTGGTTCAGGCCCTCAGCATGAGGTAATACACTACGTTGAGTGGTGTAGATTAGATCCATGTCGAGTAAAAATGCAAGAGAGAGATGCCCCAAACTCGGGACCCCTACCCCCTCCTTTATAGGAATATAGGATGAGGGGAAGGGTTTACAAGGAAAGTATCTAGTTGATTGTAACTAGATCTCCCTATTCTATCTATAAAAAATATGCATATCCTCGAGTTTTACATCTTATCCCAGTATTGATGGCTATTAAAAACCAAGTTACGCCATCAATACCTGCATAAATCTGAAAATATAAAACATCCAACATAGTGGTAGGGTTTGTTTCTAACAAATTCCACAAGTGTTCGTGTATATTTGGATGCAGGTCACAAACTACCAAAGTTGGGAAGAAATACACATGAAAGAGGGGAAATATTACAAGCCCATGGAATCTTGGGCCCACAAACCCGACAAAATCATATCCAAGTGGGCTAACTCGCGAAGTACCCAAGCGGAGACCCACCTTCCAGGAACCAGGAGAAGAGCCAGGGCCAGATGGGCTAGCCGACGCAGGCCTGGACCGCCTCAGCCACATCCGCCACGTGCAGTTATTTACTGACTTGGAGAGGCAGTTCGAGCTAGTTCTACCTAAAGAAACCATCGGAGGACACTTGTCATAAGGAGGTGAAGCAAGAGGGAAGATGCTCATTGGATGCCTTGAGCATCTCCACACTCCCAAGGCACCTCTTGGCCTGTAAAAGAAGCCATCCTCCCTCATTCACAATACACAAAGACTTGAGCTGAATTATAAGAGGTTCTTTGTATTCTTTTATGTATACTTAGAATAAGGGAGAGAGTGAGGAAGAAAGAGTTGGAATTCCGGAGTTGTCGGTATCTCTCTCTATTTCTTTTGTACCTTAACAATTACTTTTTCTCTAGTTTACTTTATTCTATCTAAGTAATTGACATTTATCTTATGTGGTATACTTTATTAGTTACTTCCTATTTAGCTTGCTAGATCATTGTTCACTATTGCTCATTAAGGGATAGTGATTGCTTTGGTGAGTTATAAACACTAAAGTAGTAATTAATTCCATAGACGTGGTGTCTAGGTAGTTAATTACTAGTGTTTTCTGCGTATCCCATAGTATGTTAGAGGTTGGTGTAGAGGTGGTGACAGCCCTCGAGATCATTGTAATCCTCCATGTCCGGGTAAGGAGTAGAGCGCGTTCTGATAGTAGCGAGCAAACCAATGCCTGAAGTATAGCGATAGGATTAAAGTTAATCTTTATAAACGATCCTATACCATACTAGAAAATCCTCTCAACCTTTGGCCTACATTTATCTTATGTCATTGGATGAACCTGAAGAAGAGCTAAACACACATGTTCCCTATGAACATTTGATACCTTGGAATACTTCTGGGTGAAGTGCTATAGCGGTATCTCCGTGCGCTTGCGGATTTTATCTGTGAACATATGAAATACTAACACCCAGGAATATTTCTTACTTAATATACAAGTAAGCTGCATAGGTCTAAGGCTCTTGGCCCACCCTATGCCGCATGGCCCAAATGCCTCTCTTTGGGTACCCAGGTACCATGTACCCTACACTAGCCCCCGAGTACTTAGCTTGACGAAGACTGGGAGGTTGGTGAAGCCATCTGGGAGAGACAAGACTAGCTGAGTACTCATCCCAGCATTGTCGAGTGGTAACTGTTGCAGCCAAGTGGTTATCTCATCAAATAATAGTTGCATCCATCGAGGGAGCGCAACCCTAAGTCAATGGCAATGAAGCAGCCGTCCTGCACGGAGACGATGTCACCCGGCGACAGCATTGGTGGCTGGCTTGGATGTGCAAGCCCCCAGTCAGCGATGAATTGGCCATCCTACACGGGGATGATGTCACCTGGCGACAGCGTAGGCAACCGGCTCGGAGGTGTAAGCCTCCAATCGATGACGAAGTAGTGGCCGAGTAAGATAGCCCTCCGGGGCACATCTCCCTCAGCGGTACGGGCGAGGTCCCGAGGATGCATATACGGATCTGGGCTTCTGCATTATAGAACAAAGAAAAAGAGTAGCATAATATATGTACAACCCCCGACTTTTTGCTTAGTTGAATGACCAATTAAACGGAAAGTCAAGAACATAAAAGAATCACTCAAATGAAAATACCGTATAAAAAACAACTTAGCTTGTAAGATACTCCATGAGTCGAGGGCGGTCATGGAAGTGGTGAAGCGTCCAAGCGCGCGAAGAGGGTGGTGAAACCGGTTAGGGCGTAGCCAGGTCGACAAAGGCCGCTGAGGGTTTTGAGCCCCTGGGCGAGTAGTACCAAGACAATGAGGGGTGTCAAGCCCCCGAGTCCGTAGTCTTCCGTTGTGCCATGGGGTGGTTTTTAGCCATGGGGCAGGCAGCAAAGCAGAACGCTTGGCTTAACCGGTTAAGACATGGCTAGGGCCGAGTAGGCCGCTGAGGATTTTGAGTCCCTGGGGGAGTAATACCCAGACAACGAGGGCTGTCAAGCCCCCGAGTCCGTAGTCTTCCGCTGTACCACTGGGTGGTTTTGAGCCACAGGGCAGGCAGGAAAGCGGAACACCTGGCTTAGCCGGTTTAGACATGGCTAGGGCCGAGTAAGTCATTGAGGGTTTTGAGCCCCCGGGCGAGTAATACCTAGACAACGAGGGGTGTCGAGCCCCCGAGTTCATGGTGGGGTCGGCATGGCGCCCCAGGCGTAGTAGTCGTGCCCTGGCCAAAGTCAGGCCGCGCTGGCCGGGCGAAGGACAAAGCCCACGGTATGCAGCGTAGCACCCCGGGCGAAAGTAGTTGTGCCCCAGGCGAAGTCGACTCACACCAGCCGGGTGAAGGACAGAGCTCCCAGCGTGCAGCTTAGTGCCCCGAGCGAAAGTAATCGTGCCCCAGGCAAAGTCGAGCCGCTCCAGCCGGGTGAAGGATGGAGCCCACAGCATGCGGCGTAGTGCCCCGGTGAAGGTAGTCGTGACCCGGGTGAAGTCGGGCCGTGCTAGCTGGGTGAAGGATGGAGCCCCCGGCATGAGGCGTAGTAGATGATGCAGCCTCATGTTTGTGTTGGTGGAGGCAGTCGATCAAGAGGACGGGAAGGATGAACGCGGCTGTGGCGGCGAAAAGGCAGCATCAGGACATCGTGCAGGGCGATCTGGATGGCACAGAGAAACAGCACCAAGGCGGAGTTCCTTCTCATTCCGTCGTTTCCACTGGCGGTGCCAGCTTCCATGTTTGACTGTCGCCTCAATGGTAGGGTTTTGGGCAGCAAGCACCTCTTTGCCACCGACGAGTGTGGCGTGGTTGGTGATCCTGTGCCGCGACGGCTCGCGGATGTTGTAGACGAAGTAGTTGTAACTCTCCATGCAGAAGAGGTTCCTGCGAAACAGATGGCAGTTCTAGCTGGTGGCGTACGAGGCGCAGGAGTGTGCCAGCGAGGAAGACGCCAACCCTTCCCTCTTGAGCGGCAATGGTGTCAGTGGTGATGGATCGACCATGAATCCTGAGAATGCCATCTCCTGCTTAGACGATGACGATCGAGCGCCCCCTACCTGGCGCGCCAACTGTCAATTTCGAGGATCTGCACATAATTTATGGAGTGTGCTAGACCAAGGAGAGATGGTGACACAGATGATTATACTGTTTTATACCCTCGGTATCAAGTAATACCCTACGTCTACTGGTGTAGATTAGATCTATGTCGAGTAAAAATGCAAGAGAAAGATGCCCCGAAATCAGGGCCCCTACCACCTCTTATATAGGATGAGAGGGACGGTTTACAAGGAAAGTATCTAGTTGATAGCAACAAGATCTCCGTATTCTATCTATAAAAGATATGCAAATCCTTGGGATTTATATCTTATCCCGGGAATATTTCTTACTTAATTTACAAGTAAATTGCATGGGTCTAGGGTACTTGACCCAACCTATGCCGCATGGCCCAAAGGCCTCTCCTTGGGTACCCGGGTACAGTGAACCCCACACTTGCATTGGCTATGAATCCAATAATTAAGCCATGGTCGTTCAGAGGATGGGGAATTGATATGATCGGGCAAATAAATGCACCATCAAGTAAAGGTCATAAGTTTATTTTGGTGGCTACAGATTATTTCACTAAGTGGATTGAAGCAATTCCTTTGAAAAAATTTGATTCTAAAGAGGTCATTGAGTTTGTTAAGGAATATATCATATATAGGTTTGGAATACCACAGACAATAATAATTACAGATCAAAGATATATCTTTGTCTCATATGAGTTTGTTCAGTTTGCTGAAAGTATGGGGATAAAGTTGTTGAATTCTTCTCCTTATTATGCACAAGCCAATGGGCAAGCAAAAACATCTAACAAAAGTTCAATCAAGTTGATAAAGAGGAATATTGTTGAACAACCTCAAAAGTGGCAAACTACATTGGCTGAGTCTTTATGGTCCTATCGGATGGCATGTTATAGAACTATACAAGTGTTACCTTATCAACTAGTTTATGGGCATGAAACTGTTTTACCATGGGAAACTAATTTCGGCTCAAGGAGAATCCTTTTACAAGATAAATTAACAGCCGATGACTATCACAACTTGATGGTTGATGAGTCAGAAAAATTGGTACAACCAAGATTGCGTGCACTGGAAAAGTTAAACGAGATAAAGAGAGAGTTGCAAGGCATTATAATAAAAAAAGGTTGTGCCAAAATCTTTTGAATAAGGGGAACTTGTATGGAAGTTGATATTGTCGATAGGGACAAGAGATAATAAGTTTGGAAAATGGTCACCGAATTGGGAAGGACCTTTTCAATTCATAAAAGTGTGCCAAAAGAAGCTTATATGCTTAAAGGACTTGATGGAGAAGTTTTTGCAAAAGCACTCAATGGAAAATATCTGAAGAAATATTACCCCAAGTGTATGGGTTAACTCGTAATCGGCTGGTTATGCCGATATATGCCAGATAGACAATGTTCTTACATCGCCTTGAGATGGTCGATAATGTTTATAACTCAAGTGAGTAAATAAAGAACAGGAGTAAAATCGGCTTGATGGCCGGTAAATATATTACATGCAAGCTTTTGAGTTGTTGCTCCACAAAATATTTTTAAATATTAAGTTATTACATAACCCAGAAAGTCTTGGATAGCCGATATTGTATGCAGGCGAATTTGATCAACTTCATCAATGATCTTTTTATCATCAGCTTCAGTGTTTTGTCTATGCTTTGAGTTTAGCCTTGTGATCATCAATGGCTTTGGGAAGATTGGCTAGTTTTTGCTCAGTTTTAGAAATCTTCACTCGGCATTGTCTTAGTTTGACCAAGAGATTAGCTTCTTGCTTTAGCTCATCAAGCTCTTTCTAAGTTGCTTCAAGACCAGCCATCAGTTCATCCAGCCTTGCTTTATCTTCATTTACATGTTGTCGGCTCGATTGGATAGATGATTCCAAGGATTGTTGCTCTAGCCGATCAGCAAGCCTTTGCTTAGCTCTCTGAAGTTTGAACACATGTTGCTCGAGAAAGACTGTTGGGGAGATGATATCTGCAAGTTCTTCAAGGAGTTGAGCTTGGATCTCTTGGAAACGTGCCCTGATCGGCCCACAGTCAGCAACAAGGATATCCAGGGAAGCCCATGGCCGATCAGATATGTCAAAGAGTCTTGTTTTTAGGTCATCTGAAACTGGAGATTTGGCTCTGCTTGTTGTTTCTTCATCATCTTCATCAAGGAATTGCCTTATATCAAAAGAGAACATATCAGCTAAATTCTGCAAGAGGAGAATATAAGATAGGACTTTTAAACAAGAGAAAGCCGATATGGAAGTTAAGATTGAAAGTTTACTTTGGCCTGAAGTGCAGCAACAAGGATATTTTCTTCTTCCCCAGGATGGCTAGCAACAGAGGGGGTGTGTTCACTAGAAGCTGATTAATGATGGGGAGGTGATGAAGCTTTGGGCTGAAAGAAAAAATAAAGGATATCATCACTAGAATGGTTAAAGATGAAATTAATAAAGTTAAAAAAGAAAACTTACAGGTGATACTGGTGAAGCTGGTGAAGCTGGTGAAGGAGTTGATGGTCTTTGCTTTATTTGAATCTTCACCTTTTTCTACAAGGAATTGAGGTTGATGAGTAGTTGAAAGAGACTAAATGCTAGATGGAAAGAGATATAGAGACTATTCTAACCTTGCGAGCAACTTTACGTTGGCGTGGTGCTGGAGAAGGTTGATCAATTGCCTACTCGGTAGGCTGGTTTTCTGTAGAACTATCTCCTTGATCGACTGCTTCTTCTTGGGGAGGTTCATCGTCGCTCATTGCTGCAGTAGCTTCATCAATTTCTTCATCCATAACTTGGTCATCCAAGAATCCATTACATCTACTTTCTTTTTCTTTAAGGGCTTTGACTTCTTGGAAGTTTTCTTGGATGGATGCTTGTGTTTAGTTGGAGTCTTGGTAGCAGTATCCCTGACTTGACCTTGCAATAAGGATCCCACAGGTGGGGCAGTAAAGCCGATAAGAGATCCTATTAAGCTCTTTTCTAATGGTGATATCACTGGAGCATATGCTATCGGTTGCCCACTGATGCTTGTTGAGGGAGGATAAACACTAGGAGCCTGCAAGGAGATGATAAGTAGATGTAATGGAAATAAAGAAATAAACACATAAGAGATGAAACCAACTTACTTGAGAATTGATGGAGTCATCAATGACGGTGAGATAGAAGCCTGATGGCATATGGAATAGATGTTGCTTCCACCCACCCCACCATTTGTCATATAGTAAGCTTTTGAATAGGTGACGATTAATCCTCTCATTGGCTGCTATGTGCATCATTTGGTAAACAGATCCAAGTAGATATTTACCCAAGGGTATCTTTTTTTTTCCACCAAAGCTTGGGCAAAATGTTGATAATTGGTTGTTGGGCCACAGGTTGAGCCACAAAAGACATCCCCCTCCGACCACATAGCTAAGAAGGCTATGTGCTCTTTCTCAGAGATTGGCCCTGATCCCATATGTTCTGTTATGTACCTTGACCAGCCACCAGTACCTTTGGTTTGCAACTAGTGGGAATACTTGATATTCAAACTAAAAGGGTTTACTGATGTGGAGATATCCAAACTTGTCAACATCTTGATGTCTAACATAGTAGGGGTCATGGGACCATGATTGAAAAGGAAGTTGTTAAGGGTATCGGACTAGAAATAGGCAGCAGCCGGTAGCATCGGCTCATCTTTTATATGTTCGGCCAGAGAGAGTGCTAAGCATTGAGCTATGCCTACTTCTTTCCAGTGATCTTGTTTGGAGGCTGACATCCTTTTATACCAAGTTTTCCATCCCTTTACAGAAGATGGCCAAGATCTAAAAGTTGATGACCACTTGGAAAGATTTGGTTTGGTTTGTCTGTAGGGGATCCTATTGGTTTCAGCATTTATGAAGTGGGTAGGATCAACCTCGCTCATCGTCGTGAGAAAGTAATGAGTTGGCTCATACAAGATAGGGATCATGATTTGATCTCTAAGATGCTAAAAAAGAGGGAAAGTATAGAAAAACACCTAAGTAATGAAGGAACTTGAGAGGAAAGGAGTATATGATAGAAGTTGGTGAGAACAGGGGTTGAGTTTACCTCAGGGACTTCAAATGTGGTCACCATCGAAGTTGAGTGACGAGGGATTGCCGCCGAAAAGCTGAGTTGCTGAGGGGATCGTCAAATTCGCCAAAGAAATCGCTGGAGTTGGGTAAATGTTGTTTAGGCGGTGGCAAGAAAAGTAACGGTGTGAAGTTTTCAAGAAAGATTGTTGCTATTTATGAGTTAACGGTGGCAAACAAAATCCTACAATTTTGCAGGATTAGAAGAGATAATTCCGTTGCATTATATAATACTTCAGAATTGGGGGCATGTGTTAATAGTGAAATTTGGAGAGATACTCGGAGTCAAAGAATGAATCGAGGCTGATTTGGAGGGAGAAGGAGTTGTTTCCAAACTTCAGTTGCGCATCGGCTAGGACTATATCGGCTGGAATAGAATCAGACTTGGCCGAGGCCGATATGCATAGAGCAGCCGAATAGATCTATTTGAGCTTCGATGGAACCAGATTGGATTGGAAAGCATTGTCGTACAAGGATAGAGTCTGTTATAGGCAATTATATGTATTAATTAGGAATATCAATGTCGGTTTCTTAGAGATTTGGCAAGCGTCTGCCGTAAGGACTTGTTCGTATGATTTTGTAACTTAGGAAAGTTTGAGTCATGTCCATCAAGGACAAGTTTGTACTATAGGTATAAATATATGCCTAGAACCATCTAAAAAGATAACATGCGTTCAATACACTCTTGGTGCATCGCCACCTTTTTCTTTTAATTCTCTTCGACGAGTTCTTGTTTCGAGTTAGGGCATCAGTTTCGATCTCCCGATAAGAGGTAATACTTATCACAGGGGTTTGTATTATCGAGGTTATTATGTCGTTTTAGATGTGTTAATCTTGTTAATTTTATCACTCGTTATCATATATCTTAGTTAATCTATGTCAATGACTCAATTTATCTATATCGGCCATATATTTTCTAGGGTTTTGTCGGTATCAACTAAATTATTTTATCGATCTAGATTGGCTAAGATATCTACCACCCTGAAAAATAGTCAAAGGCTTGATTGTTTAGACTTTATATTTCTTTGAATACTTTGTGATGCATCATCCCTAGCCATGCTTACAATTATGAAAACTAACATGTCTTTTATTATAATAAGGGTAGAATCGGGGTTTCAGCTGATCTTACCTGGTATAGATGTTTTAATATGTTTAGTTAATATAATCCCCTTATATAGATATATCACTCTATATAAATATATTTAGTTTATATTAAATATATTTACCTAGATTGATACATGTATATACGGTTGTACTAGAGTATTAGCTATTAGCTAGTACATTATCTTTTCTCTACCAAAATATCATCTCATCCGCTATGATATGAACACATATAATCTCTAAGTTGATCAATTTGATTTGTAAGCAATCTATACTATCTCAGTTTGGTCCGATCAATAGTGTTTGCTCATAGTTCAAACAAGATTGATCTAGGAATTATATGATTGATTGCATCTACAACCGATGTGACATATTTTAGGTCTCTTGTGTTATTTTAACATCACACCTGACAGCTGATTCTATTCAATGGCATCGGCTAGGTTAAAGACGATACATCATCGGTTTTCCAGCTGATCGGCTATCATTTGCTGATTTAACTGTGTTATTCTATTCTTGTTAGTAGCAGGATCAAACCAACTAGCATGCCCAGAACCCGAAGGCAAGATTTGCACCTGCACTAGAGTGAAGCAAATCTCTCAGGCCAGTGTGTGTTTTTCCATCAACAACTACATGTCAAAAGGCTAAGTCACGCTTAAATCCACATCGTTTGTATATACCTCTATCTATTCCGAGTGTTCCTTGGGAAGATATTTCAATGGATTTTGTGTTGGGATTGCCTAGGATCAAGAGGGGGCAAGATAGTATTTTTATGGTTGTAGATAGATTTTCTAAAATGACACATTTCATACCATGTCATAAAACTGATGATGCTAATTATATTGTTGATTTGTACTTTTGAGAAATTGTTCGCTTGCATGGTGTGCCAAACACAATTGTTTCTGATCGTGACACTAAATTTCTTTATTTTTGGATAACTTTGTGGGCTAAATTGGGGACTAAGCTTTTGTTTTCTACTACTTGTCATCCCCAAACTGATGGACAAACTAAAGTTGTGAATAGGACCTTGTCTACTATGTTAAGGGCTGTTTTGAAGAAAAATATTAAAATATAGGAAGAATGTTTGCCTCATATTGAATTTGCTTATAATCGTTCGTTGCATTCTAGTACAAAGAAGTGTCCATTTCAGATTTTGTATGGTATGCTGCCTCGTGCTCCTATTGATTTGATGCCTTTGCCACGTTCTAAAAAACTGAATTGATGTTAAAACTGCATGAAACAACTTAAGAAAATATAGAGTGCATGAATGCTAAGTATAAGTTTGCTGGTGACAAAGGTAGAAGGCAATTGAATTTTGAACCTGGAGATTTGGTTTGGTTGCATTTGTGAAAAGAAAGGTTTCTTGACTTGCGGAAATCTAAATTGATGTCTAGAGCTGATGGACCATTTAAAGTGTTAGCAAAAACTAATGAGAATGCATATAACCTTGATTTGCATGTAGATTTTGGGGTTAGTCCCACTTTTAACGTTGCAGATTTGAAGCCATATTTGGGAGAAGAAGATGAGCTTGAGTCGCGGTCGACTCATATTCAAGAATGGGAGGATTATGAGGACATCAATGTCGCTGATACATCCACGCCTACACAAGTGCAACTTCATATCCTATTACCCGCGCTCGTGCACGTCAACTCAACGATCAGGTGAGTTCTTTCTTGAGTTCATATTCATCATATTTATTCTCTTGAGACGTGTGTGTTGATGCAAAAAAACACACACTGGCCTGAGAGATTCGCTTTACTCTAGTGCAGGTCCAAAACTTGCTTTCGGGTTCAATAGGCGTGCCAGTTGATTTGATTCTGCAATCAACAAGATAAAACATGCAAGTTTGTAAGTAAACGATAATCAATCGGCCAGGCAGCCGATATCATATCGTGATGTAACCTAGCCGATGCAATATAGCATGGATCGGCTGTAAGGCATATTCAATGATGAGCTAACCTTAAATTTGCTACATCGGCTGAAAATATCAGTGTCACATAATCTATATATCAATATTACTTTAGAAATCAGCAATTGGGATAGATCGAACTTAACCAAGACAGTATAAATTGCTCAAGTCTAAAATAACATGAAATAACGATTATGTATACTCATGCCATAGTCGATGTCCAGATTTAAGCATGTATCGGCTATAGCTCCGATACAAACTTATGCTAGGATATTCTCTTGCAACAAATATATCTAACTATTATCAATCAGATTGGTAGTAAGTCCAATATATTTATATTAGATTAGATCCTAATATAAGTGGTAGATCTAGCATATTAAACAAAGCATGAAACTATGTAAAACATCTACAGCAGATAAGATCGGCTGAAACCCCGATACTATCCTTATTAACAACCATAAAGCAGGCTAGAGATCATGATTCCAAACACGATTTAATAGATCAAACTTAACTGATGCAGCATTAAGTATGAAAAGAAGCATAATATCTAGACAATCAAGCCAATAGGTGCCTTTTTAGGATGGTAGATACATTATATAATTCAAACCAACAAGTCAATCTAGCCGTTATCAGCAAAACCCTAAATAGAGATCGGCCGATATGAATAGATAGCATTGTCAATCTAAATTATATAATGTATATGATAACTCGGAGATTCACAATATAGAATTAGATTGTCATAAAGATGTAAGCACTAATTCCGATAATGCAAACCGCCATAACAAGAATTACCTCTTCGCCAAAGATCAAACTGATGCAGCTCGACTCGAAAGCAAGAACTTGTCGAAAGTAAAAGAGTAAAAGGTTGGCGATGCGCCGAGATTGGTTGAACTTTTGTTATTTTATTCATAAAGCCTCGGGTCTATATTTATACCCAAAAATACAAACATTGTCCAAGATGGACACGACTCATATTGTCCTAATACAAATCCAAATAGCAAACAAGTCCCTTAGGCGGACTCTTACCGAAAATATCTATAAGGAAATTACAGATAATCCTAATTAATAGATACATTTGCCAATTCTGGACTCCATCCCTACCTAGCAACATTGTCTCAAACTCTCACTCGAACCCGATATTGATCATGCATGCAATATCGGCCATATCGGCTGTCCATATCAAACTCGGTTCCAACCGATACGGTCTTCCAGCCGATGCGCACTCTGTTTCCGATGATTCCACATATATCCAACTCCGCTTTGAATTGGACTTCGTCTCCGATTCATATGCTTGCCAAATTTCATCGTCAATAGTGTGCACTCTTGTTTTACTTAGGAATAATGGAGAGGATAAAAAGGAAAGAGAATTCGTGTGGGTTAGATTCGGACTTCAGAACAACACCAACTTATGATGGATGCCACGACTTCATGCGAACTCTGTTTTGGGCGTGCAAATACTTCAGTGAAAACTTAGTCTACTTTCAAATGGATTCGGCCTCATGTACAAATCTATTCCAGAGAGGCCGCAGTCATCGTTTTACTACAAAGATATTTTTCTGTCCATGGTGTTGCATCACATTATTTGGTCCCAATGTGCTGTGTATCAAGTTGAGTATGTTTGGGACGCGTCTTAGGGTTAGAGGATCACCCCAACTTGTCTTCCCACCTATATATTTCACTTAGCTGCCATATATCAACTCTGGTTTTTGTCTAGATCAAAGTTTAGCGTCACTACTTTATCGTGTAATCTCTTGATCGGTTAGATCGCCGGTTTGCTCGTTATGGAACCCCACCTGTGATACTTTTGTTGACTCAATCCTACATCTTTAATCTGCAAATTGAGTTGCTTGTTCATCATGTTCTTGCTAGTTCTCAATTGCTTGCAGGAACAAATACCCTTGTGGTTGGGCTGACCGTGCATCCGTCGAGATTCACGATTGCCTCTGGAGTTGGTGTAACGATTCCTAATGCGCATCATCCCTTGATAGTTGTAGTCGGATCACCAACGTCGCTCCATCCAATCGACTTATCCTCCTATTGAAAGATCGGGACATCCTAGTGCACATCATTTATCCCAAAATATAATAACTTCTCCACATACATCTTCTTCTCCACCCATCACAACATTCCACTATTCAATTTTCGTACCTACCTCCTCTTCTCAACCGATCGCAATCATATCTCATTTGATTCCATCAACGTTCTTAATACTTGTGTCTAAACCTAAAACTCTTTATATTTTGGAATAAAAGTAGTAGAAAATATGATAAGGGTTGACAAAAAATAGTTGAGGGCTGAAACACAAAATAGTCCAACAATAGCCTTCCCCATAAAAGTGAAAGATCTATGCCCTAGAGTTGTCTTGTAAGGGGAGATTGGAAGATCTATGACCATAAGAATGACGTGATTCTTTTGGTGATTAATGACAACCCATTGTTGGAACTAATGATTTCCATGAGTTGATGAGATTAGGTTGAGTTCTGGCATCAAGTTCAAAGATCGAAGCTAGAAGATGGACATTATAACTTGATGAGGAGCAAATGAAGACATTGACGATGAGGAGCAAAGGTATAATTAATTTGGGACTAATGTGCTTACTGCGTTGTTAGTAAGAATAGTCCTGGTGGTGAAATGGTGTTGACGTTGGCAACCCTCAAGGTGAAGCAAGAAGATAACAGAAGGAATTCCTAGTGGTATAGCTTTTCTATTTACATTTGAGTATAGGAATGCCATACTATTAAGAGGGGTGCAATGTTGATGTGTTTGATTGTCTTGGGGCTCAAAGTGACCTATGCAAGTGCTACCTTGAGAAAACCAAAGCCTTAACCTAACCTATGAGTGATTTTAGAGCTTTATTCTGGTTGGGTTGGGTAGCCTTGTCAATCAGCTTTCCATAGAGCCCAAGTTTATCGAAAACGGACTTTAGAGCAAGGAGTTATAACTGTTTTTGTGAAGTGTTGTCAGGGAAGGTCGGAATTTCTGAGCCATGAACCACGAAGTTCCTGAAAGAACCTTGATGTCGCCTAGAGTGGGGTGAATATGCGTTTCCTAAAATTTAAAACCTATTTTTGCAACGGATTAGTAATACTCGAAGTCTCTAGGTTAGCTAGGAAAACACCCTCCAAAGGGGAACAAACCACTAGCACAAAATCTACTTGAACTAAAATGTGACAAACAAGTTATATAAGCAATAAGTATGGTTACCAACTAGATCAAACAAGCATACAAGTAGTTCGAGCAATATTACGAAACTAATGGTAAATGAATAAGAGAGAGACGGAGATAAAATATTTGTTTCCCGAAGTTTGGATTGTCCACAAAGAACCCTACGTCTCCGTTGAGGAAGCTCCTAAGGAAGACGGGTCTCTTTCAACCACTTTCCTCACCAAGTTATCAACCACAAGTATGTCTAGGTTTCCAAACAACCATCTACGATTAACAAGTCTCCAAGCGACCCCAAGGTCCAAACTTGCACGATAAGCCCCGATCCACCAGTGAAGCTTTCTCTACCACACAACCTACTAGAAGATAGCTCGGATTCCACTAAATTATCTCTTTCCTTGCGGAGCTGAGGAAAACCTTCACAAACTTCTTGCGGCTCACCTCACGCTTGGGAGCTCACCGGGCAACGCCTTGCCGTTTATGAGGCTTAATCTCCAAGAGTAATAAACACAATCGAAGACTTGCTTGCTATGAACTAAAGTGCTCAACGATTGGAGTGAAGCTCACTAGCTCTCAACTTCTCAACCTCTCTCTCAACCCCAAATCACTTCTCTTCTCAAATCCCCTTCTCTAATCTCTCTAAAAAAGAGTTCTACCACAAAGGTAGAATATTGGGGAGTGGCTCTTTGGTTTTGGATGGTTCTAATCTTGCCCAAAGTCAGCAACCATGGATAGAGGGGATGGAGGGGCTTAAATACCCATGCTCTCCAAAATCTAGCCGTTACACACAACTTTGCACAATCCCGGAGTATCCGGGTCCCATGCCCAGAGTCTCCTGTATGCCCCAAAAAGTAGTTGTTAGGCTAAGTTAGTAAAGGCCTGGAGTCTCCTGGAATTGGCCTGGAGTCTCCGGAAGCCCTTTCGGGTGCTCAGAGGTCCAATTCCGGAGTCTCCTGGAAGTTTCGGTTTGCACAAGCCCAGAGTCTACTGGCCACCTGATAACACCCGAGGAAAAAGCCATAACTTCTTACTCCGGAGTCTAATTTCGACGAATTTGGACTCTATAGAAAGTTTATTGAAAGGCTACCCAACCCCACCAAGAACAAGCTCTAAAACCACTTATGGGATAGGCTAAAACTTGGGTTTCTCTCAAAGTAGCACTTGCATAGGTCACTTTGAGCATTGAGAGATAAACAAACATGTCAACGTTGCATCCCTCTTAATAGTACGACATTCCTATACTCAAATGCAAATAGAAAAGTTATACAAATAGGGATGTCTTTACACCATCTTCTTTCTTCACTTTGAGGGTTGTCAACGTCAAAGTCGTTTCATCATCGAGACTATTCACCTACAACTCAATAAGCACATTAGTCCCAAATCAATTATATCTTTGCCTTGATCAATGTCCTTCTTGATTATCAACAAATCACATCTTCTTGATCTTTGTCATTGCATCTTCCATTTCTCAAATGATTGATGCGGATAATCCATAGCTTCAAATGGCCTCGCACGGTCCATGACGACAATGTCTTCACTCGCACTTCTCCACCAGATTTGGTTCGTCGGCGCCAAGCCCCTTGCTTGCCCTTCACCACCGCATGGTCCGTCATAGATGAGCTTCGCTTGCACTTCGCCGTCTTGCTATAGGTAGCCACTTTATACCCGGATCTACAATCTCCTCTTTGGTTCTCATCAACCGATAAACTCCATCTTCTAACTTCTCACACCATTTTTATTTTCATCAATCTTCAATCATGGTGTTTATCTCCTTCAACATGTCCATCAACTCATGATGGAATCTCATCAAGAATTCTCATCATCAACATTTAACTCTTGTTTGATTCCCAATATGTGAGGTATCATCTTTCTTGTCATCAATCCACAATCCTATCACTTGATCCTCACATATGAGCCATCAACCATTTTGCTTGATGCCGGAATATAACCTAACATTACAAACTCATAGCAAAGGTTAGTTCCAACAATTGTCGTCATTAATCACCAAAACTCCGCCTAACACAAGGTTAGAGGACTTGATTTTTTCAATTCCGACATGAATTCTCTATTTGGCCGAGGAGGGTGCCAGGAAGTTCCGGGCCTCGGGCTGGAAAGTTCGGGGCCCTATTCTGTGAGTAACGACTAGTTTTCTGAGTAACGACTAGTTTTTGGGGGGCTTGGACATTTAAGCCACTCCACTCCCTCCTTTGTTGGTTTCTAAGTTTGGGTAAGAATAGACCTATCTAAAGCTAAATAGCCCATCGCAAACTCCTAACTCAGAGGTAGATCCTTGTGAATGAGATTTGGAAAGGGATTTGAGAGATTGAGAGGTTGCAAGGTTGAGAGCTTGAGAGAACCACTTCATCCTTTAAGCACTTGAGTTCGTAGCAAGCAAATCATCGATTGTATTTATTACTCTTGGAGGTTGAGCCTTCTAGACGGCTAGGTGTCGCTCGGTGAGCTCTCAATCTTGTGGTGAGTCGTGGGAAGTTTGTGAGGGCGTTATTCAAATCCAAAAAGAAATGGAATATCCGGTGAGTGGATTCCAAGCTGAGATTTCGGAGGTCTTCTTGGTAGAGCAAGTCTCACCCGTGGTGTTCTCTTGGTGTTCAAGTTGGGGATCTTAGTGGTCACTTGAAACCAACGAGAAGTACCTAGGGGTGTTGGTTTGAAGACCGGAGACCTCTTCCTAGGCCTTTGCATGGTGAGGTAAGGGGTTAATCAAGATCCGACTTTTTGGAGCACCTCAACAGAGACGCAGGATTCTCGGTGGAGAATCTAAACTTTAGGAAACAAATCGGTTGTCTCCTCTCCTTCTCATTGTCTTTGAGATTGTTTCTCTCATCCCCTTGTTTGTCTAGTTATGCTATCGTGTCTCCCCTTGTATGATTACTTGTGCTATCTTATGTATTTTTATGTGTATTACTCTTATTTGATACATGTGTACCTCTCTATGGTTTAGGCTTCCTTATAAATCAATTTACTTGTTTGTGAGGTGCTTGAAATAGCCACTCACAACTACTCGGAAGTTCCAGGCAGCTTTCTTTCGCTGCTCGGTAGGAAAAGCCGCTAGGAAGTTCTGGGCACTTTCTCAAGAAGTTTCGGGCCCTGATTTTAACCGTTGCGATTTGAAGTAAATTTCAGGAACGTCAATTCACCCCCCTCTAGGCAACATCAAAATCCTTTCGACAAACAATGTCCCATCTTATCCTGCATACTCTTCCTCCTCTAAAAGCAAGTTTAATAGTACAACCCACTACTACAAATTAGCACGTCATCCACAGCCAATCGAATAGACTATTCATACAATAGTTACATATAGATTTATATTGCACCATAATCTATGTCATCTCTGATACACACACAATGTCTTGAAACCCGTGCTACATTTGACTATAAGTATGTAGCCCGCTTTTTTTCTCTCTCCTCTCCTCTCTTCATGTTTAATCGTGGAGCTAACTATAAGTTATAAACCCATATTAGAGCTAATTTATATCACAGATGAGCTATAAGGTTATCTCTAATTTTCTTCGTCTATCTCTTTCTCTCACATATGTAATTAATATATTTACCTTAGACCATTTGAAGAACTGACTCTTGTACGAGAGCTAATACTTTCTAATTTTCTTATTATCTCCTCTTCGTGTAAGTTTATAGTTTTTATAGCCTATTATTAAACTTGCTCATAAGCATAAATCTAATGTGTTAATTTTTAAATCTCACTCGTATCACTGACTCACGGTAATATCATGGCAAATTTTGCTACCGGACATGTTAATTTCGTGATTTTCACTGTAGGACACCGCACGAACTCAATTTTAGGGAAACAATACTCTCTAAAAGTGGTTATTTGCCAGTGACACTGCGCCGATTAAAATAGTGTATTCGTGCTGACGAGGTGATAGGGGTCCAACTATTTACGTGGAGTGACCAAATTGCCCCTCATTTCTTTTCCTCTTGCTCTATTCTTTCTCCCTCCCCAGCCTCGACGCATTAGGAGCCGACATCGAGGTGGTGGCTTGGAGGAGGTGTTGACGATGGAATTTGGTGAATATATGAATCGGAATCGAGATCCAATCCGAAGCGGATTTGAGGATATGCGGAAATCTCGGAAACAGAGTGTGCATCGGCTGGAAATCTGTATCGGTCGATACCGAGTTTGATACGGCTAGCCGATACAGCCGATATTGGCAAGAATGGTTACGTGATTGATGTCAGATTCGAAATAAGGGGTTTAATGGTGTTGCCAGACAAGGATAGAGTTCAAGATAGGCAATTATATCTATTAATTAGGATATTATGTATTTTCCTTTTGTTACTTTGTTATTTCGACAAGTTCTTGTTTTCAAGTCGAGCTGCATCGATTTCGATCTTCGACAAGAGGTAAAACTTGTTATGGCGATTTGCATTATCGAGATTAGTGCTTACATCTTTATGACACTCTAATCTTGTTATTATGGATCATCGAGTTATCATATATGTTTTATAATCTAGATTAACAATACTTTCTACTCGTATTGGCTAATCTATCTAGGGTTTGTCGATAACAACTAGATCGACTTGTTGACTTAGATTATTTAATGTATCTACCATCCCGAAAAGATAATCATTGGCTTGATTCTCTATATATTATGTTTCTCTTCATACTTAGTGCTGTATCAGTTAAGTTTGATCTACTAAGTCGTGTTTAGAACTATAATCTCTAGCCTACCTCATGATTGTTAATAAGGATAGTATCGGGGTTTCAGCCGATCTTACCTAGTATAGTTGTTTTATTCAGATTTATATCTTGTTTAACATATTGTATCTGCCCCTTATATCACGATCTCAATTATTTAAATATATTAAGCTTATCATATATATAATTGAGATTAGTTTAAGATATTTACCATAGGATGATATCCTAGTATAAGGAAGTATCGGAGCTATAGCCGATACATGCTTAAATTTGGACATCGGCTATGACATGAACACATGCAATCGTTGTTTCATGTTACTTTGGATTTAGGCAATTTATACTATCTCGGTTAAGTCCGATCTATCCCAATTGCTAATTTCTAAAGTAATATTGATCTATAGATTATGTGATGTTGATCTTTACAACCGATGGATCAAGTTTATAGTTTATTTATTCTTATAAATATGCCTTACAGCCGATTCACCATGCGTCGCATCGGCTAGGTTATCTTACGATACGACATCGGCTTTCTAGCCAATCGGCTATCGTTTACTAATAATATTTGCACGTTTAATCTTGTTGATTGCAGGATCAAATCAACTGGCACGCCCTAGAACCCGAAAGCAAGCTTTGGACCTGCACTAGAGTAAAGAAAATCTCTCAGGCCACCGTGTTTTACGTCAACAGGAGGTGAGGGTGGTAGATCCGCAGGTGAAGCCTCCTGTCGCGCTGTCGACGCACCACCTCGAGCCATGGGCGCATCAGTAGCAGCTGCTACTGCTAACTCCAGCCCATGCACAGCATGCCTCCGACGGGCTCCTCTTCTCGCGTCTAGCAGGGTGCCTTTGGGTGTGTCGTCCCCTTGACTCCGCCCACTCAAGCTAGGGTTCGACGGCTCCAGATTGGCCTTAGTAGCCCGGCATCATCTTCCTCCGTCTCCATCACCACATGGCACCCCAGCTCCGTCCAGCACTCCTCTATGCCACCGCTTCTCCAGATCGAGGATAACACCGCCTTCTTGTCCTCCTTGGTTCCAATTCAGGCCGGCGCCCTCTCCTACACCCGCGCCATCAACCGGCTCGTCCCCGGCTTCCGCGCGGACCCATCGACCACCCCGCCGGCTCCCTACTTGGCGCACCAATCTTCTCCGTCCTGACTCGTTCACGCTGCTCCACCTCGCCGACCAGTGCCGCCCTCATCTCCTCCAGATCACCTTGGATCCACCTCGATGTCAGCTCCCAGAAAGGGGAAATGGAGAGGAAGAGGAAGAATATGACGTATTTTTGATCTTTCACGATGTTTATCTCTCCTATTCATCCGAAAATTAATATTATAATACGGGCGGTGTCCAAAACCAAATAACGTTAAGAGTGTTTTCCTGTAAAGATCGTCTTTTACCGTGCCCTAGAGCTAAAATGAAGTCGTGATGTTGTACCGCAAAATTTGCCTAATACCTTTGGCAGGAGTGTTTTATAACTTTGTATTATGCATGCCAAAGCACCGGGCAGACCGATCCAACGAGCAAACCACAGGACCACAAAGTCCACAACATCTATCTACACGTCCTTGTCACCCACCCAACCTATCATCGTTTCATCGTCATCTTCATCTCACACAAGAATTATCCTCTCTTCCCAAATCCCCATCTTAAATACGAGCTGAGGCGACCACGTCAAAAAAAAAAAACGCACAGGTCTATCGTTTCACTTATTCGTGAAAAAAGCTAAACAATATATTTACAAACAAAAACTAATTTGTAAATAAAACTTTTATATACGTGTTACTTAAAAATAAATTTCGATAAAAAATCTCAAAATCAGTTTGAAATTTAAGATTAAAAATTTAAATTTTAACTAATAAACATAAGCATTTGCTGTTTGTATGAGAATGGGATGGCAATCTCGCCATTTCACTCACAGCCACAGACAGGCACAGCCACAACAACATCAGCAAGCAAACAGCAACGCCGCAGTATTAGTATTGTTTTTTTAATCAGGCAGAGCCTCTGCAACACGCACACACGGCGCTGTACACCAGCCGCACGCCTCCGCGCCATCCATCATCCCCTCTTCCTCCGCCTACCCTATCAAAGCATCAAATGCGTGCAAGCGCCATCATCATATCATCATCCTCCCAACCACTGCGCGCTTGTACGCTGGGCTGCTGCCACCACTCGCACAAGACCCGGGAGCGTTCCGCTTCTCTCTCTCAAGAGGACAGGCAAGAAAGCGAACCGAAAGAATCAAAGAATGGATCCATGGAGCCACCCAGCCATGGACGCCATGAGAGAGAGAGACACACACACATCCATGTCCCGTATCGTCATCTCGCTTTATTTTTCCCTAATGGCCCATTTTGCCTATGGACCATGACATTTCTGTACAGAGAGAGACAGAGGTAGCAGCATTCACTCATGGTGGACTCCCCTGACCTCTCAAACCCAACAGATTCCAAGAATGCCCCTCTTTCTCTCCTCCTCCTTGGGCTTGGAGACGGAGCTGGACCGACGACGAAGCCAACGCTGCAGCGCAGACAGCAGCAAGCAACCAAGCAAAGCAAGCGCCCCACTCCACTACCACTCCATTACCACATGCCAGATGCCACGCCATTACCACCACCCACCCTCCCTCCCTCCTCTCCGCTACAAGTCTAGAAAGAGAAACACATGAGATTGTTTGGTTTGGTTTGGTTGGTTGGTGTTCCCTTCCTTGCCGTGTTGCCGTGCTCGGTTGCTCTCTCTCTCTTTCCCTTGCCGTCCAGTCCGTCCACCCTTGCTGCTACCGAGTACTACCAGTCTACTCTAGCACCATCCATCCATCCATCACCATGCATGGGCCTTTTTGGGTTTTTTGGCACCACATCCATGGGTCTCCTTCACACCTCACCACGCCGCAGCAGCAGCTGCAGCTGCAGCAGCGAGAGCACCAAGAAGCAGCGGGCGCAAGAAACTTCCCCCACCTCCACCTTCCCCTCCTCCTCCTCCTCCTCCTCCTCCTTTATTTCTATATTGTCTTCTTCTTCCTCCTCCTCCTCCCTTGCGTGTTCCTATCTCCTTCTACCTCTCTCTCTCTCTCTCTCTTCTCTTCCCTTTCTTGGTCTTCCTCTCCTGCTCTTCCGGGCGTTTCTTGGTTTCTTGGGCGGGTGAGGTGAGGCGGACATGAAGAAGGCGAAGGTGGTGTTGGCTCAGCCGGCGGCGAGGGCGCCGCCGTCGCCGTTGCTGCTGAGGGCGGCGGGTCACGGCCGTGGCGGCGGCGGCGGCGGCGGGGTTGGTGGCGGGGAAGAGGCGTACAGGGCGAGGGCAAAGTACAAGAATCTTCTCCAGGACTACAAGGAGCTCCTCGAGGTGGGTGGGTGGGTGGGTTCATGGCGTTTCTTGGAATCATGGCATCGTGGTTGGGTTCGCCGATCTGATCTTGATTTTTGGGGGTTTTGCGGTGTTTCGATCGGTTCCTCTTTGGAAGGGGGGGTTTTGTGATGTTTGATTTCATCCTGGTTGGTTGTTCGACATGTGATTGGATCTTCGATTTTCTTCAGGGTGTTCTTGGTTTTCTGATTTATTTTGTGGATCTGGAGTTTATGACTTGGTGAATATCTTTTGGGTTAGATCTGGGATTCTAAAATTAATCATTCTCCACCTAAGATTGAATGATTTAGCATGCTTTAATTTGTTCCAAGTCAGCTCAAAGTGTATTAGCTACTTTTTTTTTTGGTTTACAGTTAATCTAGGATATTCGGAAATGTGGTTCTTGCAAGTTTGATGGTGCTTGGTGTCATCTCAATTACTCTTATTTTGATGTTTGCTGATGATTCGCTGTGTTGGCTTACTCAGGAAACTGAAGCAAAGAAAAAGAGATTACAGATGGAGAAGCTGAAGAAACAGAGGCTTTTGGCTGAAGTCAAGTAAGGGCCTGAAACTCATCATCTTCTCCAGTGTGTGCTTTACATGTCTATAGATGATTATGCTCTACAACAATGCGAACCTGTTGATATTGTCTCATTCTCCTTGGCATAATTGCCCCGGGCTGTAGGTTTTTGCGGAGAAGGTACAAATCAATGTCTCAAAATCCATCCCAGACGGTTGTCTATAGAGTGAAGAATCCGGCATTGCCACCCACATTGCGGCAAACTGGTTGGTCTCATGATGAAGAGTACCACACGGTTCAGGCCATCGGAAGCTCTAGCAAAGGCCCATCAGCGCACTGGAGGCTGAATGCTGCTCCAAGAGCATCTCCGGTTATTGACCTCAACGAGGCTTGTGAGCCGGTAATATTTGGGGTGAACTTGGTTCATAGTTTCGTTGTCTGCAGAAATTATCATCTGAAATGTTGTTGAACTTGCTCTTTCCAGAGTTCTGAAGAGATGGAGGAGCTTCATGGTTACCAGGAGCCTGTTAGAGTTGGCAGGGTCATGAGGTACCCAATGGAGGGTGATGTTGCCACCGGTCCTAGTGATGCGAAAATGGCGGCATTCTGGGATGTCCGGAGCGTCGCCGCCTCCCGAGCTGGGAAGAGGAAGATATCATGGCAGGATCAGTTAGCTCTTAGAGTATAGGTTAATAATAAAAGTGTTGAGATAGCTGGGAAGAGGAACTAAATTTCGTTCATCCCTGTTCCTCGAGTTGTAAAAGAATCCTTAAGAGGAATCGGTGGATGGATGTAATGCTCCTGGCACTTGTTGAGATCGTAGTCGTGTATAATCAATCACTGATCTGTTCTGTTAGTGTGAATGCCATCTCAACAACTCTAGGGCTAATGGTATTTCAGCAAATGAATAATTAATACAAATGCTGTCTGATGCCTTGTAGTAGATGCTGCAGCTGCATCTGTTTATATTCTTGTAGAGCTGTTAATTCATTCTTGAGCTCAATCTTGTTTTATGTAAACATTAGGAAATAGAATGGAAGTCATGGAACCCATCACCATTGTAAATTATATCCATGTGTGAATATTACTATAGTAATGTCAGCATATATGTTCACTCCATAGTGATGTTTTATATTTCTGGTAGTGGCTAACTGGCTACTGTGATGCAATGTCGTGCTAGTTCTGGCAGCCATATGTTTTTTGTTCTGGTCTTTGGTTAAGAATTATTACAGTAATATGCAGCAGTACAACTGTGGTGCTGGTTAACATATAAATTGATGTTTGTTCTCTGCCAATGGGTTCGCATGTGTTGGCATTATGATTTATGGCTGCTTCTACTAGGTTGTCTCATCTTGTCGCCATGTTTTCGGGCAAGAGATTATTGCAATTGAAGACTCTATGTCACCTACTATCATGCTGTTCCTCTCGTGTTGCTGGGATCAGTGATAGATGCAATGCTTGCTTGCTTCCATCCTTCTCTCTACAGCCTGAGTCTTAAAATAAATCAATCAAAGGTAGGATGTAATATACATAAAAATAAATCAATCAAAGGTGAGATGTGATATCCATTAGAATCTAAACATGGATGCTATATTAGAAACTATCATATACTCTCTATACTCTCTATGTCCTAAAATATAATATAAGGATTCTCTATGTCCTAAAATATAAGGATTTTAAATGATATGATCGAATCTTTATATTAAGAAATGACTCATCCATCTAAAATTTTTTATAGGATGAAGGAAGAATTATTTTAGATTGTTTTATTTGAGAACCGAGAAAATACTAACAATGCAACCATATTGGACGGCATAATCGTTTGACAATTATCTTAAGACATCGCCATCAACGAATTAAGATTACCGATGATGGTGGAGAATGTGCAGATTTTATCGACTCATGTACACAACAGTGAATCATGCAACAATCTCCACAAACACAATTTTCGATTGACAGGACATCTCAAAATTAAACAAGTAATTTACTTCCACCGGCATTATCCTCAACCAAATGGCGTAATGCGCCACACGTCCATGACTCTCGCAGATGGCCAGAAATCCATTCCAACAACACATGGTATATCACTGGAACTTCAACATATCGCATAGTAACCTTAACATGAGATCGATCTGATTATACCAGTAACTATTTTAAAACTTTCGAGAACATTTTCTTGTTATTTAACTTTAACTAAACAGTTATGATTTTTTTAAAAAAATCAATAAGATAGATTAATATGTGACAGAGCACTCCACAAACATACAAAATCATATTTAACTTCTATATAAAAAATAAATTTAACTATAAATATATGTTTTACCGTTTAATTTGTTTTTTCAATTCGTAAAGTTGAATTTTAAGTTTATGGAGTGATATTATCCAATACTAATTTATCTTTTTAGTTTTTTTAAAAAATTATAATTATTTATATAATATGTAAATAAGGAGAGATTAAAATCCACTCTACGGTCGCCAGCTTCATGCTTCTTGTCGACCTCAGGTCGGTGGATGTGTGCCGCACTTGTCCCAGTGCTCCCTGGTGTAGAGGTGCAGCATCATGTCGGTCTTACCGGAGCAGCGCACGCCGCAGGGCTCGCACAGCAGCGCGCCGTTCGCCTGACGCAGCACCGCCAACATCCTCCCCTCCACCTGGATCTTCACCTGCTGCTGCCCGGTGGCAGCCGCCGCCGCCGCCACGGCGGTGCTGTTGGCGTCGGCGGCCACCCTCTCGTCGCCGTTGGCGGCGGCGGTCACCGGCGCGCCACCATCTCTGGTCTTTGCAGTTTGGTTGACTTCCATGGGATTGGGCGCTATAGAGCCATCGCCCGTTTGTTCAGCGACGACAGCTCGCGGCGCAGACAATGGCGAGGCGGTGGCCGTTTGCTTCGACCTGGCCTTCAAAAACTCCTCGTCCATGGCCGCCTTTTCAGCCATCGATTTGATATTGTGCTTCTTTCCGGCTAGGTGTAGCCTCATGTCGCTCTCCGACGTCGCCCTCACGTTGCAGGACGTGCACCCGAGGAACTCGCCGATTTGCATAACGGCGTGGTGCTCGCCGCCGACGACGATGTCGACGGTTCCCTTCTCCGGACAAGTGTCGGCGACGTTGGTGGCGACATTTTCTACTACTGCCATGGCTCCCGCCTCAAGGTTCCCGCCAACTTTGCCAGCAGCAGCTTCGGCCTTCGCCTTCGCCGTCACCGCGGCCATGGACTTGTGTTTCCTCCCGGCGAGGTGCGACCTCATGACAGTCACCGACGGCGCCTTCACGTTGCAGACATCGCAGAGAATGAAGACCTCGTCCAGCCTCCGCACGGCGTGCGGCTCGCCATCGACCTCCACCACCACCGTTCCATGCTCCTCGCCGTCAGCGGCAGCCTCTGTTGTCGCCGCCGCTGCTGCTTTCACGCCATTCATAGGAGAGGCAGTCGCTGTCGCTGGCGCCGGCGGCTTTCTGGCTTGTTGCTGCTTCAGCTTCGTGGCCTTGGAGATGTGCTTGCCGCCGTCGAGGTGGCACATCATGGTGACGCGGTCGGCCGTCCTGACATTGCAGCCCTCGCAGAGGAGGTAGCCGTCCATCTGCATCACCTCGTACACGACGCCGGCGCTCGTCAGCATGCTCAGCTTCGTCGGATTGAAGCCGCCGCTGCCGTCTAAAGCCGGCGGCATCATCGCCGCCGCATCCTCCTCGGGCTTGGGTTCCGGCGGCGGTGGCGACGACAGCGCGAGCGCGCCCGCCTTCTTCTTGTGGCTCTTACCGTTGAGATGGTCCTGCATGGCCTTCTCGCCGGTCGACGTGATGCCGCACACGGCGCAGGTCAGGTCGGCGGCCTTGGGCTTCTTGCTGCTCGTCGCGGCGGAGAAGGCGGACGCTGCTGCGGCGGCGGCGGGGTTCTTCTTCCTCTTGGCCGGCAAGGAGGCCGACGATGCTGATGTGTTTGCATTCGTGACGGCGACCTGCGTGGACTGCGTGAAATGAACACGCTCATCAACTTTTAGAACGCGTATAAATAAGAACAGCTCGGAAGGAAGTACTGACTACTGAATATATTAGTAGGCATAAAAAAATTGAAGTCCATAGTAAACTATACAAAATAGAAGAAATTATAGTGCACAGTACCGTCTTTTCGACTTAATTAACTTTAATACTTAATACTTTATTGGTACTTATATTTTGAAACAAAGAATCAAATTAAAAATTAAGGTACAACAACAAATATATACGCTAGAGTGAATTGCATAAGCGATCCCTAAACTTGTATGTGTGTGTCATCTCAGTACCTACACTCTCAAAATAGAATTTCAGATCACCGAAGTAATTTTGGTTATCATATAGGTCCAAACAAGCTTCAACTAGGAATAGAAATTTCGTTTCGAAATTTCGGGAATTTCACCCCCCCCCCCCCCACAAGTAATTATTTCGAGTGATTTTTTTGGAATTTTTCAAATATTTCTGAATTTGGTCATAATTTCTTCAGACTCAATAAAAATGTGTTAAAATATCCAAATTTTTTTCAAAATTTCGCACCAAAAATTTCTTGCATTCTGAAATGGAAAACCCTAGCTCCAACATGCTTCATACGCTAATGTGGCAAGTCACGATAGCGCCTACATGTTAGTCGAATCCATGTGTCAGTCACATAGAAAAAATAAAATAAAACATATTTTCTCCCATCTACCATAGAATTTTATCTTTTTTTTCCTCTCTACCTAAGAGGAGAAAATATGATTTTTAATTTTATTTTTTATGTAAGCATGACATGTGGATTCCACCTACACATAGGCTTGGTAATACCATGTCAGCACATGGAGTGGGTTAGAACCCGTTTGGACCTATATAACACCCAAGATAAGTTCAAGAACCTAAAAATATATTTTGGTATCTAAATGATACACCCACTCAAATTTAGCGACCATCCATGTACTTCACTCTATAAACTAATATTAGAACCATCCTAAAAATAGAACCGCATGTTGTAGAAAGAGTAAGAACTAGTAGTCTCTTTAGAAAGAGATGGAATTTTATGTATCGAGAGAATATTCTCTCGTTTTGTACATATTATTCAAAAAGTCATCATTTTTTTAAATAATTAGCAATGTAGATCAATATATGATATATCATTGCACAAATATGCCAAGTTCAAATTTAACTAACAATTATAAAAAAAATATAATAAATTTGAATGTGAATTACAAGTTATGTTCCTAATCAAATTTTTTTCTTATAAAAGTTGAATTTGAACATAAATATTTATGGGGTGACATCACATAATAATTTATCTTACTAATTTGTTTACATTTTTATGACCTTTTAAGGAACATGGAAACCAAGAGGATATCCCTTCGAGGGACGATAGAGTTTCCCTTTTTAGATACCTGAACATTAGAAATCATATAGTACAACACAGAACAATGACTATCTCAATTACGCTTGAACTCTTTCTCTAGATCCATGAGGATATGGCAAGCCTTACAAGGCAACTGAATTGTGTTGTACTTGCGCACATAAGCGTGGCCTATAAAATCGGCCTTGAAACCTACTATTGGGACTATTTAGATGGTATTAGATAGTTCAGGATGTTATTTATATAGTTACTACTTATGAATTGGAGTAGACTGGCCAAAGTTGAGAAGGTTAAATAGATTTGTTTCTAAATATCATCCACAACTCGACTCATATGTTGTGAGTACAAATATATAGTTAATAATGGGGAATATCATCCACAAACATTGCATGTTTCGTGAACAAAAGATGGTTGCTGTCGTATCAAAATGTTTTCTTTTCAGTTTTCTAACAGTTTTGATCATATCTTCATAATAGAATTGCATGTCGTAGATTAATAGAAACAAGTCTATTTAGATACATGAACATTGGGGCCAATATACAATAAATCATGAACTATGACCATCTCAGTTACCCATGAACTCTCTAAGATCCACGAGGACGTTGCAACCATACATGCAACTGAATTATATTGTGCTTGCAGGTATAATTGTGGCCTATGAAACCAACCTCCAAAATCTACCGTTGGGATTATTTAGACAGTATTAGATAGTTCATGGTGTTATTATTTATATAGTTACAACTCATTAATTGGAGTAGACTGGCCACCAATGTTGAGAAAACCAAATAGATTTGTTTCTTAATATCATCCACAACTCGACTCATATGTTGTGAGTATGAACGTATAGTTAATAATGTAAAATATCATCCACAAACATTGCATGTTTCTTCAACAGTAGATGGTCGCTGCAATTTCAAAGTGTTTTTTTAGTTTTCTAACAGTTTTGATCATATCTTAATAATAGAAGTGCATGTTGTAGATTAATAGAAACTAGTCTACTTATATACATGAACATGGGGACCAATATACAATAAGTCAGGAACTATGACCATCTCAATTACCCATGAACTCTCTAAAAATAGATCCACGAGGATGTTGCAAGCCATACAGGCAAAATGAATTATATTGCATTTTGCAACCAATGTTGAGAAGACCAAATAGATTTTTTTCTAAATATCATCCACAAACTCGACTCATATGATGTGAGTATTAACACATACTTAATGATGTGAAATATCATCCACAAAAAATTCATGTTTCTTCAACAATACTCCTTTCGTTTTATATTATAAGTAGTTTTGACTTTTTCCTAGTCAAACTTCTTTTAAATTTGATCAAGTTTATAGAAAAATTAGCAACATCTACAATGCCAGATTCATTTCATTAAAATGTAACATTGAATATATTTTTATTGTGTTACAAATGTTACCATATTTTTTATAAACTTGGTAAAACTTTAAGAAGCTTGACTAAGAAAAAAGTAAAAATGACTTATAATATGAGATCGAGGGAGTAAATGGTCGTTGCAATTTCAAAATATAATTTTTCAATTTTCTAACAGTTTCATATCTTTGATAAAAGAACTGCATGTTGTAGAATAATAGAAACTAGTCTATTTGGATAGATGAACATTGGGGGGCAATATACTATAAATTAGGAGATGGTCACAATGAGCCATGAACTCTCTAAAAATAGATCCACAAGGATGTGGCAAGCTATACAGTCAACGGAATTATTTTGCACTTACAGGCATAATCATGGCCCATGAAACCTATGATTTTTTTTAATTTTTTGAACTTTTTAAAATTTTAATTTTAAAATTAAACTCTTCCAAAACTTATTTCCTGAATCTGAACCTTTTGGCGACGCTAGCCCGTCTAGCGTGGTAAAACAACACTGACACACCTCACGCTGCGGACGTGACAGTTTTATCTTACCACGCCAGTTAGGGTGGCATGGCTAAATAATTTTATCACGCCAGTGAGACCAGCGTGGTCAAATAACGCATGGCAGCCAGACCGGCGTGACATTGATATTTTGCCATACTAGTTCAACTGGCGTGGCCAAAAAGTTAACATCTTCGAAATAAGTTATGAAAGGGTTTATTTTTAAAATTAAAAATTAAAAAAGTTCAAAAAAATAAAAAAATCGAAACCAGCCTTCAAAACCCACCGTTGAGATTATTTAAACGGTATTAGATAGTACATGGTGTTATTTATACAGTTACAGCTTATGAATTAAAGTAGAGTGGCCACCAATATTGAGAAGACCACATAGATTTGTTTCTAAATATTATCCACAACTGGACTCATGTTGTGAGTATGAACGTATAATTAATAATGTGAAATATCATCCACAACTTTACTATTTTGACATTGTATGTTTCTGAAACAATAGATGATTGACGCAATTTCTAAGTGTTTTTTTCCAGTTTTCTAACTATTTTTTTGACCAAGAGTTTTCTAACTATTTTGATCTTGTAGACGAGCAGAGCATATATCCTTGATGTTTCACAACACACCTCATTTCAATGATTGCATTAATTTCTATCTATATCTAACACGACTTGAAACTCACTTCTTTTAACCATTAGTATTAATCTTCCTATTGTTCTCCTTAATCTACAAGCCTAAGGCATGTCATCGCAAGCCCCAAAGCAATTTACA
The DNA here is from genome assembly GCA_000573905.2 of Oryza punctata. Taxonomy (NCBI): domain Eukaryota; kingdom Viridiplantae; phylum Streptophyta; class Magnoliopsida; order Poales; family Poaceae; genus Oryza; species Oryza punctata. The sequence goes on from CM002495.2 coordinate 9,333,803, forward strand.
TGAAAAAGACTACGTTCTAGCAATGAATTACATATATGGATTATCAATCCCATTAGTATATTATTCATAAAAAAGTTATATTGTCATCAAAATAAGACATGTAATGGAAAAACCTGAACAATAGAGTACAATGTTATTATTTGATCTCATAGCTCTTATAAAATATCTAAGGGTAAGATTTTCATTACACGGTTTATATTAACTTAACATAACATTTAGTGGTACGATATTCGTCCAATTCATGATACTCATCCGACGGTAGATATTTGTTCAATTCTTTTTACAAAACTCATCCAACGGTAGAGATTTGTTCAATTCTTTTTACAAAACTCATCCTCCCAAACCCTAACGTAGGCTCCGCCTACCCCTTCCCCATCCGCCGCCACCGCCACCACTCTCACCCTTCTGTCCCGTGCATTGTTCATATCTCTCTATACTAGACGCGTTCCAATCGGCTATCACCTATATCCCTCTAACCTGAGATCTATCCTTAGATCACCGTAGAGGTGGAACTCTCACTGAGCTAAACCCTAAAACATAATCAAGTAGCTGACCGGAGCCATAGGTGAAGGTAGCTAGAATCTAGAAACAAATATTCAATATCGAGGTGCACCGAAAGATGATGATCGAACCTTCAGGAGCGCCGCCGCCGGCTGTGCATTCCCAGATCTCCTCAGCAACGGGAAGATCCGCTCCATTATCTCCCGCCTGACCTCCGACTCGAGCTCCCATTCCTCTGCCTCCTCCAGCAGGATCCGCTCCATTATCTTCTGCTTCTTCGCCTGCCGCAGCTCGTCGCGACCAGCCACCGCCGCCGCAGACGGTGAAGACGACTGCCCCGGCGACACGGCCGAATTACCCCCGTGGTAGTCTCCCTTACCCGCGTCTGCGCCAGGATATGATCATCTGATCAAGAAAGGAAACTATACATATACCAAAAAAGACGCGATCGATCGAGAATTAATTAGATAACCTTCGTTAGCCGGGAGCACACGGGCGGATCCAGAGCTCGCCGTGGCCGGCGGCGGCGGCGGAGGGGAAGACCGGCTGCGCTCGTCGCCGGCGCGGTAGCGGAACTCCATGGCGGTGCGTGCGTGCGGGTGCGTCCGTCCGTGTGTTCCGCGTGAGCGACTGTGTGGACTTGCGGAGTTGCGGTTGCGGGGGAGCGTACTTAACGCACGAGGAGGTAGGGGCGAGGGGGGATCGAAACGGCTCGCATCGCACGCGGACGATCTGATTCCGTCCAATTCCATCTTTTGGTACTTAGTTTCTCTTCGGACAAAGTACTTTTGGGCCTTATTTATTTTTTAGATAATGACTTTTGGGCCTTATGGCTAGTACGTTGAAAAACTATGATAGCGTTAATTCACTCCTATAAATTAATGGATGCCTCTCTAACACTCCCAACACTATACTAGTACCAAACAAAAACTAGAGAGTGGATTTAAACTCTCGAGGGGACATCTCCTTATTGCTTGCATGTCAATTAAATAGTTATAAAAAATTTGAAAAAAAATTAGGAAGATGTATTAACATGTAATATATCACTCCACAAACATGCAACTTAAAATTCAACTTTTACATATCACAACGAAAAAAACAAATTTGACTGCGAATATACGTTAAATAGTTGTAGTTTAATTTTTTTTTCGTTACGACATGTAGAAGTTGAATTTTAAGTGGCATGCACGTGGAGTGATATATCACATTTTAATACACCTCCTCAAATTTTCTCAATTTTTTTCATAACTATTTGAGTGGCATACAAACAACGAGGGGACATCCCCTCGAGAGTTAATAATAGTTTCCTCGAAAACTATGATAGATTTAATTCACTTCTAGAAATTAATGGATGCCTCTCTAACTCTCCCTACACTGTACTAGTACCAAAAGTCAGTGTAGTACTAAATATGTAGAAGAGTTAGGGATGAAAATGGTTCGGAAATGGATGGAAACCACCTTTATTGTTTCCATTTTCATATGTTTTATGGAATCGGAATCGGAATCAGAAACCCTGCATACGAAAACAGAATCGAATATTATCGAATATGAAAACGGAGTGAATACGGTAACGGATATTTATCGGAATATAAAAACCCCTTAAACTGAAACTTCTCAAATCACGAAGAGATGTAGCTAAATATTTGTTTCTAAAACAATAAATCAATATTTCTATATTTTATCAATTAATAATAATACAATTAGTTGTACACTTTACTTTCCTCGATAAAAAGAACTATATTTATCTATAACTAAGTATTGCATGGGCTAATAAAAATCAAAAAATACCCATTAAGCAAATAAAATCTAAAGTATTGGACTAAAAAACATCTCTATTTAATTTAGCACCTCAATAATAGTATAAATCTAAACATTTAGAGTAGAGAAGTCTGAAACTAGAGCAATTTTTTGTTTCTGATTCTGAGAGAAAACTTGAATTTATTTTCGGAAAGATTCCGAATTCGTTTCCGGAAAGTTTCCAATGGATTCCTGTCATGCCCAAAAATTTGCTAACCCGAATTTCAAGCAGAATGTGTATTAAATCTTTGTCTAGGATCAGCCAGAGTACACAAACGATAAATTGATACACGGATTCACGTCTTACAAAATAATAAATTCAAAAGTCTTGCAAACGTAGCGGAAATAGAAATAAATTATCAAATAATCAAGATCTTCATTGAAGCGTAGAATTCTCCATAACCACATGCATCCTCAACGTCCATAACAAACCTAATCCTTGAAATATTCTCCATCCGAATAATTCTCTTCCTCCGAGGTTGGGGGAAAAATAAAGCAAGATTGACTACTAACCACCATACTCATCAAGTCATACCAATGGAAAGACATGATGCAAAGTATTCACAAAGGAATGGCTACAAGATATTGGCATAAAAGCAGCATTCATAAATCATAATTTGAATACAGTGAAATAGTAGATATAGTTAAGCAATATTAAATATCACCGCCCAATGCTAAACCACGTTGCAACAGGCCCAACCAAACCACCTGAACTACAGTAGTTCATTAAGTCATATTATTAGAATGAGACTAATCACGGTGAAGCTGGTTGACCGCCCGATAACCGCGGGCACGGCTATTCAAATAGTTTTACTCTAATCAGAGGTGTACAACTTTACCCACAAGACACGATTCCACACATGTTACCATGCCCCGAAGTACCACCACGGCATTACGAAGGGGAAAATAGTGACAAAACCCTTCGCATAAACCTCCCTAACTAAGCATACCCACCTCAGGTTTCACCCCGGCTCCTAAACAGGCAACGGGCAGTCCCCTCTCATGCCTAGGTAAATCCGGAAACAGCAGAGACCAAAGCCAGGTCCGAACTGCACCATCTCATCTACCCTTGCCATGGTATGTTCACTAGGTTGAACTATACTCTAGATTCAGCTTGGAGCCCATGCTGGCATGTGGTAAGTACGTGTATATCTTCCAGGGATTCCCGAGAACCGGTCCTTAATTGTCATGGGCACGACTTGCAAAACCTTGTACCCACAACCCACCATTAAAGCATATTTTAGTTTAGTTAAGCCATTACCATGATGGTACATCATAATATAATTAAGGACTAAATTAATGTGAATCCCATGGTGAACTAATTGATCTAAGCATGGCTAAGCATCCCTAAACCAATCATCTAATCATATTTCCCAAGCTATCAACGGCACAGGATAACAATAGGCTGAGTACGATAGGCATCCATCCCACATGACATTATAAAATAATACAATTTGATAGAAAAGCGGGGATTTTGTAAAGTAGGGTCAACATGATCAATGTTATATGTATAACTTGCCTTGCTCTTGAACTGAGGGAACTTCGGCGGCCACTTCGTAATACACCGGAGCGTCGGAACTGTCGAATTCTATACGACAAACAAAGCACACAAGCAATACAAGCAATAAGTCTACTGAAACAGCAAAACAAACCAATTTTACTGAATTCTAGAAATTTTAATGAATCCACATAAACTTGAATGGATTAAAACGGAACTCAGATGATTAAAATATAAATATTAGAATATGAACTGTGTAATTACTATTAACCAAAAATCCTTAGTCAATTATTACACATTAATGCCCGAGGGCGAACTTGATCAAAGGAAAACGGACTCCGATAGGCGAGCCTCACGGGTTAGCGACTCAACGAGTCAACCTACCGTGACACGGGACCACGCAAACGGTCAACTGAACCGGCAAACGGAACCAGCAGCTCAGAACGGCTCTAGAGCTTTAGAACGACTCGGTACGACCAAACCGACATGACACTATGCCACACTACGTGCGAGCGTAAGCGGCGAGCGGCTAGTGAATGCATACATACCACAGCGAGGGCACGGCTGTGGCTACGGGTAGGTGCGGCGGTAGCGAGGTCGGTAAACCGACAACGGCTAGGCGGCTGCTAGCTAGCTAGAGTTTTAGGCAGCTAACGGCGCGGCAAGCGGCATGGCGAAGCGGCAGCGGCATGGTAACGGGTCAGCAGCACAGCTACCGTGTGCGGCAAGGCGGCGGCAGCCGCAAGACGGGGTAGCGACGGCGTGTGGCGCTAGGGCGACAGCAGCGGCACGGCACGGCAGCGGCATGGTGGCTGCGGTGGCGCGACACGGCAGCAGCGCGGCGCCTGCGGCTAGCGGCGACGGCGAGGCGGCGCAGCAGCGGCGCGACACAGCAATGGCGCGGTTAGGCGGCGGCACAAGGAGACGACGATGATAATGGATAGATTAGATAAATCCCCAGGGGTAAACTATACCGGTGAACGTCACGGGGAAGGGGAAAGCTCACCGGAGAAGACGACGGCGACGAGGGCTGGCGGCTAGCGGTGGCAGCGAGCAAGGGCAGTGGTGGGTAGGGTGCAGGTGGCGGTTAGGGCTAGGGCTAGGGAAAAAAGAAAGAAAAGAGGGGGTAAGGGGGCTTAAATAGGAGGGTGGATTTTAGGTGGGGCCGACCCAAGGAGAGGGGGAGACGCACGGCAAGGAGGGGGAAGGTGGCACTAGGCAGAGGGGGGAAAGAATACGGGAGGAAGGGGGAGCCTTAAAAAGGAAAGATGGGGGAAACAAATACGTTGCCGTTTCGGGAAAGGAAAAAGATACCGAACCGGAATAGGAGTAGGACTCAGCTCGTCATACAAAAAGAAACCGCGGCGGCAAAGGGGTCAGCGGATACAACGAACCGCGAACAAGGAGAATGAACCGGGAACGGTTCATGACCGAAGTTGAGAAAGGAAAGAATTATTAATTTAAATCCTAACATTTTAAACTAACATTATTACTTCCTCTGCCTGAATATTCAACTGAAAGTCCTGTTAACAATTTGAAGCAAAGAGAATTCGAAAAAAATTATCCCTGACAATTCGGATTATTAAGCACATTGTTAATTTAGGGTTTGCTCCTAGCTAAACAAAGTATTTTCTATAGACTATTTGTTGACGATTTAGAAACTACGGAGAAGGGGAAAACTCCGGGTGTGACAATTCCGGTTTCCGACGGATAGTAGCCTTATCATATTTGTTTCCGTTTCCGAGAAAAAATTCCGAATTCGTTTCCGTTTCCGAAAGTTTCCGAAAAAATTCCGACCGACACTTTCCGTTTTCGAAAACACGTCCGGAATCCGGAAACTTTCCGAATCATTTTCATCCCTAAGAAGAGTAGCATGCGTGTATGCAGTGTAGTAGTACTAGTACTAGCTAGGATGTGTGATTCATGATGATTCCTGCAGCTTCATGTTTTGTCGTAGAGAAAAGCCTATGAATAGGCTACGAATGCATGCGTAAGCGGCTTATGTTCCATCCATCACTTGAACCAAGAATACAAGCAAGTTACTATTAGCATACAAGCTGTCCAACACACTACAATAGCTCTACTGTTTTTTAGTACTCCTCTGTTCCCTTGCTTAGAAAAATAATCAGAACCAACAGCTGGTATTAGAGCGCGCGGGTTCGAATAGAGCGTGATGGAGTAGAGCGGCGTATCGGTGTTGTCAATTGAAGCTGCAGGTATAGCTTCAAGTTCAGGCGTTACAGTGCACAGTCTATGGTTCCTGTATTTGCAGGAGAAAATTATAATATTGGAGCATCAAAATGCAGACGCTGCTGCTATCACAAAGATCGGATATTGTTAAGAATGGCTGCAAGGAGTATTATACGGAAAGTACTCTTACAGTGGAATAAAAAAAGGTCTGTTAGAGAATCGGATGACGAACGCCAAGGCCTTGTTCTTGATCCAACAAGGAGTTGCAGAAAGTTTATTTCCACGTATTATTGGCGTTAAGAAATCAAAGGAAGCATGAGACAAGTTGAAGGAGGAGTTTCAATGATCAGAAGGTACTTGCAGTGAAGCTTTGCAGTGAAGCTTAAAACTTTGAGAAGGCAATTTCAGAATTTGCAAATAAAGGAGTCGGAGAAGGTAAAAGACTATTTCTCAAGAGTTATTGAGATCGTTAATTAGATGCGCCTATATGGTGAAGATATAAAAGATCAAAAGGTCGTGGAGAAAATTTTAATCAGTATGCATGAAAATACGAGTACATTATTGCTGCTATTGAGGGGTCAAAAGGCTTATCAACTCTCACACTCTAGCAACTAATGAGTTCGTTGGAGTCTCATGAAGAAAGGAAACTTCAACGTGAAGGATGTTCGATTGAAAATGCATTTCGGTCAAAGTTGAGCTTAAGATCTCAAAGGTTTCGCGGGAATTTTCAGAAAAATGGATTTCCAATGCTGAGACCGTGGTTCTCAGAAAAATGGTTTTTCAAGGCAAGATATGCAGAAGGAAAGATTACCAAAATGAGATGAAAAGGATGTAATTTCGAGGATTGTGGACAGGTTCACAAAATATGCACACTTCATTGCCCTGAGTCACCCATTTATAGCTGAGCAGGTATTAGAGAAGTTCAAGGACAACTTCTTACAAATTGCATGGCTTACCTTCTGTGATTGTGAGTAACAGAGATAGAATCTTCACTAGTCACATATGGAAGAATATGTTTGAACAGGCTATAGTTAAGCTGCATTTTAGTAGTGCCTACCATCCCCAAACTGATGAACAAACCGAGAGGGTGAATCAATGCTTGGAGAACTATTTGAGGTGTATGACATTTGCTAAACCAAGAAAGTGGAATTCTCTTTTGTCACATGTTGAATGGTGGTATAACACCAACTTCTATACATCTCTTGGGATGTCTCCTTACCAGGCTTTGCATGGAGTGAAACCACCATTACTGATTGAAGCAATGCTACTAGAATCTCTGGTTGAAGGAGTAAGGAACAAGGAACAAGTTCGGGCTCAGCTACTGAAGCAGTAAAGTTCAGGCCTGAGAAGGCTCAAGTAAGAAAAAAATTACACTGATAGAAGGAGTGAGAGGACTCTTGAGGTTGTACACATGGCTTATTTGAAAATGCAACCTTATAGGCATAAGTCACTAGGGCTCCACAATTTCCCTGAAGTTGCATTCTAGGTATTATGGTCCATCCAGAGTGTTGGAGAAGATAGGAGAGGTTGCAAACAAGCTGCTGCTACCTGAGGGGAGTCACATACACCTGTTTTTCATGTTGGTCAGTTGAAGATGCATATTGGATCCAAAGTTATACCTGAATCTGGGTTGCCACTGGTAGATACTGAAGGGAACATTCTAACTAAACCATGGTTGTGCTAGAAAGAACACTGGTAGAGAATGCCTCTTTACTACTGATTCGTAACCCACTTTAGTACCGATTATGGAACCGGGACTAAATTTTCGAGACTAAAGATCTCGATTTTTACTACCAGTTGAAATAACTGGTACTAAAGATGTATACTCAGTCAAAAAACATGCGGGCTGTGGGATTCGAACTCAAGATCTCTCACCTCAGCCTCACGCGTGTTACCATCTCAACTACCACATACATCTAACATGTATAGAGATGCTTTCTTTTTGAACTAGACCCTGGAGACATCTTTAGTACCGGTTGGTAACACCAACCCAGACTAAAGATGTTTTTGGGACTTGGACTTTTAGAACTGGTACTAGAAACATATTTAGTACTGGTTCTTAATCTATCCGAGATATTTGTGTTTTGTTACCATGATAAAAGATCACCTCTCCAGTAGTGGAAGGATGATACCTAGGAATAATGAACCTGTGGTGTAGTGGAAGGTTCAGCAGGCCAATCTACCAATAGAGGTTGTGACCTAGGAAGATGCTTCATTCATTTCAAGGATCTTTCCCGCATTCAATTCATGAGGACATAGAATATTAAGGGGAGTGCATTGTTAGGTCTAGAGACTGAAAAATCTGAAGAATTGGGTAGTTATGAACTTGATAAACCCTGAACTCTACTTGATACGCTAAGGGATCTGGTTGTCCCGATCTTTCGGTGAGTTGATGATAACTACGATTTGGCAGAAACGTTGACGACCCGACTACAACCGTACGAAACGTTGTTGTGTTGCGCTTTAGCGATCGATACACCTCTCCGTGGGTTGTTGATCTTACCGGAGCAATCAACCTTATTCCTGCAAGCCAATCAAAGAAACAAGATAAAAACAATCTGAAGTGCAAATAGGAATTGAGTACTAATGATAAGTTGGGGTTCCATAACGAGCAAACTGGCGATCTAACCGATCACGGGATTACACGGCAAAGTAGCGAAGCTAAACTTTAATCTAAACAAAACCCAAGAAACCCTGAAGGGGTACCTAGCTATTTAACGAGGTGGGAGGATGACCAAGGGGTCCCAAGGGTCGTGCTCCACCTGGTTGGGGTGCACCCCATATGGGCCCCACTTGGGCTGGGGTCCCAAACAAAGTTACAAGCCCAAAGGCCCATGATAGGTGGCGTAACACCTTGTTTCTCTATTTGCCGATGACTCACTAGGTATTTGGAGATGAGGTTGGATCCTTTGGAAAAAGGATTCCGAGAGTTTTCCATCAAGTACTCATGGACCCAAAACGGAGCTCGTATGCATATTTGGTGGCTATTTGAAGTTAGCACTGCAGTAGGTGGCCGAATTGGATTCCAGCACTTGAGCAACTTGATCTTGTTGTGAGTAACGGTTGTATCAATAGTAGCCATGGTCACATCATCCTCCCCTTCTTCACGGAAAACCGTCCTCGGTTTTTTCATATGGTGCTTGTTGCGTAGTGCATGATCTTGCCCATAGAAATGTGTACATGAAAACAAACGTAACAAATTTTCGTCATGTAATATCATCAGTTCTTTAGCAAATAGTATCAATCTCCTATGAAACGAATCTAAAACAAAGTACGTTGGAACTACATCAAAATGATTCTCTTGCATCTCATCCTGCTCCCCTTCTTCAGAAGTCAAGTAATCACTTGATACGATTATAATGGCGTTTGATAGCAGCGTTGTGCGATCTCGTCGATCCCTTCTTCGAAACCAACCTATTTCTTTAAATCAAAACATGACAAACTCGAGATAACATGATTAGCAATAACATGTCACTCTAGCTTGAATTTTTTATCCACCGATACAGAAGGTTCTATATCTGAGCATATGTAAACTCTATGCACCAAATATATTCCTTTATCATTATATTGCCTAAATATATGAAATATAGTATTAGTTGGACATGGAAAATCAATAGCAAATAATTTCTCCTTCAAGTTATCGAGCTCACAAAAGTCATCAAATAGAACATAGCCCAAAGTACTTAAAGAAGATAGCGATTCACGTTCCTGAACTTCATCAGCAATTTGAACAACATGCTTAAAATCAGCACAAAAAGAATTAACAACAGGAATAGCATGTTCATTCATTAGTTGCGGCATGGATATAAGTGAAGCATTATCACACAACTCTCCTTTATCACAAGGAACAACAAACTAATCTACTTGTGACAAAGGAATATCAGCAATTGGTTCCACTAATGGTTGCTCTACTATAGTATGAAAAGTGGATGTGTGTAGCTCAGCTTGAGAATACTCACCTTCATCTACTTCATCACCATTTAATTCACCTTGCAAACTTTCTTCAGACATCGCAAGTGCACCGTGGTTCTCTTCTTTCTTCTCAAGAACATCATTCTTCTCCTCTTGTTGAATGTTCAGAACTCCCTACAAAACGTTAGTAACAGGAAACACAAAAGATTTCTCCTCCCATGTTTGCACATTATCATTGCACAACGATATAGGAGATTCAAAAATAGGAGATAAATCACATTGTTCATGTTTACTCGCATTTGATACGAAATCTTGTAAAATTTGACTCTCAATGCTACGAGCAAGCATGAATAGATGTCCAATATGATTATACGTCACATTAGCAAGCATAACTTGAATTTCAGACTTAAGCCCCTTGAAAAATCTACGCATTATATTCTCATTGCATTCTTTTAGACCACTGTAGATGATACAAACTTTAAATTCATAGATATACTCTCTAGCAGTTCGATCACCTTGTTTCAGATGTTCTAATTTCTCAAGAAGAGTACATTTGTAATAAGAACTCACAAAACGTTTTTCTCATCATGGTTTTGCATTCATCCCAAGTTTCAGGTTTATTACTAGCATGACTCCACCAAAATAAAGCAGAAGAGGTAAACTTATTACTAGCAGCCTTAACCATTTGAGCATCCGAAAATTCATACTTATCAAATTCATTGTCTACTGCTAGCTCCTAATCAATATAAGCAACATAATCATACTTACTATCGTAGAATGGTAATCTAGATTCAACTCGTGCAAATTATAGTCATGTACCTCATATGCATCACGTGGACAAGTGGTCATATCTCGTCGAAGGTGAAGAAATTGATGTTGATCAGAATCATCTTGTATCCCTTTGCGTAACCCTGTTATGGTTAGTAGTAAACAAGAAACATACATAGGAATATGCACGCTCCTATCAACTACTAGGTAGTGGAGGCTCAAATATCACACACTCAAGCTTTTAACCAAGCTCTTACAAGATCTTACCAAAGCAAGCCAAATGGTGACCACACCGACTCAACCTAGACCCAATGGAGGCTGGATGTATCGATGCCTTGGCAAACACTTGCTGTACGGCTGCAATCAAATCTGTGGAGCTCTGGGTTGGTTTAAATATGTAGCAAAGGAATAGCAAATACTCAAATCAGAGAACGCAAAGCTGAATAATGGTTCAAAGTTAAGTACCGTGCTGGTCCTAGGCTAGAACGTACTATAGACGCGAGCCTAGACACAAACGATACCACAAGATAACACTAGGAACGACTCAACCATAACTCTGATATAGAAAATCAAACTCAAAGATAACAGCTGATTTTATCTTTTCTTTCTTTCTTTCTTTTTTCTTTTTTCTTGTTTTGGTGCGCCTTTTTTTCACCTTTATGCCTTTTTTCTTTTTTCTCTTTTTTTAGATAAAACGACTCAAGTACCTGAATGCAAGATTAGAGGGACTCAAATGTATATATAAAAAATTACAAGGACTCAAATGCAAAAGTGCAAACCCTAAAATTAAAATTATACAAAAATGGAATGCTCTCGTCCCAAAGGTTCCGTTTTTGCAAACAGATCTCCAATCCGACACTTCAAAAAAATTTCACTAAGAAGTATGGAATGTCACGCTGTAGATTGAAAACCGAGACTCACGTAGTTTAGGAGGGTGGCAGTAGAGGCCAAGATGGACTGCTTGCGCGAGATTTTATCCTTGCTCGGTTTCCTTTTTTTCGATTTTGCTAAACATATGTCGGGTGATTTTTTCTCCGATATTTGACGTTTTCTTGGTCGTAGGATTGTGCGCTAAGATTAGTGCAGGAAATTACAGTCCTATATAACTAAAATTACATTCGTAAATTTAGTTGATATAATATGTAAGTGCACTATTATTTTGGCAAAAATATGTATTTGTTATTTTCTTTAAAATATAAAATTACAGTCCTATATAACTAAAATTATATTTGTAAATTCAGTTAATATGACATGCAAGTGCACTGTAATTTTGATGAAAATCTTGTGTAAGTAAATATATATTTGTTATTTTCTTTTGTAGTCCATTGGATGTAAATCTAAGAGTAGAAAAAATCTAGGTGATTTTTGTTAGAAATCACCGGACAAATGGATAGGCAGCTCGTTTTTTTTTGTCTTTCCTTCAGCCGAACCCAATCTAAATGGATTTGCTATATTCTTTTCCCCCTTCTTCCTCATGAGAAAACATAAATAAGAGCACGGGACAGGGACAGGGTGCAACCACATAACCGAAACCCTAGATGCAACTCCAAAACTCCAAAACCGACCGACAAAAACTTCTGAAAACTAGAAAAATCAAACCCTGACGGTGAGACGATTCCGTTTTCGAAGGTCTCGACGATAACAAAGACACGACAGCGGCGGCGATAGTGGTACTAACCGTGACCAGAACTCGAAACTCTAAACAGACAAGATGCTAAGACCAGCAACACGACTCGACGATGAAATGCAAAAGTTAGCAAAAACTGAAAAGAACAATGCAATGACACAAATATGGCTAGGTTAAGGATGCAATTCTTTTTTTGTATGGCTATTTTCTGGAAAGAGAATTCCGAGATCTTTCCATCAAGTACTCATGGACCCAAAACGAAACTCGTATGCATATTTGGCGGCTGTTTGAAGTTAGCACTGCAGTAGGTGACCGAATTAAATTCCAGAACTTGAGCAACTTGATCTTGATGTAAGCAATAGTTATATCAATAGTAGCCATGGTCACATCAGAACTTGTGATAGAAGAAGGGGAAGAATGGATGGCTCAAATTAGAATATAATGTTTCACTGATTAAAGTAAAAGGGGGTCAATGACCACGGATGTTTGGAGTATTCACTATAGTTTTGGTTGCCCACTACTGAAGAACTGATGTTTGATCGGTTGACAAAAATACATTTGTCTCGGTTCGAATAGAAACCGGTGCTAAAGAATATTTTTAGCACCGGTTCAAAAACCCAACGGCACTTTACGATTTTTAGTCCTAGTTGGTGTTACTAATCGGGACTAAAAATTGATCTTTAGTCCTGGTTGGTAACACCAACTCGGACTAAAGATATTTTTAGTCCCGGTTAGTGTTACCAACCCGGAATAAATATGTCTTCAGGGTTAGTTTAAAAAGAAAACATCTCTATTCAAGTCAGATGTGTGTAGTAGGTGGGATGGTAATGTGCGTGAGGACTAAGGTGAGAGATCTTGAGTTTGAATCCCACATCCCACATTTTTTTTACTTGATATTCATCTTTAGTCCCGGTTATTTTAACCATCTTTAGTCTCAGATTGAGCGTCCCGTTGCACAACCGGGACAACAAATGGTTACCAACCGGGAGGAAAGCTCCCTTCCCCACCAGTGGTCGTACTATGCAACATCATCCTTTTTATCGCTAATCTACGACGTACTCGTTATAAGCCGCCTCTATCTCTGAACTTATATCGAATCTAAAACCCCTAATCTATATTACAGTTCTCGCGGCATCAATTCTTATTCCTATTCGCTTTTCTTCTAGTTTTTGCAATTTCCTGTTTTCTATCCCAATAGGTAGCTTCTCAGCCAAATTTTATCTAGATTCTCGCAGTTGGGGCTCTAAATCTGGGCGGGTCCTAGCACTTGGGCCGTTGCTGGGGCTCATACATTGTGTCATTGTGCCATGAGGCCGCCGCTGGGGCTCGTCCAGTGTGCTCGCGAGTAGGGATGAAAACGGTTCGGAAACGGACGAAAACCACCTTTAGAGCTTGTTCGGCACGTGGGGAGGGTTTTCCCTAGGGGAAACGCCACCAGAGAGGTATGGGGTGGATCCCCTACCACCACCCGATCCCCTCCACCGTTCCACCCTAGAGGGGTTTGATGCCTTTGGTCATTCGGAATGCAAATGGCAGCGAACACTACCGTCTACCGTTCAGACTTTTCAAACTCAAGCCAAACAACATTCAACACTATTATTTAAATTGCATATCATAGAAAGTGCCAAGAAAACTATAAAACAGATAGTCTTGAAGTTTAAAAATAGCTTTACCAAAAAATTGAAATATTGTAAATGAAAAACTAAAACTTCTGGAGAAAATAAGAAATTCTGAATACTATCTAAAAAGATTCTGGAGATTCTGAATACCACATAGAAAGTTCTAAAAATTGCTTGCATCATATCCATTCAGTCACCACAATCAGTCACCCATTCACAACACCTGATTTACTCATTTTAACATCATATCCATCACCACAATCAGCTAGGATAAGCCACTGAAGACCATTTACATTCATTGCATACAAACAGAAACTAAGAGTCCAAAAAAATCCAAATTCTCCTTAAGTGCAAGAGCAGAAGGGCGTTACTGCAAGGTTATTTAGTAGCTCCATTACCTGCGAGAGGGAAAATATGTTATTGTCAATGCTCTGTATTGCCACTAATCCATGCTATGCACAGTTAGTCTTCAAGCAAGGAAAATCAGGCTGCAATAGTTACAGAACCAATTTTGACATGCAAATCCACTATCACGCAATGTCCAAACTGAAATTAACAGAGCTAATAGTTAAAGATTAGTCAGGCTGCAAGTTATTGATTTCCTTGAACAATTGATGTCAGAAGGGAACTATTTGTATAGAAATATATATACAGGTCATTAAATCACATTAGCAATTTAGCATCATTGAAGCTACAAGTACAAGAAGCAAAATAGGATCAGCGCATCCAATTTTTACACATTCCATGTAGTAGTGCATCCAATTCATCCAAATTCATGAATTAGCGCATCTAATTAATGTCAGACTGCTAATATTAAAGGGAAAAAGAAAGAAAAGGGGAATACGTGCTGAAATTACCAGAACCAATTTCTGATTATTGGCTATTAACTTTCTGAAGTTTGGAATTTATAAGTGCGTAAATGGATTTTCTCTATGTTTGTAAAATTACGAACTCTTTTCAGCAAATGAATTAATCAAGAACACACTGAAAGTATCCAATATGCAGTCTAAAATCATGTGCAGGTTGCGGAGTTTTTGAGAGAACTTATAATAGACATTATCCGAAATCAAGAACAATTAATTTTCTTTTGCTGGTCTAAGCAAATCAAGACCAACTATGATAGGAATAGGTTCAGGAATCATGAGTGCTATAACCACATAGCACAAATCAAAAAAGTGTCCAACTGTTAGAATAATAGCTGATAATACCTCCCAATGACAATAGTAAAAAACTGAATACTATAGCCCTTGAACCCATTTTTTTACTACACACAAGGAAAAAAAAGCAAGTTCTTTATTATTTTTTCTGATTTCACTAACTCAATTTGACCTTAAAAAGCAATCCTTAGGTAAGTGTAATCTGTTATACCAATGGCAAGAATACAAATAAACTTGATCTCATTGTGCGCCATGGTGCAATTCAACTAGAAGCAATCACTAAAAATTATGACCTTAACTGACCAATAATACACACATACTGCTTGGTGAATGGAATCAAAACTAGAAGTAGTAGCAGATTGACGAGGAAGAAAGGAGGAAGAGAAGCGGCCACCTTACCAATACAAGCGAGCTTGGCAGTTGAGTGAGCTAGGTTGGCGAACAACCTCTCCATCCTTCGGGTTCCTCGAACTGCTTCAACTGGACAGAAGAGAAGATCACGTGAGAAAACGAGACCGGCAGGGAGAAACCAATAAGGAACTGCTTCAACAAGCAATGACATTATAACAGTAAATCTTTTTGAGTTTGAAGTTTCATGAAAACAAAGACATTTAGTATAAGATGATGAAAAATAAAAGTGAGAATAATGAATTAAACCTATTTCCAACTTATTTTCAGACTTGAAATGCAATGCTTGGATAATAAAACTTTGCATGGTTTCTTTATTTATACAGTTTAAAAATTCCAGGCATGATTAAAATTAACTCTCCTCTTATAATAAGACCTCATTGCATGTGAAACACTGAACTAACAATTTAGAGTTCTATGATATCTACCGTTTCTGAGTATTTTTTTTTCTTTTACCAGACTTTTCAGAATCTTTACTTAGCAACAGATCAACTAACGTACGCTCTGAATAGTGAAAGAATCAAGAAAATCAATATGCAGCAAACTTAACCACACGAGTTCTATCACCAGTGGAGAAAAAGATATCGAGATACATATATGAAACTAGAGAAGACATTGATTAAAAGGTATATACAGTTGAATTGCAGTGAAATCAAGCAATGTTTTATTCATTACTCAAACATAATTTATCAAGCCATTACACAAAAGAAACCAAAAAGGCATATGTGGCATATCAACTGCTAGGCTTGTGTCCACACGAGCAAGGCGAGGAGAGAGGAGCAAGGGGTGTACGTGGTGCCGTGGATTTGGGTTTGGAGAAGAGGCTTCGGCTCTGTGCAGCATGTACAACGGGAGGAAGGGAGGAGGCGCCAGCACCGGGGAAGAAAGGGAAGCGGCGCCGGCACTGGGTAGGAAGTAAGGCGGTGTGGTGGGGGATGCGGTGCAGTAAGGGAGGCTGGCGGATGCGGTGGGACTAGGAGGCGCCGGCGCCGCCGCGCGCGACGAGACGAGGAGGCGCCAGCGCTGAGAGGCGGCGAGGGCGCCGCTCGAGAAGAGAAGACGGGATGTGGCGACGAGTGGTGGATTTCCACTAGTTAGGGTAGTGGATAGATTTCCCTAGGGTTTGGGGTGTAATGGGCTAGGATTTCCACCTTACCGGGCCGAGCCGAATGCAATATTTTGTAACACAAGGATTTCTCTCCCTAGTGGTGTGCTTCCCCGAAGGGGCCGGGATACCGGCCTTTTACACGCTAGCCGAACCAGGCCTTATCGTTTTCGTTTCCATTTTTTTTGGAGTTGGAATTGGAATCGAAAACCCCGGATACGAAAACGGAATCGAATAATATCGAATACGAAAACAGAGCGAATACGAATCGGAGCGAATACGGTAATGGATATTTATCGGAACATAAAGTATCCTTAACTGAACTTCTCAAATCAACGAAAAGATATAGCTAAATATTTGTTTCTGAAACAATAAATCAATATTTCTGTATTTTATCAATTAATAATAATGAGATGGGCTAATAAAAATTAAAAAATAGCCATTAGACAAATAAAATCCAAAGTACTAGACTAAAAAATATCTCTATTTAATTTAGCATCTCAATATATAGTATAAATCTAAACATTTAGAGTAGAGGAGGCTAAAACTAATTAGTTGTATATGAGAAAATTTCTGTTTCCGATTCCGAGAAAAAACCTGAATTCATTTCCGGAAAATTTTCGAATTCATTTCCGGAAAGTTTCCGACGGATTCCGGTTTCCGACAGATAGTAGTCTTATCATATTTGTTTCCGTTTCCGAGAAAAAATTTCGAATTCATTTCTGTATCGGAAAGTTTCCGAAAAAATTTCGACCGACACTTTCTGTAAAACGTCTGGAATCCGGAAATATTCCGTTCACATCCCTACTCGCGAGGTCGCCACCGCCCGCCTCTCGCCTGGGGCTCATCAATCGGACACGGGAACGACGCGTGGGCCGAATTTGAGCCGTACGATGGTTTGGGCTGGTTTCGTTTAGCAGTTTGAGCCCAAACCGTGAATTCTGTAGGCCGCGTGTCACATATACCTAGGCTGTTACCTTAATTTCTGGAATCCTCGGGAGATTGGGAGCAAAACACCATGCTGCAATCGCTTCTCCACCGATTTAATCCCTACCACCTTTCTCCTCTCCGGCCATGTGCCCGCTGCCACCATCCACGAGCTGTCTCCTTGGCCGGAGCGTGTCCGGCGGCGCAGGTGGTGTGCTCTTTTCACGGGGATACTTCACGGACGTCGACTATACCGACGACGAGTCTGATGACTACGCCATCTTAGCACCCACGAAGATGTCAACGTCATTGCACAACGGTGAACGCTCGTCGCGTCGCAGCCGGTGATTGAAATCTTGTTTCGAAATTTCGGACCCCCCAGGCAAGTGAATATCTCGACCAAAATTTTCTGTTTTTCTCAATTTTTTATGAATTTAGTTAAAATTTAGTCAAATTCAGTTAAATTGTGTTAAAATTTCAGAAAATTTCGGTCCAAAAATACCGAAATTGTGTCAAAATTCGATTCTACCAAAATGACCGAAATTTTCACTGGAATCAAAATTGAAAATGCTGGTCGCACAACTAGCGGCCGCGGCCTCCGCCACAATGCTTCAATCCGGTCATCCGATCTTGAGAAAAAAAATCGGACACCTCTTACTATGACTTTGCTGCATGCAGCTTTTGTCAGATCCTCTCTCTGTTACATATGATTCTTTTCTAAGTATTAATATGCATGAAAGAGAGAAGACACGAGGTTATTTGCATGCACATAGCACCCTTTTAGCAAACTTGAAAAATGATTTTTCTAGACCCTTTTAGCAAACTTGAAAAATGATTTTTCTTCTAGATTACTCATCTAATCTACGATCCGATTACACCATTGTATTCGTTACAATTAAATCTTTACAACAAGATCTCACATGACTATAAAAAAACACACATATGTTTCAACCAATTAAACTTAATGTTTCACATGTGAAAATTAGATGTTTCAGCTGAAATTCTATTATGTTGCACATATTTATTTAGTGTCACGATGCATATATCTTTCTTTAATGTATCTCATGGTGCTATTTGTATGTTTCAGTAAGTAGTTTATTGTGTTTCACTAGTTTATTTGTAAATGTTGCATATGTGTTGGTTGAGTGTTTCAATAAGTATTTACTAGTGTACTCACAATGTTCCACTAAAAATATTTATTTCATCTAGTGTACTCACAATGTTCATGTATAGAATTGAAAAATTCTTTTGCAACAAATCACCCACATATTATGGAAATCATCTATTAAGAGAATTCGTTTCATTTTTTGTTCCACCAAAAATGTTTCATTTTATATGGATCAAATGTTGCAGTGACTTGAAACATTCTTTTGCTATTTGCTGAAACATTGTTTTTATATAAGGTGAAACAACACCCGATTTAAACGATTGAAACATTTTTAATCTACCTAGTAAAACAATTCCGATATACTTGGTGGAACAGTGTGCAACATTTAAAAATAATTCAATAATAAGTTAAATTTGTTTTTCACCGGAATATATCCATGTGTGGTCTTGTTTTAAATATTTAATTGTAACGAATTTAATGGTGTAATCAAATCATGATTTGGATAAATAATTTAGGAGAAAAAATAGTTTAAAATAGTTTTGCATGCATGCATGCTTGATGATGTTGGATGGCTGATGGCGTGCGCGCATCGGACAGCTTATGGGCGTCCGATTTTTCATCTCACACCGTACGTTCGACGGGTAGCGCTCTCCAAAGGCAACACCTGTACGTGGTGCTGGCCGACTGGAAGAAGGGATTCAGGTGGAGCAGTGGGACGCCGCCGTCGCCGCCTCACATCACCGCGGCAATGCACCGCCTCGAACAGGAAGCTTCGGCTTTGGGCCGCTGGTCCTGGAGCGACGACCCATCGCCGGTTCCGTTCGACGACATCGACGGCGAGATGCACCGCCGGATCACATCGCACGCCGTGTGCCCCGGTGGCGGCGCCATCTTCGTCTCCGTAGAGAATTGTGGGACCGGCGAGTCAGCGACTGGCTACTGCCGTTCTGCGGCGAGGCGCACTACGACGGCGAGCTGGACGCGTGGGTCGGCTTCCACAACGACTATCCCCGCGGCAAACTCTGCTCCTGCGATGTCGTCGCCGGGAGCCACGAGGAGCCGAAGTGGAAGCTGTTCGGGGAGCAGATCACCTCGGCAATCGACGAAGACGCCACGCTCTCGTCTCCATGGGCGGCGGCAGCAGGTCCTGCCTCGTCGAGGGCGGGCCGCGAGAGTGGCGGCGGTACTGGCGACTGCGACAGGTGCGAGCTGCACGACAGCACGTTCCTCGTCATGTACGGCCAGAACGGCGAGCTCGCCATCACGGATCGGCGCCCAAGGCGCTCCTACATTCTGTCCAGATATGTCAATGATTTTCGTAGTTGTTTTAAAAAATTATAATAATCCATTTTAAAAAAAATTAATAAATATTTAATTAATCGTAAGAAAATATGTCGTTCCGTTTTACGTGACCGGGAGACGAGATCCCAATCTAATTCTTTCACACACACGAACACAAAGATGTAGCCGGCCTAGCCGCTCTCCCTCTAATTCTTTGATTCTTTCATATTTTCTCTTCACATAATTGTGGTGTATATAGAATAAACCTCCCCTTTGTATTTATAGAAGTAGTAGGCAATCCTATAAAAGAAACGCAAAATTTGCTATAAGACATTGGAAGAAGAAACATCAAGTTTGAGAAAAAGGTCCACATAATAGAAAATAAGTTGAAGTTTATTTCACAACATAGTAATGTTAAGATGGTGCGAAACGCCACGATAACAGTGTTCCTTCAACATTTTCATTTGTTTTTGAAAATGTCCCACAGCTAAATTCACTTTGCGACTTAACTGAAAAATCCCAGCACTTGGCATACAAACACACCGTAGGAGCATCAAGAAAACCATTTGATAGACAAAAATCTGGTGCTTGTTGACCATCTCCTTACAGAATTGCGCAGAAAGTGAATAGATAGGCTGCATTTGACAAAATTTCATGTGAAGTTTACACATGGTTCCTGAAACTGGCAAGATAATGTCATCAGGGTCAAGAGATGGCCTGCTCATTTCACCCAAAAGATCAAGTGCTCAGATAGATTATAGATCAAAACTATGAATGCTTATGTTTCACAGATCTGAGTTAGGGATTACAACTTCATGCTTTTGGTTCTGATGACTGTCCAGAAGAAAGTCTCTCCGACCTCGCCTTGTTAGCTCTTTCCATGTAATCTTGGTGAGATTGATGCTTTGTCCCTACAGGATATGCGACATATTGCATAATCAATTGGTATTCATGTATCAGAAATAGCATTCTGAAACTTCCGTAATTTATGGGGTACTTCAACAAATATCAACATGCATTCTCAAACAAAAATCAGTACTAATCCTTATTTGATTTTTAGTGAAGAACACTTTGATCACTCTGACAATGCAGAAATGTGTTTTACAAAAAGCTAACAGTTTAGTAGCATAACACCACTTAGATAAAGGGACAAGATCAATTAGTTGTCCTTATCATTAAAAAAACACTTCAAAAAGGAACATGTGCACCACAAATTGTCAATTCGTAATCAGAATTTAGCAGTAAACAAAGGCAAAACCAGAAACATGATAAGAAATGGTTATTGCAATTATACACTGATAACAACACCATAATATGCACAGAATGTTATGGTGCCAGCCCCAGCTATATGGGTCAAAGGAGATTGTTCAAGGGAAGGTTGCTAAAGCAGTAGCACATTTCAATAAATCTGGATCCAGTTTAGTTTAAAATAGTTTTTTTTTACTTTAGTCAAGTCTGATGAGATCCTTACCATCAATATAATTTCAATGGTTTGTTATGGCCATGTCTCTCAAGACAAGCAAAGATAAATTAGCAAAGACTTTCAACCGTATTGTAGGCCTCTTGCTCCCAATTGGCACCCTCCATCTAGCACCGTGCCATCATTCTTCCTCAAGTCTTCTCTGCCCGACCTCTCTCAGCAAACGTTTACCATGATACTTTAAACAACATTAGCTTACAGTTAAGAAAAAAACACGAATTTGGCCAACCACTGCATCATGCTCATTGGAAATCACTTTTAACCTTTAGGATCAAATTAGTAGTGATTCTAAGACCATTAGTGTTGACCTTGACCAGAAGAGGATTTAACAGATAGCTGCTACTGTGCAAAGTGTAGTATATGGACAAATCCAAAAACAGTGCAACACGCACTACATCCAATAAAAAGATCACCAAGATATATCTTTAAAGAACTCTTTAAACAACATTAGCTTATAATTAAAAGAAACAAAAATCAGGCAACCACTAAATCATGCTCCTAGTGGAAAATCACTTCAACCCAGGCTCGAATTACTAGTTTATTCTTAGCCTGATAAATAAAAGTTATCCCAAAGCAAATAACATTAAATGTACGCCATGCTGAGAATCACACAATCATATGTAAGATCATGCATTTTAGAGAGCACCCGATTGTGTTTCTTACTTTCTTATGCACACATCATGGCAAACATTTGGCTATGGGATTGGATCCTTTGATCACTTTGAGCAAGCACAAACTAGGTCTGCAAGGCTATGGCTCAAAGAAACTATGCCGATTATTTGGTTGCCTAGCCTTGCAAGCAGTAACTGCAAACATAAGTGCTTTTTCTCTTGGGGTCACACACTTGTCAACGAAAGTGAGCCAATTTGGCTTCCTATATTGGTCAAGATTTTTGCACAGTTAAAAGAAGCAAACTTGTGCACAGAGAGCAAAAGTTTTTTTTATTTTTATTTTTGTTACCAAGAAGCTCTCTTTGCTAAGTTAGGTTAGGATCTCTCTTGCCTACGATCCAAACACACTCTATGTGTATAGCTTACTGATAAAGCTATACATTGTGTCCTCTAAGTTAACAGAAGCCATAACTAAATGATGAATGGTTTGAGACTTTGAGTACATCACCTGTAACCATATATTAAGTTGGGGTATCAATTTCGATAGAAGGCTATAAAAAGTGTAAAAAAAAATTGAAATCCAATTATAATGTGGAAATGTGGTATGTGTGTACTTCTTGATACCATGTTTGAAATTAATGTGTGCCCTGTTTGGTTCATAAGAAAATCAAGGTAATGACACAACAAATGTAAACCGCCAAAATGTTGCTAATTCAGGGCTGCATTACATGAAAAGCCTTAAGCGATAACTCTCCTCAGCCCTCACCCAATGCACATGCATATGCTTCTTTCGTTCTGAGCTGTTGAATGAAGCTATCAAGCTAAAGAAATTTACAAATTTCAGAGCATCATGTAGTGTTATGCATATCAATCAACAGGGCAACACACATTTCTTATGCATCCTTATCCAGTAATAGCAACTTTAAAAGTTCGATTGACCTCCAACTTTTGTTATCTCAGCTTATACTTCTTCTTACTGACCATGACAATCTTAGAACACCGCAACCACAATGGTAAAGAAGATCTGGACACAATATAGTAACGAAGGCCAGTACTAATCTATAATTATGATTTTGTGAGGTTAATATCTTCCACTGAAAATGCCTGCATTTTTCATCCGGTCAAATGCCCCAAATTTTGCATACAACAAAGAACCTTAAATCCATAGCAATTCATCTGGTCCAAATACACTTCACGCAATTCCTCTAAAAAATAGTCTCAAATCATGAAAAAGAAACAGAGAATACTCAAACCAAGAATCCTCATGTTGAGCCATTTTGCAGTGCATACCAAATACCATTACCACCACAAGAGCAAAAATGGAACCTTCGCCTTTAGAACCTTACTACTACCATGGAGCCCCAATCCAGCAACCAGAAAGGGGGCAGCAACACGAACTGTGCTAAGGCTGAGATTACCAAGAACCCTAGCTTCCCCTAAACTGCTGCGGATCAAATTTGAACGCGGGACAGGACTCCGGCCTAGGTGAATCTAACGATTCCTCCCCTAATTCGAGGAAAATAAATGATAAACGAGAAGGTTGAGGGCAGTAATGATCAGGGGTACCTCGGCTCATGAAGTACCAGGGGACGCCGAAGATGGCCGCGAAGATGGCGATGCCGGCGACGACGTGCTTCTTCTCGCCGCTGTACAGGTAGTGCTCCAACCGCCCGCGGAACCCGCCGCCGCTAACACCGGTGGTCTTGCCTCCCATCGCCGCCGCCGTCACCCCGTAGTCGTTCGTTTTGTGCGATTGTGACTTTGCGAGTGACTGCACGTGTGTGCAGTTGCTGCTTTCGTCTATTTTGAGTCCTTTTTTTATTTTTGTTTTTTTAGTTCGGGGTGAATTTGATCGTAGGGCAATTAGAGCATCCCAGCACCTCCTCTATCCGGTCATCCATCCTGTGTTTAGCGTATGGAGGTGAAAAACGGTGCTCCAGTAAAGTCTCCATTACACACTCTATTTTTGCAGGTGCTCCAAACCGAGCCCTTCACAAGCTAAATATGCAGGTCCTCCAAACCATACTCTTGGCTGTAGAAGAGAGAAAGGTGGGGAAAATATTAGTAAAATATAAGATTTTGGTGTATGGAGGATGTGATATGGATGATCTGTTGGAGTGAAAAATAATATAGAGTAGGAATCTTTTTGGATGATCATCTAAATAGGAGTATGGAGGATGAAATTTAGATGAGCTGCTGGGGATGTTCTTTTATAGGGGGAAGCGATGAAGTGACAACAGTGTGGAAAATATGAAGCTTTTCCTCTAATAAATGGGACCAGATATGCTTTTTATGAGTTTTGGCGGTGAAAGTGTGAAATATTTAGAAATATTATTTTGGATAATATAATATGTAAGAAAGTAAAGCAAATGCATTACATGGTTCTGTCTTTGATAAATAGATAAATTCAAAGATTATTTTCATGTTAGCTAGAACTCTTATGCTGTTAAAAGCAAGTGCTTTGCAAAAAAAAAGCTCAATAACAAATAACGAGCAATGCTACTTAATAACATCACATAGCACAATGATGAAAAAGCAAATTGTATAGATCCTTCGTAGAGTTGTAAATTTATCTCAAATAGTCAGTTTTCTTGTTGGATGTCTTCAAAGATATGTTTTCAATATCAATTCTAAAGACGCAAAAACATAAAAGGGGATAGATCTAAACTAATTTAGTCTCCTCCCCCTCCCCTTTTCTCTCCTCGCCTTCTTCCTATGGTAATCTAATGGGGTAGGGGTCTCGAGCCACTCCACGCTGAATCCACTTCTGACCATATACAATATTCGATGTGCAATACAATTATATATAATTAGTTTGTAGTGTAAAGTAAATCAACACATTATGCATTGTGAAGGACAACCTTTATCCTGCACAGTCAAATATTTTATAAATTAGATAAATAAATCTACACGGTGTGAGCTTGGAACATTTGAAAGCCCATATTAAGTAAAAAGGATCATTTCAAAAAAGAAGAATAAAACTACTTATCATTCAGTTCTTGTTATAAAATATAGCTTCTTTTCTAAAAAAAAGTCAATGAATATTCATATTTCCACCTACTAGTGTTGAACCTAGAAATTAATAGATGTTTGATGCTGTTTAGTTGTTTGGATGCCACCATTTGCCATACTTTTTGTGTAATATTTATCTAGATTGTGGTCAGCAAAAAGTGAGCCACATTTGAGTTGGATGGCTAAAGAGAATTGTACCATATTTTTTTTGAGTTGGCCACATGTGAAACCTGAAGAAGTAAGAGGAAATTTATAACAAGTGTGCTATGAATAAATCAAGAGAAAATAAAAAAAATGCCATTGACAAGCATCCAATTCCAAGAAATATCATCGACATGTGAGTTCCATGAAATACCATCGTGCAAACAACTTTGTCCTAAAAATACCATCGTCGTTAGGGTTTCGTTTGCAACCCTCTGTTAAGTGTGAAAGTGCATCTAGGCCCCTAATTATTTTGGTGATTATTAACAATGCGATTAGAGAAGACTAACAATTTATTTGAGTATAAGTGAACGAATGTTAGTTCTCGGTGAAGTGATAATTGAGGCAAAACCCGTTCATTTTGAGAAACCGAAGAAATGCGGCACAATATGCAAATGGTAAAATGTAATTTCTATTTGTTTGAGTCGATAGGAAAGCCGCACTATTAAGGATAGTTCCTTGATCTATAGGGATGAGAAAAGTGCTCAAAACTTCTTTGTTGAAGTGGTTCTCATTCTTAAAATTGCTTCTAGAGTTTTTTGGAGTTTTCTAAAACCAACTTCAGATTTTTTTTTCGAAGTTCATTTGCCTTCGAAAATCAGTACTGGAGTTTTTCGGATTTTTCCGAAAGCTGTTTCGGAAATTTCCGAAAAGTTCTGAACTTGCATTTTCGGTATTAGTCTTTTTCGGATTTTTCGAAGGTGCTTCGGAAATTTCCGACTTGTGTTGCAAAGTCACTTTCGGTACTGATATTTTTCGGAATTTTCCAAAATGTCTTCTGGAATTTTCGAAGTTGCAAGTTTAAGGATTTTCGGGACTGACTTAAAAATATCAGACTATTCGATGTGAAGTCAGACTATCCGATGCTCGGACTATCCGAAATTTGACAGAACTTCACTCTCTGTCTTGAACTGATTTTTATTCTTCTTGAGTGATTTTTTTCTAAGTACCTATCGGACTATCCGATGTGATCGGACTATCCGATGAATCAGAAACTCCGAATTTCAATGGAACTTGAGTCTCTGTGAGAGGATGAAGTTCTTGGTTCAAAAATATCGGACTATCCGACATGACTTCGGACTATCCAATCGATCAGACAATCCGAAATTCTTCAGAACTTTGCTCTCTGTCCATGGCCTACTTGGAGGTCAAAAACATCGGACTATTCCATGTCATCTCGGACTATCCGAGGTGAGATGAAAAGATTCTCTCCCAACGGCTATTTTTTGGGGATCTATAAATACCCCCCACCTAACCCTGTTCTAGGGCTACCCAACTCATTCATTCTCATTCACTTTGGGTTGAGCTTGGTGCTTAAGTGCTTTTGGATCTTTGAGCTCTTTCTCCCTCTCTCAAATCCCTCCTCGTTCTTTGTGTGGTGAATCTTGGTGGTTGTGGATTTGGTGGTTGAGGGCCTAGTGTGCGTTTCACTCGATCTTGAGTACTAGGGTTGTTCCAAGAGTTGTGTGGTGTTTGTTACTCTTGGAGATTGAGGACTCCTAGACGGCTAGGCGTTGCTCTTGAGCCACCGATCTACTTGTGGTGAGCCAAGAGAAGTTTGTGAAGGCCGGATCTCACCTCCGAAAGGAAAGAGATACCTCTAGTGGAAGGAGGAGTGCTTTGTGCAACTTCTTGAGGAAAGGGTTAGCAAAGACCCGGCTCTTTGTGAGCTCCTCAATGGAGAGTAAAATCCTCTCAAGGATTTGAATTCCGGGAATTACTTCGGCAAGGAATCTCGGTGATATTCGCTCTCCCCTCTCCTCCACTACTTGCCTTGTCGTGACTCTATAGCCTATTTTTTGCCTGTGCATATACACTTGCTAGTATCGCAGATTTGAGGTTCTTGCATTTCTCTTGAGTCAGACAGTCTGATCCAACATCGGACTATCTGATCAGATCAGATAGTCCGACTGTAGATCAGACTATCCGACCTAGTTTTTATTTTTAGCTTCCGTTGTTTAATTATAAGTAGCCTATTCACCCCCCTCTAGGCTCAAGTGACCCTTTCAATTGGTATCAGAGCCTAATCTACTTATTAGGCTTAACCGCTTGGAGAGATCATGTCGGGTCAAACTGGGGATGGCAAGGAGGGTGATAAGGGAGCTAATGTTCCTTATGACTACTCCTCTACATCTACATCTACATCTTATGTGAGCACCTATAGTGGTAAAGCTCCGTACTTAAATGGTACAGACTATGCCGCTTGGAAACATAAGATGAAGATGCATTTGAAGTCTATTAACCCATCTATTTGGAGAAAAGTCGAAAAATGGCTATGTTTTGCAGAGACCCGAGGATCCCACCAAGGAGGACGACGAGAACGAGCACAAGAACGCTCAAGCCGCTAATGCGATACTTAGCGCCTTGAGTGGAAGTGAGTTCAACCGTGTGGACGGCATTGGGAGTGCCAAAGTGATTTGGGACACGCTTCGGAATTTGCATGAAGGCACGGACAATGTTCGCGAGTCCAAGGTGGAGATCCTCAAGGGGCAATTTGAGCGATTTGTGATGTTGGATGGTGAGAGCCCAAGCGATATGTATGATCGATTGAGCAAGATTGTCAATGAGATCAAGGGGCTTGGTTCAAAGGACATGACCGATAAGGTTGTGGTCAAGAAGATGGTTCGAGCAATCACTCCAAGGAACTCTACCTTGGTGACCATCATTCGTGAGCGTCCGGACTACAAGAATCTCACACCTCATGATTTGCTCGAACGCATTCTTGCCCATGACATGCTTGAGCAAGAATCCAAGGAGGTCATCCAATACATCAACCAAATCTCGATTGCTAGCATCAAGAAGGAAGACTTGGCGTTGAAGGCGAAGGAAGAAGAAGAAGAAGCAAGTCGCAAGAGCAAGAGCAAGGGGGAGATCGACGATGAAGAGATGGCTCTCTTCGTCAAGAAGTTTGGGATGTTCATGAGGCGAAGCGACTTCTTCAAGGGGAGTCCTTCCAAGTGCTCCATCGACAAATCAAGTGGGAGGCACTCCACAAGGAAATGCTATGAGTGTCATGAACCCGAACATTTCATGGCCGATTGCCCCAACCTCAAGGAAGAAAAGAAGAAGGGCGACAAGAGGGAGAAACACAAGCATAGCAAGCGCGAGCGACATGGCCAAGCTCACCTTGGGATGATCTTTGGTTTCGATTCGGAGTCAAGCTCAAGTGATGATGAGGGAGTGGCCACCTTCGCCGTCAAGCCTACATCACCTCCTACACTTAGGCTCTTCAACTACTCAAGTGATGACGATGCTCCCATTTGCCTCATGGCAAAGGAGCCTAAGGTACCTTCCTCTCTCAAGTCCATAAATGTTGATCTTGTTAGTGATGAGGAGGATGAGGTTGATGAGGTTATGGATGAGGACTTGTTCAAGTCCATAACTAAGGAATCAATACCGCACTTGAGTGAGTTGCTTTGGAGTATCGAGGATCAATATGCAACCCTCGAGAGGCAAGAGACTTTGCTCATTCGTGAGAAGGAGCGAGCTCATGAACTCAAGGTTGAGCTTGCTAAGGAGAGAGAGAAAAATGAGGCTTTGATACGGCTTTACAAGCAAACCAAAGAATCTCATGCTAATCTTGAGGTGGCGAATGCTCAACTTCAAGAGAGAGTGGATGGCTTGGACAAAACTTACCTCTCTCTTGAAGAGAAGTTCGAAACCTTAAAGAATAGTATCTCTCTCCCTAGTGAGGCATCTTGCTCTAAGATTGCCCCAAGCAATGAACCATGTGCTAGGTGTAAGGACATTGATATTGATGCTTGTACTACTAATTCTATATCTATGAGTGCCTTGCAAAAGCAAAATGAGAAGCTTATGGGACTCCTTCTCAATGGCCTTCTAAAGTACCACATGGGTAGTAAGGCCCTAAAGGAGTACCTAGGGTACCAAAGGGTTAACTTCAACCGTGAAGGCCTTGGGTATGTTCCTCCACCGAAAGGGATGGTGGATAAAAGTGTTATGCTCAAGAAGCCTCAAGGTCTCAACAACTTTTTCAAGGCCAAAAGTATCCTTCCTAATGATTGTGCTTCACAAAATTCATTTGATGACTCTTTATGTTCTTAAGAAGAATGCTAATGGTCGTGTTGTAGCTAAGTATGTTGGCTCAAGGGGCAAAAACATTTCCATCAAGAGAGTGCTTTGGGTGCCTAAGGCACTTGTTACTAACATGAGAGGACCCAAGCAAGTATGGGTTACCTAAAACTAGAAATTGATCTCTTGTAGGAATACATCTCCGGTGGGAAAAGTTGGGTGATTGATAGCGGATGTACAAATCACATGACCGGAGAGGAGTCAATGTTTTCTTCCCTTGATCCAAATGGCACTTCACAAGACAACATAGTCTTCAGGGATGATGGAAAGGGAAAGGTAATGGGCTTAGGTAAAATTGCCATCTCAAATGACCTTTCCATTTCCAATGTCCTCTTGGTAAAATCTCTCAACTACAATCTTTTATCCGTCTCGCAATTATGCTCTTTGGGTTACAATTGTCTTTTTACTGATGTTGATGTGACCGTTTATAGACGGAATGATTCCTCCGTAGTCTTTAAGGGTGTCCTCAAGGGAAAGCTTTATCTTGTAGATTTCACCTCAAATAAAGCTAAACTTGAGACATGCTTAGTGGCTAAGTCCAACACAGGGTGGCTTTAGCATCGGAGGCTAGCCCATGTTGGTATGAGGAATCTTCACAAGCTTCTTAAAGGCGATCACATTCTTGGACTAACAAATGTACAATTTGAGAAAGATAGGGTGTGTAGCGCATGTCAAGCCGGGAAACAAGTTGGAGCTCACCACCCAGTCAAGAATGTCATGACTACTATGAGACCATTGGAGCTTCTTCACATGGACCTCTTCGGACCCATTGCTTATCTAAGCATTTGAGGTAATAAATATGGTCTTGTTATTGTTGATGACTTTTCACGCTTAACGTGGGTGTTCTTTTTGCACGACAAGAGTGAGACTCAAGCTATCTTCAAGAAGTTTGCAAGAAGAGCACAAAATGAGTTCGAGCTTAATATCAAGAACATCCGAAGTGACAACGGCAAAGAATTCAAGAACTCGTGCGTGGAGAGCTTCCTTGATGAAGAAGGCATCAAGCATGAGTTCTCGGCTCCATATTCACCTCAACAAAATAGAGTAGCCGAAAGGAAGAATAGGACTCTCATTGAGATGGCGAGGACCATGTTGGATGAATACAAGACATCGGACCGCTTTTGGGCCGAAGATATCAACACCACATGCCACGCCATCAACCGTCTCTATCTTCACCGCCTTCTTAAGAAGACTCCCTATGAGCTTCTTACCGGTAACAAACCAAATGTCTCTCACTTTCGTGTTTTCGGTAGTAAGTGCTACATTCTTAACAAAAAGGCGAGATCCTCAAAGTTTGCTTCTAAAGTGGATGAGGGTTCTTGCTTGGGTATGGGTCAAATGAGTGTGCATACCGCGTTTTCAATAAAACCTCCGGTATTTTTGAGATCGCGCGTGATGTGACATTTGACGAAACTAATGGCTCTCAAGTAGAGCAAGTTGACTCACATGTGTTAGGTGAAGAGGAAGACCCAAGCGAAGCTATCAAGAGGTTAGCCCTAGGGGATGTTCGTCCTAGGGAGTCACAACAAAGGGCCTCTTCCTCAACACAAGTGGAGCCATCTACATCAACCCAAGCCAACGATTCATCACCTTCACACATGGATCATGGCGAAGGAGACGAGCACGTGCAATCTCCACCAATCAACCTTGCACGCCCAAGGATTCACCAAAGCATTCAACGAGATCACCCCACCAACAACATTCTAGGTGATATCAACAAGAGAGTATTCACTAAATCTCGAGTTGCAAATTTTTGTGAACATTACTCTTTTGTGTCTTCCATTGAGCCACTAAGGGTAGAAGAAGCACTCGGTGATCCGGATTGGGTGATGGCGATGCAAGAAGAGTTGAATAACTTCACGCGGAATGAAGTGTGGACATTGGTTGAGAGACCGAGGCAAAACATGATAGGTACCAAGTGGATCTTCCGGAACAAACAAGATGAGAACAGCATGGTGGTAAGAAACAAGGCAAGGTTAGTGGCTCAAGGGTTCACCCAAATCGAAGGATTGGATTTTGGTGAAACCTTTGCGCCGGTAGCTAGGCTTGAGTCAATTCGCATTTTATTAGCCTTTGCTACTAACCTTGATTTCAAGCTCTATCAAATGCACGTGAAGAGCGCCTTACTCAACGGTCCAATCAATGAGTTGGTATATGTGGAGCAACCGCCGGGGTTCGAAGATCCAAACTATCCTAATCACGTGTATAAGCTTCACAAGGCGCTCTATGGGCTTAAGCAAGCCCCTAGAGCATGGTATGAATGCCTTCGTGATTTTCTTGTTAAAAACGGCTTTGAGATTGGCAAGGCCGATTCTACTCTCTTTACTAAAAGACATGATCGTGATATCTTTGTATGCCAAATATATATCAACGACATTATATTTTGCTCTACTAACAAGTCTTTTAGTGAAGAATTTAGTAGAATGATGACCAAGCGTTTTGAGATGTCCATGATGGGTGAATTGAAGTTCTTCCTCGGTCTTCAAATCAAGCAACTTAAGGAAGGAACGTTCATTTGCCAAACGAAGTATTTGAAGGACATGCTTAAGAAATTCGGGATGGAGAGTGCCAAACCAATTCACACTCCTATGCCGTCAAATGGACACCTAGACCTCAGCGAACAAGATAAAGACGTCGACCAAAAGGTATATCGTTCTATCATTGGGTCATTACTTTACCTATGTGCATCTAGGCCCGATATCATGCTTAGTGTGTGCATGTGTGCAAGATTTCAAGCCGCTCCGAAGAAGTGTCATCCTGTGGCCGTGAAGAGAATCATTCGATATTTAGTGCACACACCTACCCTTGGCCTTTGGTATCCTAAGGGAGTGAGATTCAACCTCATTGGCTATGCCGATGCAGATTATGCCGGGTGCAAAGTGAATAGGAAAAGCACATCGGGTACTTGCCAATTCTTGGGTAGGTCCCTTGTTTCTTGGTCCTCTAAGAAGCAAAACTCCGTCGCCCTATCCACCGCCGAAGCGGAATACGTTTCGGCGGGGAGTTGTTCTGCTCAATTTCTTTGGATGAAACAAACCCTGAGAGACTATGGCCTAAATGTGAGCGAAATTCCACTCCTATGTGACAATAAGAGTGCAATCAAGATAGCCAACAACCCCGTTCAACATTCCCGAACCAAACACATTGATATTCATCATCACTTCTTGAGAGATCATTCCACAAGTGGCGACATAGACATTCAACATGTGAGAACCGACAAACAATTGGTGGATATTTTTACCAAGCCTCTAGATGAAGCTAGGTTTTGTGAGTTGAGAAGTGAGCTAAATATCTTGGATTCTCGGAATATGGCTTGATTTACTACATTATTTCTTGCCTATTAGCTTAGGGTGCTTATCACTTTGTGACAAATTGGACATTCAATTAATGAATAAACACTAGTCACCGTTGTGTGAATTAACCGAATCTATGTGTACGGGGATCTCATTTTTTCAATGAATGTTGGTTCCTACACAACTTGAAATAGGTTCAAACATTCCCTCTCTTGAGGGTGAATCACCTTGTCTCTTGGTAATTCACTCTTTTTGATCTCCAGATCAAATTGCTTCACTTATGGTTTTAGTTTGATTGTTTGATTGCTTACAAATCATATGTGAAGCAATTGCCAATGTGTTTGTCTAGCCATCAAGTTCACCTTGTCACCTACTCATTTCAAAAACTCTGTTTGTGCCATCCTCTTTCTCTCTGTTTGCCACAAAGGATGTCGGATTGTCTGACTTCAAGTCGGACAATCCGACCACATCGGATAGTCCGATCCCACATCAGACTATCCGACGTGGGCCCAAGGGCAAGGGGACTTAACCTCCCCGGGGTAACATTTTCCTACCCCTCCAAACATTTACCTCTTTCACTTTCTCTCTCCTTCTCTCCTCTCCACTCCAACCCTAGATCTAGGCTACTGAAATCTTCACTTCGGAGACTCCGATTGCATCTGCATTGCTACAGGGAGGTTCATCTCCTTCAACTCCTTCCAAAATCATTGGGTTTTCTCGTGGATTTGGTCTCCTGTTGAGGTATTTCCTCGGTTCACCGATCTCTATATTCCACCATTATTTCACGATTCCCTTTGGTGAACCATCTTGTTTTAGTGTTCCTAGAAGATCCTTTGATTCCATCGGATATTTATGTGTGAATCGAAATTTTTGTTCTAGGGCAAAATCTGTCGGAGTGTCTGATTTCATGTCGGATAGTCCGATCTACATCGGACAGTTCGACAGAAAATCAGACTATCCGACCTATTTTTGCTCCTGATCACAAAATTTTGCTCTCACACTCAAATTTCTTCCTTTCACTTATCCTTAATCGTCATTCTCTATTCTAAATCAGTGTATCCTCATGATCAAGGGCAAATTCAAGAATCAAGTTTACTCTCGCAAAGGATCGATGGATCAAGGGCGGTCTCCTACCTCCAAAGCTTGCCATGCCGTTCGGCGAATGCCCCAATCTCGCAGAGATGCTCTTCAAGGACAATCCACAGAGGAAGATGTGGCGCAAGTGGCAAATGCGGAGCGAGGCGCTCCCCTTCCCCCTCGCCGGAGCCGTGTTAGTGGAGAAGGCTCCAGTGCACCGGCTAGCAAAGTTCGCAAAGGGAATCATAGTGATTTCTCAGATCAGGCTGGAGGCAGTGGTGATCCTGGTCGCTCTTTTGATGAAGAAATCCAGTTAGAAAAGGACATGGCCGCTCAGCAGGCCACGGAGGATGAAGGCCCCTTCTTTGTCTCTACTCCCGTGAGGGATCCCACCTATCCCAGGAGGGTGTTTAGGTGGAATCGCAAGTGGACTGAGGTGGAGAAAGAACGCAAGAAGGATCCCTACTAGTTTCAACAGTTCTCTTCTGATCTCCGGTTTTGGAATTTCTTTCAGCAAGACTACTATGAGACTGTGATTGCACCAAAGAAGGGAGCTATTCTTATGCATTGGATCGACTAGAAGTACATGGAGGAATTGCACGATCCCATCATTGATGAAGTGATTGAAGCGTGCCATCGGCAGAACTTGAAAGAATTAATGGGGTTGCAATACCCGTGGTGCAAGGAAATCATTGCTCAATTTTATGCAACGGTCTACTTTGAACCCAACAAAGACAAGACCATTCATTGGTTGACAAATGGAGTGAAGTATTCAGTGACATATGCCAAGTTTGCGGCCATCTTGGGGTTCCCGGCTCGTTCTCGCCTAAACCGTGTCAATATCCATGATGAGAAGCCGTTGGATACTAATTCCCTCCATTTCCTGTACCAAAATGTGGACTATGAGTTAGGCACCATCAAAAGGCTCCTTCCCTTCTATGCCTATCTAAACAAACTTTTGCGCAAGTCTTTCAATCCTAAGGAAGGGGATGCCAGCAATGTCCTTGCTTATACATGGAATATCCTCCAAAAGATGAAGGCAAGGCCACAGTTGTTTGATGTTTTTGACTTCATTTTTGAAGAAATCCGGCTCATCTCCATGATGCCTAAGCGGGGCCTTGGCTATGGACCATACATTATGAAGATGATTGAGATTGTATCCAAGAAGAAGTTTCACAAGGAAGTGGCCCACACCGGTTACCAAGTCCGCCTTATTAAGGATGCTCATGCGGCGGCTAGGCGGAGCACTCGTGCCTCAACTCGTGCCGGTCCATCCTCTAGTGTCACCAAGACGGAATCCTCCTCATCCTTGAGGTTCTTCAAGTCCATCTTTAACTTATGCAAGACCATCTCCGTCCGCCAAGCCAAGAAACGCAAGGCGAGAAAGAAGGACACTCGGCGGATCAAGCTTCTACTTCGCAGCTCCAACTTGCCTTGTTCTCTTGATGGTTATAAGGTTGAAGAGAGTGAGGAGGAGGTTTTTGAGGATCCTTTTGCAGCTGAGGCGAGCTCCTCTCGTGGTGATCGTGGAAAGGCTCCCATGGAGGAAGAGGAAGAGGAAGAAGACGAGGAGTCCGGTGAGGAGGACGAGGATTATGATGAGGATGAGTGATCTCTTCCTTTTTATTCCCCTTTTTGGTGTCTTACTGCCAAAGGGGGAGAATTATCCCATTTATCTTCTTTGATGGCTAGTCGAACTTGTGGGCAAAATCATGAGTAGCTTTAGGCATCTTATGCGTCTTTAACTTTATGCTTTTTATGTCATGTTGAACCTTATATGCTTGGATGATGTAATGTGCACCTATCCTTTATCCATGCTTAAATGTGTGATATATCCTGCCATATGCATGTGTATGTGGTTATATTATCATCTTGTGATATGGTGCAAAGATTAAGGGGGAGCTCTCCTATGCATATCAAGCATATCCTTAGGGGGAGTTCAACCAAAATCTAGTCTATATCGTTGTTTCTACTTGTGTTGTCATCAATCACCAAAAAGAGGGAGATTGAAAGTGCATCTAGGACCCCTAATTTGTTTTGGTGTTAATGACAACACAAATAGAGGTACACTCATGTTTTGTTGAAGTGGATGCAAGGATGAAAAGGAATGGAACTTTGATTAAGAGCTTAACGGCGTCACATTTGTGGTAATCATGTTGTGAAACTTGTATTTCTTGTGTTCTTGTGTTTAGGATGCCGTACTATTAAGAGGGATACCACATGTATATAATTGGTACAACACTAGTGCTCAAAATCCTTTTCTTTAAGTGTTGCTGAATTTTTCCTGTCGGACTATCCGAAATGTTACAGAAGTTTACTCTCTGTCTGTCTGTGTAGTGAGCACTGACTTAAAAATATTGGACTATCTGATGTGAAGTCGGACTATCCGATGCTCGGACTATCCGAAATTTGACAGAACTTCACTCTCTGTCTTGAACTGATTTTTATTCTTCTTGAGTGATTTTTTTTCTAAGTACCTATCGGACTATCCGATGTGATCGGACTATCTGATGAATAAGAAACTCCGAAGTTCAATGGAACTTGAGTCTCTGTGAGAGGATGAAGTTCTTGGTTCAAAAACATCGGACAATCCGACATGACTTCGGACTATCCGATCGATCAGACAATCCAAAATTCTTCAGAACTTTGCTCTCTGTCCCTGGCTAGCTTGGGGGTCAAAACATCGGACTATCCGATGTCATCTCGGACTATCCGAGGTGGGATGAAAAGATTCTCTCCCAACGATCACTTTTTGGGATCTATAAATACCCCCACCTAACCCTGTCCTAGGGTTACCCAACTCATTCATTCTGATTCACTTTGGGTTGAGCTTGGTGCTTAAGTGCTTTGGATCTTTGAGCTCTTTCTCCCTCTCTCAAATCCCTCCTCGTTCTTTGTGTGGTGAATCTTGGTGGTTGTGGATTTGGTAGTTGAGGGCCTAGTGTGCGTTTAACTCGATCTTGAGCACTAGGGTTGTTCCAAGAGTTGTGTGGTGTTTGTTACTCTTGGAGGTTGAGGACTCCTAGATGGTTAGGCGTCGCTCTTGAGCCACCGATCTACTTGTGGTGAGCCAAGAGAAGTTTGTGAAGGCCGGATCTTGCCTCCGAAAGGAAAGAGATACCTCTAGTGGAAGGAGGAGTGCTTTGTGCAACCTCTTGAGGAAAGGGTTAGCAAAGACCTGGCTCTTTGTGAGCTCCTCAACGGAGAGTAAAATCCCCTCAAGGATTTGAACTCCGGGAATTACTTCCACAAGGAATCTCGGTGATATTCGCTCTCCCCTCTCCTCCACTACTTGCCTTGTCGTGACTCTATAGCTTAGTTTTTGCCTGTGCGTATACACTTGCTAGTATCGCAGATTTAATGTTCTTGCATTTCTCTTGAGTCAGACAGTCTAATCCAACATCGGACTATCTGATCAAATCGGATAGTCCGATTGTAGATCAGACTATCCGACCTAGTTTTTGTTTGTAGCTTCCGTTGTTTAATTATGAGTAGCCTATTAACCCCCTCTAGGCTCAAGTGACCCTTTCACTTTGGTCCTCTAACTTTGTTTTCAGCTTGGAAGCACTACACTTCTAAAAAGGGGTACAACCACCGTACTTAGCAAGCCACACCAAAGATGTAGACGTGCAAGGGGAGACAAAGGGAAGGTTTGTGGATATTTGCATAAAAGCGGTTGTAAACATTTATAGTTGGAAAACCGTAAAATTATTGATTAATTAAGACAATATGAAATATCCACTGAACAATGCTACACCACATTGAACAGACCCAACCATACCACCTGAACTACACCAGTTTATTAAAGTCAAGTTAATTAATAAAATGGGACTAATCACGGTGAAGTTTGTTGATCGCCCATAACCGCGGGCACGGCTATTCAAATAGTTTTACTCTAGCCAGAGGTGCACAATTGTACCCACAAGACACAACCCACCGTCTTGTTACCGTGCCATGCATGACACGTCACCATGTCGAGTGATTGTGATAAGACCATTCGCATAACTCCCCCTAACCAATCATACTCACCTCAGGTTTCACCCCTACCTTTAAACCAAGGTAGGCAGCCTCCCTTGTTCCTAGGTGAATCCGGAAGCAAAATAAACTAGTAAACCCCGGTCCATCCAAACTACATCACACCCACCCTTGCCTCGGTACGTCAGAAAGGGAAAAGTTATACTACAAGTCCAGCAGTTACCCGTTGTTGCTCGTGGTAAGTGTAATAAGTCTTCCAGGGGTTTCCCGCCGAACCGGTCCTTAATTGCCATGGGTGCAACATGTAATGACATGCACCCATAACCCACCATTAAGTCATATTTTAGTTGGGTAATTACGACCAATAAAACATGGCCAAGTGTCATAAGCTTGCAACTCATCAAGATACTAAAAGTATATAATGTGATTATCCCATAATGTGAACTAGTGGAATTAAGCATGGCTAAGCATATATAATTCTAGCTAGGTCACATAAGTAAGATAAGCTAGTTAAATTATCACCCAGGTTTGACAAAGAATAGATATCAAGTAATATGGCACAAGCGAGTAGATAGGTAAACCCTATTCCTATGTAATTAGCAAAACATGCAGTTTTATTTGCAAACGATAAAACATTTATAAATTAGGTTCAACATCTTCAAGGCAAATGTGTGACTTGCCTTGCTTCTTCAAACAATCTTCCGAACTCTTTTCCTCGCGAACACGATCTTCCGGAACGGCGGAAACTACACGCTGACACACAAAACGAGGAAAAAACCCTAATAAAACCCAAGTAAACAGTACATGGAAAGTAAACAAACATGTAGAGCTCAATTTTAGATCAATTTTGCAAGTTGAATGACTCAAATTAGAGTTCATATGAATTAGTTATAAATTTTAGAAGTTTTGAGCCATTTAAATCAATTTCTGGAATTGATTATGATTTATTGTGTAATTAGTAATTATTTTCTCAAAAGAAAAGGGATGCTGACATTAGCAAGGGGGAGGCTGGCGCCAACACGCGGGCCCTACACGTCCGTGGCACAAGGTGGTTGGTCCAATTTGGACTGGGACCACCGAGACGGTGCACCACCGGTCCACGGGAACCGATGGCCTGGATCAGCCCAAGCCGATCGGGCAGCCACGGGGCGGCGCAGCCGGACACGAGTGTGCCTCAAAGCCGGCCAGACTGAACCACGGCAAGGTGGCGCGGCCACCGGCGGCGAAGGCCGGCGACGCGGGGAGCGACGGAAGAGTGGGAAAAAGGGGAGGAGGTGAAAGGGGAGCTCACCGAGTGCATAGGGCGAGGAGGTGGTGTGGGAGGGTGGCCAGTGGCGAGGAGATGGCGGTGGTGCACGACGCGGAAGGCAACGGGGACGGTGCTCCGGTGACTCCCGACCACAACGGAGGCGCGACCGAGGGCTGGCGGGACCTGGGGACGAGGAGAAGGAGTTAGCCACGGGAGATGGGGCTCGAGGCGGTGAGAATCGACGGCTGGAGTCCAGCGAGGATGGGTAAACTCACCTCACGCGGAGGGGAGGGAGCTTCAGCGGTTTTCCGTCTCCGAGAGGTGGTGGCTGGGATGCGGGGCGGCGCGGCGAAGCCGACGGAGCGAGTAGTGTGGCGCCGCGGTGACTAGGGGGCCGGCAATCGCCAGCCGAAGGCGGCAAATGCGGTGGTGGCTCGAGTTGGCGGTGGAAGGGGTGATATCACCAAAGTTCTCACTCCATTCTAGTCTCGCTCCATTCTAGTTCCCCTCAAGGATTGGAACTTCGGGAAACAACTCATCATATAAGAACTTCGGTGATATCACTTTCTCACTCCATTCTAATCTCACTTGCTTGTATCGCTATAGATCTAGTTGTTGTTTGTGCTTGTTACTCTTATTTGTGGAAAACTAGTTCTTGTTTACCTTGCGATAGTTGCTGCTATGCTAATTTGGAAAATATCCGAAACCCGTCAGATATATTCGAAATTACTGCTTCCACTTTAGCTTATGTTTTTAATTATCCTATTCACCTCCCCTCTAGGCCTAGGTGATCCTTTCAAAGTGCTATAAGATGAACAGTGTGTATATTGAACGGCGCAAGATGAACGGAATCCTAACGGTGATGATTTGTTTGGAACAAAATTGTTTGTATGATGATATTTTATAAAACCCGTACTTGTTGATTGTATTTATTGGAATTGAACAGTTATCAATAATATTTTTTGTATTTTCTTAAAACAGTAGACTTACTAGATTAAACTTGTTAGACACAAGTGGTGACAACTTTTAGCAAGTTTGGAATAACCAAACAACCCCTATACCTTTGTTTGTCCTAAAAATATAAAAGGCGCCGTCGCCTCCCCTCTCTCGCAATGGCGCCGCCGCCGCTCGCCGCCGCCCTCCGCCGCCACGTCCTCGGCCTCCTCCTACCCCACTCTCGGCACCTCTGCCTACTCGCCGCCCATACCATCTCCCCCTCCGACGAGAGCGACTTCGAGCCCGACCACCCCCTCCCCCGGGCTCCCGACGGCGAGCTCGCCGCCTTCCTCCGCCGCCTCTCCGACGCCTCCACCGCCGCATCCTCCCCGAAGCACGCGCTGTCGCTCCTCCTGTCCTCGCCGCCCTCCCCGGGCCCGTCTCTGACCTCCCGCCGCGACCTCCTCGTCCGCGCTCTCTGGGAGCTCCGCCGCGATCCAGACGCGGCCGTGCTCGCGCTCCGGTGGGGGGAGGAGGGATGTGCCGCCGCCGGGGAGCGTGCGGGGCCCCCGCCCCCGCCCCCGCCCCCGCCGCCGGCCGAGGCGTGGCACCTGGCCATATGGGCCGCGGGGAAGGCCCGGCGGTTCGACCTCGCGTGGGCGGTAGTGCGCCGCATGCTCTGCCGCGGGGTGCTCACCAGCCGCGCCATGGTCATCGTGATTGAGAGGTGGGTTCTCCTCCTTGGAACCTATGGCAAATTCTCCCTACACTTGTACAGCATATAGCTGGAATGTTGTGATGGAGAGGTGATGTAAATAGCTTACAGTACATAGCTCTGGCACATCTATTTGATTGCTTTAGTAGTGTTCAACTATGTTGATTGGCTTGTAAAATTTTGCGTTATTAGTTATTTGTGGTGATTTATGCCTTCATTTTGAATGGTTTAGTTTGGCTTACTGATTGGTATTTCCAATGACCCTCAAGGGACTTGGTACATGATATTGATTTGGTGAACAAGCAGTTATTCGCTTGCACAATCATATTAGGAAGTAAAAATGTTGCAAACAAGCGGCTTCTATGGATCCAGGATCCACTTGAATATTCTCTATTTGTTGTAGGTGTGCTGTTGTCTATGATGGTCAACAAATTTTCATGGTTGGATTGATTTGTTTATTTAATGGATTAGTGTTTGGGAATATAAAGCTGTTGCAAGTCCTTAAGTTATCATTTTCTGTGTTGTTAGTGCCTTTAGTAATGGTAATACTGGGATTGGGCTCTTTTAATCTTGTTTAACTTATGCGTTGGATGAAAAATATATATGAGTCCATTTGTCGTCTTGTTGTGGGGGCCTGTGGGGCATCATAATTCCTGCTTTGCAGCAGTCCATATTGTAGTAACAGTTTTTTTGCAAAATGGTCAATAATCATCTGACTGTAATGACATGGCTATTAATTTCAGGTATGTAGCTGCCGATGAAGTGAACAAAGCAATCAAGACATTTGATGCAATGGAGAAGTTTAAAACGGAAGCAGATCAAACTGTATTTTATTCCCTTCTTCGTGCTCTTTGCAAAAATAAAAACATAGAGGATGCTGAGGAATTGCTTCTTATAAGGAAAAAATTCTTCCCACTTACCGCAGAAGGTTTCAATATTATTTTAGATGGTTGGTGTAACGTAATCACTGATATAGCTGAAGCAAAGAGAGTTTGGAGAGAAATGTCAAATTACTGCATTATTCCTGACAGGACATCTTATACCCTCATGGTCAGTTGTTTTGCAAAAGTTGGAAACCTTTTTGATACCCTGAGGGTTTATGATGAGATGAAAAAGAGGGGTTGGACTCCTAGTATCGCCGTTTATAATTCGCTTATCCATGTCCTGACAAAAGAGAATTGCATGAAGGATGCACAGAATATATTCACTAGAATTAACAGTGAAGGTCTCCAACCAAACGTCGAAACATACAACAGTATGATAGTTCCGCTTTGTGAAAGTCGCAAGCTTGATGAAGCACGGATGGTGTTGGAGGACATGATGCTGAAGGGAATTGTTCCAACCATTTTGACATACCATACATTTTTGAGACAAGAAAGCATTGATGAAACCCTGAAGCTCTTGAGAAAAATGAAGGATGATGGCTGTGGCCCTAAGAGTGATACATTTCTTATGCTTTTTGATAGATTTTTTCAATTGAATGAACCTGGACATGCTTTGAAGCTCTGGAATGAAATGAAAAGATATGACATAAGACCTTCTTATTCACACTATATGTCAGTTGTCCAAGGTTTGATCAAACACGGATGCATGGAAAGAGCTTTAGAGTATCATGATGAAATGAAGGAAAATGGATTTGCTTCTGATCCAAAACTTGAAAAGGAGTTCAGAACCTTTTTGTTGGCCAACAGAGACCATTGGAGAGGAGCTGGAAAATATAATATTATTCCACAGCGTGGCAAACATTTTGCAAGGCAGTCAAGAATTTAGTGACATTCTGTGCCATTATTATGAGGAGTTCATCAACGGTGATGCATATTTTGGTCTGAACAGTTTGCCCTACTTAATCTCTCGTGATCTGACATCTGAGGTACATATAGTCATTTCTGACTAATTAATAAT
This sequence comes from Oryza punctata, assembly GCA_000573905.2. Taxonomy (NCBI): domain Eukaryota; kingdom Viridiplantae; phylum Streptophyta; class Magnoliopsida; order Poales; family Poaceae; genus Oryza; species Oryza punctata. Next base: position 9,376,244 of record CM002495.2, read on the forward strand.
TGCTAACTTTCCATGAACCTAACTTCCAAAGAATAACAAACACAGCATTTTGTTTTGTTGCTAACGCTTCTGAAATTATTTTCTTAGCTTGGATTCCACATACAAATTGTGTCCTCTACAGAAATTTCTAATGTGGTCATGGGTCATGAACGTCATCTTTTATCTCAAAAAATGTTAATCTTGTATGTTATTTCATAGCCAATCTTTTCACGTCTGGAACTGAAACAACTATTTTTTGGGGGCAAATTTAAGGAATCAGACTTTTATGGTTTTTGATGGGTTAGCTACTTAGCTTATGGCGGAATTAGGGATTATCTTTCTCTTTACAATATTCTTTTAGAGCTATAATTAGTATTGGAATGTTCGGTCCTGATGTAGAGATAAGTACCAATGCCAGACCTTTGAAGAGTCAACCATGGGATAAACATGCTTTATGACATATTACATTGGCCAAAAAAGAAAAAAATCGCCCATCATCTTTTAGTAATTCACATCTTTCTAGTTTTGTACAAGCCTCTGTTTATGTTAGATTGGAGTGCCTGAAGAAATCAGGGTAGTAAAGTAACGGTTCAACACGGTTATTGTCTTCTACACGAACAATATTTACATGTCTGATGCCTCAACTGAAGTAAGTATATATATGCATTTTTGTGCTGAGTGCTGACAGCTAAGCAGTGAGCACAGCCGTTTGCTGCATAGTTGGCATGAAATTGCTATATGCCTTTATCTGGGATTTGAACTTGCATTATGTTCCTTCTAGACTTCTAGTCCAGAAGACATCGCTGACTAGTTAGCATAAAGCAATTGTGGAGCATTGTACAGGGCATGGTTGCAAAATTGTACTGGATGTGATAAACTGGATGCTATTAATTCCTGTATCTCTTTCGAAGTGCTAGATTCCGGTGATACGGACTGGTTATTTCTCTGGTTTTATGAGTGATCAACACGATAGATGGATCTCACACTTCTGTTTCAGACACACACCATTATATATATGTTTAAAAGTTTTGAGGAAAAAAAAGCTAATTTTCATTTGATTAATTGTCCCAGTTTCCATTTGAAGCCAAGCAAATTAGCGGGCTGCAAGCAGAGTCATCTTCCAGGAGGAGAACAGATATGCAATCTAGAAATGACAATAACTGTCCAGAAGCTGGTGTTCATGCCTTGAGATGATTTCTGATCCATAATGTTGAGCACCATCAACACAATAGAGGTACTTTCTCCGGTCACAAGACTTAAGACATTCTAGACAATATCTAGTCAAACTCTTGAAACTTTGACTATCAATTATTTTATAAGTACGCAGTTCGGAACAGTATAAAAAGTTGCGTGTAGATTTGTACGAAAAGTACTTCCATAATCCCATGAACTTATTAGATTTTATAAACTTATTGTAATATAAAATTGTGATCAAAGTTTCACCTCTTAAGACTCTGGTCCACATCATGTTCTAGCCACAGTAAAAAATTTCTCTTAGGAAAGCTCATAGAAAATCCAAGAGATCAATGTCTATATATATTCTTATGTGTGTTCTGGTTCAAATTACATGCATGTACTTGAAGAACTGGGGAAAAAAAATCAAAGAAACCTTGAAAAAACTACCTCAAAAAAAAATCATCCAAAGATATGAAGAGCAAATTTCAGTAAACCCCATGTTTCATGGTCGGAGTTGCATAAAATCTCAGGTATTATGATTGGTGGCACATATAAGATAGGGTTAATTGGATCCATGTCATTATTAATTTGTTGGTTTTAAAATGTACCATTACAATTTACGAAATCGGATGCCACTAAAATTTAACAAGTATTTGAGATGTGCTACTACCTACCCCTTTAATGCAACATCCAAAATTTTCTGACCAAATTGCCCTCATCTTCTTCTTACTTCCCCTTATCTATCTCCTCTCACCTCTGGCATGCTCTCTTCTTTGGCGACACTGGTTAGCTGCGAAGGCGGTGGTGGCGGCCTTGGCACGTGCGCGAGAGCTTGTCGATGGGGAACCCAAGCGAGAGCGCTATGAGCGCCCTTGTCTTCATCTCCCACTGGAGCTCATCGGTCGGCGGAGAAAAGAGAGACAGAGAGGTGAAGAAGGGAGGGGAGGATGATGCCGGGCGGTGGTTGTAGCCCCCCCTGCATTGTCCCATGGTGGCCATCGCTAGCAGCATCTGTGGACTCACGACGGACGCTTCCGGGTTGGCCTCAATGTCAGTAGCGTAGAACACGACGCCCTCGGAGACGTCGATTGCCGAGACGTTGGAGGCGGCGCACGGTGGGCTCCCCGCAGGAGGAGGTGGCCAACACAGCACATTGGCGCTGCTGCAGGAGGAGGCGCGGTCGGCAACGGCCAATATCATCTCGCCGACTTCTTCCCTTTCCCTGTTGTTTAGTTAGCTATCGAGCATATTAACCAACCGACGATGAAATTAACATATAAAAGATGGGAGAAATAATGTATTGAGATAAATGTTCCAAAAAAATCCAATGAGCACCTAGTCGCGCACGTCCGCCCCTCCCCCCAACCCCGCACGACGCAACCATGTGGCGTGCACGCAGAGGGGGATGACTGAACGGCGCGCGAGAAATGGGGGCACGACGCAGCCACGTGGCGGGCGTGCAGAGGGGGACGACTGAACGATGCGCGAGAAAGGGGCATGTGGGCGCGGGTATTTGGTTTTTTCCATTTCTTTTTCAGTTTTTTATACATACGTATACAAAGTACTAATACAAAGTTTGTATACGTATGTATACAAAGTTTTTTTTTGTTTTTTTAATATGTACATATACAAGGTTGTATATATGTATTTTTTTTACGTCAAATGTGTATGTATACATAAAATTATATATGTATATACATATATACAATTATACATAAAATTATAAAATTATACATATAGGACGCTCGTGTGGGCGTCCTATATGTATTACGATATATATACGGTACCACTACACAGTGTTGCGCGCTAGTAAAAACCGTGGTGTGACTAACAGCGATAAGCCCTAGCCCGTGTTTTCCGTTTTCTTGGCCCCATCCAATCCCTTCCCACCACCCTTTTTTTTGACAAATTGGTCCTTTTCAAAATCTTATTTCGAAACTAGTTCCTGCCAAAAACTTCAACAAAAATAGGCCGTGGGCTCAGCGCCAGTGTAGTTGGCGCTGAGGATTGACAGGTCAGGGCCACACCTGTTGGCGCTGAAACCCTGCCAGTGTGGCAGTCGAGCCGATCCCCCCGCCGATGTGGTAGGGGTCTCAGTGCCAACTGCGTCAGCGCTGAGATGTCTAACCTCAGCGCCAACCGGCACTGAGCTGGGGGACTTAAGGCCTCCACGCCCCCTGACCCATCCACTCTATTCCTCTCCTCTCTCCCTGCTTAGGGTTCATCCCTACACAGTCACCCTCTCTCCTCCTTTCCCCAAATCCACCCCAAATCGAATGGGATTTCGTGGGCATTGTGTTGGAGATCGATTTGTAAGGTAAACCCCCTCGAAAACCCTAATTTCCTCAAACGGTTTTTTATTTCTATTGTGTATTTTGGTTGAAACCGTGACTTGATAAATGTGGTTTGGGATGCGGTGTGAATTGGGTAATGGGGGTAAGGTGTAATGTTGTAGTTCAATTTAAGTTCAATGTTAGTTAATTGCAATTGATGTAGCAATAAACATTTTTGCAATTTCAAGATGTTTAGGAAGGATGATGTCGGCTACTTCGCTGAGCAGCTGCCACCACCGGGTGTAAAGCATCCAATGTGTTGGTGTGGAGATGAGTGTTGTTTTCAGATCAGTGATGACTGGGATACTTATGCCCAGAGGTACTAGATATGTTGCAACTATACGTACAGTCCAAAGAAACCTAAGCTTGTGCCTAAGGGAAAGAAGGGAAAGGCGAAGATGCCAGTGTAGGTAAATTTGTTAATTTTCTATTGTTACGCCTTGAATCTATGCATTTGTCGTGAAGATATAATCTGTGATGTAATGTGTAGGCACCTGAGAGCCCACCTCCTCTTTGTGACTTTGTGGAGTGGATTGACAAGGAGATGGATGAGTTCCATTCGGGTATATGATTCGGCAATGATGCGAGTGGAAGGAAGAACGTGAGGAGCATCAACGCTAGCGTGCAGCTCATCCTGCTAATGGTTTGGGGCTAAATGGGCCAAACGATTCGGTTCTTTAATTGGAGCAGCTCTGGATGGGGGGAAATGGGCCGCCGCCACATTTGGGCTGGAGTGGTTTGGTACCAAAAAGTTTTGGTTTGGATCGATTTGGTTTTGGTTAAAAATTATTGGATCCAAAATGGTGGAGTACAGTGGAGCTCCATTGGGCCATTCCCCCAAATCAGTGAATCCCCAAGAGGCCAAGACCCCAAGAGCGAAGAGGTAGGCAGGCAGCCGCATGCACGGATGAGGCGGAGATTCCAGCCGCGGCCGCCACCACCCACATCAGCGGCGCCTAGGAGCTCCATCGCCGGCCTCTCCAGCCGTCCAGCACCCCTGCATCATCCAAGTCGACGGTGAGGTCGTGAAGACCAAGATCTGGCCAAAAAGGTACGCCAATCCCTTCTTCTCTGTCCCTCCAATCCCTTCTTTGGTTTAGCCAAGAATTGGTTTAGCTGAATGTTTGCCTACTTTTTGCCTACCATGAGATCTGAAATTGCTTTCACTGAACGGTACGCCAGATCTATGAGATCAGAGAATTGATGAAAAATGGCAAGCAATTTTTGCCTCCTTTTTGTTGTTAGCGATGCATTTAGCAAAATTATGGCAAGCAATGAGGTCTGATTTTTGTCATTAGGTGATGCACAACTGCACAGATCACAGGTCATAGCTAGGTTGGTAGGTGTAATCCAAACAATTAAGCAGGGTCTAGTTGTTCTCTTCTTTTTCCATTGCTTTCACTGAAAGCTAATCTGAAAAATCGAAAGGTGTAATCCAAACAATTAATCGTTGGTTCTAAAAATTACTGAAATTGATTTCTGCTTCTCTCTCTCCTGAGAAAATATCTTGGAAGATTAGAAACAGTAGTAATCTAGGTGGAGAAGATAATAATTTAATATCTAGAAATCATAAGCTTATATAGACACCATTTAGTATATATGAGATGAGAAATGACTTGTTAGTCTGTCCTCTCTTTTTCATGGCATTGTCATACAGAGACAAGTACTGGCCCCATGATTAATATTTCATGATACTAAGACTTATAGTACCTTATATTATTTTAGGAAGTGTGCAAGTATGTCTCTAAATGTATCGGAGGGTTCTGGGACCGGTGATTCTGTAGAAGATTTGTCCTTACAAGTATCACGTGGTAAAAGGTCAAAAGTTTGGGAGTTCTTTGAGCAGGATTTGGTAGTAACGGATGGTGTCCCAAAGGCGGTATGTAAGTATTGCTCAGTGAAATTAACTTGTCACAAAAAGTCTGGAACTAGTAGCCTTAGAGCACATATTGCTGAGTCGTGTCCTTCAATTGGTGAAGACGATAGGAAGAGGTTTTTGTCCACATTGAAGACACAACCCTTAGAAGGATGCTTTACATTTGATCAGCAAAGAAGTAGGGAGTTACTCACAAAATTTTGCATCCATGCTGAGGTACCATTTCGAAAGTTTGAAGACCCCTACTTTGAAGAATATGTACACTCATTGCAGCCAACTTATAAAGTTATTGGGCGTCAAACAATACGCAATGATGCATTCAACTTATTTGAGAAAATGAAGCTAGATACTCGATTTGATTTCCAAAACATAGGTTCTCGTATTTGCCTAACTTCGGATATATGGACATCAAACCAAAACTTGGGATATATGGGCGTCACTGCGCATTATATCGATTCTAGTTTCAATTTGAAGAAGAAGACGATAGCTATGAAAAATGTGAAGTACCCACACACAGCAATCGCACTTGAAGAGGCTATCGACAGGTGTCTGATAGAATGGAACATAAAGGACAAAATTTTCACTTTGACGTTGGATAATGCATCAAACAATACTTCTGCATGTAGCCTCTTGCAATCAAACTACAAACATGATTTGCTCTTTGAAGGTGAGCATTTACATGTGAGATGTTGTGCTCACATATTGAATATCTTGGTTCAAGATGGAATAGCACCGATCAATGGTGCTATATCCAAGATACGACACCTTATTCTGCACATCGCCTCTTCACCTTCACGTTTGCAAGTGTTCAATGGGATTGCAAGTGAAAAAAATCTTCCCACGAAACATGGCCTTGCTACTGATGTAGAACATCGATGGAACTCAACGTTCGACATGGTCGACGATGCTATAAAGTACAAGGTTGTCTTCAACACATATGCAAGTGAAAAGGGAGAAGCGGCACCCACTGATGTTGAATGGAAGAACGCTGAAGCAATTTCTGCTTTCTTGAGAGCTTTTGAAGATGCAACAAAGGTGGTATCAGCACATAACAAGCCCACAACACATATGTTTCTACACATTGTTTTGTGCATCAATCATGCTCTTGAAGAAGCGGAGTGGCACTCTGATAATGCTACACTGAAAGAGTTGGGAAAGAAGATGAGAGACAAATTTGATAAGTACTGGGAGAAAGATTACAACGTAGTGCTTTTGATTGCCACAGTGTTAGATCCGTCTAGAAAATTGTTTTATTTAGAGTGGTTTTATGAGAAGACTTGTGTCACTTTGAGCGAGGTCAACAAGCTTGTTGATGTTGTTAAAAAATGGATGAAGAAATACTATGAGGAATATGATAAGCTTGTTAAGAAAGATGATTCACAGCAAAGGCTGAGTACTACTGAGTCATCTCGTATCTTGGGTTCACCGGTTCTTGGAAAAAGGAAGCTTGAAGAAGAATTTCATGAATATAGGTCAATAAGAAGGAAGGGTTCATGGCGTGGTCTAAAGTCTGAGCTTGAACTATATTATGAGGAGCCGGATGACAGTATTGATGATGTTCTACTATGGTGGAAGCAAAATGCAGAAAAATACCCAATATTGTCACTCATGGCCAGAGATTTTCTTGCTGTACCACTTAGCACGGTGCCATCTGAATCCGCATTCAGCTCTGGTGGTAGGATTCTTGGGGATACACGGAGCTCACTAACACCTGAAATGCTAGAGGCCTTGGTGTGTGCAAAAGATTGGCTAGCTAAACCTCGGAAAGGTATAACAATGTTGTTTTTTAAATTATTGCAAATATTGAAAGTTTTAGTGAATAACCTTTGAAATCTTATGAGCAAGAGATGCTTCTCTGTGGAGATAAACAATCTGACATATGGTTTTGTGGGAGGTATTGTATAGAGGTACTTTTTTATACACAGATCGAATTTATTTATTATGTACATAGCCAGCAACAGTAGAACTAATTTCTTTTGTATCCTAGCATGATATATATGTGATAAAGATTCAGAGATGTATCTTTCCATATGCAAGTTGCTATTGATATCTTTACTAGCTCTCTTGCACAGAAAAAGAGCATGTTGTAGTTCAAACAGTTCCTTAGTTCCTTTTCAGTTTTGTCATTTGACTTTACATGCCGATAGAATATTTACCTAATTATTTTGTTTAACCGAATTATACTTGTCATTTAATCAGGCATCTGAGGTTAAACATGACTCGCTGAAGAGCATTACCTGCCAGGATCAGAAAAAACGACTTCTGCATTGGATTCAAAAGCTGAAACCCTCACATAGCACTTGAGTTCTTGTAGGCTCTAGCATCCTTTCTGCTGATGTTTTTATTCGGTTCTGTATGCTCGGTAGCTTAGCATAAGCTTTTCCTTTTTGTTCAAACAAAAGGTGAACCTGTGTTCTAGGATGCTTGGAGATGTTTACCAAGTGAATTGCAAGTAGGTTTACAGTAGCTGTATATTGTGCTGCCCTTCTACTCCGTTCTCTGTTTTTGTGAAATTTAGTAGCAGTTCATTCATATGCAGGTGTCTCAAATTAAGATTTTATGACAAACCTTTGCAGAGTTGACTCCAGGCCGTCAGAACAGAAAAATCACATTTGTAATATGTATCTTCTTTCATTATTGACTCCAGGCCAGCCAGTTACTAACGTTGCATTGAAATGTTCTTAATTACCACCAGCTCTTGATCCATGGGTTGAACCCATTTCATTCAAGTGGATTGAATCCATTTTAGTAGAATGGTTTGGGGTGGATTGGGTAGGAATTCAAAGCGGGTTGGATTGGTTTTGGTGTTAGAGGAGGGGAAATGGGGTGGTTTGGATTGGTGTGTTGCTTGATGAGACGGTGGACTGGGTTGGATTTGAACTGGATTCCTGCCCACTAGCAGGCTTACGTGCAGCATGGGAGAAGGCTGAGAGGGAAAGGAGAGAGGAGTTGGAGCTAAGAAAGTTGGCAAGACAGAATAGGGAGAAGGAAGAACGCGCTAAAGATCGGGCGAGGAAGTTGGCTAGGGCGCAGCGTGCGAAGGATGCGGGGTCGGAAGCGGCAAGGAAGGGCAAGTACCCCGGTGCATCCAGTAGTGCAATTGAAGTTGTTACCCAAATTTCAATTCCCTAAGACAGGTAATAGCGATACTGCTATGAATGTCATGCCACTGCTAAAAATACCGTGGGGAATATAACTTTCGACAGAAAGTAAAGGCACATGTACAAAGATATCTCCACTTTAGTAAAATAAAGGAAGCTAAAATAAGTGTTACTCCCTGGTGTTAGCTAGCTCATGAAATCACAGTGTTGAGAAGATAAGCATGAAGCACTGAGGAGCCTTCTCCGGTTCCTATAAAAGGAGGAGTCGGTATTCATCGTATGCCTCACCTATCTGTTAGAAGCAACTTAATATATATCCCTAGTCACGATTGATATAGCTGAGAATATATTATCTCCCTAGGCAGTTCAATCCGAAGGGAACACTTCTCTACACAGTCAGAGTTTTGACGCCTATGCAAGATGCAGGCTAAGAACGAGAACAATCAGAGAGATTTCTCCTGTAGGGTCCTTACCATAAACACTCGCATAAAACAAGCAGACATGGATACTTAAAGACAATTATTTCATATTAAACAGATAAGTTTACATACGGTTTTTCCTTTCAGGAACCCCGAAGGAAGGTACTAATAAGTTCCTTAGGTTACACCGCTTAAATATACTTGTAAGGTGGCTTTACTAAAACTAAGAGACTGAAGTTCTTCAAGGCTATGCTGAAGGATCTTGCTTCTCTTCGTGTGTTTATGCCCTCTTCAGCTGGACCGACTCCTTTTATAGGAGTCGGAGAAGAAGACTCCTTAGTGTTTCGTGCTTATCTTCTCAACACTGTGATTTCACGAGCTGACTAACATAAGGGAGTAGCACTTCTTTTAGCTCCCCTTATTTTACTAAAGTGGAGATACCTTTGTACATGTGCCTTTACTTTCCGTCGAAACTTATATTTTCCACAGTATTTTTTTAGCAGTGATGTGTCTTTCACAGCAATGAAATGTCATTCACTGAATGCATTTTGAATTGATTCAGATAGAGTCTGCATAATCATCTTATAGTGTCCTTCCGAACTATTCTTCACTTTATCAAAAGCATCTAACTATTCTTCATTCATGCCTTTGGTGCCAGTCTGGAGTCTGGACTCTGGACAAACAATATCTGGGGATCCAGAGATACTGTATTCGTTTCTATGAGCCACATCCAAGATTTACCTGAGCAAATTAATCCATGATCCTGAATTAAGCTGATTTAATTGCCATACGTACTACCCCCGCTTTATTGTTTTTTTTTTTGAGAACATCCGCTTTATTGTTATGTTTCGTTCTTGATCTCCTGGTTTTGATCGGGAAAAGAAGCACTGATACTGTCCATCCAGAATTCAGTATTCTGCTAGAGCATTAAGTTTAATTTGCACGATTCTGAATGTAAAAGTGATTTTGTTTGTAAATCTTAACCTTAGATTGATACTTCTGTTCATGGTCAAACTCGTGTATTCTGATTCATAACTAGCAATTCCATACTGAAACTAAAAAGACACTATATACCGATACTAACTTAAAAATAGCATATGCTACTATTAACTAAAAAACAGTATATACTGAAACTAACTATAAAAACAGTATATACTGCTAGTAAATAAAAAACAGTATATACCAACGCTAGCTTAAAAAAAAAGAATATACTACTACGAACTGATAAATAGTATATAGTGCAACCAACTTTAAAAACAGTATATCCTTCTACCTACTAAACAAACAGTACATATGTCATCAATACAAACTAAAAAAACAGCATATACTGCTACTAAATTAAAAGTAGTATATCGTCACTAAGAAAATTAGTATGTGGCAGGAAAGAGAAATATTTCTTAATTCATAACAGTACATATACTGCTCCTTCCCTAATAAGCATATAAGTTGAGGCTCCCATCATTTCCACCGTTCAGCATCAGCCATTGCTAAAATTTAAATTTTAAACCTTAAATTTGAAATTCATTTTGAAACTTTTTTATCAAAATTTATTTTTCAGCATTGATATTTAAGTAGCTAACAATGCATATATAAAAATTTTACCCTAAATTATTATTATTTTGCTTATACGCTGTATAGCGTATTATCTGTATTTGGCCAAACAATGGGAGCCTGAAATCTGGGATATGATTAACATTTAATACTTTGAATAATGTGGCTGCACCAAAACCGGAATCCAGGTTATTCGTTGTGCCTGCGTGGCGAAAAAAATATATTCTGGCTTTTGTTTTTCAAACTGGCTAAATGGTTTGCTAGTGGATTATCCAATAGGGGGAGGGAGTACATACTCCTGTGAGTACGAAAGGGTCGTCCTACTGTTTTGTACACCCGGGTGTACATACTCCCTCCCATCATATTGGATCATCTCAGGGCAGTCTATATGAATTTGAGGCCTCGGCGTGAAATGTAAACTGGGCCCTAAGTTCATTCCCTTTGTACTGGAGGGAGATTTTCAGCGTATATGAAATAAGAAAACTTATTAGCACATGATTAATTAAGTATTATAAACTTAAAAAATTGAACAACTTCTATATAGAATTTTTGTAAAAACACACAATTTAGTAGTTTGAAAAATTTAACAGTTTAAAAAACGTGCTACTGAAAAACAATGAAGTTGAAGTTTGGAGTTGAAGAAACGAATATGTCTTAAAATTGAAAAAAAATTCAAATTGTACTTTTTATTTCTAGAAGACATTATGAGACTTGAGGATTGTAACATGTTTAACTTATAAGCTAAATAAACTAAATTACCAGTGATTCAAAATTTTAAAATATCATGATATCTAGGCTAAGCTTAGGAATAAAAGAAAATAAAATATTAGAATCGTTGTGTTCTTAGGCAGCGTTCGCTGATCTGTGTTCCCAGCGTGCACAGTGTTTGCGGAAAACGGAGTGATCCATTAGCGCGTGATTAATTAAGTTTTTGTTAACTTTTTTTCAAAAATAGATTAATTTGATTTTTTTTAAGCAACTTTTGTATAGAAACTTTTTACAAAATACACACCGTTTAGTAGTTTGAAAAGCGTGCGTGCGGAAAACGAGGGAGAGGAGTTGGGAGGAGGGGGAGAAGAACACAGCCTTAGGCAGCTTTCTTTCCTCCCCTTTCCCAACTCCTCTTCCTCGTTTTCCGCGCGCACGCTTTTCAAACTACTAAACGGTATGTATTTTGCAAAAAGTTTATATACAAAAGTTGCTTAAAAAAATCAAATTAATCTATTTTTGAAAAAAAAATTAGCTAAAACTTAATTAATCACGTGCTAATGGATCGTTCCGTTTTCCGCAATCACTGTGCGTGTTCCGAACTCAAACTTGCGAACGCTGCCTTACTTGTGTAGTTCTGCTTACCAATACTTCTGCGCTGTTGTTCACTACTTCACTGATGAATACACTATCTCACTGATGAATACACTATCTCACTGGCATTTAACGGCTCAGTGCTGCTCAATACGGTGGCACACGGGTGCCGCGCATGATGTCAACGGTCAACGTCTCGATGGGTTCAGGCATGAGAGGCGAGACGAGACAGCGACGGAGACAAGGCGTTGGACGGTTGGAAGTGAAGCCGAAGCATAGAATGTCACTTTGTTAATTTGTACGTATCTATGCGAGCGACCGCGTATGATACGGTAACGTCGTCTTTACCAGAAACGAACAGTTGCATCGTGAGCACTATGCTTAATGGTCTAATTTGGGATTTTATCTCTAATTAAGCTAATGCTAATGCTTAGTTAATTATAATGTGGGGCTCCAGAAAATTAGGGGCTCTATTTAGTTGGTCACCTTGGCCCTGCTGATCGACGGGTCTGGATCATCTAGTAGGATCCAACAGGGACGTGGTGAGCCCGTTTGAAAAAAAAAACTAATTTTCAGCCGAACTAGAAAATAAATTAGCCGATAAATATTTAATGTAACAATCGATCCTTGCACGTAGGTAACAGTTGCATCTATTAATTTGAAAAGTAGTACGTGCTGCAAAATCGTGTGCGTAGGGTATGTACTTTTTTTTTAAATCCGGTATATATGGACTAGATCACGTATTGGTTGGTGGTAGGTACTACGTACTGCTTTCTATGTAGGATTCAGTATATACTAGACCACATAATGTTTTTTTAGGTGCTTGTTATCAACCTACGCTAGCTCTTCCTTTTTTTCTGCGAGAGTAGTAGTCTTTTAAGTAGCAGTGCATACTATTTGATTTTAGTAAGTTAGTAGGAGTACATGCTGTTTTTAAACTTAGTAGCAGTATATACTTTTTTTTTAACTTAGTAACAGTATATACACTACTAGAGAATCAATCTTTTTTCGGTGGGCTACAATCACAAATTTCTCGGTTGTCTTACGAACCGGTACTACCGGCTCTAAAAGTCCAAGTCCCAAAAATATCTTTAATTCCGGTTGGTGTTACCAACCGGAATTAAAATGCATCTATAGTTCGGATTGATGTTACCAACCGGGACTAAAGATATTTTTAGTACCGGTTGTTAACATCAACCAGGAGTAAAAATACCTTCAGGGTCTAGTTAAAAAGAAATCATCTCTTTACAGATCAGATATGTGTGGTATGTGAGATGGTAATGCTTAAGTTCGAATCCCGTAACCCGCATATTTTTTAGCTGAGCATGCATCTTTAGTACCGGTTATTTCCACCGGTACTAAAAATCAAGATTTTTATTACTGAAAATTTAATCTCGATAGCTATAACCGGTAATAATGGGATTACGAACCACGAGTAAAAATTACTTCTCTACTAGCGATACCTTTTATACTTTCTCATCCTATTATATACTTTTTGATGAGAATATACTGTTCTTTAGAAAGGTATAGGCTACCTTTTCTTGAGAGGAATACATGCCTTTTTTTTCTAGAGTATGGTATAGGCCATTTTTTCTTATATAATGTTTTTCCTAGAGTATGGTACATACAAAATTTTCTTAGAGAATAGTATATGTACTTTTTTCCACGTAATAGTACATACCATTTTTCTCATAGAAAACAGTACGTACATTTGGTATGTGTCGGGTTGCTAATTATGAATAAATTGTATCAGTCAATGATTGATAAAGAAGTGTCACTAATCACTGGGAAAGTATCGGGTTGTTGCATTCTGAATAAAGCTAAATGAATGAAATACGCTAGAAGTGCACTGAATTCAGAATAGACATTATCATCGGGAGTGGATTCTATATAAACTCTTAAGGGGACATCTCGTTATTTGCATGTTATTAAATAGTTATGAAAAAATTTAAAAAAAATTAACAAGATAGATTAATATATGATAAATCACTCCACAAACATACAAGTTAAAATTTAACTTCTACAAGTTGCAACGAAAAAATAAATTAATCTGTGACTAGTTAATGTATATTCGTAGCTATACTTGTTTTTTCGTTGCACCTCGTAGAAGTTAAATTTAATCTTACATATTTGTGGAGTGACTTATCACATATTAATCTATATTATTGATTCTTTTAAATTTTTATAATTATTTAAGTGATATGTAAATAACGTTGCATTCTCTCGAGCGTTTAAAATAGTTACCCATTATCAGACCAAAGAAATGAAAAACAATGCAGGCTTTTGGAAACCAATACATGCAGACTAAGGCCCCGTTCTTTACCAACTCCTCTCCCTCATTTTCCGCACGCATGTTTTTCAAACTACTAAACGGTGTGTATTTTGCAAAAAGTTTCTATACAAAAGTTGTTTAAAAAAATCAAATTAATCCATTTTTAAAAAAAATGAGCAAAAACTTAATTAATCACGTGCTAATGGATCACTCCGTTTTCCGCAAACATGCGCGCGTTCCGAACTCGCGCATGCGAAAGCTGCCTAAGAACAAAACATAATGGAATCGCCCTCGATGTGGCTGATCGAAGAATCTCTGCATGCCCGCTGGCAGATCGGTTAGCATCGACGGGATCACGCCGACCGCGCGCCGGAGAGGGGAGTGTGTCTTGCTGGATCAACACCGTCGGCTAGGAATTACGGGTTCGATGCCGACGGCGACACCGTCGCCGCGCGCACGGGCGCACATGCTGGACTGTTCTGTCGTCAGCACCATCTATGCCCAAGATACATGCGTCTCGCATCTGCATGCACCAAACAAATTCGTTTCTTTAGAGGCTTTATTATTCGATCAACTTCATATCGGGTACTGCATGCATGTCTGCATCCTCTTATGCTAATAATAGAAATAGATCTACCTAGTAAATTGGCACGCTCATTATTTTATAGCCCGTGTTTGATGTTTAATTTGACGTTTAATTCAAAAATAGATGATAAACGAAATATGCAATATGTTTATTTATTGGTTTTATTTGTTCTACTATTAAGACCGAGTTCTAAGCTTTAACTCCAAGTACAACCTCCTCGTTTTTCGTTACGTTTTTCGCGCTGTTGAACAGTGCATTTTATAAAATAAAATTATGTACATAAGTTTTTTAAACAAAATTAAATAAATCTATTTTTAAATTTATAGTATTCCTTAATTAATCACACTAATGAGCCGCCTTATTTTACGTGTTGCAATAAGCTACTTCAATATGAAGTTTCAAATGGACCTTAAGTATAACAGATAAAATAATATTAGAACGAAATGTGTCGAATATCTGTCATCAAATCGAAATGAAATCATTCATTTAAGTGTGTTACTCTGTTTCAATTCATGTGAAAGAAACTACTGCGACACAAATTGTCTTAAACCCAATATCTTTCGAGCAAAGTTAATTAGATTAAAAGTTATGTGCTCATAGGTACACCTGATGTTCTTTTACATTTTGTTTAAAATCCAATATCAGTTTTGAAGGAATTAATTAAAATAGAAGGTATGTAATAATAGGCATACCTTGTTTTTCATATTGTGTCTCGAATACATTATTGTTTTGAGGAAAATTAATTAGATAAATGGTACGTACTCATTGGCTCGTCTGACTTTTTTTCATCTTATCTGTAACACAAAGATATTGTCAATAGTCAATCATTTTCAGATTTCATTAGTATTTCGTTAGTAGAGATTGAGAGAAGATTTATTATATTTTTTTCACGCACGCTTCCAAAACTACTTAACGGTGCGTTGTTAAAAAAATTTCTATAGAAAAGTTCCTTTGAAAAATCATATTAATCCATTTTTGCAAGTTAAAATAATTAATCCTCAATTAATTATACGCTAATAGCTCAATTTTTTTCACGTGTAGGGCTAAGATAATAGGAGCTCAATTTTTTTCACAAATTACATAGAATTTTTTAAAATTATAGCATTTTTAAAAAATATAATGGAGATTATGGGGCTAGGCATAGGGCTTCGGCCCTAGTTGCCCTATGCCTGTTACAGCCCATGTATAGATTGGATTTCACACATATAGAAAAAATTATACTGCTGAATAAGCAACTCGAAAAGAAATAGAAGATGTTTCACTCTGTTTTTTTCCTCCATGGGCAGGCTGAATTTAGATTTTTATTTTTATATATGGTTGTTAGATTTCTTATGTAACTATTTACATATATGCCGAACTACCATCGATTGCCATCAAGAGCAGACAAGCAATATAGAAAGTTTGAAGTAGAGTAACAGGTAGTGAACATGGAACATACACACACATATAATATATATATATATACACACACACTATACTACACCTGGAGTGTAGTATAATACAGCATACCCCACCCCACCTCAACACCCTCCTCCCTAGCCCACACTCCTCGGAGTGTTAGTAACTCATTTACTCATAGTCTGATAGACTCAGTAATCTTGTTACTAATGCGTCAATCACGAAAGAAGTGCGGGAGGAAAGAAAAAAGGTGCGGGTGAGTTCTGCAGGATTGATGGGGTGAGGAATATTTTGATAGTAACTTGTTTATTTATCGAACTAAAACCAGATAGTAATTGATTACTGATAGTAATTGATTTACTTATCGAATCACTGATAGTAATTGATAGTAGGGGAGTAGTTTAGTTATTGTGCACTCTAGGCGCGGTTTAGCGCATCTCTATATATATCTATATATATATAGGTGTGTGTATATATATATTAAAAAGAGAGTAAAAGAGTTTTGCCTCGTATAGAAACATATATGTAGGATCCAACTAATATAAGCCCCCGAAAGTAGGATGGGAACAACCGAACATCATTATGTGTATATAATTAGATTAGACTGTGGACTATAATTTCGATATATTAATCACCGACTGGTGATCTAGGACGGTTGAACCATACCCAAGGGGCCAAGGATAATTTCTGATAAACACCCACTCTGACATGTATAGAAGCCACCGAAACATTAAAAAAATCAACCAATATTTCATGTTTTGGTATATTGTTCTACGTGCTTTCAGTGCCGTGGAATACCAAAACAAGTGCACTCTGATAAGAGGCAGAATGTTTTGCAAATCTTGAGCCTATTTCTGTTGGTATCCTGAAGATCTGATGTTTGGAGGTTTGAAGTGTTTCTTTTCACCCTGGAGTTTTTAGTGAACTTTTCAGCTTTGGAGGTATTGGTGAATTACTTGAAGTGATGAATGCAGAACTCTGGACTGAAAACAATGCATCCCATTTTATATTTTGGCGTCTTGGAGTCTTGGTTAAGTTGTAGTTATTCTTTGATAGGTCAGGGACAGACATCGTAAAGTTAAGTTCTCATTTTATGTTTTCCCTTATCGTTTTCTAGCTGAGTGTGAGACTACCATAACCTGTCAGGCTGGCGCTATTGTCTACTTTAATTTTTAGGTATTATCCAACAAAGTTGACGTAACTGCACGTATGTACAACTTCACCTGGTGTAACGCACGGGTATTATACTAGTATACATACATATCTGCAAGAGTATACTTGCCAGCATTGTCGATGTTCCAATTCTGGACGGTGCTCATCGTCATCTTGATCGCTGTACGGGCCTGGATCGATGCCGTCGCCAAACGGCCACCCTGGCTTGCCCAAAGATCAGCGACGTCGTTGTTTAGTCACCGGCGCTTCGGCCAGCCAATCTCCTGGACAGTCACCGGTAGTGGAAGACGCCGGCGCAGCCATCAGCAGACGCCGCGACCTCCAGAATGGTTCTATACAGCTGGGAGTACGTACTCCTACCTCCTATCCACCGTTCATCAGCGGACACCACGGATCAAGCCAGCTAGCGGATCCAGATACCGAGCCCGTTTTGATTTTTGCTTACGAAAAAAAATTCTCATAATCTTAATTATTCTGTACTGTCAAAACTAGAATTCGGTAATATGAGAAGGGAGTAGTGCACAAGATGGAAAGTGGATGGGTTATGAGATAAAAGATTTAGACAGGTTCAGGCCTTTTTGAAAGAGGTAATACCCTACTCCTGTTTCGGGGATTGGATCCGGCGAGTGGTGTATTAATCTTACGATCTTGATTAGCTTATTTCCACGAGAGGTACCCTGTCCTCCTTATATAGCCGAAGGGAAAAGGTTTACAAGATAGAGATTTAACTCCTAACGGTTTAAATCTCCTATAACTACTTTACAATCTTATCAAACCACGACAATAGGCCGTTTCCTTGATCTACAAGTAAATGTAATACCCAAATCCTAACTTATTACATAATCTATGTATATAATCTATCTCCTATAACCAGTCGGATAAACTAGATCTGTGGATATGTGGTACCCATAATCTCCACATGTACTAACCGGAACCCTTTCAAATAGCCTGTATTAATACCTCGTGGGTGGTTCTAAACAGAATCAATAAATCAATCTGCAGGTTATATCGTGATTGGCAATTTGGAGGCGACGGCGGGACGTGACCCATCGGCTTTTCTGGATGTTGTGGCGTCTGTTGATGGCTGTGCTGGCGTCTTCCACTACCGGTGACTGTCCAAGCGATTGGCTGGCCGAAGCGCAGGTGACTAAACAACGACGTCGCTGATCTTTGGGCAAGCCAGTGTGGCCGTGCGATGAAACATCCTTAGAATAACTATTCTACACCTCATCCCATGGGCCAAACCCACCTCCCCCTCCCTTCCTAGGGCCGAAAACCCCTCCCACCTTGGTCAAAAGTCGGTCAAGACCCCCTCCCATCGATCAAATCCGCCTGCTGCCTTTCCTCACGGCCACCTCTTTCTAGTTCTTATCTCGCAGGAACGACGTAGTAATGGGATGGCCAAGTAACACGACTGCTTTCTGCAGTAACAACGTTAAAAATAGTCATAATGGATCTAGTTTCATTAAGCACTTTTTTACGAACATCATGGTGCGTTGGATTAGAAAAATAATATATGACCTGAGAGATATTGCTCTCTAAATATTGAGATTTAAAGGTTTTAGCTCTACACTAGCAGTACTACTATAGCACAACTGTTGCCGGGAGGGGGTGGGGGCGCCGGGAGGGGGAGGCCAGAGGCCAGAGGTGCATGCGTGGGGATGGAGGGGAAGGGAAGCGCGCGTGGGAAGGGGCTGGGAGGCGCGCATGGGGAGGGAAGGAGGGGGTGGGCTGGGCCAGACTGTGAGTTGAGGGGAGGGAGGTGTAGAATAGTTATCTAAGGGAGGTCTAAATAGAGTTATCCTACGTGTGCAAACACCTACTGGGTACAAAAATGTGTTGAAGCCCGCCAAAGCTCCTTTTGAGAGGAGGAAGTCAGATGCCTCCCATAGCTCCCCGCCGATTAGATGGCGCGTCATATCAAGAGGTTGGCGAGGGACTATGAGAGAGACGGAGAGAAATCTCCGGTAGCTCTCTTGACCGCTTCTGTTATGCAGCTTCCCGTTGAAAACAGATGGTTAAAAGACGCTATGGCAGAGGGCAGGTTGAGTTCCAGGAGCTCAAGACTGACCTTGCGTCCCTCCACCGTGGTCTTTGTGTCAAGCTCTTACACTTGTACAAGATCGTTGGGAAGGAAGATCTCTATCATGCTTCTAGCTCCTAGACTTTCCCTTGTATCCTTAGCACTTAGATAGGCTCGTTTAGGTTTTTAATTTCCGTTATGCTTATTTATTTCATTTCATTATGTAATTGCGCCTATGAATAAAGATTAATAAAATAAATGACTCACCTGGCTTCACCGGGTGAGTCCCCTGCTTTCACTTTCTTTTTCTTTGTGTCTTTTGAAGCATCCTAGGTACAAAAACAAGCGTGGGGATGATCTTGTGTTCACACGATGCATTCACATACAAGATCACCCATGTCCGTGCTACACCGCAACGCTACACATTCACGAGACGAAATGTAGCAACCATCGCACACAAGGCTGCTCGTCATTGCACTCACGTTTGAGCAACGGTTTGCACGTTACCCTTCATCTCCCTAATTCTTGAGTTGGAATTAATTTGCTATATCTAAAATTAACTCAAGAATTAAAATGAGTATTGACATGATCAACTAGACTATATGACTTGCTTGCCAAAGGACTCACCGTTGACGGCTATTAACTGTCAAATCTACACCATCAATGCCTGCATGAATCTGAACGTATAAAACATCCAACGTAGTGGTAGGGTTTAATTCTAATAATTTCCTCAACGTTAGTGTATATTTGGATGCAGGTGACAAATCAACAAAGTTGAGATGAAATATACATAAAGAAAGAGGAGAGTCAAACTCATATTCAAACCTATGGAGTTTTGGGCCCGCAAACCTAACGAAACACATTCAGATGGGTCCATTCACCATACATATGGACTAAGGAACTCTCCACCACAGCCCAGGTGGAAGAGTTGGGCCGGAGGGGCCAGCCAGGGTTCGACCGAACTGACTTTGGCTCTGTTCGCCATCTGCTTCCACGTGGACGCTCTAGATGGTGTCTCAATAACGGTTGAGGGGTACTTAGGAAAATTCCAACTGCCATAACCGTCATATGAAGGCAATATAAGGAGCTCAAATGCTTCATTGCAATACACACCAAGTTTAAGCTGAATTACAAGAGGCTCTTTGTATTCTTTATATATACTTAGAATAGAAAGAGTGAGGGAGAAAGATTGGAGGAATTCCGGAGTTATCGGTATCTTCCTGTTCTTCCTTTTGTACCTTGTCAATACTTTGATATAATCGATTATCCTATTTAAGTAATTGAGATTTATCTTGTGAAGTATACCTCTTAGTTCCTATTAGCGTACTGGATCATTGTTCACTATTGTTCATTAAGAGATAGTGATTACTTTAGTGTTTAGCTAACACTAGAGTGTCACGCCCTGATTTTCGATCGGGATTAAAAATTATTAAATAATGCATTTCTAGAATTTTTATTAAATTTAAAACCAATTTAATCGAGTGAATTAATGAGGGAATTAAAAATTTCCTTTAAAAATCATAGGTGGAAATATTTTTGTAATACTCTCCATGCCCTAAAGTACTCTATGAAATTTCCCGTGAATTTTCAAAGCTCAAGGAGTAATTTAAATAAAACAAAGTCTATTCAATCAATTAAAATAAATAAAAACAAATTAAAAATCCTCCCTTCCACTTCGGGCCGCTTCCGGCCCAAAGTCCACCCCTCCTCCCGCGCGGCCCGTCCTCCCTTTCTCTTTCTCGGGCCGCCCCCTTTCCCCTCCTCGCTCGGCCCATTCGGCCCCCTCTCCTTTGAAGTCCACATTACCTCCCCCTACCGGTTCCCCCTCTCTCTCTCTTCGATAGGTGGGACCCGTGGCCCCACCTGTCATCCCCAACCTCCGGCCGGGAGAACCGGCCACCTCTTCCCCCATGTCGTCGGCCTCCCCGTGAACCACCCCGCTCCAGCGCTCGTGTCCAACCGGCGTGGACCGGTCCCCTCCACCTCCTCCACTTTTCCCCCTCTCTCCCCCATAAATCCGGTACGAATTAGGAGCCGTGCCTAGCACACATCGTCACCCACTCCTCTCCGACCGTTGCCGCCGCCTCCCGCCTCTCCCGACCACAATGTCCCCCTCCCAAGGCTACATAAACACTCCTGGTTGCCTCCTCTCTCTTTTCCCCCAACTCCCGAGCTCGCGGCGCTCTAAATCAAGCTCTCCACGCCACTCCCTCTCTCTTCCGCCCGCCACCGCCTCTGGCTGCGTACCACCGCCGCTCTAACCTCCACCTCTCTATGCCGCTAGCACCACAGGCTTCGCCGCGACCTACCGCTCCTCCGCCACCTTTCCGTTCTCGCCGGAACCCGTCGGAGCCCCCACCGCTTCGGCCCGATGAGTGTCGCACCGAGCTCCATCTTCGGCGTAGTTTTCTTGCCGCTCCAATTGCCCTTTTTCCTCCCTAACCCCACCAATCTCTTCCCCAGGCCTTGCCAGTCCTCGGCCTCCCCTCCTCCTTCGTCGGGTGCCGCCGGAGACGGCTCATCGCCTTCTTCCCGTCGAATGCCGCCACCTCTCTCCACCCGTGCTCCGCTCGCCGCCCTTTGCCGGCACCACTCGGTGAGGATCCCCTCCTCCTCCGTGGTTTCCCTCTCCTGCGCCTCCTCTCATGCCGTCGCTTGCCGCGGGTGGCCATTGGGCCCCAGGCGCTGCCATTGTCGTTCGCCGGCCGGCCGCTGCCACGCGCCCGGCCGCCCGCCTCTCCCGGCCGCTGGATTGGCCTTGCGCCGATCCAGCCCGTTGCTCGCCCGTGGACCACCGTAGTGTCGGTCCACGGTGCAGCCGGTCACCACGGTGGACCGAGTCTACCGTACGCCAAGCCTTTGTCCCGCTGACGTGTGGGGCCCACCTGTCTGCGCTGGCTTCACCCTTTGCTGACATCAGCGCTAGCTTTTCCTTTGTGAAATTAATTTTTAATTGCGCAATAAATAGAATATATTTCTAGAAATTCATTTAAATGGCTCAAAACTTCTAAAATTCATAACTAATTTATACGAACTCCAAGTTGAGCCATTCAACTTGCAAAATTCAACTAAAATTGAGCTCTACATGTTGGTTCACTTTTCATTTACTGTTTACTTGGTTTTTGTTAGGGTTTTTCCTTGTTTTGCGTGCCAACGTGTAGTTTCAGCCGTTTCGGAGGATCGCAGTCGTGACGAGAAGAGTTCGGAGGTTTGTTTGAAGAAGCAAGGCAAGTCACACATTCCCCTTGAACACATTAAACCTAATTTATAAATGTTTTCACTGTTTGCAAATAAATTGCATGTTTTGCTAATCACATGGGAATATGTTTTACCTATCTGCTCGCTTGTGCCATCTTTACTTGCTACCCGTCCTTTGTTAAACTTGGGTGATAATTTGACTAGTTTGTGTCACATATGTTGATCTAGCTAGAATTATGATATGCTTAGCCATGCTTAATTACCGCTAGCCCACAAAATGGGAAATCACATTATCTACTGTTAGTATCTTGATGAGCTATAAGCCCGTGACATCTAGACATGTTTATTGGTCGTAATTATCCAAAAAAAATGGTTTAATGGTGGGTGATCGGTGCATGGTTTTGCTAGTCGTACCCATGGCAATTAAGGACCGGTTCGCGAGAAACCCTAGAAGACTTACTGCGCTTACCACAAGTAAGAATGGGCAACTGTGGACTTGTAGTATAACTCTTCCCTTTCTGACATTCCAAGGCAAGGGTGGGCGTGATGGGGTTGGGTCGGTGGGGGTTTACCCATTGATCGGCTTCCAGATTCACCTAGGCACGAGGGGGCTATCTACCTTGGCTAAAAGGTGGGGGCAAAACCTGAGGTGTGTTGCGCTTGGTTAAGGGAAGTTATGCGAAGGGTCTTGTCACAATCACTCGCATGGTGACATGTCTATCCTGACACGGTGACATGACGGTTGGTTTTGTCTTGTGGGTACAGTTGTGCATCTCTAGCCAGAGTAAAACTATTCGAATAGCCGTGCCCGCGCTTATGGGCGATCGACCAGATTCACCGTGATTAGTCCCACTTAATTAATTAACTTGACTTAATGAACTGGTATAGTTCAGGTGGAAAGGTTGGGCCTGTTCAACGTGGTGTAGCATTGTACAGTGAAGATTTAATCTTGCCTTAATTAATCAACTATTTTAGTGTCTTCAACTATAAATGTTTACAACCGCATTTATGCAAATAGCCACAAACCCTCCCTTGTCTCCCCTTGCACGAATGCATCTTTGGTGTGGCTTGCTGAGTACGGTGGTTGTACTCAGTCTTGCTATTATTCCCCCTTTCCAGAAGTGTAGTGCTTCTGAGCTGAAGACGGAGTTAGAGTACCAAGGCTTATGTCCCAGTTGAGCTTTGCCTGTGGAGTGGAGCTGAAGCCCCGCTAGTATCATCTTTTTTTTTCGTTGCTGCTATTTTCTTCCCGTGTGAGGACTAAGTACATCTTCTGTAAGTATTTACGCTTTATTTAGTTTGGATCTGTATATTAATTTGTCGTTTTGTGTACCCTGGCTTGATTCCTGGACAGGGCTTTATACACAAAATTGTCTGAAAATTTCATCTAAATTTCTGGGCGTGACATAGAGTAGTAATTAATTGCATAGACATGGAGTCTAGGTAGTTAATTTCCAGTGTTTGTTGCGTATCCCACAGTTCGTTAGAGGTTGGTATAGAGGTGGTGATAGCCCTCGAGATCACCGTAGTCCTCCCTATCAGGGTACGGAGTATAATGAGATCTGGTATCAGCGAGCAAGCTAGTGCCTGAAGTATTGCGATAGGATTAAAATTAAGCTTCCTAAACGAACCTGTGCTTCACTTGAAAATCCTCTCTACCCTTTACCCACCTTAACTTGTGTCCTGTGTTGAACCTAGCATAGAGCTGAACACACTCGTTCCATGTGAAAATTTGATACCTTGGAATACTTCCGGGGTGAAGTGCTACAGCGGTATATCCGTGCGCTTGCGGATTTTATCTGTGGTCGTAAGAAATACCAACACTCACATACTTGTTATTCCTGGAATATTGCTATGTTGTTTGTGAATCATATTTATAAGACCACATGTTATCTATGTTATTGATGAATGAGAGATGGCCCGATGATTTGAACCTTGCTCCTGATGATGAAACCTTGCAAATTTTATAAAAGAAAATAAAATAGCTTTACATACTCCTTATTGATGTTCCATTCCTACCAAAGCCTTATGTCGATCTTAAATGTTAAACCTTATACATATGCTGCTTGCTATCATTTTGAGTTTTCTCAAATGGTTGTGACCCTTGTTAGATTCTTTTCATATTTTCATGACCCAAGTCATGTGCACTTAGCCACCAAAATATTGCTCTTCCTCTTCTCTGGAGGCTTAGCAACATTTTTCATCCACCATATGGTAAAACTTCTACGCTGGAAGTAGGTATCCATCCCATCCACAAAATGAAGACTCCAAATACTATGATTCTCCATCCTCCTTTCCATGCCAAATGAGACATGAGCTAAATAAAATGCTATGATGTTAGAAAAATCAGAATGCTCACAAGGAGAAGAAACAAAATATTCTCGAGCATGATAATAGAAAAAGAAGAGAGAGATACAAAATAGCCATGGTCTCCAAAAAAAGAATAGGAGGAGGATTATACAAAAATGAGTCACCATACATTTTCCTTTTTTTCATTCCATCAAAACATAGGTGCACAAGCTTGGTCATGGTTATATGATTAGTATCTTCATGGATCCTCTATTTGACTTTTCAAAATATTTGATGCGAGGATGTCATTTTCTTACATCACATACAGAAAAACCATGACTGGGGTGTCATCCCACTCGGGTTACCTAATCCACCATGTCTAACCCACTCGAGAAATGCGGTCTTCCTCTATTTGTTTCCTGCATAGCTTCTTGACTCGGTCCTTACTTGACCAGGGTCGGAGGCTTGCCGTTTCATAGAACCACCCATATTCTATCCGTGCCGCCCCAGTCGAAAATGTTTTATTTTATTAAGTTTTTTGTTTTCGCAAAAGGTTTTGCATTGTGGGTGGCACTCATGTCTCCACCTGTCATCCAACAATCACTCGCACTGAGTGATCACCACATTCACATCCATATAATAAGCATGGAGTGTCCATTCAAGCAATGTTAAGCAATGTCAATAGTTGACCACGCATAAATAATAGACTCAGGCAACAAGCATATATAAAGGTAACAGTATCAAGGGTTGGTTCCAATCAAGTTTAGGTACGCATTTTATGATTAGCATGTAACTTTATTTATAAACAAAACATTTATAAAATGGGTTCAACATGCTCAAGGAGGGGAGCGTAATGACTTGCCTTGCTTTAGGTTCTTATATCCTCGAGATATCCGCGTCCGTTGAATTCCCGGAATAACCACTACGCGATCGACAAGAGAGAACCACACAAAACCCTACAAAGAAAGTACTATCCATTACAAACCAGTAGTGCCATTTGATAGATCTCGATTTCAGAAAAAATTCTGGAAGTTGAACGGAGTCAAACCGAGTTACGGTTTGCATGTTATGAATTTTCGAAGTTCAAATGTATTTAGAATCAAAGGAAAAAGGATTTCTTTTATTGGAAAAGAATATTCCGAAGGAATATTCCATGCGCGGTCCACTATCAGCGGCTGAGAGAGAACGGTGCATGTTAGACTAGGTCTGCCGAGCACGAGACGCGGTGAGGTGATGCACCAAGCTCACGGTCCACGGCCGACGTGCCTTGGGCCCGGTGGTCAGTGAGATGGTTCATGTCAAAGGGGCGCCTGCGAGGTGAGACGACCGCGGTGGAGAAGGAGGTCCATGGGCTCAGCCCTTGTGGTGGACCGAGTGGTAGGGCCCACTGGTCAGCGACTCGGGTGCGGTGGACCGGGCGCACGGAGGTGGGAGTAGCAGGACCCACATGTAAGTGATTTGGATGTTAAGGAGAGGATTAAATAGAAATTTAGTTCGGTGGGGTCCATCTGTCATGGAGACAATTGGAGATTTGGGGCCCACGTGGGGCTCACATGTAAGCTATTTTCTCTTCTCTTCTTCTCTTTCTTTTCCTCCTCTTCTCTATTCTTCCTCCTCTGATCTCTTTCTCCAAGTGCGCCCGCGAGAGGGAGGGGGGGAGGGCTAGCGGGTGGAGGTCGGGCACGGTGGTGCGAGAGGGGTGGCCCTCTAGGTGATGGAGAGGTGGTCGGCGGTGGTATCCCCTAGATCAAGGCCAGATGGAGGTCGGTGGGGTGGCGCTTGCGTCCAGCGGCTTGGTCGCGGTCGGCTAGGCGCCGACCGGGGGCGAGCCGTTGCTCGTCCTGACGCGACGGTGGCCCGGATCGAGATGAAGGAGACGGCGGTAGGGCCCGGTGGCTTCTAGGCCCAGCAGAGGTGGAGGAGAACGGCGGGGTGGCAAGCTTGTTTGGGGAGGCGAAGTAGAGGCGACGGCGGTGGATGCACGGGTCCAGGCCGCACAGCTTCGAGTGCACTCAAGGTGGTCGACCGTGCGCCTCGGGACAGTGGCGAGCACGAGGATGGTGGGGATTGAAGGGGCGAGGGTGGTGATGCGAGGCGGATTTGAGAAGAAGAAAAAGGAGCGGGGACGGGAGTGGCAAGACGAGGACCGCAGTGACGCAGCGGGCGTGGGTTCAGCGAGTGCGGTGGCTGGAGAGCGAGAGGGTGAAGCAGTGGACTGCGTACAGCGGCTTAGGCGTGGCAGGGAAGAGTCGTCGGGCAGCCGCGGGCAGGGCGTGAACACCGACGAAAAGGGTGCGGGCCCACGGCATGGCGTCGAGCGCGGGAGTCATCGCGGCGGGGTCCGCATGCCGGCGGGAAACGTGGGCGGAGACGCGGAAGGAGGAGATACGCGTCCCGGTGTTGTCGCGGAGTGGAGTGGCGCGGCGCACGGTGCTGTGCTCGCGGTGAGAGGCCGCTTGGCGTGCGTGGCTTGGCGACGCGGTGCTGGGCAGCACCTAGGCGCGTGGTCGCGAGGCGGAAGGAGCGACGTGGCGTGGTTGGCTCGGTTGGGCTCGACTCCATGGCCCACACTCCTGTGTGAGCGGCGCGATGTGGGCGCTCGTTCGGCTTAGCAAGACGGCGCGACTCGCGGGCGTGTGGTCGCGAGGCGGTTCGGCGGCTCGGCGCGTCGGCCTGCCCGGCTCAGCATTTGGCCGAGCAGGTGGCGGGCGGGCGTGCCGGTTGAGGCCTGGCAGGCCTTGGGCTAGGCCGGGTGCAGTTGGGCCGGCGTGGCCGCTGCGGCCTAGGAAGGAAGGAGGAGAGAAGCTGGGCTGGCCTAGAGAGGGAGAGAAAAAGGACTTTCTCTGATGAATGAGTTGGGCTGGCAGAGAAAGGGGTGGCCCAAAAGTAATAGGAATCTTTTGATAATTTCTTAAGAATTTTGGAATTTGGGACTGATGTGGATTTGAATTGGATTGGTATTTGTATTCGAAACTTGTAAATGGACTGTTAAGTGGACTTTCAAATTTAATTTGGTCACTCAGATGCTCAAGGATCGATATTAAGATTTTCCCTGAATTGTCGAATTGGATAGAACGCGTTATCGAATAAACATCCAATATACGGATTCATCAGTAGTCTTAGGATTTTAAGGAAGAGACTTATTTCGGGGAAATTCTTATGAAGTTGGAATTTAAGGAAGGGATCCGAGGAAAGCAAATTTGAATAAACGGAGTTGGGACTTCGTTTAACTCGAGCAAAGATGCGATTAACGGAGTAGACGGGGAAAGGAGAGGAAAAAGAAAGGACATCAAACGGACGACATCCTTTAGAGTTCACAGGGATTGATTTAATTGAGATATTTGGCACCAAACTAAACACACTCAAACAATAAGTTTTATTAGGCGGGCCGGGCTTGGCCCTTTAAGGAGGAAAGTCAGACTTTGTCCGACAAAGTCTTTTTGAGATAGCCTCTTAGAGATTTATTTCGCAAATAGGATTTTTGATAAATACTTCATTAATAGTTTTTATTTGCAAAATAATTTTCAAAGCACTCAATCCTTTTAAAAAGGATTCTTAGAAAATTCTCAATATTAGATTTTATTGGTAAAAATAGTTTCTTAGGGAATTAACCCTTCAGAAGGGTTTTCTCCAAATACTTAATATTTGATTTTATTTACAAAACAAAAACATCAAAGGGGTTTTAATTCATAGAAAAGGGTTTTGAGAAAGATGTCAGGTATTTGCAAATATTTTCTTAATTAATGTATTTCAAAATCGTGGTGCTTTCAACAAACAATATTTTGCAAGCAAAATATAATTATATTCTGAGACGTTAGTCATTTTGGCCAAAACACATCATGTAAAAGGGAAATAAAATCCAATAAATTCCAGCATGAAAGCATTTTGAATAAGATTTTTGATTATTCCAAATTTTGTTTTCGTAACTCCAAACTGAAATTTTCAGGGTGTTACACGCCGCTCACCCGCGGGTGATAATTATCCCCCAATCCCGACCCCAATGGGGAAATTGCCACCTCTAGCAGGAACTTGGCGGAGTGGATCGATATTCTCATCCAGCATCGATGCCTTGTCCGTCCACAAGTGAAAACAAATCAAATCAAGGGCATGTTTGGATCTTCAGCTCCAAATTCACCTCTCCTACAGCTGGAAGTCCAATCAAACAGTTTCAACTAAAAAAAAAGTAGAGCGGACTAAAGTGCTCTCACAAAATAAAGTTGAGGTAAACTTTAATTTAGACAGCTCTGCAAATCTACTCTAAACTTTTAAACTCTACCAAACATATCCTATATTTTCAAGATCACACAGGTTGGCGTGACATAGATTAATTTTGTGATGGGCATCATAACGAGGCTGAACCCAACTGTCCACTCGATTTATGTGAGTTTTCTTAGAAAAAAAATGACAAAATTTTATTGCTACAACACAAACACTTCTTCGAGGAGGATATTAACTCCGAATTTTTTTTGAGAATTAATATTAGTTTTATGGAAAATCGCAAAAGTAGTGGCTAACCGGGGAAAATCGCAAAATTAGTGGCCTATCGAACGTTGGGCATTCGACAGGACCCTGTCGAACGACTATCAGTCGACAAGGGCACCTGTCAAACGGGGGGAGTTCGACAGGGCCCACCACCCGGTGCCGCCCGGCCTGTCGAACAGGGGTCGTTCGACAGGTCCCTCCACCGACCCTGTCGAACAATGGGCGTTCGACAGGCCTGTTTAAAGGCCCATGCCGTGATGCTTCTTCGCGTTTTTTTAGGACCACATCGCCAGCCGCCGCCGAGAGTCACCAGTTCGTCGCCGTGGGCGACGGAGGGAGCGAGGGGAGTGGCTAGAAGGCTAGAGAGGAGCCCGAGGAGACGCCGGCCGGGAGGAGAGGGTTGGCGACGGCCTGCAGCAGTGAAGGTAAGGTATACATTAGTAATCCCTAAGTAGGAGGCATATGAAAGTTTAATAAAAAATTGGTTTGTGATTTGTTAATTGTTTCGCATTGTTCAATGTTAGTATGTATGGTTTGCACGCATTTGTCATTGCTAAATATTAGTAGAGATATTTAAGTAATTGTACGGTTAAATTAGTTCTTAGTTAGTACATGTTATTAATATGTTGTGTGTTAAAATAGGTACAAAGGTGTTATATATTATTTGGATTATTAAACTAGTTGTTTGTTAATAATAGTTGTAAGTTAGTACACGGCAATGTAGTGTAAGTTGTAATAGGGTAATTATCGAAAGATTAACTGATTAAACGTCAGACAATTTGTCATGTTTTATCAGGATGTTAGGTGATATGCCCATTCGTCTGTATTATAGCGATGCTCCTATACAAATATGCGATAGCGGGGTGGATTTGACTGTATATGCCTTCCATGATACTAGTCTGAATGCACCGGAGCATATGGGTTTGAACGACTCCCTGGATGCCTGTTGCTACTTATGTTGTGGGCGCACGAGCGCTTCAACATTAGGAGGCCTCAGCTTGACTCATACGCAAACTACGCTTTGCGAGAGATGTACAAGTCCGGTGTTGGCGACATCGATGATCGTCCCACTATGGGATCCTTGTGGACACATCGTGAGGTAATTTTTGTTTAATTCGTTTGCGTTATCATTACGAACGGTTCACTACTAGTTCAATACTTTCCTTATATAACTAATGAAAACTACTAACTTCTTGTTGCAGCCTCATTGGGTTAGCGGGACGACGCGTCATGTGTACACACAGTTTATAGCTAACTTTGATCAGCTTACGCCTAACCGTATTCGGTGGACTCCCTACACTCAGCACGATGTCAATGATCGTGCACCGCACGGTCTCGCGGATCTTTGCACGCGAGATACGGAACTCTGGAGGACGACTTGTCACCTCGTGCTGGACGTGCACGTCGAGCCACACAATGTCCACAGGGTTCTCAAACAGTTGGGCATGTATCAGGACTTCCCTCCGATAGTAGGTCGTCCTTTGGCTGATAGTCTTCATAGGTTAGTTCGCATCACAGTTGTTTAATCTAATTTTTTAAAAATAAATCACTGCATAACATTTGTGCTCATGTGTCAATTTATTGTTGTGCAGGTACTCCAGAAAGGGGCTCGGGTTTTCCTATGAGCTAGTTATTGTGACTACGGTTCAGCCGACAGTACAAGAGTGGGAGCACGCAGCTGATAACTTGGCGCTTTAGACACCTCCAGACGATGGGAGTTCCTATGGGGCTTACCTTCATTGCTACCGCAGTGTTACACGATGGAGGTGTTTTCCTCCACAAGGAGATAGCATTGCCCCCCACCAGGTGGCGATTACTGACACGTTTGCCCCTCAGCCTCGATCTGCTTACAACTCAATGGTACATGCTTATTTATGGAATTTGAGCAACTAGTTCAATATTTTTAAAAAATGTGCAACTAGTTCAGTACTTTCAATAAATGTGCAATTGGTTCAATTAGTTTTTTTTCTTACATAAATGTGGAACTAGTTCAGTATTTGTAATATATGTGCAACTGCTTCATTATTTCTAACAAATGTGCATCTTGTTCAATACTCGTAATAAATGTGCAACTGGTTCAATAATTTAAATTCCCTTGCTTATTTGTGCAACAGGCGGATTTTGTTGAGCACGTTCAGGTGGAGTCCGACGCCCTGTTGCAAAGACTAAAGACGAGACCTCCAGTCATCAGGCCTGACGAGGTGGCGAGCGTCCTTCGCAACTTCCGTGCCTGTGCTGCCGCACTACTACGTCGTGTCTCCTGTCAGAGCGCGGCAGATGTGGTGCAGCCGTCTGCCCGACGGGCATTACCACCACTACCCTGACGTTCCAGCGTGGATCCCAGTGGTCAATCCACGTCACGTCGTCCTTCCTTTCAGCACACCCCAGCACCGGAGTACACCAGGGGGTCAGCTGGATCAGGGGTGCCCACGTCGAGCACGGCACCACCACGTCTGCAGGTATTCCAAACTCCGCCTTATGTTCACCCCACGCAGGGAGCATCTGGGTCGGCACACTTCCCTTACATGCCAACGAGGGACAACGTGTTGAACACACCAGCATGGAGACTTCATATCACTCCGCGTGCGCCAGAGCAGGGCCACACACAGCACACATGTAAGTCATTTTAAACAATAACACGCTTTAGTTTCTAATGACATGTTTCATTACTAACTCTGTATTTCTTTTGGTTTCAACCTCTTGTGCAAATAGACGATGAGTACGGTTCGGCGTCGACGCATCACGGAATGCCTGCTTACTCCCCTCGCACAGCATTCATTGAGGACTTCTTTTCATCTGAGCCTCCTCAAGGGGAAGTAGGGTAGATTACTGGCACGCAGCACCTCAGGTCACACAGCCGACGCTGGAGACGGAGGCCGGTCAGGCACCCGACGTGACACCACAACAGGTAGCAAGAGATAGACACCCCCCCGATAATTTGACATATCCCACTGAGCAGATTAGGCGTAGGAAGAAGGAAGGACCTAGAAAGCGTGCGAAGGGCACTGATCGTCCTTGACTTATCTATTTGTATTAAACTTTTAAGTCAGTTATGTTCTGTCCGTACTATCTGTGGAACACTTTATGATTAACTTAGTAGCTATCAGTACTATTTCATAAACTTTTTCGGACGAATTACTCAGTAGCATACCCTTCGAATGAATCATGACAAATGATTCGCTTCGAACTTTGCAGCGCACTATAGCACAGGCGCATAAATGCATGCACGTGGTTTGCTATCTACTTTCGGCGCACATGTCACTTTGTGGTCCACCCCATTATCAACTTTATCGACTGCAGAGTTATGAAAGCGACCATGCGAGAGCTCGACTAGTCGTGACCACCTTTCAGTACAGACTGCTCGCTCGTGCCCATCAAGTCTATCCACACATCAACCCTATCTTCATCACTATGGTTCCTTCAATCGTTACGTCACTATAAATACATACCTTGAGCAAACAAGAGCTCATCAAGTCCTTTCCTCTTTACATTTCCCATTGTCTTCAGCCTCCAGTTCAACACAATGGAAGCTCCATTCCGCGAGCATTTAGACTGGCGAAGAGATCCACTCGCAGGTCTATTTCCACCATGGTGCGACCGTCCAATCTGCACATGCGGTGATCGATGTATACTCATGACATCACTTACTACTGAAATCCGCGGTAGGAGATTTTTCCAATGCCCAAACATTTACCAGGTATCTTTCAATGCACTGCAATTTCTACATTTGCACATGTCTAATACGTACATCGCTAACCACTTGTCTACAATATCTGCAAATTTTAAGACTTATCGTAGTTTGTGCGACTTCGTTGAGTGGGTTGATACGACTAATCCACAACGTGACAGGGCACGCCCATATCCATGCAGCGAACCATTATCAGACTACCTAAGGAGGAAGGATGAGTATGAACGACGAAAAACTGCCGAATCCTTACAGTGGCAAGTGAATCCACTGGGACTCCCCACTTGGCGGGAGTGTCCAGAGTGTAGTTGTGGAGACCGTTGCCAGGTGATAAGGTCTGTTCGACAACGAACTCTAGGACAGAGATGCTTCGTGTGTCCTAACATTGTCGACGATGATTTCATCGTAAGTTCCACTAATTTTTTAGTCACTCCGATTACTTCTGTCATATACCTACATCCGTGTACTGTCATTAATTTCTGGGCACAGGAAGAAGACCGCAAATGTAGTTAAGTAAAGTGGATCGATACGGTGCGAAGAACTTCCATCGTATCGACGATAACTCAACCTGAGACGACCACACAATTCATTCAAGCATGGATGGAGTATGAGCGTCAGGTTCAGTCCGCTAGCTTACACTGGCGATCAAATCCATTAGGTATACCTGAATGGTCTGATCGTCCCAAATGCGGTTGTAGAGATCGCTGCCAGGTTGCAACATCCTTCTCACAAGATACATATGGCAGGCGGTACTTCGTCTGTCCCAACATAGACGACAACATCATTATATGTCACATGCTTAATTACTAAATTACATTTTGCTTCGCACTCCCATAACAATTATTTCCCATTATCTAATTTGAGTGATTTTTCAGGGGAATCCAAGGATGTGTGCTTTTACTTCATGGATCGACATGGTCAGCCCGGTGTATGAAAGCGGCAGAGTAACTGAAGCTGAAACGCAAACAGAGTATAAGAGAATGAAGGATCACGAAGTTGCATTACGTACACAATGACGTAGAAGGGTCAATAGAGAAGCTTAATCCCGATTCGCTCTATTTCGACCTTTTTGTTATGTTATGTTCCTGTATGGGTCATGAATGGATTAGGTTTATCTATTTGTTAGCTAATGTTTCATTCTCCTTTTCATCTATTAAGCTCATTTCTGCATCCGCTGCAATATCTTCAATCCCCTCCTCTTCTTTATCCGTCCTTACTTAATAAATTGCGACAAAGCCATTAGAACAAAAAAATATACAATTAATGAAACTAAATAATTCAAATATTTTAACCAACAAATAAATACTACAATTTCCCACCAAACATTATCAAAACCCTAAACCATATACATAAAACATTACAAAAATATTTTCCTTTCTTACACACTAAAATAAATTACATATTATTAAAAAAATAACTTATTATAAATAATTGGGGGTAGCCAGTCGAACTGGTGGTATTCGACAGGGACCTGTTGGACTGTCGAACTGCGCCAGTTCGACAGGTCACCCTGTCGAACAGCCCCTGTTCGATCTCCATCCTAGTCGCGTTTTGGCCGTTCGATAGGTGCCCTGTCGAACTACATATGTTCGACAGGGCACTACTTTTACGATTTTCCCCGGTTGGCCACTACTTTTGCGATTTTCCATAAAAATAATATTATTTCTCAAAAAAATTCTATTAACTCCAGGTTCACACAATTCTCACTCACTCCCCTGTGGACCCCACTCCACTGGTCCCAAGCCTCCCAGCCCCACAGACCATAGGTGTCAGCCCTACACCAGAACAGTGCCATACCATCCAGCCCTGCCTCCTCAAAAGGCCAAAACAGCAACGGTAAGGTCCAAAACAGAAGCATCCTTCCGCAGGCGGCCATCCCCATCCCCCATGCCAGTGAATGCGTCTTCACGGTACCCGATGCTCTCTGTGCCTCTGCCTCTCCCGAACGTTCGAAAACCACAACGGCTACCTCCTCCCTGACTCTATCTCTCCCTATTTAAGCCTCCCCCCGGCTGG
This sequence comes from Oryza punctata, assembly GCA_000573905.2. NCBI lineage: Eukaryota > Viridiplantae > Streptophyta > Magnoliopsida > Poales > Poaceae > Oryza > Oryza punctata. Next base: position 9,411,103 of record CM002495.2, read on the forward strand.
ACCAGCATCATCTCCTCCTCGTTCCCCAATCCCCTCGACCTCGCTCGCATCCTCCTCTCGTGCAGTCATTCCTCCCTTCGATGGCGGCCATGTTGGCTACCGTGCTCTGCGCCGCGCTGGCCGTGGCCGTGGCGGACGCCAGGGACCATGTCGTCGGCGGCAACCACGGTGGCGGGTGGAAGGTGCCGGCGCAGCCCGATGCGCTCAACAGGTGGGCCGAGGCCACCCGCTTCCACGTCGGCGACAACCTCGGTCAGTCACAAGTTCGATTCCTCGGTTTTCTGGAATTCCTCTGTTTCTTGATTTGTTCTGATTTCTTCTCTTCTCTGGTTGGCTGGCGCAGTGTTCAAGTTCGACGGCGCGGCGGACGCGGTGCTGGAGGTGACACGGGACGACTACAACCGCTGCGGCACGGGTAGCCCGGTCGCCACCTACAAGCCCACCGGCGGCGCCGCCGCCGCCACGGTGCCGCTCACGCGCTCGGGGTACCACTTCTTCGTCGGCGCCACGCCGGGGAGCTGCGACAAGGGCGAGCGCGTCATCGTCCTCGTCATGTCGGAGAAGCACAGCCGCCGAGGCCAGGGCTTCTTCGCGCCCGTGCCGGCACCGGCCATGGCCCCCGCGCAGTCCCCGCTGGCCGCCGGCCTCTTCCAGGCCCCCGCCCCGGCTCCGGCGACCGGGAACGCCGGGAGGACCGCGGCGAGCGGCGCCATGCTCGTTGCCGCCCTCCTCGGCGCGGCGGCGGTGGCCGGGTTCTGATAAGATGGCGTTCGCTTGGTGTTTTAGGAACTTGGGGGAGGGTTTGGGGATTCTTTGATTTTGTCTAGATTTGGTTGCTGTATGAGAGCTCAAGAAGAAAGTGCTTCTTCTGTCTGTAGAAGAATGGGGGTAAATTCGTAAATCATAAATGAATGGTGAATCTATCTGATGAACATGGTTGCATCAAGATCTAGTTTTACTCTGGTCTTTTTATGGTTCAGTGGTTTTTCTTCCCCTCCTACCTTACGATCCCAAATTACAACAAATCAAAATGAACAAGTACGAAGTGTGTAGCAAAATCGCGCCGTAGTCCAAGCCCAGCAACAGTAGTTCCAACATATTGCTTAGGCTGTTTGCTGCATAACAGCCACCTGCATACAGTCCATTTTTGGTTGGTTCTGTTCTTGTCCTATCCAAATAAGACAAGACGCCAGCACGCACCTGCTGTAAGGAGAACTGGTGTTTCCTGTATCTGGCGTTTCAAACTAAGCTCCGCTAGCAATTTGAACCGTTAATCTTATTTAATCGAAGTGTTTAAATTTATCTATACTACCACTGGTAGTGGATGGACAATATTTAAGTAGTGTCTAAGTCTTTTTTTCTCTTCTTTTTTAGCTTTTCCGATGAAATATGAGCGATGCCAATGCAACGGATGACCATATATCGATCTAGCTAGGAAAAAAAATTAAATGACAAAGTTACCCCTTATTACTGTATTAGTAAATTACTGATTTACTATCTATCAATAGAAAGAACCGGAGCATCGCTCTTCGAACGAAGTGGTTTCTATTCTACTGCCCCTGTAGTAGTAATGTAATTGGCCATTGTGAGACCATGGTCAAGAGATATCTAAAAATCTCCTTTTATTCTCCAACAAGATTTAAGGATTAAAAATCTACTTTCTTTCAATAGTTTTTATTTAACTCTCTAAAATAAAAACCCGAGTCTCCATCCACCCGCACCTTATCAAGATTGTATCATCTAGCCTTGTCACCCTCTCGCTCTCCCCTTTTGTCAGACGGCAGTCTCGCTCAAAAGACGGGAATCAGACGTGAGAATGATTCACGACTTTTGGAGAGCAATAATGAAGTAGAAGGGAATACCAATTTTTGGGAGAAAGAGTAGGGAAACTATTGAAGTAATATTTTCGATTAAAATCCTAAAAAAAGTCAGGATCAGAAACGAAGTAGGGGTACTGTTGGTGATTCTAGGAGCAACTTATAACTGAAAGTTTCGGAAACAAAGGGTTGAGTCCACTTTAGTAATAACCTAACACATCAGTCTCAGAGCATCACCATAAATATCCAAAAACCTATCCCAAAATTTTGTCTCCGAGGATCCTAAACATAATTCAGAGATAAGTGGCAACTTTTTGCTAGCCTTCAATATGTGGTGGAGTGGTTTCAAGTACTATTAGATGTGCTTTATGAAGTTCGTCCTTCCAAAAGCAGCATCTTTTCAATCATTTTTTACTATCATGGTAGGAACATATGGTATGATAAGGCACTACAGAGTTAGCAATGGCATGCATCACCCACGCTAGATTCAGAGTGATACTGATGAATGTTACTCCATTCATGTTTGCCTACTCATTTTCGAACAATAACTCTCATCTTTGTAACTGTTTAGGTTGTAGATGTGGTTGTTCGCGTAGAAACAGTTGCTTCTTTTCCTTCTGCAGGAAGAATGCTACCATTTTTTCAATATATTAGAAATGATTGCGTAGTAGCGTCAGATGAACATGGATCCATCAGTTCATAAAAAAATGGTAGAATATCGTTTAACATGCTTTTTCGGCGGAAGCATCATATTTCACCTGGTTTGGCATTATATTTATCCTTAAGCCTTGTTTAGTTAATCTTCAAGAGGGAGTGATTGAAGGGGATTAAGGTAAATAATTCCACATTGTAATCGGTGTGGAATAAATCCTGCACAAATTCCACTCGATTTCTTTGTGGGAGGGATTAACCGACCAATGCCTTAATAAATATATTCCCAATAGACCAATATATTTGTAGAGCATACAAAGAATGTTGCAACTTGCAAGAGGACATTCGTCTCCCACGTTCTGGTTTTCACAAAGGCAACAAGCATTACAGCACCTCCAACCGTCTTGCTGTCCCACTCTCATCCTAAATAATAAGCCAACATAACCAAAAAAAAAAAACACCACTCCAACAAACTCTCACTTTGGGTGCGTAACGTCCCGATTTTCATCCCGTCGAAAAATCTATTTTATTAAAAATCTATGTTCAAAATATTGGTTCTCTGAGTGTATCTAGGTTTGTGTGCTAAAGATCTGAATTAAACCATTCCTTGTGAACTCAAATTCTTGGTCAAATCTTTCCTTTCTAAATTAAATTCTAAGGATTCGAATTTTGAGATTCGAGACCTGTTCTCAAACCCTTCCAAAAATATATTCAAACCCTCCTCTTTTGCTGACCATTCTATTCTCTACAATTCATATGACATCTCAATATAAAAATCTCAATCGAATACTTTCTCCCCTGAAGCTCTTTTGAACCCTATGAATTCAAATTCCAAAATTTGAATTCAAATACCCATCCAAAGTCTCAAAATCTCTCCTCAAACAATTTATTCTCAGTCCGAAGATTAAAACTCCAACCACTAAGTTTTAATATTGTATTTGATATTGCTTATGTAGGAGTTGATGGTTAAAGTTTGTACTTAACGACCGTCAACAATCCTATGTTTCCCCTTTTGTTTGATTTAGCAGCAGAAGCCTTGACAGTCATGATACAAAATGCTGAAAAAAATGGGTTAATAACTAGACTAGGTAATTTCCTAATCTATTATATGGTATATTATATGGTAGTACCAGGTCAAGACTCTGCTTGACAACCAAGTCCTACTCTATCACATAATATAGGGATCTGGTCCACCTTCTATCTCTAGTCGAATATGGAGGTCGTGTGATACCCGGTACCCATATTCTGCACACTATTAATGGAAATGGGGAAGCAGTGCTTTCCAGTTAAAAAAAACTAGCATGGTGGTTCGTGCAGATTGCGCGACTAGCATCGTTATATTTTTTTCCTCGCATAATAGCTTAAATATTTTCTATTTTTACAATTAAATATATTACAATGGTAACATAATTTTAAATTATGTATTAACTTGACAAAACTAACCCATGCATGATATTCATATTGTACTACATGATAGTTATTTTTTAAAATCTATAATTTTAGTGTAACGCCTTGAAAATTTGACTGTCGAAATCGAAACCCTAAATACAAATTTCAAAAAAAAAGAGAAACTTTTGATCAAACTGCATCATGCCGCATTTTATTGCTCGTTTATTCGAATCTTTATTTTGCGGGAATTAAGTCTATCGAAATCTATTTCAATGCAAACCCTAGAACGGAAAACCGACAAGAGGAACAATTACAGTAAATAAATTAAAATGAAGTCCTGGACAAAATTTTAGTGAAGAAAATATTCTACCTAAGTGCCATGAATTTATTTAGATAGTATAAGTTTTATAATTATCTACACGTATAAGATGAACATAATGCATATAGATATAATTAATGGATGATGTAAAATCTCGGGCAAATTTTTTGGGTAGAATAATCCAAATATCGAGTCTAATCCATTCGTGAGAAAGTTATAAATTTTGGGCGAATTCTAAATGAGGAACCAATCAAAATTTACAAAAAAAATAAAAAAAATAAAAAAAAGCCACTGTTCATTGCCTTCAAACCGTTCGGCCCGGACCCCTAGCCGCCTGCCGCCGCCCTACCGCGCCCCCCTGCACGCGCCGCGCGCCGCTTGCCCCCTGCGCGCCATCGGCCTCGCGCCCCGCGCCGCCTCGCGCCCCGTGCGCCGCTTCCCCCCTGCGCGCGCCGTCCGTTCTGCCGCGCCCTGTGCCACCTACGCCGCCTGCACCGCGCTCCCCCTCTGCCGCGCGTTGCCATCGCGTCGCGTCCGCCTCGCGCCCCGCCCACGCCACCTCGTGCCCCGCGCGCCGCTTCCGCCTCACCGTCCGCTGCGCCCTGCCGCGCTCTGCCGCCGCTGCCCCGCGCCTCCCCCTCCTCCCCAGCCCTATAAATCCCCCCGGGTCCGAGCTCCTCCCCACCACTCTCCCCCTCCAATCCCCCTTCTCCTCTCCCCCCCACGGTCGCCCCGTCGCATTGCCGCCGGCACCGCCGCTTGGCCGCCGCGTCGCCGCCCTTAGCCACCGCGTCGCCGCCCTCCGCCGCCGCCGCCGCCGCCGGTGAGCATCATCTCCCCCTCCCTTGCCATCTGCTGGGCTCGAGAAACAGAGAGAGAGAGCAGAGGGAGTAACGGAGGAAGAAGAAGAAGAAACGGAGAGAGAGAGAAAAAAAAAGGGGAAAGAAAAAATAGAAAAGAAGAAGAAGGGAAAAATAGAGAATAAAATAGAAGGGAGAGAAATTTAGGGAATCGGTAAATCCACCGTCACCAATTATTTTAGAAACTCATGAAATTAAATCGGATTATTAAATTGCAACTTAAATTATTCACTTAACTAGATGATTCATTTAAATGATTAATCCTTAGCGGCATACTTAGCCGATTATTTAGATTTTCATTCGTTAAGCTTTGCTAAATCGTTCATATATGTTAAACGGAGAATTTAATTGCCGGCTATTCCTAAAACTTCCAAATGATCCGTTGCCATTTAATATTTACTAAATGTCCATTTAATCGCTACTTAGTTGATTTTTACTCACTGATTAGGTTATCCGCCTAATTAACCGTGGCGACTACTTAGTCAATTATTAATCACCTAAGGTTAAGTATTATTATCGGGATCTAATTTATTCGAGACGCGTAAATTAAATCGGATTAATATTCTAATTTGGCTGACGCTAATATTTTAGGACGAAGGTGTTAAAAATCAAAATAGAACTATTTCATAAATAATAATGGAATCGATATCGGCGTTCGACACTCGCATTCGATCTTTTTCTTTAATCGGATTTTACTGGATTTTTATTTGAATTCTAAGTGAATTCAATTTCTTTCGCACGTGATTCTAGACACCGAGGGAGTTGCGAGTCCGACTGAGGATCAAGACCCGCAAGACATCGAGCAAGGCAAGTCATCACTATTCTTTGAACATATTGAACCCACATTGCGAAATTATTTTGTTTACAAATAAAGTTGCATGCAATGATGATTATCCCACTTGCTATTATGCCATGCCTTGATTATTGTTTATCCCATATCCCTTTCGTAACCATACTTACGTATGAGTCCCTAGTCAATTATGATAAAGGCTTAGTGATGCTACTCTAGAATCATGCATACTCATATTATCAAATGCTTTATGCTTGGGCAATTACCTTGGTAAAGGTAGTTGAGATACGGCATGTGGAGACATGAGAGCCACATTGCCACGATAATGATGACATGATTCGTGAAAAGAAAATAAAACTAAACAACTGTTTTCGACTGGGGCGGCTGGATGATTTGGGTGGTGTCCGGAAAAGGCTAGTGTCGTCCCTGGTCAATTAAGGACCGAGCCACGAAGCTAAGCATGAAACGACCCCCGTACAACCGTACTTCTCGAATGGGTATTGACCTAGCGGAGTAAATAGCCGAGCGGAGGCAGTATCCCTGCATAGTGGTTTTCTTAATGTGTATGAGGGGCGGGGCCTACGGTGGAGTAGCCACTGGTAGGACCGCCACGTGTAAACCAAAACTTTATTATAACCTAATGTATGTGTGAGTCTTCCCCTTCCCGGGAGCACCAGAACTCCTCTCACTGCTAGAAACCGTGTACGCCTAGAGTGCATGAGGATGTAAGTTCATGGAGCGGGTACTGCCAATGTGAGGTTATTGAAAGGCTTTGCCATGACGCATCTCATCCGTTGGGACTTCGGCTTATGTGTTGGGCAAGTCACGGAGTGCGGGTAAAGTGTACATCCACTGCAGTGTGAGTAATCAAATCTATTCGAATAGCCGTGCTCGCAGTTACTGAGCATCGGGACATGCATTACACTTGGCTAGACTCTAAATTCTTAAACTGGTTGGGATGGGCATGCATAATTATTTTTATGTGCTGGTGGCTCAACTTCTCGAGAAGCGAGAAGGGGTAGACCCCAGAAAACCATGATGACACAATGGCGGCAAGCTATCCTTGGATCACAGTGGATGGTGGACAGAACCGTCATTGATTAATAAACTATGGTATTAAAACTTGATCAGTCTATGCTAGGTCTTAGGCTTGTGAAAGGAATTGCAAAACTGGCTTTATGCAAAGATACCACAGCCGCTCTTGACATTCCCCTATCATGTGCATTATTGCCGTGGTGGCTTGCTGAGTACGGTTGGTACTCACCCTTGCTATATACAAAACATTTAGATGTGGGCGATGAAGTTTCCGAAGACCCGTACGAGTACTACCAGGAGGGTACGGAAGACGATGGTGCCCAGTAGGTCTTAGACTCGGTCGTTGCCTGTGGTAATGGCGTGCCGCTGCCTTATCTAAACTCTGCTTTTGCTTGTATTCCGGACCGGTTGGTCCCTTGTTCTAGACTATTGCCTCCGGGCCTATTATTGTAATATTTTGCGTAAGATGGTTGTGTATGCACTCTTGATGATTCGGCAATGTAATCGTGAGTACCAGACTACTTGATCCTGGGAAATGGTACTATGAACGCGAGTGATTCCTATTATAAAAAAACGGGGGTCCACATTTAGTTATTTCTAAAATGAATTTCTATATGGCCCCTATACTCCTCTTCAATATTTCTATATAGTTTTCGTTCTTATAATTTCGAATTTTCATTATTTATGAATTTTATTTCTATATAAACTATAGACTCCTCTTGCCATATTCCTTTTTTCTTAATTCTGAATTTTAGTTATTTCTAAACTGTATTTCCATATGGACTCTAAATCTTCTTTTAATATTCCTTATTTTTTTAATTTTGAATTTCGTTATTTGTAAATTGTATTCCTATATGACTGTAGACCTTTTGTACAATATTCCTTTTTTAATTCCGAATTTTAGTTATTTACAAATTGTATTCCGATATAAACTCTAGACTATTTTTCCTATTATTTCTTATTCTGTAATTCCAAATTTCAATTATTTATAAACTATATCCCTATATGAACTCTAGAAACTTCTCCCAATTTGCTTTTTTTATAATTGTGAATTTTAATTATTTCTAAATTTTATTCCTATATGAACTCTAAACCCTACTTTTATTTTTATTATTTTTTTAATTACGACTTTCAGTTAGTTATGATTTCCTATATGGACTCTAGTACTCTAATATTCCTATTTTTAATTCCGAATTTTTGTTATTTTTAAATTCTATTCCTATATGGACTCTAAACTCTTATTCCAATATTCCCGATTTTTTATTCCAATTTTTTTCTAAGTTATATTTTATATGGACTATAGACTTCTCTTTCAACATTCCTTTTTTTAATTTGGAATTTTAGTTATTTCTAAATTGTATTTCTATATGGACTTAGTTTTCTTATTTATTAATTCTGAATTTTAATTAGCTCTAAATTGTATACATGTATGGACTTTAGTCTCCTATTCCAATATTTCTTATTTTTTAATTCTGAATTTCAGCTATTTTCAAATTGTATTTCTATATGGACTCTATCTTTTTTTCTTCTCCGATTAATGTGAGAATTTGTAGGCCATGAGAGCGAACGTGATGACTCCTTTTCTTATTACTTTAAGAAGTTAATGATTGTTTGCGATGACATAATCCCAATTTTCTTATTAAACCCATCAACCAGGGAAACGAGGAGTCGAGGAACTGAGGATTCGGGATTCCATTGGGGATGTAGAAGGCCGTGGCGGGGCATCGCGTCTTGAGTATTAGAAAATGAAAAGAATGAACAGTGAAATGTGAAATTCTCCTATATTCTTATTGATCTCAAATGTCCCATTATATAGGGAGATTACAAGCCTAGGATTCTAGGCATTATTGTATTACATCAATTAGCAATAAGATTGATTTATGCCTATAAATATATAGCTGTTACAAAGGATTCAAATCCTCTTGATGGTTACCTTTGATGAGACCTTGATGGCTACCATTTGATGAGATCAAATAATGGCCAAATAGTGGCCCTTTTGTAACACTCTCCCTTTTGATCGAGTCCATCTTGAGATCAACATGTTCTTTAATTCCTTTGAAAAACCCCGTGGGAAAAAAATTAGGAATAATTTGACTGGTGATTGCTCTAACATAAACCTGCAAGGTTTAAGGAGTAATCGATGCCTTGTTTTATCTCTAGAAAAACCCCTGTGGGGAAAACATGAGATAAGGCATATGCTTGCATCAATCATTGTCTTGTTAAAAACTTTGTATGAGAAAACCTGATAGTAAAAACTCATAAAAGAAAAGAGTACAATGTGAGCGTTTAACTAGGTCCATCATTCAGAGTCTCCCCCTGAAGCTTGCAAGTCTCTAAGCCATGTCATACCAATTCCCTCAACACATTTCTCGAACGAGAAAGCGGGTAGGGACTTAGTGAAGAGATCTGCCAGATTATCACAAGACTTTATCTATAAGATGTTTATTTCTCCACTTTGCTGAAGCTCATGGGGATAAAACAATTTGGGAGCAATATGTTTGGTGATGTTGCTCTAGATGTAGCCTGTTTGCATCTACGTAATACAAGTAAAATTATCCTCATAGATAATGGTAAGTGATTCTGAGGAACCAATACCACAAGATTGTTCAATGTGGTTTATCATTCTGCAGAGTCACACACATTCACGTGATGCCTCAAATAGTGCAAGGTAGCCACTAATGTTTGTTTAGATGACTTCCATGATATGACAGTTCCTCCATGAACGAATACAAAACCTTTCTGTGATCTGTCATTATGGGGATCAGACATATAGCCAACATCAGTATATCCAACTAAGCTATGATCATCGGTTTTCTGACAGAATAAGCCAATATCCTCAGTACCATTCAGGTATCTAAGGATTTGTTTTCCTCCGGTCCAATGATGCTTAATTGGGGCAGTACTATGTCTTGCCAATAGATTTACTGCAAATGCAATGTCAGGCCTGGTACTATTTGCAAGGTAAATGAGTGCTCCGATGAGACTGACATAGGGATATTCTTGTCCTAATATCTCTTCTCCTTCCTCCCGTGGTCGAAAAATGTCCTTTTCTTTATCGAGAGATCAAACAACCATGGGGGTTTTATTTGGATATGCTTTGTCCATATTGAATTTCTCCAACAATTTCTAGACATAGACATATTGATGCACTAAAATTCCCAAGTGAAGGTGCTCGATTTGCAAACCTAAGAAAAATTTGGTTTTACCTAAATCCTTCATCTCAAACTCCATCTTAAGATGGTTGCGAGCTTTATCTATATCTTGTGTGCTGTCAATGATATTCAAATCATCTACATACACAGATATAATGCAAAATCCTGTGGAGGATCTTTTGATGAAGATGCACGGGCAATCATCATTATTTGAATAACCCTTCTGCAGAAGGTACTCTCTCAGTCGGTTGTACCACATTCTACCCGACTGTTTAAGACCGTATAGTGATCTTTTGAGCTTTACACAATACATATTGCGATTTGTGCTATCATTCGGTATAGGGATCCCATTGGGAACGTTCATATAGATGTCTGAATTTAGTGACCCATATAAATATGCTGCCATGACATCCATCAGCTGCATAGATAGACGCTTTTGAATTACACTCATGACTGAATAATATGTTTTATTGAAATCAATGACGGGTCTCTACGTGAACCCTTGTGCTACAAGCCTCGCTTTATATCTCACCACCTCATTGTTCTCATTCCGCTTCTAGACGAAAACCCATTTGAAACCCATAGGGAAGGTTTTTGGAGGTGTAGGTATTACTTATGAGAATACCTCTCTTTTATTGAGGGAGGCTAACTCAGATTCAATTGCTTCCTTCCATTTGTTCTAGTCCGAGCACTTCTTGCACTCTACCATGGATTTTGGATCTGGATCATTTTGGATGGTATCTGCAACTGATGAGGCAAAGTATATATCGATAATTGTAGTCTTATGATCGAATGATTCTCCAGATTCAACATAGTTTATGAAAATTTCATGTACCCAGTTGTCGGTTCAGTATTTCCCAATATGACCGCATCGGGGCGTTCCAATGTCCCATCATCAGAAATTGAGTGCACTATTGATGTGGCAAGTAGATTGAATAAATCCACTTGGTGTCTCTCAACTTGAGGTTGAGTTTCATTTACTGTGTCAGGATTATTTCCTCTGTTTCCTCGTGCGCTTGCGAGGATTTGCCGTACTTCTCCCACTCTCTTTTGAGGAAGAGAGTTAAATAGTTTTATTTGGTACCTCTATTCTTTTTGGCACATTCCTTGCAGGAATGTATGATTTTGTGACACTTTTACTCACAGTAAATGAGTCTGGAAAATTGTTTGCAGCAACCTGCAAGTCAATGATTCTTTTAACTTGAAGTTTAGATTCTGTGGTACGAGGATCCTTCTTTAGGGTGTCTAAGGCATCCCAATTTATTTCTGGTCATTCAGTGTGATACTTGAATTCTCCCCTTAATGCCGGGAAATATTCTTAATTGAAGATACAATCCGTGTACCAGGTTGTGAGTAAATCCTCTATAAGGGGCTCCAGGTATTTAATGATCGACGGAGATAAATACCCCACGTAGATCCCCATTTTCCTATGAGGTCCCATTGATGTATGCTTTGGTGGTGAGATCGGTATGTATACAACGCAATCGAATTTATGCAGATGGGAAATACTAGGAGGATCACCACGAACCAGTTGCAGCGAGGAAGCTGTATGGTATGCAGTTGGACGCAATTGTATTAAGTCACCAGCATCTAAGACTGCGTTACCCCAACATGAGGTTGGTAGGTTACAATTTTGCAATAGTGGTCTGGCAATAAACTTTATTCTCTCGATAAGATATTCAGCTAAACCATTCTATGTGTGAACATATGGTACATAATGCTGAACTTCAATTTCTAAAGCCATACAATAATCATTGAAGGCTTTGCAAGAAAACTCTACAACGTTGTCCAATCTAATTGATTTTATTTGGTGTTCAGGTTGATTTTCTTTAAGTCTGATGACTTGTGCAATTAATTTTGCAAAGGCATGGTTCCGTGTCGATAATAGACACACATGCGACCATCTTGTGGATGCGTCTATTAGAACCATGAAGTACCTGAATGGTCCAGACAATGGTTGAATGGGGCCACTAATATCACCTTGAATGCGTTCAAGATACTTTAGTGGTTCAGCCTTTATTTTAAGATGTGAGGGTCTCAAAATTAATTTCCTAGTTGCACATAAGGTGCACACAAAATCTAAGGATTCTGGGAATTTTCTGTCGCTCATACCATGTCCACTTGAATTGCTCATGATTTTTCTCATCCTGATGTCGGATGGCCAAGGCGTTCATGCCAAGTTTTAAATGCATCCACATTCTGAAAAATCACTTTATATGCAACATAAGGTACGGGTTTGATGTATGTGCGGTACAATCCAAACGGGAGAGAAGGTACATTTTCAAGTGTCTGTTTGCCATATCCAGTATCTTTGGTCAAGAGGAGGAACTCCTCATTGTTTTCTTCATATGTTTTCACATGAATCCCATTTTTCCGGATATCTCTATAACTCAGTAGGGTATGTGTTGAATCGGGAAACAATAATACCTCAATATTTATTTGTGTACCCATTGAAACTATAGTGGCTCTACCAGAACCAACAATCATAGCATTGCGTCTCGTGATGGTTAAAACCTGTCCTTCTCTCTTTGTGAGAGTTTGGAAAATTTTGACTTCCCTAAGTATAGTGTTAGTGGTACAACTGTCCGCTAGGCACACTCTTCTTCCATTGGATTGACTCCCGTAACAATCCATACGATCAGAATTTAAATTCATAAGAATAAAGGCAAAATATAGAAAAACACATAGAAATATATTAAGATGGCAGGTGCATTATTACAACTAATAAATGGAGTAGCAACATCATGTCTTTATTACAATGATTACTTTTGCAAATTTAAATTAAAGCTATGGAGCTTATTTGAGGTCTCCAAAAATGTCGGAAGCGTATTCCACGAGCATGTCGTCGATGTCCATAAAGTCTTCCTCTTCACTTGGTGGAGTTTTGGTTTTGCTCGATCCCGCTCCTTCAGGGATAGGATCCATAGCTCCAGTCTCCAGCACTTGAGAGGCGAAGTGTGCTTCATGCTTCTGGGTGTTCTGTGTATAACCCCTAGACTTCATGTGTAGATCAACAAGGTGCTTAGGGGTCCTGTACTTCTTAGCAATATGATTGTAGTAACCACACCTAAAGCAGGTGGTCTTGTTGCCACTATCATTTTTAGGCTTAGAAATGCCTTTCCCCTTTTGGGCGTTCCCACGTGGCTTTTTGGTTCTCTTGCGCTTGCTCTTGGCTGAAGAATTTCCAATCTGTGTATTCCTATTCGGGACATTTTTTCTTCACATTCGCATGTACTTCAGGCAGTGGTGTAGTGCCCAACGGGCGTTGGTTTGAGTTCCATACAGTGAGCTCATGGTTCTTTTCTGTCTATTTCAATGTCTAAATGAGTGAAGAGTAGGCTGTGAAATTTTTCTCATGGTATTTTTGAGTAATGATCCTTTCTAACGGAAGCATTGTAGACAGAGTCTTCTCAATTTTCTCCGCTTCAGAAGGTTCATTCTCACAAAACTGGAGCTTAGAGCATATCTTATGAACAACATGGTTGAACTTGCCTATAGTTTTGTAATCCTGTAGGCGCGAGTGATTCCACTCATGCGTTGCCTCCGGGAGGATAATCGCTTTATGTTGCTCATATCGATTTTTGAGAGATGTCCACAAAGCGCGTGGGTCCTCATACATGTACTCCATTTTCAAATCCTAATGGATATGATTTCTTATCACTTTTAAGGCAGAGTATTTAGACATGATAGAGGGGGTAACGCTCTCTTCAGTTGTTTAACTATACATCTGTACAGTCCATTTTTCGACATAATCACTTTGAGATCCATCGTCCAAATAGGGAAATTAGAACCATCAAGAGCGAGGATATCAAACTCTTTGGTTGCCATCTCACCTACATTGTGATTGCCAAAATTTTTATAAATTATGTCATATTCGCATTAAATAAAAAACTAGGGTGATAAAATAAATTTTGCAAAGTAATTGTAAAATAAAGGACATGGAAATTCATAGTGTGTTGAAACAAACTCATGTTTATAGTAACAGAGAGAGTTATAGGGTGCTGAGAGCAAATGAGTCTCTGATTATTTGCGGAAAGTAAATTGACAAAAGGTTAGGTACTAAAATGTAAATACGGGAAATATAAAGATAACTGGGCGGTGGGCCGAGACAATCTCGGTATCGGCCCACTGCCGCTTTTGGTCCAAGAGGCCGGGGGGAGGCGCAGGCGCATAAGGCGGCCTGGCCCAGTGGCCGGCTCGGGGGGTGGGGGGCTGGCCCCGCAGCCCATTAGCGTGGGTGGCTAATGGGTCGGCCTAGCCTGGCCGGCTAAAGAAGGGAGGGGGTACGGTTAGGGTTTTCCTAACCCATCCCCCACACACCACCTCCGCTGCCTCCTACCATGGAGAGGCCGTCGTCGGGCGCCGGCGTGCGGCCACTCCTGATCTGCTACCACCGCCTGCCCACCGTGGGGAAGGCCGACGTGCCGCCGCCAGGCGCCGGCGTAACCGCCGCCACCGTTGCTCGCAGCCGCCGTGATGGGGATGGTCGTCGCTCGTTGTCGGGCGCCGGCCCGGTTGGTGCGCGATTGTCGCTGCCACCACCGCCACCATTGCCCGCAACCGTCGTGGCCGCCGTTGCCATTGCCGCTGCCACGGCCGCTGATGCGGACATCATTCCGTCGGATATACACAACAGGCCTCCATTGGTCATTCAAGGTCCAATCACAAGAGCTCGCGCACGACAATTGAATTTAGAGGTGAGTTCGTTCCTAAGTTCTTCTTTATATGATTTTGAGAATAGATTGCTACCTAATGATTATATTATGATTAGGAACAATGGAGAGGACAAGGAAATACTTAGAGAAGGACATAGAGTCGTGGAAGGTCAGCGAGGACGTTCAAGTCAAGGTGGAGGTTTAAACCAAGTCGACTTCGAGTCTGTTTCGGAGTCCAGGACCAGTCTGCATTAAAATGGGCGCCCAGGTTGCATACGTGCTTGGATTAGGGCGTTCTTTATATGGATGGAAAGCTAAGAAGATAATCTTTCTAATGGTTCTGGTCCCATGTCCAAATTCATTACGAGTCATCAGGAATTGACCGAACAAGTTGACCTTTAGAATCTGTTCCGGCGCTGCGACACCGTATTTGGGCCTTTGGGCCGTGTATCGTGTTGGAGCCCATTAGGGTTGCGTCAAGGGGTGCTTGCACGACCCTAAACTCCATATATCAGTAGTCGTCGCTATCTTTAGTTTTTGAGTTTTGCTTAGATTAATCTGTCAAGAACAGTTTCGCCGCTAGATCGGTATGTAAGACCCCAACTTGTGAGCTTAATCATTCATCTGCAATTTTGGTTGCAATCTTCTTTGTTCTTGTTTGTGTTCTTCGATTTGCAAGCAGGGATTAGCCTTCTTGGCGAGGTCAACCGGGTTTCGGCACGGTTGATAACCAGAGGAGACGTGGTGCTGCGATTGCGGGGTTCAGGAACGTGCTCGTTCAAGAAGCCGGATCGATTTGTGTTGCGCCTCCACCAAAATCGTTGATTATCAGAACCTTTCGGAAGATTGGGAACCCTAGTCTACATCAGCCGCCGCCACGGCCGCCACCACCACTACCAATCTGCAGCCGCCGCCTCTTGGACCTTGTTCTCCCCCGTGCTCAGGTCTCCCCCTCACCTGAGGGTGGGGGACAGTGGGCCTTGCCACCTCCGTTCGTCTCAGCCGGGACATGCCCGGTCTTGATGTGATGGAGGCCGGGGTGAGCATTTGCCGCTGCGGTTGCAGCCGGGCGGCAGGGGAATGGACAGGCCGATGGTGGAGATGAAGGTGCAAGCACGAAACTGCTGGAGCCACCTGCTGCCATGTAGAAGGGTGGGGCTCCGCTATGTACGGCGATGGTGCCTCTGAGGAGGAACTCCGATGGTTCAGCCGGTGTTGGAGTGTACAGCGGCGTTGCCGGTGAGTACTCCGGCGAAGGTGATTGTGATATGGCGCGGCGAACATGATTTGTCCAGCCGTGGTGAGGACAATACGATGTCACCACGTCTGGCACCTCCTGCGACAACCTGTCGTGCTGCAGCCGCACCTTTGCCGTCCATCCATGGGACTCGCAGTGGTGTGACGACTCCACCAGAATGCGTTCTGGTGCGGTGCAATTGTCGGGAATCACTGGAGGCCCGCGGCGAGTCGTGAAAGTGCTGGAGTCAGTGCTACCCACTTTGGTGGTTCTACGGGCAGCGGCACCGTCATCGTGGCGTCGTCCACCACGTCTGGCGAATCCAGTGGGAGCAGACCGAGGGCCATGGCCGGCAAAGCCAGCACCACGATGTTGACGCAAAAACACAACGGCCTGGGAGATCTGCTTAGCTCCAGTGCAGGTCCAAAATAATGATGAGATGCGCGCGTGCCAGTCAGTTTGATCATGCAACTGACAAGATATGTGAATAGCAGATGAAACAGCCAATCGGCTGACAAGCCGATGGAGTGATTCCAGCCGATGCCGATACCAGCCGATATCCAGTATAGATCTTGAACTTGAGTAAATAATGACATAAAGATAATCGGCTGATGATAATGTAATAAAACAATAATATAATCCAGTTGAAACCAATCGGCTAGTAATGATAGATTGAATAAGCACTGATCCGAAGGTTAAAGCATACATCGGCTGGAGATCCGATGTCATTAAATCCAAACGATTAGATAAACAATGAGACCTTTGTTGTCATCGGCTAAAACCAACTTGTAAGTAATCCTTGTAAGCCGATGCAATGTCCAGATAACTCATCGGCTGAAACCCCGATGAAACCCTTATTGGCAATCAAGAAGCAGGCTAGAGATTATGGTTCTAAGCACGACTTAGTAGATCAAACTTAACTGATGCAGCACTAAGTATGAAAAGAAACATAATATCAATATCTAGACAATCAAGCCTTTGACTGATTTTCAGCGTGGTGGATACATTAGATAATCCAAACCAACAAAGTAATCTAGCCGATATCGACAAAACCCTGGATGGAGATCGGCCGATGCAAATAGAAAACATTGTCAATATAGATTATACAACGTATATGATAACTCGACGACTTACATAAACAAGATTAGAGTGTCGAAGCGATGGAAGCACTAATCCCGATAACGCAAGCTGCCATAACAAGCCTTACTCCTCGTTGGAGATTGAAGTCGATGCAGCCCAACTTGAAACAAGAACTTGTCGAAAGTAAAAGGGTAAAAGGTGGAGATGCGCCGAAGTTGAATTGATCGAGAGATAATTTACATCGACCCCGGGTGTACATATTTATACCCATGGGTAGATACTAGTCCATATCGGACACGCCTCAAACCTTCCTAAAGATAAAAGGATAAATATAAAGTCCTTATCGTACACTAAACATACTTTCCTAAAGATAAAAGGAAACTAACAGATTCTTCCTAATCAATAGATAAACTGCCATGCTGCATCCTCCTTGAACTCAGTCTCTTCTGGATAAGCTTCATTTAATAGATTAATTTCCTTAACTGAATTTAGTAAGAATCCGACTATTGGCGATTGATAGCTTCTATCGGCCAATTTCAGGACTCTAAAACCGATACTGACTCTAGGCCGATGATGACTTCGAGGCTTACCAAATTTCGTAGTTAACACACGACCCCTGCGCGTCGAGGACGGTGCACAGGAGCCTGGAGAAACTTGCCGAGCTGCTGATGCATGAGGTGACATAGATGGCGAGCACGAAGGTTGCGAGGAAGAGAAGCTTCGGCATCAAGAGGAATGGGCAAGCGGCGAGCCATCTTAACCTTGGAATTCACCGTTCTTACTTAGTTAGAGCTGTTGATAACGTGTTTGAAAACAAAAAGAATGAATGGTGAAATGTGAATTTCTCCTATATTCTCATTGATCTCGAATGTCCCATTATACAGGGAGATTACAAGTCTAGAATTTTAGGTATTAATATATTACATTAATTAGCAATAAGATTGATTTATACATATAAATATATGACTGTTACATAGGATTCAAATCCTCTTAATAACTACCTTTGATAAGATCTCGATGACTGCCATTCCATGAGATCAAATAATAGCCAATGAGATCAAATAATAGCTAAAAAGTGGTCCTTTTGTAACATTCAGGACCCGCGCCGCCACCACCCTTCTCCCTCCAGGCGACAGAAAAATGGCGAGCCCGGGCTCCTCCTTCTCCTCCTCCTCGCCGGCGGGATGCGGAGGCGCCGCCGCCGCCGCCGGTGGCGGGGACGGACATGCTGATGTTTCTCCCTCCGGAGATCCTCGACATCATCCTCGCGCGGATCCCCTTCGAGAAGCTGGTCCGCACCTGCTGCCTCTCTCGCGAGTGGCGCCGCCGGTGGGAGTCCGTTCCCTTCCTCGACATCCGGTTGCCCCGGGGCTCCGCCACCGTGCCCGACGCCCGCGCCCTGTGGCGTTGCGCGGCGCCCGTCC
This sequence comes from Oryza punctata, assembly GCA_000573905.2. NCBI lineage: Eukaryota > Viridiplantae > Streptophyta > Magnoliopsida > Poales > Poaceae > Oryza > Oryza punctata. The sequence continues at coordinate 9,429,512 of CM002495.2, forward strand.
GCGGCTTCCGCGCCTACGTCCGCACCGGCCACTTCTATCGCGCCGCCCTCTGGCTCCGTGCCCTGGCGCGCAAGCGCGTCCGGGAGCTCACCCTTGAGTTGGAGGACGAGGACTAGGACAGCGTATTCAGCTCGCCGCCGGCGTATGCTCTCCTCGACCCCGCGCTCTTCTTCTCGGGCGCCGCGCTCGTCCGCCTCCACCTCCACCACTGCCACATGCCACCCGCGCCGCGGGGCTTTCCGGGCTTCCCCAACCTCTTCTCCCTCCCGTTCGTGGGCGGCGGGGAGCAGCTCGAGCATCTGATCGCCGCGGCGCCGCGCCTCGCTGAGCTCAGTCTGGACATCGTGGTCGCCCAACCCATCAGGGAAGATGGTGGATTCGACCGCGTGTGTGAGTGGGCCATTCATGCGCCCAACCTCCGGGTCCTCAAGATGGAGATGTGAGACGATGGCCGGATCGCGGAGGATCTCCCACTACTGGAGGAGGCAGACATTAGCATCGATTGGCTCCTCGACACCCCATATTTCCTCGATACTTTACGACGGATTGTTACTGTCAATAAGCTTTGGTTCGACACCGGTACAAGATTGGTACCTACACTGTTGCCCATTTTTTCTCCTTGCAATGATTTGTTGAATTCTTATCATAACCACAAGCATATCCATCTCATCATGCATTTTTAATCACATTAAAATGTCCACACGCCTTTCTTGAATTTTGATTACCTATTGTTGTGAAGAATTTCATAGCAAATGTTTCCCAAGTTTACCAAATAGATTTGATCATGAGTCAAGGGATCAAGGTCTTAACCGGATTATTTTTTAAATGCTTGCTGCAAATTGTTATATTTGTTTTTGCCTGATGGTGAGTTGATTAGTACCATACTTTTGCATCTGTTTTATTACCACTCTGTATGTTTGCCTTAAACATGAATATCACCTCCAGTTCAGAGTCTCCGAAAACAGTCAACAGTGTTCTTTCATGGAAAATTCTTGAGAATATGTCCGTAAGTCAAAAAATCTAAAGGTTCTTAGATGCCCAGGTCATCGATTTGAAATGTCATGTGAACTCGAGATCATGTCCTTTCATAGATGGGCATGAGGTTATCCATGCATAACCATCCCTGAATATGTTCTGTAGGAAAAGGCTGATGTATATATTCACATTAGATGCCTTCTCTTTCGTCATGTTCTGAGAGGCGAGACCCTTATGTCCGTATTAATATTGCTTTGTGATAATATAGTTGTTAGTTTCACCATTCCGTGTTAACCTTGGACCTTCTGGTGTCTAAATTGCATTCTGATTGAGAAGGATTCAAATATGAAGTTCCAAGTTGTGTTTAACATTGTATCTCAGCTGCTTGGGGTATTGGGCCGTGATTTGAGATAGTAGGAAAGAGCTTGGCTGTGACTGTTTAACTGGATTAAAGTGCTATTCTAGTTTTGGCAATGTGAACTTTGAACAAATAATCCAGCTTTCTTTCATGAATTAGGACAGGGGCACTGGAACTTTGGCTTTTGTTCTCGAAAGGTTGTCGGAACTTGTAGATGGGTCTCTATGACAGAGTAAATTTCCTTTTTTTTTTCAGTGTTGTTTAAAAACTTGGCTCCTGAGCTGTTGTTTTCGTTTGAGGGCAATTTGGTCCAAGGCATTGTCATTGAGGCACTAACATAAATCGTAGTTGGGACTTGGGAGTGCATGTGATCTAAACCCAAAAGCTTGAATTGAGATGCAAATGCATGCTAACAAAATCACTTTTAGCTTCTCAAGAGGCAGCTCCAAGAATTGTTGTACTTACAGGATGAATGCTTGCTTACATTAGTATATCATCTCAATGTAAACTATGTTCTAATGATTTTTAGTGGGAGACAAATCCGCTGGAGGGGATTTCATGGAAATTTGATAGTCTAAGGGAAGCACGTCTGAGCGCAGATTTTGGCAGAATTGAAGCATCTTGTCGATATTTTCTTAACTGAGATGTGCTCCACACGTTGAAAACTTCAATATTGTGGTAATACTAGATACTCCCCTTGGACTTATATGACACAATTTGAAGAAATGTCTCAGTTGATGGAGTTATCTAATCGTCACTGGTTCTGTTTGGTCTTCTTTTTTTTAGGCGTACGATTTCAGATGTCAGGAAAATGGAATTGATGAAGATTTTCTGAATTCAGAGATGAGCTACAACTCACTTGCTGGCCTCAAATATATGTCTTTTACTGGTGCCGAGTACTCGTCAAATCTGATGTGCTTTATGAAGTTTGTACTGTCCAGAGCAGAATCTCTGAAATCATTTGTTGTCGCTACTGACTATCATGAAGCCAACGAATTGTATGGAAAGGTATGCATGGAGCTTGCGGCATGCAGAAAGGCTTCAACCCTATGTGAAGGTACGAACTGAGCTAGCAACTTGGTGAAGGGCATCACCCTTAGTAACGGTATTAGGCAGAACGGCATGAGCCTAATGCTTAGTCAATCCCAGCACCGGATGAGTTTTTAAGTAGTTTTCAGACCTCCTGCCCTTTTTCATGTCTGCCTTTGTAGTATAGAAGAATCATTTTTCACTCTTGCAGCTGTTTAGATTGTAACTAGTGGATGTGGGTGTTACTGAATGATTGCGAGTATGTTGAGATAGTTGTCTATTGAATGCTATGATTCGGCTACAAGGATGATTCTCACTGAGGCTACTCCAGTGTAAATCTTGTTCGAAGATGCTGTGAACATATTACCTTGCTAGTTCTCCTTTTCCCTTGGATTATACAATGGCAGCTCCATCAGTCAATATTCTGTTACTTAGTTCCAGAGTCTGCAAAGATGTTCAACACTGGGTGTGCTAGCCGGAAGCGCTGGTCACGTCCATTTTATTCTCTTGAGCTATTTCCACAATCCTTTATTTTCTTTAGCCCTGAAGTATTAAACACATGTCGCTCTACGCCTAGTGACAATTATATAGTATTTTTTTTCTTCTGTACAAGTATGTATTATAAATTGAAATTTTTTATTACTACTCAATAATTGATGTCAAAGCATCAGTTCGGTATTTGATTTCGGAATAAGTCTATTTTTCCTTCTCATTCTTGCTCTTGAGTGAATCATCTCTCTTAACCGTAAAATCAGGTATAACACCTCCCTTATCTTCAAAAACTGATACAAATCGACTCTTTCAGTAGTTTGAAAAGCAGTTTTTGCTAATGTGTAGTTAATCGTTGTTGACTCGCTTAATCAGCTGGTGGGACCCACGTGTCATTGACTTATATCTCTCTTTCGGTCCTTCCTCTCTTCCTCATCAATCCAGTGATGTCGAGGCGAGCCCAGGCCCCAGGGTGGAGCTCGGCCTTGCCGAGCCGACGGAGGTGGTGGCCCGACCAGCCGGCTCACCGGCAAGGAGGTCCGGGCGTACGGGCGGTGTGCTCGAGTGAAGCCGCAGGCGCACTCGAAAGGCCCTGGACCGGCCGCATGTATAGCTAGGGCGCGAGAAGTCCGGGGTGGCGGCGGCAGCAGCATCGCTGTCCAAACGGGTTCGGCCATTGGCCATCCGGCCTTGCTACTGGCGTGCCTGCTCTGCTGATGCTGCTGAGAGGATGACTTGTTGGCATGGATCAACCTGCCAACGATTGAGCAGATGAGGCTAAAGTTGATGCAGATGTAGGTGACGAGCAATTGGACAAGAACATGATTGCAACCGAACGGGGTCGAATGGTTGTTTAGCTGGGAGCACCTAACAAGACAAATTTTTTAAACCTAATTAATCTATAATTAGTATATATTTACTGTACCATTACATAGGTTAATTATGGATTAATTAGGTTTAATAGATTCGTCTCGCGAATTAATCCAGGTTATGAAATGAGTTTTTCTTAGTCTACGTTTAATACTTTACAAATATTCGATGTGTTATGGACTAAATTTTAGTCCCTATATCCAAACATGCTCTTATTGACATGGATCAACCTGCCAACGATTGAGCAGATGTGGGTGACGAGCAATTGGACAAGAACATGAGTGCAACCGAACGGGGTCAAATCACTAGTAGAGAACGGGGATTTGGAATTTAGTTTTAGTCCCGGTTAAAATAGTACCTGGAACTAATGGATTTTTTAGTCCCGGTTGGGAGTTCCAACCGGGATTAAAAGTGCATGTCCCAACGGCTAGTCGATTGCCGAGCGGAGGAGGGACCTTTAGTCCCGGTTGGAGCCCCCAACCGGGACTAAATCCCCCCTTTTAGTCCCAGTTGGGGGTACCAACCGGGACTAAATGTCCCCTGACCTTTAGCCCCGGTTGGTGCCCCCAACCGGGATTAAAGGTCAGGGGACATTTAGTCCCGGTTGGTACCCCCAACCGGGACTAAAAGGGGGGATTTAGTCCCGGTTGGGGGCTCCAACCGGGACTAAAGGTTCCAGTATAAAATCGCCTTCTTCAATCTCCAGCCGAGCTCCATTGTTGACCTTGGTATTTTTGCTCCGACCAGCGGCTCCATTCGTGAAGATTTTCGTTCTCCCATTTCTTCGATTCGTCCGACCATTCTTTCTTGTTGAAAGGTTAGCAACCTCCTCCTCATACGATATATTGATAGTGTTGCTCGTTTTACGGTTTAAATTTGAGAAATATGTGGTTTGTTTTGATTTAGTTAGTTCATGGTATAGCTCGATGATGATATGGTCAATATTTGATTGTGTGTGGCAATGTTAATATTGTGAGGATCAAGAGAGAGTATATACGTCGCCTTGCGCCGGAGTGGGCAAGAAGGGGCGACTTGAGACGGCTACGACGTTGATGAGTCGCCTTCTTCTTGCCCACTTTTGCACATGGTGACGAGACTTAGTTGTGTAGTTTGCTACACACATCAAAAATTTTATTTGACCTATTGGTGAGAGGGCCAATAAAATTGGCAATCCGCTATCTGAGAGCACTAAACTTTTAGTTGAAATATTTTTTATTAATAATGTTTTTTTATTTTTTTATTAATACACCTTAAAATTAATTAGTCATGCAATAATTGTTTTTCATGTGTTAATGTAATGCAGATGAACCGGCATTGGATGTACGGCGACCGCCGATCCGGGGAGTTTATTGAGGGCGTACATGCTTTCTTACGTGTGGCCGAGGCAAATAAGCGGAATGGTTTCATGTGTTGCCCATGTATTAGTTTTAAGAACATGAGGGATTATTCTTCGTCAAAGACAATTCACGAACACCTGTTTAGGTCGGGTTTCATGGCCTATTATATATGTTGGACCAAGCACGGAGAAAGTGGGGTTATAATGGAAGAAGATGAAGAAGGGGATGATGACGACATTGGTGCGTTTCGTGAATACGGTGCCTTCGGTGATATGGAAACGGACGAGGAGGTAGCGCCAGAAGATGAGCCTGTTGATGATCTTGGTCAGGCAATACGCGATGTACATAGAGACTGCGAAACTGAAAAAGAAAGGATGAAGTTCGAGCGCATGTTAGAGGATCATAAGAAATTGTTATATCCAAATTGCGAAGAGGGGCAGAAAAAATTGGGTACAACACTGGAATTGCTGCAATGGAAGGCAAAGAATGGTGCATCTGACAAAGGATTTGAGGAGTTACTAAAAATCATAAAGAAGATGCTTCCGAAGGGTGACGAATTGCCCGCCACTACATACGAAGCAAAACAGGTTGTGTGCCCACTGGGATTAGAGGTGCAAAAGATACATGCTTGTCCAAATGACTGCATTTTGTACCGCGGTGAGGATTACGAGAATTTGGATGCTTGCCCGGTATGCGGTGCATCACGGTATAAGACAAGGCAAGATGACCCGGGTGATATCGAGGGTGAACGTCCTAGGAAGAGGATCCCTGCGAAGGTCATGTGTTATGCTCCTATAATACCACGTTTGAAACGTTTGTTTCGAAACAGAGATCATGCAAAGTTACTATGCTGGCACAAGGAGGACCGTAAGGTTGACGCTATGTTGAGACACTGTGAAACTATGTGCATTCTTGAACGCAATATCTCAGAAGGCAATCGATCCATTGAATCTAGCCCAGCTGCAGAAGGACGTGGTCCAATGTCTTGTCAGCTTTGAGCTGGTTTTCCCGCCATCGTTCTTCAATATCATGACACATCTACTAGTACACCTTGTTAAAGAGATTACTATTCTCGGTCCTATATTCCTACACAACATGTTCCCCTTTGAAAGGTTCATGGGAGTCCTGAAGAAATATGTACGCAACTGTGCACGCCCAAAAAGCAGCATCGCCAAGGGTTACGGAACGGAAGAGGTCATTGAGTTTTGTGCTGACTTTATTCCTACTCTTAACCCCATTGGTGTCCCTCAGTCGCGGAATGAGGGTCAATTAAGTGGAAGAGGAATAATAGGAAAACATCAATATTTAGTACAGACGAAGATTCTTTCCGTAAAGCACACTACACGGTTCTGCAAAACTCCTCATTGGTTGGTCCGTATATCCTAGAACACATGAACATTATACGATCGGATAACCCGGGGAAGCCTGAGACCTGGATTACGCGTCGTCACGTGGAAACATTTGGCGGTTGGTTGCGAAAACATCTTAGGGGGGATGATACAATTGATGAGCAATTGTACTTGTTGTCTAGGGAACCATCGTGACATATCATGACATTCCAAGGATATGAGATAAATGGGAATACATTTTACACGATAGCCCAAGACAAAAAGAGCACGAACCAGAACAGTGGAGTACGCATAGATACCACAGACCCGAATGGTAATAAGGAAACATATTATGGCCGTATAGAGGAAATATGGGAACTGGACTATGTACCATATTTCAAGGTCCCTTTATTTCGATGCCAGTGGGTGAAGCTAACTGGGGTGGTGTATAAGTGGACAAGATATACGGTATGACTATAGCTGACCTCAATAATCTTGGATACAGGGACGAACCATTCGTTCTAGCCAAGGATGTGACTCAGGTCTTCTATGTCAAGGACATGTCTACCAAACCAAAGAGGGGGAGAAACGACAAGCTCTCTGGTGAGCCAAAGCGTCACATAATTCTTTCAGGGAAAAGAAACATCGTGGGAATCGAAGCCCGACATGTCTGAAGATTATGAAAAGAACGATGAAATTCCACCCTTCACGGTTAACACTGACCCAAGCATCATTAATAATAAATAATGAGGATGAACCATGGCTACGGCGCGATCATACTAAATAGTTTATGTAATAATATTGGACCGATTTATGTAAGAATTGTAACGTTGTGAAATGTAATGGACCTATATATGTAAGACTCGTTTTAATCGTCAAATTATATTCTCCATGCAATCTAAATTTAATTTTGATTGAAATGTAGATTTAATTTTGTACTCATATTTGGATTTAAATGCAATTAGATGTAAATTGGTAGAATAAATGTAATTAGATTTAATTAGATGTTAATTTTGTACTCATATTTTGTACCCATTAAATTCAATAATACAGTAGATTTAATTTTGTACTCATATTTGTAGAATAAATGTAATTGGTACGAATGGAAATGTGATAGTAGATTTAATTTACAATATTTTTTATGTGTGGCATTATAATTTTGGACTCATATTTGGATTTAAATGTAATTAGATGTAAATTGGTAGAATAAATGTAATTATATTTAATTAGATGTGATTAAGTGTATGTCCACGGTCCCAACAAAATTGTAGTTTTTTTAATGATAGTTTGGAACATATATTATAATTTTTATGCAATTTACAAATCTCATGCTTTAATTTTGTAAGTTTAAGTAATTGTGTAATAGTGTGCGCGGGAAGCAAAAATTTTTGGCTAAAAATTTGGTTGCGCGCGCGAAAGGAACTTTTAAGTCCCAGCTCGGAGTAGGAATCGGAACTAAAGGGCAACTTTTAGTCCCGGTTTTTAGTAGAAACCGGGACTAAAAGTACCTCTTTAGTCTCGGTTCCCACCTAGAACCGGGACTAAAGGTCTTTGGTCCCGGGTGGTGCCAAGACCCAGGACTAAAGGTGCCCACCCCCTCTCTTCTTCTTCCCGCAAACACCCCTCACTCCCCCAAATCATTCACGCCGCTGGCCTCTCCCTCCAACGACGCCACCCCGATCCACCCTTCCCTCCACCGCCAGCCTCCACGGACGCTGCCAGGCCCGACACCGCCGCCCGACGCCGCCCGACGGCCCGCCTCCCGAAGCCCGACACCGCCCAACGGCGCCGCCGTCCTTTCCCTCCATCGACCGACGTCGCCCGACGCTGCCGGCCTCCGTGCCCTCCACCGCCGGCCTCCGTGCCCTCCGCCCGGCCTCCCGGCGACCTCCATCGCCGCCGGCAGACCAACGCCGCCGGCCACCCACCGCCGGCCTCTCCCTCCAAATTCAATGTGATTTTTTTTAATTTGATGATGTAGATTTAATTTACAATTTTTATGTGATGTTGATTTAATTTTGATTGAAATGTGATAGTCTAAATTCAATAATACGATAGATTTAATTTTGATTGAAATGTAGATTTAATTTTGTACTCATGTTTGGATTTAAAAGTAATTAGATGTAAATTGGTAGAATAAATGTAATTAGATTTAATTAGATGTTAATTTTGTACTCATATTTTGTACCCATTAAATTCAATAATACGGTAGATTTAATTTTGTACTCATATTTGTAGATAAATGCAATTGGTACGAATGTGATGGTCTAAATTAGAAATGTGATAGTAGATTTAATTTACAATAATTTTTATGCGTGGCATTATAATTTTGTACTCATATTTGGATTTAAATGTTATTGGTACGAATGTGATGATCTAAATTTGGTAGATTTAATTTTAGATTTAATTTAAATGTAATTGATACGATTGTAATCGATACAATCAATTTTGGATTCAATTTATAATTTTTGGCATTATCAATTTAACGAACAGATGGCTGACCCAAATGAAGAGACCATACTTGACATTATCAATCAAGCCTCACAGTATATCGGCGACGATGATATCGATGACGGCAGTGAGTTCTTAAATCTTGAATGCGAGGAAGAACAAGTAAATACCGGCAAGATATACATCGTAGATTTAAATTTAAACACATTTTCTAACGAATGTATTAATGAAGCAATAATTATGTATGTGTAGCCCCCTGGATCAACAACGACATCGTCGTCTAGAAAAGTAAGGGGCCCGATCAAGCCGTTGGAGGGGTGATTCATTATCTCTGAAGTTAGCAGTGATGGACAACCGCTCGCGCCGTCAGAAAATGCAAAGAAATTTGTATGAGTGTGGAGTGAGGGTTAGGGATAAGTTTAGCATCAATCATATGTATTGGAGGAAGAACACTCAAGAGCCTGATGCAAAATATGTCACTGACAGAGACAAGGATATATGGAATGATGTCAAGGCACACTTCGATTTACCAGAAGGGACAGAACCAGTAGTTAGGAAATGTGCTATAAAGAAGATGGCAACGCTATTTGCTAAGTATAAGATGATGCTGAACAGAACATACATAAAGAAGAATAAGACTCCGTCCTTCGATGGTCCCCTGCGGAAGATAAAGGACTTCTGGGATGAATTTGTAAATCAACCAGACTTCTGATACAAGCAAGATGCGGCAGGAAAAAGCCTAACAGAATGCATTAAATAAGAAGTACCATCATACACTTGGAGCAGGTGGCTACAAGAGTGCAATGCTGAAAAGGGAAAAAATGGAGTCGAACTTGCTTGCAAAAGGGATTAGGTCGGCAACCATTGATTGGCCTGAACGTTCCAGGACTTGGTTTTACGGGCATGGTGGAACACTAGACCCTGAGACCGGTGCACGTATTATGGGTGAGGAAATGCAAGCAGTTTGTCGACGATTGTTTGCTGCCATAGACGCTGCGGCCAAGGGTGAGTTCGAGCCCAACAGAGAGAAAGATGAGCTAACTTACACCTTCCAGAATCCTGAACACCCTGGGCGAACAAGAGGCAAAGGAGTGATCCCATGGAAGGAAGGCTTCCCTCACGATCTGGAGAGATACAGAAGCCATCAGAGGAGAAAGGCTGAGGACGCAGAGCGGTTTCGAATTTTAGAAGAGGCGATCCTTCAATCGCATGAGCGAGAAAAACGCCTTGAGTCCAGATTGCAAGAAGTTGAGGGACAATTGGCTAGCCAACGAGTGAACACATCAGAGCCGGCTGTCAACATAAGCCCAGCTCAGCGTAGAAGCAGCGTGGCTTCCACGGAAATGGAAGAGGATGATGATGTCTTACGGTGTTACCCCGTGGATGATGTCACAATGAATATGACGCCTTGTGAGCTGCACACTCCCGCGAGGAACATCACAATCATGGCGGCCACCGGTGTTATCATTCTTCCGGAGTCTAACAACTCGCAGCAAATACATTACCGTCCGATTCAAGCTGGATATGCTAAAGTCGTGGTGGATAGAGTTGTAAAAGAATTTCGACAATTGACACTAGACATTCCTGGCGGTGAGGGGGAGACGACCCTAGGTGAAGTAGAGCACAGATTCATCCATTGGCGTAAGCGCTACATCGTTATACCTGGAGCGCCTCCTAGACTGCCTTCGCCTCCTAGGCCGGTCATATCTCCACTTCGATCTCCAGATCATGAAAGTGCACCACGCCAAAGTCCGACTCCTCAGTCACCGATACGGTGTCCGTGTCCACGGTCTCCGCCTCCACGGTCTCCACCGGCCCAGGTGATTAAGCGTATGTCCACGATCCCAACAAAACGTCCAGCAAAGAGGAAAGCCAGCAAAGCAATTCCCCTACCACAGAAGCTGCCATACGAGATGACTACAGAGGAAAACACCGAAGTGGTAAAGGGCCAGGTGAAGGCGTTTTTCTCTAATGTGAGGGAAAAGATGAAGAAAAATGCCGAGGATGTGGAAATGTTGCCAAGCCATGAACTAAGGAAATTAGTCATACAATACGAGAAGGCAAGGAGGGAAACAAATAAGTCGCCGCCTCGATCGGACTACGAGCGCTCTCTCGACAAGTCTTACAAGGAGTCGAAGAGAACCAAGAAACAGGGAAAATATGTTGCAAAACTCGGTATGCAATTGAAGCAAACAATCGAGCCGCTCGTTGTTCAGCAATTACCTGTAGAGTATGATCATGACGCGCTCATCCAAATGATGAAAGACACTGGTCTCACAAGGAAAACACTCCTAGGGCAGAAATCGCCACCAAAGGCCACCGTAGACGTCGATACATGGAAGACCAGCTATGTGTATGGCCGGAGTCTTATTAACCCTAACGCGGTAAAATCACTTCCTACCCAAATGTACAAGTTAAACAACTAGTACATGCAAGCCTGTCAGAATGGAACAGAACTCATTTCGGCTAAAATTCAAGATGAGCATTTCTTCCGGGGCGAGGACTTGATACACATTGAATTCACTGAATTACACCCGCTATTTCACAGGGACGCTCTCGACAAATCTCTATTGAGCTGCTGGTGTCTGTAAGTGATTCTTTTTTATAAATTAACGAGTCTTGTGTATGTGTAAAATATATATCTCTCACTTTGTAATTTTCTTACCCATGCAGTATGGAGATGATGAATCAGAAGAAAACATGGTGTTTGATGTTGGATTTTTCGATCCATATATCATACACGAGAAGACTGTGAAGGAAAAGCCGGAAGAAACGGAGAACAATATGTACCGCTTCTTTGACAAACAACATCACAAGATGACCATACTCTTCCCTTACAACTTCGAGTGAGTGTTTGTCTTGTGCACATTTTATTTCAACTACTTCATTCTAAATGTGCAATTAATGATGTACAACTGTAGCTTTCACTGGATACTCTTGGTCATCTATATTGACAAAGGCTATGTCATGATCTTGGACTCCTTGAGAAAGTCACTGTCCAATTACCAAAACATGCTAGACATGCTACAAAGGTAATTATTTGTCTCGCACTTCACATTTTTACGCCATTATCTCGATATGATATTGAAAGGACCTTGATGTCGCCTAGAGGGGGGGTGAATAGGCGTTCCTAAAAATTATCACAACTTCATAGCATATTAGAATGATGAGAACTTTCAGTTCAAATCGGAACTTCCGGTATAGGATTGGAAGTTCTGGTCTCAACCAAAAAGTTCAGCGGATAACGGAATAAATCACTAGCTATGAACTTGTAACTTGAATAAACAAAATGTATATGAATCAAAAGGTGAAAAACAAGGTATCTAAGCAAGATATAATGTCACCAACTATATCAAGTAAGCATACAAGTAGATCGGGTTAAAACAAACTCAAGCACAATATGAGAGATGGCAAGAACGAGCAAACCAAGAGAGGAGACACGTTGATTTGTTCCCGAAGTTCGGATCCGCGGATCCTACGTCTCCGTTGAGGGGCCACAAAGGCCGGGTCTATTTCAACCCTTTCCTCACGAGGTTGCACAAATGCACTCCTCGGTTTCACTCTTGATTTCTTCCCTTGCAGAGGCGAAATCGAAGCCTTCACAAACTTTCCGTGGCACACCACAACCTTGGGTGCTAACCGGCGACGCCTAGCCGTCTAGGAGACCTTAGTCCCCAAGAGTAACAAACACAAACGAAGATTTGCTTGCTATGAACTCGAGTGCTCAAAGTATGGAGTGAAACTCACTAGCTCTCAACTTCTCAATCTCTCAATCCAACTCACTTTCCCTTCTCAAATCCCTCTCACAAAGAAGCACCACAAAGGTAGGGGAATGGGGATGGCTATTTGGCTTTGGATGTGTCTAATAGTGCCCAAGAATAGCAGCCACTCAAAGGAGGGGTGGAGGAGTTTCTATACCCGAGCCTCTAAAAACTAGCCGTTGGAGGCCAAGACTGCGATTTTCGGAATTTCCAAAATGCATTTTCGGATAAGTCCGAAAATTTACAGAGAGCAATCTCAGCTTTGCAGCCATTTTCGGAATTTCCGAAAAAAATTTTGGACTTTCCGAAATATTTTCGGACTTTCCGAGAATTTTTCGGAATTTCCGAAAATCACAGAGTTAAACGACCATAACTTTTCGCTCGGGGGTCCGTTTTTTATGATCTTGAACTCTATGGAAAGCTCACTCAGAAGGCTACCCAACTCAACCAAAATAAAGGTTTAAAACCACTCAATGGATAGATTAAAACTTGGATTTCTCTCAAGGTAGCACTAGGATGGGTCACTTTGAGCACCGAGACATACACAAACATATCAACGTTGCATCCCTCTTAATAGTACGGCATTCCTATACTCAAAAGTAAATAGGAAGAGAATTATACCAATAGGAATGCCTTGTTTCCATCTTTCTTTCTTTGTCTTTAAGGGACGCCAACATCAAAACCGTTTCACCATATATTCTTCAAATGATTGATGCGATTACTTGTAGCTTCAAATGGTCTCGCACGGTCCATCATGACAAAGCCGTCACTCGCCCTTCACCATCGGATTTGGTTCTTCGGTGCCAAGCCCCTTGCTTGCCCTTTCACCACCGCATGGTCCATCGCGACCGAGCATCGTTTGCCCTTCACCGTCTTACCATAGTAGCCACTTCGTATCTCACATCTTCAATATCTCCACTTAGTCATCCTTGGTATCTTTAGGTGTAATGATATCACTTGAGCATCAACACCTTTGCAATCCTTGGGACCTATTTCTCTCATTCAACTCAATGAAATTATTAGTCCCAATGATCCGGTTGTCAACCTCCACATGTTGACCAACCGATCGCATATATAAAATGATATGAATAAGTGATGAGTATTAATCAACACCACAAGTGTCATATACTCAAATATGTTCTCAAATGTAAAGATCCCAATTGAATGAAAGTGAATAACTTGGATCAAGTACATGCATAACTAAGGTATAGGATTTGCTCCCCCTAAATGTATGCATACAAAATATTTTGTCTGAAGCAAAAGTATGCATAACTAGAGATAAAACATTGGGAGCTTACCTTATACAAGAATATAAGGTATTGATCATATATGTAGACATTAAGATAGAAGCATACCTTCATAATCTCCATGTTCTCAATATGAAGAGGCATACAAAATATTTTGTGTGAAGCAAAAGTATGCATAACTTCATAATCTCCATGTTCTCAATATGAAGAGACTAAACAAGATACGGCTCAAACAAAACATTAGTCTTAAATACATATATCAATCACATGAAAATATTATATATGAATATATCAATATGTGCATGGAGATAAAGAGTGATACATATAGCTTGATCTCCATACATTTCATCCTTGTGATTTAGGTCCACCATTAAAGAACGTTTCTATCTCAACTCATGTGAAGTCCGGGAATCACCTCTTCACAAATTTCACTTTCATATCCACATGATACTAGGAAAAGAAATGCTTATAAATCATTAGTATCATATAATTGGATTTATCATTAATCACCAAAACCAAATTAATGGCACTTGAACTTTCAATCTCCCCCTTTTTGGTGATTGATGACAAATCCATTAAAAATAATCACATTTGGATATGAATGGTGAAATCAATGATATAAATCAACATGGTATGATAAATTGACAATTGATTTATATCCATGCATGTGATGCTTGTACATATGGTGCATGTTGGATGCTATGATAAGTGATGATATGTTTCCTTTCAAGACATGCACCAAATGAATATGGGATATGTTTATTTTCAAGACATGCACCAAATGAATGTGGGATCCTAGAATATTTTTCCCTTGTATATCGACAATCATATCAAATGTGGGATCCTCAAATATTCTCCCCCTTTTGGCATTAATCACAAAAAGATTTGCATGGAACCGGAAGAGAGATAATTTTGCACACGCAAAATAAGAACACACATTTACAAGACCAAATAAAAATTTTGAATGGAAGCTCAAACCAAAAGTTTCAGAAATGGTTCATTTAAGAAAAGCTCCCCCTTACTCTCGGAGTCTCGTCACTTAGACAAGAAGAATTAGAATGTATTTCATTTGTTGGAGGGAGTGATTGTGAGCACTTGAACTTTCTCTCGAAATGTACTCATCAAGTATTTTCTCTATGGGAGGAGTTTGGCCAAAGATACTTGAGAGATTCTTGGTCAAGTGTGTAATCTCGACAATGGAATGACAAAGATTGGAAAATACCGAGTTCAAGATGATCAAGGGATACTACCATTTTATATGGATACCAATTGTGTATGCAAGTGTGAAATTAGAAGCAAGGAATGGTAGTTGGCAATGGCGACAAGTATCAACTTGTATTTCAAAAGCAAAGGAAATGGAATATGTAGGTTCTCAATAAAGAATTCCATTTGAGTTTGGGTTGGCTCAAATAATGGGTGTTTGAGAGCAAGAGGAGTTCATACAAGGAACAAATCCATAAGAGCTCAAAATTGATTTAGCATTCACATAACATAGAGCTCACTGCATGAAACAACTTTTATTAAGCCACCAACTTAAATTTTAAATCAAAATGAAATCCACTTTAAAAAATTGAAGTAAAAAAAAGATACAACCAAGCAAACTCTTGTAGCAACATAATACTTGTGGAAATGAGCTCCAAAAATATGCAATAAATCTTGGAGATAATTCATGTAATCGTGCACAAGTTTAATTTTGGAAGTCTTTCTTATATCGCAACCATATAGACGAAACAGATTTCAACAAACTGACATTTCAGATTTTTCGCAACTCAAGATGGGCTTTGAAAAACATTCAGACAGTGTCCAAATGAGCTGCATAAATTCAAACAAAAATCACCAATAAGGTTCAACCATAGGGGATCAAAAATCATAATGGAGGCACCTTCCAATTTGCAACACATTTGGAGATACAATATTCACAAATCAGCCCAAAACCATGTCATTTTTGAATTTTCAGCAAGTGATCAAAGTGAGAAAAACTCAAAACTCTTCCAAATCATGTCCAAATGAATTGAAATCTTGCAGAAATGATCTTTAGACATGAGAGAAACTTTTCAAAAAAAATGCCCGATGCCACCGCTCGATGCCGCCCGGCGGCCCGCCTCCTGAAGCCCGACACCGCCCAACGGCACCGCCGTCCTTTCCCTCCGTCGACCGACGTCGCCCGACGCCGCCAGCCTCCGTGCCCTCCACCGCCGGCCTCCGTGCCCTCCGCCCGGCCTCCCGGCGACCTCCATCGCCGCCGGCAGACCAACGCCGCCGGCCGCCCACCGCCGGCCTCTCCCTCCAAATTCAATGGGATTTTTTTTAATTTGATGATGTAGATTTAATTTACAATTTTTATGTGATGTTGATTTAATTTTGATTGAAATGTGATAGTCTAAATTCAATAATACGATAGATTTAATTTTGATTGAAATGTAGATTTAATTTTGTACTCATGTTTGGATTTAAAAGTAATTAGATGTAAATTGGTAGAATAAATGTAATTAGATTTAATTAGATGTTAATTTTGTACTCATATTTTGTACCCATTAAATTCAATAATACGGTAGATTTAATTTTGTACTCATATTTGTAGAATAAATGTAATTGGTACGAATGTGATGGGATAAATTAGAAATGTGCTAGTAGATTTAATTTACAATATTTTTTATGTGTGGCATTATAATTTTGTACTCATATTTGGATTTAAAAGTAATTAGATGTAAATTGGTAGAATAAATGTAATTAGATTTAATTAGATGTTAATTTTGTACTCATATTTTGTACCCATTAAATTCAATAATACGGTAGATTTAATTTTGTACTCATATTTGTAGATAAATGTAATTGGTACGAATGTGATGGTCTAAATTAGAAATGTGATAGTAGATTTAATTTACAATATTTTTTATGCGTGGCATTATAATTTTGTACTCATATTTGGATTTAAATGTTATTGGTACGAATGTGATGATCTAAATTTGGTAGATTTAATTTTAGATTTAATTTAAATGTAATTGATACGATTGTAATCGATACAATCAATTTTGGATTCAATTTATAATTTTTGGCATTATCAATTTAACGAACAGATGGCCGACCCAAATGAAGAGACCATACTTGACATTATCAATCAAGCCTCACAGTATGTCGGCGACGATGATATCGATGACGGCAGTGAGTTCTTAAATCTTGAATACGAGGAAGAACAAGTAAATACCGGTGAGATATACATCGTAGATTTAAATTTAAACACATTTTCTAATGAATGTATTAATGAAGCAATAATTATGTATGTGTAGCCCTCTGGATCGACAACGACATCGTCGTCTAGAAAAGTAAGGGGCCCGATCAAGCCGTTGGAGGGGTGATTCATTATCTCTGAAGTTAGCAGTGATGGACAACCGCTCGCGCCATCAGAAAATGCAAAGAAATTTGTATATGAGTGCGGAGTAAGGGTTGGGGATAAGATCAGCATCAATCATATGTATTGGAAGAAGAACACTCAAGAGCCTGATGCAAAATATGTCACTGACAGAGACAAGGATATCTTATGGAATGATGTCAAGGCACACTTCGATTTACCAGAAGGGATAGAACCAGTAGTTAAGAAATGTGCTATAAAGAAGATGGCAACGCTATTTGCTAAGTATAAGATGATGCTGAACAGAACATACATAAAGAAGAATAAGATTCCGTCCTTCGATGGTCCCCTGCGGAAGATAAAGGACTTCTGGGATGAATTTGTAAATCAACCAGACTTCTTATACAAGCAAGATGCGGCAGGAAAAAGCCTAACAGAATACATTAAAGAAGAAGTACCATCATACACTTGGAGCAGGTGGCTACAAGAGTGCAATGCTGAAATGGGAAAAAATGGAGTCGAACTTGCTTGCAAAAGGGATTAAGCCGGCAACCATTGATTGGCCTGAACGTTCCAGGACTTGGTTTTACGGGCATGGTGGAACACTAGACCCTGAGACCGGTGCATGTATTGTGGGTGAGGAAATGCAAGTAGTTTGTCGATGATTGTTTGCTGCCATAGACGCTGCGGCCAAGGGTGAGTTCGAGCCCAACAGAGAGAAAGATGAGCTAACTTACACCCTCCAGAAGCTGCCATACGAGATGACTATAGAGGAAAACGCCGAAGTGGTAAAGGGCCAGGTGAAGGCGTTTTTCTCTAATGTGAGGGAAAAGATGAAGAAAAATGCCGAGGATGTGGAAATGTTGCCAAGCCATGAACTAAGGAAATTAGTCGTACAATACGAGAAGGCAAGGAGGGAAACAAATAAGTCGCCGCCTCGATCGGACTACGAGCGCTCTCTTGACAAGTCTTACAAGGAGTCGAAGAGAACCAAGAAACAGGGAAAAGATGTTGCACAACTCGGTATGCAATCGAAGCAAACAATCGAGCCGCTCGTTGTTCAACAATTACCTGTAGAGTATGATCATGACGCGCTCATCCAAATGATGAAAGACTCTGGTCTCACAAGGAAAACACTCCTAGGGCAGAAATCGCCACCAAAGGCCACCGAAGACGTCGATACATGGAAGACCAGCTATGTGTATGGCCGGAGGCTTGTTAACCCTAACGCGGTAAAATCACTTCCTACCCAAATGTACAAGTTAAACAACTAGTACATGCAAGCCTGTCAGAACGGAACAGAACTCATTTCGGCTAAAATTCAAGATGAGCATTTCTTCCGGGGCGAGGACTTGATACACATTGAATTCACTGAATTACACCCGCTATTCCACAAGGACGCTCTCGACAAATCTCTATTGAGCTACTGGTGTCTGTAAGTGATTCTTTTTTATAAATTAACGAGTCTTCTGTATGTGTAAAATATATATCTCTCACTTTGTAATTTTCTTACCCATGCAGTATGGAGATGATGAATCAGAAGAAAACATGGTGTTTGATGTTGGATTTTTCGATCCATATATCATACACGAGAAGACTGTGAAGGAAAAGCCGAAAGAAACGGAGAACAATATGTACCGCTTCTTTGACAAACAACATCACAATATGACCATACTCTTCCCTTACAACTTCGAGTGAGTGTTTGTCTTGTGCACATTTTATTTCAACTACTTCATTCTAAATGTGCAATTAATGATGTACAACTGTAGCTTTCACTGAATACTCTTGGTCATCTATATTGACAAAGGCTATGTCATGATCTTGGACTCCTTGAGAAAGTCATTGTCCAATTACCAAAACATGCTAGACATGCTACAAAGATAATTATTTGTCTCGCACTTCATATTTTTACGCCATTATCTCGATATGATATGAATAACTCGACTGATTTATTTTTCTTAAGCAGTGCCTGGGTAAGGTTCACTTCGAAACATCCTGGTCAATGGACTGTGCCTCTTCGAATAAACCCACACAAAGTAAACTAGCTAGGCCCACCTCTTTCTCCCATTAAATTCGTTACTAATAAGATTAATTGATTGATATATGGTTTTCTCTTAGAGTGGTGTCTGCAGCAGCCAGAGAATACCAATTTATGTGGATACTGCGTTTGCGAGCACCTCTTGCATTATTCACTAAAATTCGAGAAATCTATAGACGTACGTATAAACACAACTTATTTTTTACCATCGTGTTAATATATATACATACATTAATAATATACTCATATTTCCCTCTCTTATTCATAGCTTCAATGGAAGAAGGACAGGGTCATACAAGATGACTAGATAAAAGCTATTCAAGAGTCATTAGCAGGGTTTATTAATGACCAAGTCATAAATCCCGAGGGAGCGTACCACTTCGACGGTCGTTTGCATCCTAAAACCTTTACTCAGGAGGGTCCAAATTTGGATGATCCAAATTTCGAATAACTTCAAGTATCTAGGTGCGATGTGATGGTCAGGAACATTATGTAAATGTGGTTGTACATATAACATTTTGCACTAATGTTTATATAATAATGCTTGACGAGAGCATCAAACTTATTTGCATGCATGATGTCTATTACTAGTATGTAATATATATGTACATATACGTATACGAAGAAGAAACGTATAGTACGTTAGATATTAGCGTAAAGAAAAAAAATGAAACATAATAAAATAACAGAAAGGCAAAAAAAATAATACTTTTAGTCCCGGTTTGTAACTCAAACTGGGACTAAAAGCCTCTTTAAAACCGGGACTAAAGGACGTACCCGGGCGGCCCCGGGGGACCTTTAGTCCCGGCTCTAGCTACGAACCGGGACTAAAGGTACCCCTTTAGTCCCGGTTTTTTCACCCGGGACTAAAGGGGTACCCTTTTGGTCTCGGATGGGGGTCCCGGTTGGGAAACCGGGATTAAAAGGGGTTTCCCAACCGGGACTAGATCCCGTTTCTCTACTAGTGAATGGTTGTTTAGCTGGGAGCACCTAATGAGCGGGTGATCGCAGGCACGCGATCGGCCCCGCGCCAGACGCGGACACGACTCCTCGTAGCTCTCATCCCCTCCCACGGTGCAACTTGTTAAAAATATATTTTAGACTAATTCAAAGAAAAGTTTAAAACAACCAAAAATGGAAAAAAAATCAAATTCGCTAAAAAAATACATGGACTTTATACATAGAAATATATACGTGGTAAACCTTACATGTACAAACTTTTTAATAATAAAGAATATTTAAATTCAAATATGAATTTGAATTGAATATATAAACTTTCGATAACTTTAAGTGTGTAAATTAATTTTAGGTATGTAAACTTTTGGTATATAAATTTTATGTGTATAAACTTATCTAGAAGGGAAAAATATGAGGTGCTAAAAAGGAAAAGAGAAGAAAAAAAAGGAAAAAAAAAAGCGATCACGGGGAGCGATTACCCGCTAATTAGCAAATTCGTGTTTAGCTGCCCATCTCTGACGGCCGTGACAACATTCCCAGCACAAAATTTCCTAACATTCCATCCACTCTAATTTCTATTTACGCACTGAAATTCCTAAAAAAAGATTTAGTGCTACTGCCTATAAGAATCTCAAAATCTGTTTAAATTTATCAGACTGAAATTCAGGGCATGTATGAACATGAAGTGAGCCCAGAAAACATTCGTCATTCTAAGGTCAGGGCGTAGTGAGATGTCTCACCGACCTGCAGAGCGCATGCCTTCATTCCAATTCGTGTTCCATCGCCACATCAACAAAATGATTCATGGGAGAAACAAATCCCAACATTATTTGGGCCCAACTAGAACAATTACAGACCAAATAAGCCCAACCAAGCACCTCCAAATTTGGTCGTTTTGATTGAGCGGGGAAAGCGAAAAAAGAAGCCGCGAAGCCAAAATTCCCTACCACCGCCGCCGCCTCCGGGACAACTCCGATCCACTTCGACACCTACGCCGCGCGGGAGCTCCCCTGAGGACGGTAATCTCTCCTCCTCTACCTCTTATTTTCTCTATTTCGGGGTCTTCCACCGCGGCCTGCACGGCGGCACCAGCCGCGCGCGTCTGAGGGTTAGGAGTTGCCGCCGCTCGGTTGAGCGGGGTGGGGGCGCCGGCCGGGATTGGAGGCGGCTGGCAACGGGCGGCGAAGTGATGCGGCGCTGGTGGGCGTGTGGGAAGCAGCCGGCCGGTGGTGAGCGAAGCGGTTGCGGGGAGGGTGTGGAGGGAGGCGCGCTTCTCCGGGGAGCCGGTCTGCTCTTTGCTGCCTGCTAGCGTGCTACGTTTTTGGTCTATTGAATTTGAATGAGTGAATGACGAGGTAATGGGATCTGTGAGTAATTGAGCCCTATTTTTCATAGTTTTGGTAGATTTGCAATGGGGGAAGAAAACAACATTCGTTAATTATTTTAGTAATACCCATCCAATTGATGAGAGAACAAAACGACCAAATATCATTAGCTACTCTGAGCCCGTTCCCCGTTTTTATCCTGGATTCGTGCATTTACTGCTGCTTATCGGCAGTATGCAGATTTTTCATGCAGAACGAACCAGGCTGGGCATTGATTTCTTCTTCATATTGTGTAGTTGCTTATGCTAAAGGGTGCCAGGGATCAAGAATAAGCAATAGTGTTCTGTTTTCTTGGTACAATGCCTGGTTATTACGACATCGATGATATCCTGATGGAGGAGGAGGTACTTTTATGATTGTTTTATCTTCATCTGGTCCGCTTGCACAAATATTATCTAAATGTGTTTCTACTCTAACTGCAGCCTTTTTCAGTGGTTTTTCAAGTAAGTGCAAATGGTGTTGGACTACTAGATCCTGGTGCTGAAAGAAACAGTGTAAGTGACTGTGCAGTGACTTTTGCACCTATGGTTTAGTGCTATGGTGTAACTTCCTAGTGCTCCTACTGACAGTTCTTCCTCCATCCCTATTGTTCTAGAAGGAAGTTGGTTTGGAATCTATATACTAGTTCATGGAGTTTATCTGAGATGAGTGTTATATGAACGTTGACTTTTATTTATTAAAACTGCTTTCTAACGCTAGGTGTACTCTTGTTGGTTTGTATGACACATTTTCTAGTAAACACGATCTGGTGGTGGATGCTTTTTTAGTTTGTCTTGCAAACACCTTCATATCATTTCTTGCTTTGGTCGGAAACAAAAATGAGAGATTTTCTGCAGTTAAAAAAATTGTATCTTCTTTATCTCCAGGTTGAAAAGGGTGCTAAGGTGGACCTTCCATTTTGGCTTGCACATGGGCTGCTGTCTCTGGAACAAGCAGTGTCAATAAACGTACCTCCTTGCTTCACCCAGAAGTAGGTTTCATCATAACCTGTTTTTGCGTTGTTGTATACAGAGATTCTTAGCTAGTATTCATGTTTCAACAGATTTACATGAAAGTATCTGTTGTCAACTTACTGCAGAGGTCTTCTTCAGTAATTGCAAATGCCTGGTAGTTTCAATATTTCCTAGAAAAGTTGTCCTAAGATCATAACAAATAACATTGCTGCAGAACCCGGAAGGAGATCCAAGCTGATGCAGCCTGTGTTGATTTGAGGATTCGTTGCCCTTACTTCTATGAGCTAGGATGCAAGATAGTCCCTTTGTAAGTTCTGAAATGATTTCAGTCTCATGTACTTTTAGGTATAGTTCTAGCTTACTACCTCCATCCACTTTTTACTTGATGCCCTAGAATCTGTGCTGTCAACAATTCCAAGTTTGACTACCGGTAAAAGAAAACATAGATATTATTTACCTTTGTGCTAAAAATCTTATTACTAAATTATTAATTAATATTAAAATGTTTCTATGTGGTATTTGTTAGAATAGCCACTTCATTAGTTTACAAAATTTTGTCCACCAATGACCTTATTGACCTACGCTATAATACTTTTCTTTTACAATGACCTTGTAATTCTTTAGGCATACAACCTCCCAATACATTTTTCTTTCTGCATGTTTGTTTCCAATATTATAATGCTCTTGAGTCCATTGAAGATACCTTCTTTCATATTTTCATAAAACAAGTTCATCTTAAACCAAGAACTTTGCAAAATGTCTACTTAATTCCTCCAACTATAAAGTAGATATGTTTATCTGATTATCTCTAGACTTCAAATAATAGAGCAAGGGTGGTTTTGGAGTTTGTTTTGCCACTATGGACACCAACATTCGTGCCATAACAGCTTGAAACTACCACATTGACAATTATCACTTCAAATGGGATTGAAAATACCACGTTGGCAATTATCACTGATTCACTGGACACCAACAGTCACTTTATTAAAGTAATGTCTCTCTCTTTAATCAATCTCTCTACCTTCTTGGTCCCCTCTCTTTTATCCAAACAAATTGCTTGGTTTCACAGCACAAATTCATCAGCAACAGTGAGTTGCTCTTCTCTAAATTATGTGTGCAGCCTTGCTGATGGCAGGCAGCGGTTGTGAAGGTGCTGCTTGATGACCATGACATTGCTCACAACATAGCTACTTTGTGTTAATAATAAAGTATATCTCTCACTCTGAATTGGACTTTGCATTGGTAGATCATCCGAAATTAAAGAAACCATCTGCAATTGAAACTCTAGTGAGAAGTATAAACAAAAAATGTGGAGGCAGCGTAAGAGAAGAGGTTGGTTGGCCATGCCTTGCCACTTCTTGGTATCTTGTCATGCTTTTCTTGTTTTGCACAAATTTTTTATTTGCCATCTAGTGATTTCAGGTTGTTTAATCTAATCTTCCGCTTCAGTATGTTAACCAACCATAATGTACAGATGATCATGAATAATACAAATTGTGTGTGCTTTATTAACATGCCCTCCATATTTTGTTAAGCAAGCACTTGATATGTTTCCACGGTTCTAATTGTAAAATTAGCTTATATAGATACAACATCTTTTGTGCTATTTGTATTTAGATGGCTAAACAAGAAAAGATAACAATACGTGTAAGGACTATTGAAGGGCAATTTGTAAAACTGTGATGTAGAGGTGGAGTGGTAGATTCGCCACCACTACCACCATTGCCTTTTTAAAAAGCATTATGGATATTGATAAAATTTAGTTTGAATATTTTGCAGATTTTAGTTATCTCCGTAAACCACCCATGTAAGGTTTGAGTTAGGATTTGTATGTGATACATGGAACTGTAGATTTGTCCTGAAAAGTACTTACGCAATATTTTAGTCTTGTTAGGTTTTACAAATATACATTACAATAAAAACTAGCTGTCAAAGTTGTATTTTGAAGGCTCTACAATGTTAAAAATGACCCATACTTGAGACTGGAATGGAGTATCTCACAGTGTGTTGTTTTTTTTTTTGCCAGGTCGGCTGAAAGATTCGGTCGACCAATTTCATTAAGAAGGGAAGTTCGGTTACAAATAAAATGTGGTGCTTACAACGACAGCAGGCTGTCGAGATGGGGTGGAGGCAACGCCTCAACCCCAGCAAGTGAACTAAAACACAGCCCGAAGGCTTAAAAGATTAACTGCTGCTACTGTTGCATTATGTGAAAACTCCTGCTGCCTTCCACACCATAAGCTCTTCCTTGATATCTTCCACCAGCTGCTCGGGTGTTCTTGATCTCTGCTCGAAGATTCGTGCATTGCGTTCCTTCCATAAGAACCAGCATGTCAGCATGAAAACAGTATTGAAAATCGCCCTGTAGCCCGTCTGAAAATGTTGTCTTGCATCCATCCACCAACCGTTTAGGCTGATGTCCTCCATTCCAGGGATAGGGAAGTCGATGTTGATCCAACCTCGCATCAATCTCCAGACCCTTCTGGTGAACTCACATTTAAGAGACAGATGCGGGCACTCTTCATGCTCATGCAGGCAGAGGGTGCAGCACTCTTCGTGAGGCCAGCCTCTCTTCTCCAGGTTGTCTGCCATCAAACATCGACCTCTAGTGGCCAGCCATAAGAAGAAGCGGACTCTAGAAGGCGCACTTGTCTGCCAAATAAGTTCACCATAAGGGCAGGACTCCCTTGCCATGAAGAAAGGATCGTAGTCTGATGATACTGAGAATTGTCCATCTGGGGAAGGTTTCCACCTGATTGTGTTGGCTTCCTGATTGAGGTTGATCAGCTGGATCTCATCCCAGAGTTGGAAGAACTGAGCCATAGCCTCATTTGAAAGTGAGCACTGCGGATCCCTTACCCATCTATGGTTTATCATCGCCTGAGCAACCGTTAGCTTTGATCAACCCACATAGGTTGAGAGGATGGGCCATCGCCAAGTAATGCTGCCCCCACCGAGCCAATTGGCTGTCCAGAAATTGGTATCCCTGCCATTTCCCACACAGAACTCCCCAGCGGATTGGAAGGTTTTTTTCTACATCAGCTCCAAATTGGAAACCTGCCAAAGTCCAAGGCCTGTCCTTCTGCTCTAACCTTTTGGCGAGCCATTTGAGTCTCAGCCTGTCCAAATGCATCAAGGTTTTTGTTGCCCAATCCACTGATCTTGATTGGTGTGCAGATGTCCCTTCAGGCTACAAGACAGTGTCCCCCGCTCACCTCCTCCTGGCCTTTCCAAAGGAAACCCCTGCACTTACGCTCAATGTCTCTGATTGCCCATTTTGGAAGTTGTATAGCCGACATGAAATGCACAGGGAGGGCCATGAGCACCGTCTTGATTAAGCATAAACGACCATCAGGCAACAGCATCGTTGGTTTTCATCCAGCCACCTTGTTTGCTAGTTTGTCTAAGATCGGTTGAAATTCGGCTTTAGTTGGCTTCCTTAGTGACAAAGGCAGACCAAGGTAAACAATCAGGAATTGCTCCACTTTGCACTGTAGCACTTCTGTGACTGCACTAAGCTGGTGTTGGTTGCATTGTATTGGAGTTATTGCACTTTTGGTGAAGTTTGTCTTCAACCCTGAGGCAGCCTCAAACAGATCTAAGATGGCCTTGATGACATTAGCTTCCTGTCTTTCAGGTCTAAAGAAGAGTACTGCATCATCCGCATAAATACTATGTATTGTTGACTTGAATAGTAAAAAGAGTAGCTTGATAGATGAGGGCTTCGACTAGGCCTATTAGAGGAACAGGGAGTGCAGAGAGACAGAGGTAGATTATTGATCTATTCTTGCCTTTGGATTTTGGAATGCAAGATATTATGGCCTAAGGATCCTTGCAAAGTACCTATTGGAACACTGCATGCAACTCAAAAGATATTACATAGATATTTGAATCCAACTCAATAATCAACTACCAGATGATCTAATGGGTGCTGCTCTTAATGCTGTTGTTGCTGCTTAAATGCTCATCGTTGGCCATGGCCTTCAACCACGGCATTATGATGTTAGCATACCCTATAACTTGGTGCTTTGCAATTAGCTTCCCTTTGTGATTGACAATTTTATTAAGGCATGCTTATGTTCCTTTTGTGTTTTTTTCTCAATTTTATCCTAAGAATATTGAAAGAAGCTCATACTTTTTTGGAATGTGATTGATCATTCTTTTGTTGACAATATGTTCAAATACCCGAACAAAGTTCCTTGCTATTTCCTCTATTGTTGTCAACCAAATAATCACTATAAATTTCAGCATAGTCCTGACAAATGATCTCTATTGCCACCAAGACACCAGTTCAACTTACTCTTTTAACATCAGTTGATTCCATGTTAACATATCAACACAGAACAGAGTACATTAGCCTGTAGTTGTGCTAAGGACATCTAAACTTTGTGTGAGGATAAGAACAGATTATAGTATAGATAATAATTAAAAGAAGGTAACGGCAGTGATGGCACTGTAGCAGTTACGAATTTGCCATCCCACCTATAGAATGTATTTTTTATGAATTACCCCTTCAAGTTCCTTATTGTAGATCTTCAACATTTCTCCTTATTTGCCCATACCAAAAAGAAAATCAAATTCAGTATGGGAAGGTCCAAAGTGGCCGAACTGTCACATATAGGACATGTTTGGTGCAAAAATCATTGGTATATTTGGGTAATATTAGACCTTTTTTTTAAAAAAAAAAATCTGTAGCAAGTGTATTTGGCTGTCCTGCCGAACAATTGAAGGATCGCCTTGTCAGATGCTCTAGTGTGTTTTGCCTTCAATTTTACTGGCCAATAGAACACAAGTCATGGAACTACCCATTTGGTCTTTCGCTTTAGCACTGGGTGTGAGCGACTTGATTAACATTTGAAGCTACCAGTCTACCACTTGAACATGATTTGTTCATGCTTGCCATTAGTCATCCTATCGGGATTCGGGTTTTCCTAGTGTTTCAGGTGGTTTCATAATAAAGGTGCAATGAGTACAGAGAACAAAGTTCACACTGAATTTGGAGATGCACTTCCAGAGGGAGTCTTCAGTCTTCACTGCTGTTGTCACAATTTTTCGAACTGCTAGATGTTCTGTATTATTTTCTTGAAGTCTGTCAAGAAGAGTTAAGAATCTGATGAAGTTATTTATCTAGTGATAGGTGGGATTATTAGATGTTTGGATGCTGATGTCTTACTAAATTGGTGTACTTTGCACATGCAGAGGTGTATAATGATTTATTCGTTTGCATGGTTGTGTGAACAGGGTGAACGACAGGAGCATTGGACTGTTCTTGCGCTATGCATTCACTAGTAGGTACAAGGAGATACTAAGCAAGTCACACAGCTCTTCCATGATGACAGTGCCCAAGTTTGTTCCACGCCTTACAAAAGAGGAAACTCAAGGTAAATACTTCTCCCAACTGTGATTTTACTCATCATCCTGCATTTCTTCCATTACCATTCCAAGCTCCCAACTATTATCACTTCAAGTAACACTGTTTTTTTTGTCGCAAAGTGTTCGAATCTGCTAGGGACTCGATGACCGCTTTCAAGAAGTGGCGCGCCGGCGGTGTGAGGCTGCAGAAAGCGTCCATTCTTGGTAGGAAAAGGAAGACAAAACTGCCTGATGGACCTTCTGCACCTTGAAACATATTTAGGTTCTGCTGTATGGAAAAGTGTACTTGAGCTGATGTATGTATACTGATTAATATGTCGCTGTAAGAGAAGACCAAAAGTGAAACAATTCCGTTGTGAGATTACACGTTTGTGCATTCTGATCTGGTGGCTGGCCAACCAACACAGCTTCTTGAACAAAGGTCAGTTAGTTATTATATCCCTGCCTTTTGGAACCACTGAAATGCGTAATACATATTTTAACTGCATAGTGATGTGTGCACGCCTTCTGCGCAACTGAAGAGAGGTTCGCGGTCTTGAACAACATGCGTGTGAGTAAGGCACAGGGTCATTCGGCTAGCATCACCCTTTTTTTTTAATAAATTTAGTAAGGATATGCATGCTGATTTTGCTGGGGCGATACTATGCAAAATAGTCAAAAACAATTTTTTTTGGATTAATTGGATCCATATCGTTGCAAATTTATCTATTAATAATAGTATCATTGAAATTTTACAAAATTAAGATCATACCACTACCGTCACGTTTTCCCTCCATCACCTTCCTTTCTCTTCTTCTTTCTCCCGTCTTCTCTCTCCGCATCTCCCTTCGACGAGCTCGAACATGGCTGCCATTGCGATCGCCTCCCGCTTCCCTACCCTCTTTCCGCCAACATCGTGTGCGACATCATCCGCTGTCTCATGTCCTCACGACCGCAGCAACAGCTGAGGTCGTAGGTGCCAACCCCGCCACCAGCCTACTCCGTCCAGACAAGGATCATGGCCATGCTCGGGGCGGACGACGTCGGCCCTGCGGCCGCAGGAGGTTGCGATGGCGTTGCTGCGGAAGACGGCGCGGGAGAACAAGGAGATGCAGAAGCAACTCTGCACGCCGCGGGCCCGCGGCTCCTCACCGCGCTCCGGCCGATGCTACTGTCCGGGGACGCCGACGTCCAGGTCAACGTGGCGGTAGCTCTAGTCAACCTTTCGTTGGAGGCGGAGAACAAGGTGCAGATCATGCAGTCCGGGGCGGTCTCGCCGCTAGTGGAGGTGCTCCGCAGCGGCCACCCGGAGGCGCGGGACCACGCCGCCGACGCCATATACAGCCATCGCCGTGCTCGGCGCCATCCCGCTGCTCCAGGAGCTGTTCGCGTGCGCCGCCGCGGAGTACCTCACCTGGCACGAGGCCGGCATGGCAACTGTGCCGGGCTTCCGGTGGCCGGGACAGGCTTAGGGCCGTGGTCAGAGGGTTGGTGGCTATGGCAACCACCTTGGCCTTCGCCGTGCTGAGCAAATAGGAGAGGAGAAGGAAGAAGACGGGAGAAAGAAGCAAGAAGACGAAAAAGGAAGGAGGTGGATGGAAAACATGATGGTAGTGGTACGATCCTAAATTTGTAAAATTTCAGTAGTATAATTACGAATAAATAAGTTGTAAGATATTTTTCTAAACAGATAAATCTAGATCTAGAATGATCCAATTAAACTTTTTTTTGGTGCAGTAGACTAGACTGGATGGCATGGTAACAGTGGTAGATATCCTAAGACTTCCCCACAGTGCTCTAGCTACAGCATAGATATCGAAGTGTCTTCTTCGGCGAGTGGCGACACTGGTTGTACTCTCTCCTCTCCACACTGACCCAACTGACGACACCATGCTATATAACCAAATGAATCCTCTCCGTCCCATACCGGCACAGCATGCAGGACTCACAGTGATGTCACTTTGTTGCCACATGCGTGATGCAGCGGGCGAGGCAGAGTCACAGGAGAGAGAGATCAGAGAGAGGGGAAGAAGAGACGAACGAGACGACGAGAGGAAGAAGACGACGGCGTTGAGCCAGCACCATATCCTCGACAGAACAGAATGGTGCTGTTTGTACTGTTGCTACTTTCATCTCCTGCTGCCGGCTGTTTCTTCCGATCTCTGCATCCACCTCCACTACGCCATGCTAGTAGCCACCGGTAGCGCCACCGCCGGTAAAACGTCCACTAGCCAGGGGGTTGATTGCTAGCTCAGAGTAATATGAGAGCATGTCGAACCTCACATTCAGGACCGTACCTAGGAATTTGATACCCCGTTATGGAACACAATTTTAGGTCATATAAGAATGCCATGAAAAAAAGCTAAATTAGCGGTGGAGCTCTGCAAGAAGCACTACTACAGAAAACACTATTGGTATCAGTTGGGAATCCCCATAAGTATCGGATTTCCCAGCCGATAAGGAATCAAACATGTCGGTTTAGGAATCAAAGGTGTCGGTTTACTGTTTGAAAAAAATAAGTTAGCTCAGCTCAATTCGAACCAATGCCTCAAAGCCACCAAAATTAAATCGAAAAATCTAACAAAAAAATTAGACAAATTCATATAAGAGAATCAAGGAGTTCATAGATCGTAGAATCAAATATTCATTGATAAGTTAACATCACAGGACCAAACATTCATCAACAAGTTTATTAAAGAACCAAATCAAAGAATGCACCAATCACAGTAGAGAATTCCTACCACCACCGCCGCTCATGGGAGAGGAAGGGAGGCTGCCAACGCTCATTCTGTTGCCATCCCGTCGAGCCGCCGGGGAGGCAAGGTCATGGGGAGGCGATGGAGGCACCTCCTCCCCTTAGAATCACGCCGCTCCTCTTGCCACCGTCACATTGCCGCAAAGGAGAGGAAAGGAGGCTTCCGCCACCGCTACCAGGGAGTCCTGTAGAGAGAGAGAGCTGGAGAGGTGGAGAGATAAGAGGATAAGGGAGAGATGGAGAGGATAAGGGAGATGATGTGTCCCTCTATTATCGGGCCCGTGAAAATTTGGCTCGTGAAAGACCGGGTTGGCTCGGCTCCTCTCGTAGGTGTCCTTTTTTTAACCGGCACTTGTAACCCTGTTATAATGTCGGTTTATTTTTAAAAACTGGCACCAATTATATTCGTACCTATTTTTTAATAGAATTGTACTTATATGAGGTCAAAGGTACTTTTAGACGCATACGAGGGGTCGAAAGGTGTCGTAAGTGCCTGTTTTAGATGAACCGATACCTATAGTATCGTTTCTATTTTTCGTTTATGTAGTAGCGAAGATTCTTTTCAATGAAGGTTGGTGTTAGTGTCAAGGATATGATATACCTCCTATACATGATTTAATGGAATACAACAGTACCATATACCTAATAGTATACTAGAAGGTATCTTACGATTAAGGAAATATGAGGAATAAAGAAGGAAATTATTTTCCAGATTAGGAGGTGTCAGAATCCTAGTTAGGGAAGATAAGTTCCTTAGGCCTATATCCTGGTCTATCTCTCTGAGTTTTACTTGGAGAAGAAAATGATCTACACTATAAATACAAGACCCCTCGGTCTAGGGAGGGGTATCGAATTACAAGCCATAGCCAGAGCCACATCCAGAAGCAATCTGGAGGAAATTAGCGCCCTATTCATCGAATAGATCTCATCGGGTCGTTCTCGATAACTTCTAGTTGGCGGATTCATCCAGTCGTCCTATTTCCAATTGTATTTTGTGTGGTATTCCCATCCATAATGCATATAAACTGGAGTAAAGTTATCACTCATCTTAAGAGTCCGAATCAGTATAAATCCTTGTTCCTTGTATGCTTGATCCAATCTCGCTTATACCCTTATTCCAACGATCCTCATACCCTCCAAATACCATTTTCGGGTATAGTTCGTTGACAGTTGGGAAAAAAATATGTCATGATATAGTGTTTTCTTTTTATTAAGCGGAAAAATAAAATCGCTAATGCCCGGAACACACGTTCATATCATCGTTATGAGCTAGCTCTTTGTGTTAGGATGATTACCATCAAACGCTTTTCGGAGCAGAAGCAAACAAGTTCATTCTAGCCAAATCAGCATAGGAGTAAGAGTGAAACTTTTTAAATATGAAGCGAGTGATCTTTAAATACACATTGATATAGACTAAAATATAAAATAATTGGGGCTCTTAATTTTTTGTTGCTTTGTAACGTTACTCACTTCACACCCCTCAACACTTTCTTTTGGCAAGTTTAATAGTATACTAAACTATTAGCTCTGAACATTGACACATCATTTACAGCCAATCTACTAATAGTTACTCATATAAATACTTACACATAAATATATACTAGACCATTAATACTATTTAAAGATAAGTAGTCCGTTTTTCTTCTCTCTCCTCCATATATGTTTGTAGTTAGCTTATACCCTTCTATTCTACTTGCTCTTATCTCCTCCACGTATATTTATAGCTGCATTAGGGCAGTAGCAGTGTGTCCCGCCTTAGCGAGGAGGTTAAATGTCCACGTAGGAAAAAGCCATGGAAAAAACAACCGAAGCTCCCCTCTCCATAGTGCACACGTAGCTTTAGGTGGGACCACCACCAATTTTTTTCAGACCAGCCCCACCACGAAAATCGCTTTTCTCGTCATCTCCTTCCCGGATCATCTCCTGCACCAACCTCCGCCGCTCCTTTCCCCCTCTCTCTCTTCCTCTCCCTCACTCGGCTCCCACGACAGTGCACGGTGGCAACTCCCCTACACCCTCCTCTCCTCGTCGGGGCCGGAAGCCGCGGATGCCGGTGCCTCCCTCCCCTCCCCCTGGCAACGATGGATGCTCGACGCTCGGAGGGCGGCGGAATTGCCCCTCTCTTCTCGTGCACCGCCGCTGCCTCCATCGCCAGTTCGCCTCCTCCGTGTCTTCCTCGTGGAGGTTGTCGTGCGACCTCGTCTTCCTCGCGGACAACGAGCGGCGGCACGGTCGACCTCGTGGAGGCTGCCGCACGACCTCATCTTTCTCGTGGAGCCGGGCTGAGCGGCGTCCTGAGTGGCGATGGCATCGGACGGAGCAGTGGCGGGATGGCCAGATCCGGCTTGTACTTGCCGGATCTAGCCTCAGGCAACGGCAGCTCGCTGGATCTCCCCTCTCTCCTGAGCTCGCCGGTGCCAAATCCCTTCTCCCCTCTCCTCATTGGCATGTGCCCAAGCCAAGCGGTGATGGCGCGCCAGCCGAAGTGGTGGCCAAATCCACTGGCGCTCGCCGGCGCACCACCCTTCAACTCCTCTCTCGAAGTAGCGGCAAAGTCCGCGACACGGGAGCGGGGGACGACAAGCTCGGCGGTGGCGTCCCAAGCAGCGAAAGCAACAGCTCGACACTGACGGCACCTCACCATTTCTCCTCTCGACGCGACGCTGGCACCACCTCAGTCCTCTCCCCTCGGTCCTCTCTCCCTTACTTGTGGCGCGGGACACGAAAATGTAAGCCCAGAGCAGCGGATTCTAATAAGGTACCAATGACAACATTTGGCTCCGTGTTCTTCATGGAGCAAGGAAATAGTCCGATGTGGAGTGGAATCTCTGAGCTGATCGGCTGGGGTTGAATACCACATCACTGCATTGTGAATGCTATAGCCTACTATTACACTCTTATAAGTCATTTACGTCACTTTTTTATCCCTGCCCTGATATGCTCTGTGGAAAAACTGCTTGTCTATGCAAAGGAAACGAGATGGGAGCAACAGTGGATTGTTTTTCCCAGATCAAACTCTGATTTTGGGTACGTGCACGTCGGACGAGAAAGTGAGCAAGGCAACAGTGGGAAGAGCAGGTGGATCGAGGTGGCCATGCGTGATCGCCATGATCGAGCCAGCGGTAGGTCCAGTGGTAGCTAGGATCGGAGAGTACATGCACTGCGGGCGTTGGTGTAGCTTGTCAGGCTTTGTTGGCCTCGGCGTGTCCCCTTCTCGTCAGGCAAATTATTAGGGGATCCCGTCGATAGCCCCCACCAGCGGCGATCGATGCATTTTGTACTAGTACGTGTGCTTTAGGGCTGCATATTCAAAGCTTAAGCTCTCATTCACTCATTGCTTAGCCTGATCTCCGTACGTAATTGAGGAAATGTTCATGCGGCATGGAAGTCCTGGAAAGCACAAGCACCGGTGGCATGGTCTATCATGTTTCAAATTTATCTGTTTATAAGTTTACCGCGAGATATGTGAATAAATATGTGCTATACATTATAGAAATGATATATGCATATGTTAAATAATGTGAAAATAGTGTGGAGATGATGATTTCACATTACTTACATATTAAGTTCTACAAATACAATAAAACTATAAATAATATTCATTTATATGTTATGTTTACATCGTATTTAAAATACTCTAAATAATAGTAGGTTATGATATAGACACAGTTGCATGTGATTTAAAATACTTTAGATAATACTGTGACACACTTACTTATATATTGAGCTTTTAAAAGTTATTGGATATTAATTTCATAGTGAGATAGGATATGAGTCTACGTGCTTTATATATAAGTACATCAACTAGAACCACTATCAATATCATGTTCAACTGGCAACTTTGGGAAGCTTGGAGTCTTGTTCTTGTGCTTCATCTCTTCTAACTTAGCTACCTATTGACCCTTCTTCACCATTGGACCAGAAGCAAGCACGAAATATCTAGAATGTTCCATCTATTGATCTGGTTTTCTACATCCTTGATTGGATGGTTAACATTTGTTTTCCTTATTTTATCCTTTTCTCAATCTGATGGTGTTTTGAAACATTTGACTTTCACTATTGTAGATACTCTTCCGTTCCAAAAATATAATAATTTTTAATATTCAAAATTTATTCTAAAATACATATAACTTGTTCTCCACCAATATTCTCTTTCCAACCAATCGCAATAATCAACTATTCAATTTTTTCACCTACCTCCACTTCTTACATAATCATATTTTTTCCATTTAATTCTATGTTTTTTAATAACCGTGTATAAAGGTACTATCCACGAGTAAGCTTTCAATAGAAATTAGGGCATGTTTGGTTGAAGGGACTAATCCATTAGTCTCTCTACTTTAGTCCCTTTTAGCCCCCTAAAACCCCAAACATGGGTGACTAAAAGGGATTAAAAGTGCATTAGTCCATTAGTTCCTGTGGGAGGAGCTTATAGGGACTAAAATCTTTCCTTTCCACCTACTACCCCTGCACGGTATGATTCCTATCCTTGCGAATTATATGGTTAGGGTAACATGGTCTTTGT
The DNA here is from genome assembly GCA_000573905.2 of Oryza punctata. Taxonomy (NCBI): domain Eukaryota; kingdom Viridiplantae; phylum Streptophyta; class Magnoliopsida; order Poales; family Poaceae; genus Oryza; species Oryza punctata. The sequence goes on from CM002495.2 coordinate 9,464,671, forward strand.
ACAGTACAATTAATGACCTTTAGCCTCTTTTAGGTGGTGTTTGAATTCAGAGATTAAATTTTAGTTCTTGTCACATCGAATGTTTGGGTGCTAATTAAGAGTATTAAACATAGACTAATAATAAAACTAATTGCATAAATGAGAGCTAATTCGCGAGATAATTTTTTGAAGCCTAATTAATCCACAATTAGCACATATTTACTGTAGCATCACATAGGCTACTCATGGATTAATTATACTCAATAGATTCGTCTCGCGAATTAGTCCAGGGTTATGAAATGAGTTTTATCCTTAATCAACGTTTAATACTTCTAATTAATGTACAAACATTCGATGTGATAAGGACTTATATCCAAACAGACCCCTAGTCCCTAGATTCAAACAGGAGGGGACTAAAATTTTTAATCCTAAGACTAATTTTAGTCTAGGGATTAAAGGATCCAAGGATCTTAGAGTCCGTTCGAATTTAGCTCTTGGCGACTTGGAAAACACGACTGTTAATTACATATTAAATATTATAAATTAAAAAATATTGATTTTTTAGTTCAGTAGTTTAAGAAACATGCTAACCGAGAACATCGACGAAAAGAACTCACCGTAGCTCAAGTACGTTTTCAATAGGATTAGTTTGCTTATTACCAGGTCATTACCACACATCAATCAAACCCCACCCGTGATGAAAGCCTGGGCCAAAGCGAGGCCCGTACATGTACAGGGCGGCACGCGAGTGGTGTCCAGCGCAACAGCCGTCGTCGGGTCTCCCGGAGCCATATGTGCGGGCGGCACCAGCGCGAGCGGTGTCGCGACGCGGCCGGCCACAGCCGCAGCCGTAGCCGCAACCGCGCAAGAGAGAGCGAGCGACTCGCGCGACGCGAGGAGAGATCTCCCCGGGAGACCGACCGACGACGCAACACAGCGCAGCGCGCGGCAGCGGCGTACGTGACACCGGAGCGGTGCGCCGGCATGGGGCATGGCGTACGCTGTCCACGGCGAACGGAGAGGAGAAGAACGCGACGAACGGGATTATTCACGGGGCGTCGCTGTCGATCGGGGTGGGTGGGCCTGCTTGCCTGTGTCCACTTTATTCATTCCCCTGCAAAACCTGCGCCTCGGCTATCGTGGATTCGTGGTCGCTGCCGGTGCCGGTCTGTGGCGTTTCCACCACACTCGCTCTCGCGGAGTCCATTGATCAGTCAATCGATTCTTTCTTAATTTCTTTTCTTTAATATACGAGGGACACACAGTCAAACATACACACGATCGATTCTGGTGCAGTATACTAGTATGTCGTGTAGATCGGCATCAAGAAACGTGCATATGGACGGTTATCGGTACTGTCACATGCCTATAACGTAGTGCCGCAGCTCGTCTCTGAGATTGTGGTCTGGCTGGGCAGAATAGATTTTAAGCTGACGTTAAAGCTTAACATCGGTCTCTCTTATCTCCTCCTTATCTCCCCCTTCCTTGTTGGCAACACTACTAGTATTATGGCAAGACTACCAGTATTAGACTGTGTTCAGCTCTATGAATTGAGAACTAATTAAAATGAAACAATTTATTAGCACGTGATTAATTAAGTATTAACTATTTTTTTAAATAGATTAATAAGTATTTACCGTAAAATTAATTAGGTATGCTAATTAAGTCATTACCGTAAAAAAAGTGAGGGAGGCTCCCACGGTATATTGAAAATGACATTTACAAGGTTTGTGTAGAAGAAAATATGGTAGAAGCAGTTCGTAAGAAAATATAGCAAATGTTATGTAGTTGTTGTCTTAAAAAGAATATTAATTTAACTTTTGCACAACACACTACTAGGAATTATTTTGCTTTTCAACTAAATTCCTTACAGTCGGCTGAACATTCATACTCTAACTAGCATGGTGACAACCAGGGTAGGGTTGTAGGTTGAGTGGACCAAGTTGTAAAGGTGAGGGTTCACGGAGCCTTGCTGAGGATGAGTGTCGAGTGTAACATCCATGACAAAAGGAATGAAGTTACAACGAGAGGAGAAGATGTTGACATGAGTGACATGTTCTCAAAAAAAAAATAAAAGAGACATGAGTGACATAAGGCTCACTATAAAAACTACATGTGATTGGAATTTCATATTTTACCAATCCATTCTAGTAACTGCACCATGGCTTGTGAAAATTTTTAAGTAGAAGGTACTCTTTATCTGAGGAAGAAGTTCGAATCACCATATGAATTATTGCTGTTGGCAGTATGCCATGAGGCCCCTTCGACCGAGCCTGCCGGAACCAACCAGACGGCAAGAATCCAGTCTCCCAACGCCCAAGGACCAGGGGGCGAAGCCCCAACGCGAAGCCCGATAGCGGAACCCAGTGGCGAAATCCGATGGCGAGGAGCTACAAAGGGTTCCAGCCAGCCAAGGCGAAGCCTATATGGCGAAGGCATGCGCCGAAGGAGGATGGCTTCACCAGATCAGACCTGGTCCGAGAAAGGCCAGCAGGCCGGCCCGATCGCCCCGGGCCATGGGCCAATGAACCGGAAGCCGCCAGGCGGCCCATCGAGGGCTCATGTGCCTGGATTACACTAAATACCCATGTAAGGGCCCCTTTATGAGGGTGACCATGTAAATTCCCCTGTAATAGCCCTATACCCTAATAGGGGGATCTGTAAGGGGGTTATAAATAGTCACCTAGGGCCATGTAAAAGGGGGAGATTTTTTATACAAAATTTATTACACTTCACCTTCCCGACAATTGTTGAGTATCCACGTCGTTCGACATATGTGGTTGTCGTTTCGACAACAGTTGGCGCCGACCGTGGGGATCTCTGAGCGAAACCACTGAGAGCAAATGCCACCGAAAAAGGTCTCAAAAGAGAGGGTTGCGAACCCAAAGGAAGGCACGGCCGAAGGAGGGATGGCCGCCGGCGAAGGCACGGAGCCTCCGGCGCCTGCCGAGGCGGCGGCCGCGCCGGTGGTTTCGGCGCCCGCGCTGCAACCACCGCCCTCGGCCTCGGCCACCCCGGCGGAGCATGTATTGGAAATCCCTTCGTCAACGCAGCCGGCTTCGACAACAATCGCCACTGCGCAAGTCGATCCTGGCCTTGACGCACAAGCCGAAGCAAACATGGAGGCCATGCGGCAAAACATGGCACGACTCCAGGACATGCTTCGACAAATGCAGGAGCAGCAACAAGCGTACGAAGCGGCACGGTAGACCAAGATTGCTCCGGCCCCCATCCTCCAGTATTCGGCAAGTTACATTCCGCCCCAAGTCTCTCAGCAGGCGCCGGTTTGGCCTCCCGCGGTCCAAGCACACCCTTCGCCCGGTCAAGTGTCGCGGGCAATGGCGGAGGGGGCCTCGGCGTTGCAGGCATAACTTCAGGCTTTCCTTCAGCAGCTCAACCAACCCCACATCTCAAGCATAACCCCTTCGGCTCAGCCGGAAGGGGGCTCCGGCCAAGGCGCTTCAGGGTGCCCGCCGACGAACCCACCGGGGCCAGGGGCTTCGCCCTGGAATCGGGGGCAACAGTTCGACGTCTACAACACCACCCAAGCGCCACCGTTCGGAAGCGGGCCGCCGAACGTCGCAGCCCAGCCGCTCCCCCAGGCCATCACCTCGCCCTTCGCCACGCCGTATCCACAGTCGAGCGGACCTTCGCTGCAGGGCACAGGGGGCAAGGCCGGGGGCGAAAAGGGGCTGCCACTGAGTGGGGGGATCAAAAATCGTCCGATCCCACCTCAGTTCAAATTCCCACCCGTTCCGCGGTACTCGGGCGAAACAGACCCAAAAGAGTTCCTCTCAATCTACGAGTCCGCGATCGAAGCTGCTCACGGCGATGAAAACACCAAGGCGAAGGTAATCCATCTCGCCCTTGACGGCATCGCCCGTTCTTGGTATTTCAATCTGCCATCCAATAGCATTTACTCATGGGAGCAATTGCGTGATGTTTTCATCCTCAACTTCCGAGGCACCTACGAGGAGCCGAAGACGCAGCAGCATTTGCTCGGCATTCGCCAGAGGCCGGGCGAATCAATACGGGAGTACATGCGTCGGTTCTCGCAGGCACGATGCCAAGTTCAAAACATAACGGAGGCATCTGTCATCAACGCCGCTTCGGCGGGGTTGCTCGAGGGCGAACTCAGAAGAAAGATCGCAAACAAGGAGCCGCAAACCCTCGAGCACCTGCTTCGCATCATTGATGGGTACGCAAGAGGCGAAGAGGACTCCAAGCGAAGACAGGCGATTCAAGCCGAGTACGACAAAGCCTCCATCGCTGCGGCCCAAGCCCAAATGCAAGCGAAGGTCGTCAAACCGGCTCCCCCCGCGGCTCGCCAGCCCCAGCCGGCGAACCCGGGGCAGCCGCCCCGGCAAGGCCAAGCTCCCATGACCTGGAGGAAATTCAGGACCGACCGAACAGGCAAGGCGATCATGGCTGTCGAAGAAGTACAGGCGCTCCGCAAGGAGTTCGACGCCCAACAGGGCGTCAGCCATCAGCAGCCCATTCGTAAAAAGGTCAGAAAAAATATCTATTGCACCTATCATGGGCGGTCTTCGCACACCACCGAGCAGTGCCGAAACATCCCCCAGCGAAACAACGCCCACGAACCAAGGCCACATCAGGGTGTCTCCGTCGAAGCACCTCGCGAAGCGGTCCAGGAACAGTCGCCTCCAGCCGAACAGCACCAAGACGTGCAGCGCCGAATTATTCAAGTAATCACAAGGGCCGATCCACCAGTCCCGCTGTCGAAGCGGCAGAAGAAGTCGCAGCTGCGAACGGTGCATAGCATCACCGCCACAGGCGAAGAGGTCCCGAAGTACTTGACCCAGCAAATTTCTTTCGGGCCGGAAGATGCTGAAGGAGTGTTGTTCCCGCACCAAGACCCGTTGGTGATTTCGGCTGAAGTGGCCGGCTTCGAGGTCCGGCGCATTCTGGTCGACGGAGGTAGCTCGGCTGATGTCATCTTCGCTGAGGCATACGCCAGGATGGGGCTACCAATCTCGGCCCTCACTCAGGCGCCGGCCTCACTCCGCGGTTTCGGCGGTGAGGCGGTTCAGGTCCTCGGCCAAGCACGGTTGAAGGTTGTCTTCGGCACGGGCAGAAACCGACGCGAAGAGCAGATATTGTTCGACGTCGTCGACATCCCGTACGGCTACAACGCCATCTTCGGCCGCGCAACCCTGAACAAGTTTGAAGCCGTCTCCCACCACAACTACCTCAAGCTCAAGATGCCGGGTCCGGCAGGGGTGATTGTTGTCAAGGGGTTTTAGCCTTCGGCCGACCTGGCTGTCATCAGCAGGGCGGTGCACAACGTGGAGACCGAACCACATGCTAACCGGGCACCGAAGCCAGCCCCTCACGGCAAGGTAATCAAGGTGCAAGTGAGCGAGGCAGAACCGTCGAAGCTCGTCCAGCTGGGAGGCGATCTAGGCGAAGGAGAAGCCGCAAAAATCCTGGAAGTGCTCAAGAGAAACATCGACATCTTCGCCTGGAACCCCAGCGAAGTGGGAGGCGTTTCGCCAGAGCTCATCACGCACCACCTGGCCATCAAGCCAGATGCCAAGCCAAGGAGGCAGAAGCTGCGCAAGATGTCCGCTGATCGCCAAGAAGCAGCGAAGGCCGAAGTGCAAAAGCTTCTCGGGGCTGGGGTGATCAGGGAAATTGATCACCCGGAGTGGCTGGCGAACCTGGTCCTGGTAAAGAAGTCGAATGGCAAGTGGAGCATGTGCATCGACTTCACAGACCTCAACAAGGTTTGTCCGAAGGACGACTTCCCCTTGCTGCGGATCGATCAGCTTGTCGATTCGACGGCCGGCTGCGAGCTCATGAGCTTCTTGGACGCCTACTCCGGCTATCACCAGATCCACATGCACCCAGACGACATCGCCAAGACTGCCTTCATCACGCCGTTCGGCACTTTCTGCCACCTCAGGATGCCTTTCGGCCTGAGGAACGCCGGAGCAACATTCGCCAGGCTGGTGTACAAGGTGCTTCACAAGCAACTGGGGCGAAACGTGGAGGCGTACGTCGATGACATTGTCGTGAAAAGCCGTAAGGCCTTCGACCACGTGTCCGATTTGCAAGACACTGGGGCGAAACGTAAGGGCAAGGCGAAGGGTGCAGAGGACGCCTTCGCCGCTTCGGTCGCTCGGGCCGCCTCTTGAGCAAGGTGCTTGTTTTTCTCCTCCGCCTTGCGCGCCCTCTGGCGAAGGGCTTCCATCTGGGGCTCCGTCGTGTCATAGTAGACAGTCAACATGGCGGTATGCTCCCGCTCTTTCGCCAGCTCGGCCGAAAGGCGATCGATCTCAGCCTTCGCCTCGTTGCCTTTGTCGAGCTCGGCCTGAAGGCGCCTGTTCTCCGCTTTCGCCTCTCGAAGGGATCGGGCAAGACCCTCCATTTCAAGGCCTTTTCAGCCAAGCTCGTCGTCCTTCGCGCGGAGCCGGTTTTTTAGGCCGTCCAAGCGGGCCCGCATTGTCCGCTCAGTGGAACAATGGGCCGCCAAAAGCTGGCGAAGAAGAAAAAAAGGGGGGCACAGCGTAAGCCAAGTGTAGAAAGGGGAGGTCGAAAAACAAAAGAAATTCGGAGGACACCGAAACTTACCCGTACGGCCAAACTCTTCACGGCGGAGCACCCCTCGTCAAACTCATTGAGTTCGGCGAAGAGGCTGGGACCGCCAGCCGGCGAAACAATGTTGCTCACCCCCTCCACGAAGGGGATGAGCTCAGCCCGGGTCTCGAAGTCCCCGGGGACGAAGCGGGCCGACCCCTGAGAGAACTCGGAGCCAGATCCCTCGGCGGCTTTTTTGCCCTTATCCGGGGCGAGCGGCGAAAGCGGCCGGCTTATGGGGCTGCCGAAGACGCGAGTGGCCACCCTCACCGCCTGTTCAGCCGACGGCGAAGCACCAGCCCCGTCGGCCGCCGCCAGGGACGTCGAAGGCCCCTGACTTCGCCCCGCAGGCGAGGTAGGGGTCCCGTCAGACGACTCCTCATCACTGAAGGCGTTGGCGATGGCGATGACCCCTCTTTTCCGGGGGGCTGCTTTCGTCACGCTGCCTCCTGCCGCCTTGGCCGCGGCGATAGAGACTAGGGCCTTGGCGCCCTCCACGTCTTTTCGCCGCAGGGGCGAAGAGGCGGACTCCGCCCCGGTGTCGGCATGTTCCGGGCTGGGAGTCGGCGTATAACCGCGCGTCCCGGAGCGGCTATCGCCCGCCTCGTCAGTAGCCTCCTCGGCCACGGTGTCGGCCCGTCCCGCTCCCTCCTATTCGACATCCTCGTCTTCGACATCATCCTCTGAAGAGACGGGAGCCTTCTGTTTGCGGGGGGCAAATCTAACCTGCCCCCGTGGGCGCTTCCGAGAGGGGCCGGCTTCGCCATCCGCCTTAGATGGCTTCGCCCTCGGAGGAAGCTCGCCGACATGGACGCGGTTCGCCCGGCCAGCTGCTTGCCGAGTCAGCAGCTGGCTATATTCGGTCAGCGAGATATCGCCAACAAGCCGTCTGGCTTCGGCGTCGGCTTGGGCTAGCGTCAACACTGGAAAAAGGCAAGACACAAAGTTAGGAGACGAAGCGAAAGCAGGGTAAAAAGGCGAAACATAAAAAAAAGAAAAAAAAAGAAGAGGAGGGAAAAAGAGAGCTCACCATTCGCCCCTGGGGGCAAAACAAGTCTGGGCAGGCCGTCGACCACTTCGCCTTGATCGACTTCGACCTGCCATGCCTGCGAAAGCGGATGAATCCGCAGCATGCAGAACTCTTCTACTAAATCCCGGCAACTCAGCCGGGAACACACCCTGCGAAGCAGGGCGAAGCGGGACTCTAGGGTGCCGGTAACGGCAACCCTAGGTCTCCGCGCTGGAGAAATTGCGCGACGCCGCCAACACAGCGCCCTCGCCGCTTCGGAGTCCGACTCGAAGGGGATGGAGTGGTAGAACCACTTCGCCATCCAGTGGCGGTCCCATTTCGACATGGCGGCATTGACCGGCCACAAGTCGGCGCGTTCGGGGCGAACGTTGAAGTTCACACTCCCGAACGCTGTCTTCCGGGTACCAGCGGGCGTGATCACCGTCTTCGTGTTGATGGCGGCGGAGAAGATGGCGCCGAAAAGATCGGCGCTGGGCTCGAACCTCGCGGTCCGGCACGCCCAGTCGAAAATCGCGATCCGCACCAGGGCCGAAGGGCTTAACTGGGGCGTTCGACTTGGAAGAGGCGGAGGATCTCCGGCAACAGGATGCTGCACGGAAATCGGAGGCCAGCCTCAAAGAAAACGACGAACACCACCGTCTGGTGTTCGCCAGGATGCGGCACTTCGGCTTCTCCGGGGGCGAACGCCTGCCCCTCCGCCACCAGGCCAGCGTCAACCATTCTGGCCAACTCGTCATCATCGACAAGCGAAGCCCCCAGGAAGGCTGTGGTGTCGTCGTCGATCCGGCCGGGATCGGGTCCGGTCACGAGGACTGGGCTCGGCTTGCGGCGAGCCATGGGCGAAGAGGAAGTTTGTTGGCGAAAAAGGTTACTTGGGCGAAGTAGGTCGCTCAGATATTAGCCGAGAGCAAGTGGAGAGGAAAGTAACCGCGGTGAAAATGACAAGGGTGGCGACGGTGAAAAGCGGGGGGTGAGAATATATATCTCACCAAACGACGCTTCGCCTCCCCGGCCAATCAGGGGTGGCCACGTGTCACGGGGTGGGCGAAACGGTAAAATCCCATGGATCAGGCCGTGCAGTAATGGGCTCCCAAAAAGAAAGCCCACTACTGTTCGTTGCGGCCCAACGGCCCATCACTGGTTCGCTAAAACCTAACAAAGTGACATAGGCCACCCCACTGTTCATAAAAAGCGAAGGCCCAACACTGCTTACACTAGGACCATTGAAAAAAAAAATCAATCAAAATCAAATCCCCACGACTGCTCGAGAAGGGCGAAGACCACACACGATAATCCTCTTTTGCATGCCATGAGTTTTTTGCAGGATCCCAAAAGAGGGGCTTCGGCAGGAGCGTCGGTCGAAAGGGGGCGCCTCATACCATACTACATGGTTTGCACGGTCTCGGCCGAAGCTCCTATCTCACCCTTGCCCGTGAGGGGCTTGTTGGCAGTATGCCATGAGGCCCCTTCGACCGAGCCTGCCGGAACCAACCAGACGGCAAGAATCCAGTCTCCCAACGCCCAAGGACCAGGGGGCGAAGCCCCAACGCGAAGCCCGATGGCGGAACCCAGTGGCGAAATCCGATGGCGAGGAGCTACAAAGGGTTCCGGCCAGCCAAGGCGAAGCCTATATGGCGAAGGCATGCGCCGAAGGAGGATGGCTTCGCCAGAGCAGACCTGGTCCGAGAAAAGCCAGCAGGCCGGCCCGATCGCCCCGGGCCATGGGCCAATGAACCGAAAGCCGCCAGGCGGCCCATCGAGGGCCCATGTGCCTGGATTACACTAAATACCCATGTAAGGGCCCCTTTATGAGGGTGACCATGTAAATTCCCCTGTAATAGCCCTATACCCTAATAGGGGGATCTGTAAGGGGGTTATAAATAGTCACCTAGGGCCATGTAAAAGGGGGAGATTTTTTATACAAAATTTATTACACTTCACCTTCCTGACAATTGTTGAGTATCCACGTCGTTCGACATATGTGGTTGTCGTTTCGACAACAATTGCAACGGTCTGAATTACCCCTCTAAATTATAAAACCAGACATTCTGTACCCTGAACTTTTTAAACCGGATAAATAACTACCCTAATAACTCAATTTGAAGCGGTTTTGTAAGTAGCATACACATGATAGTCCAGTCAACCAAAAATAATAGAAGGGCCTGTTTGCAGCTCTAGCTCCAGCTCATCTCTCCTAGAGCTGGAGTCCAGCCAAATAATTTCAGCTCCACCTAAAATAGGGGCAGAGTTGGATGGAGTGCTATCAGAGAATGAACTAGAGATGTGGAGTTGGATTTAGGCTGTTCCACAACTCCATTCTAGACCCAACTCCTAAAGCTAAATTTAGGAGTTGCAACTCTACCAAACATGCCCGAAATAAGTGGGCTCGACCTATCAATGCTATATCTTATATTCCCCTCTTCTCCATTTTTCCGCCTCCTCCTTCTCCTTCCATCTATCACACATACACACACACTCTCTCTCTACCCTCAACTGGAGCATGATTTGGCGCCTGACATTCTCCATGACTTGGTGGAGGATGATAGAGAGGAAGACGGTGATGGCCTCCATGAGATGGCAGAGGAAGATGACATCACGCAAAGCTCCGACCTCCACTTGACCTTGGCGTCATCTGGGATTACGATAGCGGTTGCCGCAGCGTCCCCGGGCATAGGAGGCGCAACACGACCTCCTTGACTCCACCTTCACCATGAGTACATCATCCTCTCTAGCGCGCATTCTAGGCGGCTATTGCATGCGGAGTTCGATGGAAATCAGTGTGAGAGGAGCCGATTGAGGGAAGGTAGCGAGGCCGGTGGATCTCGATCCCACCAACCGACAAGAGGGAAGGTAGCGAGGCAGTGGCAGCCCCATCTTGATGAACCTCACCGTTCTCTCCTTGACAAACAACTTCTTCTCTGGCGAGCTTGCAATTGAGAGATCCTAGGAAGGGGGTAGAGAGAGACTTGAGAGGGGGCGAGGAGCAACATAGAGGGATTGCAGGTGGGCCTATGGATTTATTTTATTTTTGTGGCGACTGGATTACCACGTTGTTTCCATGTGTGTCAACTCATGTTAAAATTGCCCAAATAGTGCTTAGGGGGTTATTCGCCCAGTTTGAGATGTTCGGGGTGTAGAATGTCTGGTTATGTCGTTCGTGGGATAATTCGGACTGTCGCCTTAAGTTCAGGGGTAATTCAGACCTTTTCCTTTATTAAAACAAATAGTTAAAAATTAATAAATTTCTCTTTATAGAAAATACTTATACTTAGGTAAAACTAACAAAAAAGAACTGCAAATTAAAACTTGTGTACCACAACATTGCAAACTATAGGTCAAATTTATTACAAAACTACGTATTTATGCTCTTTTGATTTATAGCAAAAACATATTTAGTAGTGGCTTTATCACAAAACTACAAATTTATTATAAAGCTTAGCTTTGTCACAAACTATAGATGTTATAGATTTTAAGCCTGTATTAGGATAACAATGTTTGGATGAAGTACATACAATTTGTAGTTCCACGATAAATTATATGCTAAAATGTGGTTTAATGATTTATAAATTCCAAATATGTAGTTTTGTAACACTCTTGAATGATAATTTTATCAAAATATCTATGGTTCCACAAAATTTAAACTGACCAACACTAACATCTAAGAAATGAGATTTCCACCTTCAATTTGCAGCAATCTTAGCAGTCCCCGCCTACCCAGTCCCCCCCAATCAGCTGGTCGGCTGGTCGCACACATCACATCTCCCACCTCTACCATGCCTTCCCGCCTTCTCCAGCAACTGCCGCCTCCGCCGCCGCATCCTCCCCTCAACCGCCGCCACCACCTCCTCCTCGCCGCCGCCTCCGCCGCCGCCACAGCGCTGCTGCTGCTGCTGCTCCTGCTGCTCGTCGCGCTCTACCTCCGGAGCCGCCGCGCCCGCCGCCGCAGCCCCACGCTCCCGTTCTCGCCGCCGCCGGCGCCCGCGCGCCCGCTCCGCCGCTACTCCCGCCGCACGCTCCGCCGGGCAACGGTCGGGTTCCACCCGTCCCGCCTCCTCGGACGCGGCGCCGCCTCGCCGGTGTACCTCGCCACCTTCCCCGACGCGTCGCTCGCCGCCGTGAAGACGTGCTCGTCGCCGCACGAGCTGCACCTCCTCGCGTCGCTTCCCGAGTCGCCGCGGCTCGTCTCGCTGCTCGGTTACTCTGTCTCCGGCGGCGGCGGCGGCGGCGGCGGCGGAGACGACCACCCGCTCCTCCTCGTCTTCGAGTACCTGCCGCACGGCTCGCTCCAGGGCGCGCTCTTCGGCGACGCCCGCGACGGGAGGTTCCTCGACTGGCCCCGGCGGGTCGCCGTCATCCGCGACGTGGCGCGCGCGCTCGCGTTCCTCCACGCCGAATGCCAGCCGCCGGTCGTGCACGGAGACCTCAAGCCCAGCAACATCCTCCTCGACGGCGACTTCCGCGCCAAGCTCGCCGACTTCGGCCTCGCGCGCTTCAAGACCCCCGACGCCATCGCCGCCTCCGGCGCCGGCGCGGATGACTTCATGAGCCAAGAGCTCGGCGAGGCCGGGGAACTCTTCTCCACCGCCTCTGCCACCGGTGGTGGCGTCAAGGCGGACGCGAAGGACGAGTCTGGCCCGGCTGCCGCGTGGGGGAAGGAGTGGTGGTGGAAGCAGGACGGCAGCGGCGAGCTCGACTCCCGGGACTATGTCGCTGAGTGGATCGGCAGCCAAATCTGTCCGGCGAGAAACCCGGACTGGGCCGACGACAACGACGTCGAGACCAACGACAACAACAAGAACTCACCCTCCGGCACGGACGAGCACGCCGTGGCAGCCTCGCCGGAGGATAAGAAGGACGCCGACTGCAACGGCAATGCCGAGAGCGGCGGCGACAAGAAGCCAGAGGCGACCAAGATGAGGGAATGGTGGAAGGAGGAGTTCTTCGAGGAGATGAGCAAGAAGGGCGGCAGCTTCGACAAGCGTCGCGGTGGCGGCGGCGGCGGCGGCAAGCCGTGGCTCCGATCGATCAGTATGAACACCGGCAATGGCAATGCCAACGGCGACGGCGGCAACAACGTCGAGCCGAGCGGTCTCGACATCAGCAGCTTCAGAAGGAACCGGAAGCGGAGCCGGCGGCGTGGGCGATCCGTGGGCAGCGACATGCACAGCGGCGACTTCCTCAGCCGGGAGCTGAGCACGACGACGAGCATGCGCGGCACGGTGTGCTACGTCGCGCCGGAGTGTGGCGGCGGGCCGTGCGAGCACGGCGTCGAGCTGCTCGAGAAGGCCGACATCTACAGCTTCGGCGTGCTCGTCCTTGTCATCCTGTCCGGCCGGCGGCCGCTGCACATCCTCTCGTCGCCGATGAAGCTGGAGAAGGCCAACCTAGTGAGCTGGTGCCGGCAGCTCGCGCGCGCCGGCAACGTGCTCGAGCTCATGGACGGGAGGCTGGACGGCGGCTACGACAAGGACCAGGCCACGCTCTGCGTGCAGCTCGCGCTGCTCTGCCTGCAGCGGCAACCGGAGCAACGGCCGGACAGCACGGACATTGTCAAGATCCTCGCCGGCGAGATGGACCTCCCGCCGCCGCCGGTGGACTACTCGCCGTCGCCGCGCGTCCGGCCGTTCCCGCGGTCGTCGCGCCGCGAGCAGCCGCCCGACGCCACCGAGTGATTGGTAACTTTGCTCACTGAATAATTTGATCTTTGGGGATCAATCTACAAGTTGCCATGCCCATGCTTGTGTTCTTGCAGGAGATTTAACAAAATTTGTCGAATTTTGATAATCTTCTGTTGTTTTTTTGTACATAGCAATAGCAGCTATTCCTCTTCAGCTAATTTAGCAATGAATTCTTTGAATGTCAATTCTAACAATTGATCTTGCATCTTGCAAAAACTTAGCAATAGATTTTTAGGATTTAGTTGCTGATTTCTTTGTCAGTTTCAATAGATTTAGCAAAACTGTACTAGTATTTTTGTTGATTGTCATGTTTGTACATGGGAGATCCAAATCCATCTTATCATGGAATTCTTTGCCTGTCAATTTCTTGATGTATCTTGCTTGCAAGGATCACTAACATTTTGAGTGATTTAATTGATTTTTCTCTCGCAATTTCTTCATGTGCCTGATCTTAATAAATGAAACAATCAAATTGATTTTCTTCATGTCTCTATCAAAGGTGGAGAAGAACAAACGAACAAGGTAGTGAGCAATCAAGTTGATCAGATATTTTTTCAGTGCTACATCCAAATTGCATAGAAAAGGAAGAGCATTTGCGTAGTCCTTGTGTGTTAGAGACCAAACATTTAGGTCAAACATGATGCGTCTCTATCAACCTTCAGCCAAAAAAATAACAAATAATCATTTGTTCTAGCATAGAAGTCAACTCTTTGTACATGAAACCCCAAAGGTTTGGATTGCTTTCCCTCGAGACAAAATCGAAATACCAAAATTCTCTACTGGATAGTCATTCAGTTAGTACATTTTTTTTTTGCGTTTTTCTCAATCTATTTGCTGCAGAGAATGGAGATTCTTTTACAGTAAGTGGCCAGTTTGTCAAATTCAAAATCAGATAGTCTCGAAATGATCAAAAGGGTGACTTCATGCTAGAAGTTTCAACAAGCTCATTTTGCCAGGCATCCATGGTTGCTATCTTGTGGTCTTCTTGTGCCAGTCAAAATTTTCACCAACCACCCATCAAACATTCTTGGTGTGTTTTCTTCTTTTACTATTCCATCCATAAAGGTTTTGCATACTTTTCCTCAAGGAGATAACTACTACCCGGAAAAAGAAATCACAATAACTTTCTACACGTGTGAAAACTACTCCCAATGAAGTGAAGTGAATCTTCTTGCTACCAACTGTGACCCATTGTTCTCTGAAAATAAAGAGGTACCTGTAGAATTTCAGAAACAAAAACATCTACATTTTCCCCCTTTCTAGCATGTTTCATGCGACGATTACGCGTATGTTTCGTTCATATTCCTTTGAGCCCACCCGAGTTGGTATGAACAAAATTCATTCATACGCTTTGTCGCCTTGCGCCTTTTGAGGACTTTTTTCGCAGTTCATTCCTTCTTGAGACTTTCATAGCTCCCACAAAGACCAGTTCAGTGGGATGGTCCAAAAGTGCCATTTTGCCCTCAAACACCATCTAGATGGCCCTGAATCAGCTTCAGCCTTAGATTGATTACTGCTGTTGGAGATGGTGTTTGGTGATTGGTGTATGGTGAGTTTGTGGGTTTTGCATGCACCCAAAGTGCTGCCACAATATTCTTGCTGTGGCACTCCCACTGCCACTGCCCACATGACCTTTCCAGCTCCCAGTGCTGTCCATTTCCTTTTAGTTTATGGCCTTCATTTGTTTGATTAGGGTGTGAGATGTCCCTCCTTGCACTAGACTAATGGAATTGCATATCTGTTCCTTCAGTTTGGCAAGGCAACAATCCTTTGTTATTACTGGTCAATGGTTTTAGTGGATGCTTTGCCTTATGACATCATCAACTCTTCAAGTTGTTGTCTTAACTGAAGAATCCTCATGGTTATATGTTAACCAATGAAGATAGCAGAGACCTTGTTCTAAAATGCTGAGGTTACTGCTGATGCTTTTTGTACTAGCTAGTAGAAAATCTGTCAGGAAGCACTGTTTTCATCATCTTGAACACTGTGTATACTGGTCAGTTCTTCTAGGAGACTGACACTGTGGACAAATAGAATGGTCAAATTTTGTTAAAAGACAAAAGCACCCAGACTACATGACCTGGCTTTGTGCATGATGGACCAGGTTGACCTGTAAGGCTGAAAAGTATTTTTTGCAGTCAATTTAATTTTCAGGACATGAAAAGAAGGAAAAGGTTGCATACTTACATGGTCCCTGATCTACCATGCCAAGAAATGTATGAGCAGTGAGCCTGTGATAGACAACCCTTTTGGCCATTACCTTGTATATAAAACTCATCTTTTGTCACATTTTGGATCCTACCATCCTAGCAAGTCATTAAAGATAATTAATGGTCTTTTAGGGTCAAAAAGTTTGTTAAAAGTGCAATTCTAGACCTGAAAAAATTAAGGTTCAAGATATATACTGCAAAAGTGCAAATCTTGGTGGGTATATTAGCATTTCTAAAAGGATGGATTGGATACTGAAGATATGAGTGGTATTTGCACGTTTTAAGAATTTGGTGTTCATATATGATTAGATAAAATGCAGAGGGGAAACGAGAGTAAAAGTGAAACATTCTACTGCTATCCACTAGACCAGCTGACAAAAGCCAGCTACTAGTTTATTTGGTGACAACTAAACCTTCACACATCCTAATAGCAGCTCCAACGAGATGATAAAATCGAACCTTGCAAAAAAAAAAGTCGAACGAGTACACTGTGAGACTCAAATCATATGTGAGTGAAAAAAACGGGTTCATGATAGAAGTCTAACACAACCGAATAGAAAAAAAATTCATCGGGTCGTGTGAGAGGAGGCATATAGCCTAGTTTGAGAGAGCTTAAAATTCTGAGCAACAGCTGATTAGAATACGGAGAAGTCGGGAAACCCAACTTCTAGCTTCTAGTTTCATTTTCTAGATTCTAAAATTATAACTTGTTATAATCTGAGTAAAAATCTGAACTGTTTGGAAAAGTTTCTGGCAACTGGAGATTCTAGGAGAAGCTGTAGCTGCTAGAAACTCTCCCAAACAGACCCGTATGCAGGTGAGGCTGAGATTTTCTTTATTCGTGGATCTCACTGTCTATCTCTACACTGCAGCGATTGAACCGTAACTTTGTTAGGTTGCATCAACCGATCTACTCGCAACAATGCTAGAGATGCCCTAAGAAACTGAAACCTAAATAAAACTCCATATACTACTTCAGATATCCAAGAGGGACACTACAAGAATTCAGTGTTTCTGTTTGGAAATATATTATATTAAAATAAGTTATTGTACGATTTTCTATGACACTATAATTTACTATGTGTGAAATTATTATACAATTTATATCAACAAAAGTTATATACCCAAAATTGTGCTTTGGAGATCATGTCCAAAATACGACTAATTTTTGACTAAATGGAGTACCAAATGCAGTACTTCGTTTTGAGAGATCAGATTTGAACTGCTACTAATTAATATAAAGAAAAGAAATTCATTGTCCATATATTCTCTACTCTCATGTCTCTATCAACTTATCAAGGCGTTTCTCAACAAAATTGATCTATGAGTCGTAATTCAATTATTGGATTTGTCTTTCTTGTTAAGTCTTCCCCGCGTGCGTCATTTAATTTACCTCTTAAACATGATATCCTCATCCATGTCACTGAATTGACTCACTGAATTTCTCATCTTATTTTTCTTTGCCTTAACAAAACAAAAGAAAAACTTTTTCTCAACAACATTAGCTAGAGCCAGGTTGCTTCTACTTCATATAAATCGGAGTCATATAAGGTCCCATACGAATTCATTTTTTCTTTGAGAACCACACGAATTCATACGATAGTGCTAATTCCCTCTAGCTAGGTAGCTCATGTCTGTTGCAGATATGCCTGGATTTGGTGCAGGACAGTGTGGGGGAACGCATAATTATTGGAACAAAATATTTTTTTTCTCAGCTAGTTAAGATATACTATGTGCCAGCGCATGAACACGGGTTTGCTGTTCATCCAAGGCCATTGTCCACACGGACATGACGTCACCGTTTGTATGTGTTTACTGCATAATTTTTCCGAAACACAATACATAAGCACGTTCATATAAACGGTGTAAACGGCGTGCGTACTTACTGCT
Organism: Oryza punctata; assembly: GCA_000573905.2. Classification (NCBI taxonomy): domain Eukaryota; kingdom Viridiplantae; phylum Streptophyta; class Magnoliopsida; order Poales; family Poaceae; genus Oryza; species Oryza punctata. The sequence continues at coordinate 9,482,058 of CM002495.2, forward strand.
ATAAACATCTACACACTCTATCCCTATAAACACATTCGAAGACTGGATCTGTATATCTTTTTGATTCACAAAGTGTTCACATGCGACTCGTTATCGATGAAAACATTGCCTACAACTGAAAAAGTAATTAGTCATAAATATGAGTACCCCGTGCCAAGTCTAACACTTAAACTCGGGTGAGCGTGTTCCAAAACCAACAACCTAACTAGTTAAGCTACGCTCACTTCATATTTAGTACATAAATTTGATCCGGTGAAAACCATCAAATAAGTAAAAACCTGTGAAAATTGGACCTAAAAGTTTTAAGAAGAAAAAAAATCATAACACTCCACCAAATTCCAAATCCAAAATCAACTTTATTTGGAAGGGACAAAACAAACAATATTGAAAAAAAGGTGAAATTCCCACGTTCTGGAGCAGTTGCCATGTGTACTACATATTTTTCAGTTATTATGGCAACCACGAAATTCCAATTTCTTATTCCTCCAATACTTGCCCACTAAGGTATGTTTGGCACTTGCATAGCTCCAGCTCAGTTGAAACTGGAGCCCAATTAAATGGTTTGAGTTTAGAAGTTTGAACTCTACCAAATAAGTTCTCTAAGTGAAGTTTCTGTTTGGCAAGGCTCTAACTCCAAGAAAGAAGTCTGAAGTGGAATCATGGAGCGGCCCGCACTCTCTTCTATCCCTTTAGTTTATTTTTTAGATCACCTTAGATTGCTCTGCTTTCTTTTTGGGTGAAGCTAAGACCATTTGGTTAGGATCCAGCTCCGGAAGAGGAACCTAAACAGGCCCAAAATTGCTATGTACACCACATATGACAAAATCCACCTTGGATTTGGTTAGGGCGGTAATCCAGTTTGAACCATTTCGGAAATTGTTAGGTAGAGGGAATAAATTGGCGTAAAGCACAAATTGAGGAGCAAATTAGATTTTTTTTCTTTTATGAGAGGGATAAATACATATTACATCCTTATTGGGTTTGTTAAAAAATATACTTCTCAACCATGAAACCGAGCATTTAACATCTACCAAAATTGTACTTAAATACCTGTAAGGCTAATACAATCCAATTTTTATGAGTTTGACATCTAAGCAACATATTTTTGAGTAATTTCAGTCAAAATTGCAGAAAAAACACACGAGAATTTTGGTTTGTGGCATAGGTTTTATGGTCTAGGGGTTTCACAGACCCACCTTCCTCAAGTAAATTTGATATATATGAAACAATAATATCCAAAAGAGTAAATTACACTCTCCGGACATAAACTTGCGTGGTGGGTGTAAATAGCTACAACAATTTGTAAATTGCTTATTCTCGAACAATACCTTGTCATGAGAACCCAAGCCAAAATTATCCATGCAAAGCAAAATTGATTTAGTATAATTATATTACACATCAGATTTTAGACCAACAGAATGTGTAATTATTATTCATAGGATATTTTTAAGATTTACATGACTAAAAGGAAAAAAAGGCTAAAAATATCAAACCATGAAAATTATAATTATTTTTTTCTGAAAATCCAAGAAATGTCATTGACAAATACCAAAATCCAAGAAATATCATCAACGAGTGTAAGTGCCATAAAATACCATGTTGCTAACAGAACTCTAACGTCAATGGTATTTCTGAGACAAAGTTACATGTACGATGGTATTTCATGGAATTCGTACTCGTCGATAACATTTCTTGGAATTGGATGCTTGTGAATGGTATTTTTTGGATTTTTTCTTAATTTTTTAGAAGTTACTGGTACTAAGGTGTGATAGAAAATTATCTTGGTCATGAGCATAAAAATTAACATTGAACGAGTGTTAACGATGAAATTTAGTAAGCCTCGAAGTCATTATCGACCTAGAGTCAGTATCGGCTTCAAAGTTCTGGGATCGGTCGATGGGAGTTGACAAGTCGCCAGCAGTTGTGTTCTGGATGGATTCGGTTAAGCAGGTAGATTAATTAAAGGAAGCTTATCTAGTAGAGACCGAGTTCAAGGAGGATGTGGCATGACAAGTTATCTATTAATTAGGATATTATGTAATTTTCTTAGAGATATTTTTGGTAAGAGTCCACCTAGAAACTTGTCAGTTAAAGTTAGGAAAGTGTGAGCCGTGTCCGATATGGACTAGTATCTACCTATGGGTATAAATATGTACGCCCAGGGTCCCTTTAAATTATCTCTCGATCAATAAAACTACTCTCGGTGTATTGTCACCCTCTTTCTAAGATCTTTACTTATCAACCGGTGGAATTTAACACCTAACGCGGGGCTACATCGGCTTTCGATTTCCGGCGAAGGGGTAAGCCCTAAGTTCCGTCGAGCCCTGGTGAATATATCGGCCACATTGGAGTAGTTCAAGGCTGCATCGCTTTGATCTCTTGGAACGCTCTGGTTCGGTTGATATATTTGCCTACCTGATATTTCAATTCTATTTTAATTGCATTGTGTTTAGAGACGCATCGGTTTAGTTGGGACTATCTCGGTTAGGTCTGATCTTCTGTCTTAACCGATATATCTCTACAATCACAATATTGTTGTAAATAGATTTGTTATATCTATCATATTAGACAGATCTATCAGTTCATCCAGTATTAGATTATCATATACAATCTCGTGCTACATCGGTTAGGTTCGACGTACTAGATTGTTGTTGATAATATAAATCTTGTTAAGCCGATAAGTTCATGCTAATGTTTTATCAGAGTGCTAGCCGATGAGTTATCATATACATTATATAATTCATATTGATAATGTTTTCTACTTGCATTGGTCGATCTCCATCTAGGGTTTTATTGATATCGACTAGATTACTTTTATCGATATCGACTAGATTACTTTGTTTGCTTAGATTATATAATGTACCCACCACCTTGAAAATCAGTCAAAAACTTGATTGTCTAGATATTATGTTTTTTTCATACTTAGTGCTGCATCAGTTTAGTTTGATCTACTAAGTCGTGCTTAGAACTATAATCTCTAGCTTTCTTCTTAATTGCCAATAAGAGTTTCATCGGGGTTTCAACCGATGAGTTATCTGGACGTTGCATCGGCTTATAAGGATTACATATAAGTTGGATTTAACCGATCGCAACAAAAGTTTCACTGTTTATCTAATCATTTTGGATTTATTGACATCGGACCTCTAGCCGATGTATGTTTTAACCTTTGAATTAACGTTTATTTTATCATATCATTATTATTCGATTGGTTTCTACTGGATTGTATTACTGTTATATTACATTATCATCAGCCGATTGTATTTATATCATTACCTACATTGGATGTATAGCCGATAGTTTAACACCCTATCAATATTGTTGGTATTGATATCGGCTGGAATTATTTCATCGGCTATCTGGTGATCAATATATTTATCTATCTTATCAGTTGCAGGTTCAAACTGACTAGCACACCCGCATCTCATCATTATTTTGGACCTGCACTGGAGCTAAGCAGATCTTTCAGGCCGTCGTGTTTTTAACAAGTTATATAGAGGATCAATTTTTCCAAGACATAAAATACATTGTTTCTTTCCTAAACATTAAAAATGAACTTTTGCACAACTATTGTCGTACGTTAAGCTGTCATATTATCAGTGTGCGTCACGTTGGATCAATTTTACTTGCATGAATCGTTTTGGGCTAGGTTCGCATGGACTAGCCGACTAATTGCACCTGAATGAGTAATTTGGAAGCTATTGTACCAATTTGCATCTATCCCGTAAATTTATGTACCATGAGCGCAATTTATGTGCAAGAGTTAGCAACCACTTGTATTAAGAAATCAATAAGTAAAAGTTTTCATAGACACTTTATTCATGAAAATTTTAAGTAAACGTGTGTTCAACATGCATAGGGATGAGTTTTGTGAAACCTTAAGATCATTACACCCGAGGTAATCAAAACACACGTGGTTTTCTGTAACTTTGATTTTTTTAAAAAAAACACATTAGATGTTAAAATCGTGAAAAACATATTGTCCTTGGAGGTATTTTGCCAGGTTTTGATAGTTAAGTGGTGTTAAATGTCGTTTTGATAGTTGAGACTTGAGTGGTATTTTGTAAGACAAACCTAATAGTTTAGGGGAGGGGTGTAATATGAATTTATCCCTTGATAATACAAATATAACTTCCCGCTTTATATACATATATAGCCATATTTAATACGTTGTGCCTTGTGTGTGCGTCATAATGAACAAAGCAAAGCCGTCAATTGAAGTAGCTAGCGCAGTACATATGATCTTTCTTTGCCATATCAGAACAAATCGAGAGCAACAAAATGGACAAAATTTCGTGTCAAGAAAAGCAAGACCGTCAGCGCAGGGCACAGGAACCCCATTTCGTTTTGTTTCATGTGTTGTTTCTATGCATCGACTTATTTTGCACACCGTGTCCACATGGCCGAGCATGTGGGCTAGGAGCTAGTACTAATCACTTCATGTTTGGCAGATATTTTAAGTTATTAGTTAGCATCTAATTTTAATACTTTCATCTGAAATAAAAGGATATTCAGAAAAAAATTATCTTTATTTTAATTATATATGTTATTGCTTTCCGGTTTTTCAATTTTTTGTGTGTTTTTGTTTACTTTCACAAGATGATATGATAAATTGGTAATTGCCCGGTGAATTCTGCTAATGTATTTTCACCTCAAGTCATATTTATTTGCATTCTTGCATATATTTATATTCCATGCTACTTTTTGATGTATTAGTTATTTCCTTTTCACCGGATTTTAACATATAAAAATAGGGATGTTAGCATGTTGGGCATGTTACCTGGAACCTGGAAAGCCAGCAAATTCAAACACCGTGTTTGGAGTCTAAAAAGGCAATGAGACAATATTTAGCAAACCTAGATTAATAAAATGGCCGGCTTGTATAACCAATGCATATGCGCCGCAGCTCATGTACTTCTTTTCATGACAGTGCATGTAACCGTACACAGCAGCTACTAGAGTATTTTTCTTTTCCTGAAAGCAAATAGCTCGTGGATAAAGTAAACATGCTGGCAACTTTTTTATGTAGATTCTGTCTTGTATTTAAAAAACAATGAATATACTGAATGAAAAAAAATACATGCGTACATGCATGGTTTGTTTTTTTTAAGTCCTTTAATTAGACGGTCCTCCTATATAGCGGTAGCTGTTCTAGATTTCAGGTTTATTTGTATCCAAATTTTCTTTTATTTTCTTGAGTAAATTTCATAAAACTACACATGCTTTAATCAAATTATCAATAAACTATATATATTTAAGGTAGTGCATCACAAAACTACAAACTTAAAAATATTTTTTTTCATAAAACTATAGGTTTAAGCTAAGTATGGAAAAACTACATATTTTGGGTTTAAATCTTTAGCACTAACATTAGTTTGAGTTATAAAGATCTAAGTTTTGTGACTAAATTGGTGTTGAACCACTAGTTTGGTAATATTTCACTTTAGATTCATAAACTTATAGTTTTCTGGTAAGTTTATTGCTAAATCTGTAGTTTTGTGATATATCACGTTAAATATATAGTTTTATCCTGGTTTGGTTAATATTTTATACTTATCTAAAATTTACTCAAATTTAATTGCACCCAGCTTGGTCCAGGTAGATCACTAGTATAGAGCTTGATAGTAGTGTCGCCATCATCATCCGTGTAGACAGGAACGTTCTAAACTACGCAAAGATTCGCTCGATAAGAACAAACTAGAACAGACTAGTCTATGAAGTCATAAAGTAGACTAGTCTGAAAGGTACGTTTCTAGTATATATCATGGTGAAATTACCAGGACATAAACGTTCGAGTTGAAGGGTTCAATGTGCACCTTTTTCTTTCATTTCTGCAACATAATCGGTCTAATCCTATATACTTATACTTATATCCCGTTCGATTCTCCAACAAGAACTAATTTTAATACTTATACTTACTAGATACTTACTAGAGTGAATTCCCTGTATACCCTTCAAAACCCACTCAATCCCTTTCGTACCCCTGAAATTTATCCGATCCCTTCTATACCTCTAAAATTTTAACCTGATCCCTTCTATGCTCCTACCGTTACATTTTCCTTCATTTCACCGTTATTTCACCGTTATGTTTAGTTGCAAATATCTTTTATATCCTTAATGATTTAGGTTTGAATATAAGCTTGAAAAATGATTGAAAATTTTGTTTGAGTGCACAATATGTGCATTTTATCTAGACTAAATAATTAGTGCAGAAAATTTTGACATAAATTTTCAAAATAAAACAAATGTACTAAATAAAATTTTTATTTTAAATTTTAATAGGACAATGGATTTTTTTATCGGGGGCATTCATAAAAAAATATCGTGAGCATTGGTAGTCCTATGAATGCTCCTCATTTTTTAATGACTTTTTAAAAAATAAAATAAATATTTTTTATTTCATTATCTAAAAATATTTTTTTCATAAATAATGTATCGCACAATAAACTCATAAGTATAATAATCTCATGCGATAAAATTTTATATTTTCAATAATGTAATTCATAAATTTGTATGTTTATCCAAAGGGTACAATGGTTATAGAAACTAGACGGTCAACTAACGGAGGGGCATGGAATGGATCAAAAATCAAATTATAGGGGTATACAAGGAAGTAAGCAAAATTCAAGAGCATAGAAGAGATTAGCTAAAATTTCAAAGGTATACAAGGAATTTTCTCTTATTATTAGTGCGCATGCAAAATGAGATAAATCATTAGTACATCATTAATTGAATTTTAATTATTAAAATCTTGAAAAAGGATTTATTTTATTTTTATAGCAACTTTTATGTAGAAAGTTTTTGCATGAAGCACACCGTTTAGCAGTTTGAAAAAAGTGCTAATGAAAACGAGGAAAAATATGTATCTTGTTGGAGTTTAGAACAGGGTCTAACTAGTTAATTTTTATGTATCTATTTCACTCATCTCTCATTAAACCACATCATTTTTATTATTTTTAAATTTTGGATGATAGATCTATGGTGCAAATTGTCTTGTTTTTCTTCTCTTATAAAACCATGCAATTATAATTATTTTTAGGCTTAAAATTCATAGTATCAATTTATTTTAGTTTTAATAATTATTTTTTATATTACTTGTACATATTATGCAACTTAATTTCCCGCGATAATGCGGCGGGGTATTTATTTGTGAAGACGGTATATGTAATGATAAAATAGAGAAATAAACTATGGATTATTAAGATATGAGCAGCTTCTGGGTACAAATGGAAAATGGATTAATTATGTTCTCAGTCTCCCACTACTACTTCTACAGAAATTATTTTTCCGAATATTTAAGGGTGGCAAAAAAAATAGCATCACAAAAATAGTTGTGGTCTTTTTGGTTATTTACGGGCGGAAAAAAATAGCGTCACGAAAATAGTTGAGGCTGTCTCAGGTCATACACCACCAGTGAAACCAATTTTCAGGCCATACACCACCTTTGAAACCATATTTTATAGGAAGTCTATAAGAAATCCGTCTGGAAATATAGGTATATTTCTGTGGCGGTTCCCTACGAAATTAGCATGAACAAATAGATTTTCGTGAGTGGTTCGATGTAAGAAAACCGCCCTTACAAATAGGAGCATCACTAAAATACTAAAGTATGAAGATAATCGTAACTCTTTCATCTAAAGTCGGATGAAGATATTATATAAATATTATAGCTCTCGATGAGATATGCATCTTTGCTGTTGAAAGGTTTTGCATTTGAGATTATTTATGAGTTAGAATATTCAATTTTCGTGGGTGTTTCTACATATGAAAACCACCTTAAAAATGAGAGTTGTACTAAAATATAAAAGAAAATTGTAACTCTTTCAAATGAAGTCAAATGATGATAAACTTCATATGAAAATTGTAGCACTCAATGATATCTACAATTTTATAGTGAAAGTTTGTTCATTTGAGAACGTTTAGTGGTTCAAATATTCATTTTTTGATCTTATATATATATATATATTTGAATTTTTTTCTTATATTTCCAAATGTCCTCGGATGGAGACATGTTTTATATGAAAATTGTAGCCCTAGCAGAGATCTACATATTTGTAGTTGAAAGTTTGTTGATTTGAGATGGTTTAGGGGTTCAAATAACCTTTTTCTTTCATTCTCAGGTATATTTTTGAATTTGTTTTTTTAGTTTTCTAAATGACCTTAGATACAGATGGAGATATGTTTAGAGCTTAATGAGATCTATAACTTTGTACTTGATAGTTTTTCAAGTACAAGATCGTTTAGGTGCCTAAATATTCATTGCAAGCTTTGGCCTATATTTTTACATGGGGTTGTTTAGAAAGTCCAAACTTAAAAAAAATCATACCAAACCTGATTGAGGTAAACCAAAGTCCTATGTGATTCTTGTAGTATTTCGTGTAATTTGACAATTTTAATACTTTTATTGAATTATTTTCCTATGGTCATTGACTAATGTCAAGTTACATATAGCATATATGAATATATCAATTCATATAGAGACTACATAACATAAGTGAACAATCATATTGAAATAAGTATTTTAAGAGAATATTGTAAGTATCATGGAGAACTTTGTAATTTAAAACGATTTTTCTACACATTTGTAAAATTTAGTCATTTTCAAAAAATAAGGGAAAAAGGTTTTTGCGGACTGATTTCTTGAAGAAAACCACCCTTAACAACCTTTTCCAAGCGAACTTGTTGAGGAAACCGCCCACAGAAATGGACAGTCCATAAAAATCGATTTTTGCGGTTTGTTCTCTTTTAAAAAACCGCCCTCGAAAATAGAAGCACCACTAAAATACGATTAAAAAATAATCCTTTCATATTAAGTCAGATCATGATAAATTTTATATAAAAATTGTAGCTCTCGACAAGATATAAAACTTTATAGTTGAACTTTTTGTATTTGAGATAGTTTAGTGGGTCAATATCATTACGAACTTTCAGATCTATTCTGATAAAAAGGATTTTAAAATTTTTCAAATGAGCTCAGATGGAGATACTGTATATATCAAAGTGGTAGAGCTCGGTGCACTCTACAAGTTTGTAGTTATTGCATTTTGCATTTGATGTCTTTTAAAGTGTAAAATATGTGTTGCAAGTTTTATTAGAGGTAAAGTCAAAAGAATAGCATCAAACTCACAGTCACGAACAGCTTCATATGTGAGATAGTAAGGAGACTATGCGCTGAATGAGAGGATTTAGATTTGAATCCAATAAACCATATGCCCACATATTTCGCACGTAAAATCACATAATTTGTGACTTGCGACGCACGGCCGTTTGTAGAGGCCTACTAAAACATGAAAGAAAAATTCGAGCTTTTTTTGCCTATAAAAATCAAAAACTAGAAATTCATTTTCATGGACGGGTACTTAAGAGAGCCGTCCATGGAAATTGATTTCCAAGGGTGGTCGGTATTTTGTCCGTGCAAATCCCACATATATTTCTATGGATACTTGGTTGCTGACGGATCAGAAAACATTTGTGTAAACGAGTTATCGGCCGTCTGCACAAACAATTTTTTTAAAGTAGTGGAGGTGACTTGTCTGTAATTTTCTTTCTTTCTTTTTATCTTGGGGGAGAGTTTTTCTCTCCCCTCTGTAAACTTTCTTTTTCTTAGTGGAATGACGCGTAGCTCTATTACATGTTGGAGAAAAAACAGTGGTTTAATTTACCCACAAACCTATTCTAATAGATATTTAAGTGGACTAACCCACCCCATCATAAGCTTTCACTGTTAATCGCCAGGGCACATGTATCACCTCTTTATCCAGTCTGATATTTACTAGATCATTGTATCTGGACTCTGGAGCAATGTCTAATAAATATGAGCCTTGAAAAATAAAGAAAAAAAACCTTTGCAATCAGCCTCGGTCTGTCTGGCTACATCTTCCTCATTTCCTCTGATGCCATGGTGACCACGTTTAGCAAATAAGTTATGAGAAGTAGGATTGAGATAGGAAAATAAGTGAACGGTTAGAATAACATGAGTTGAGAAGAATGGATGGTTAGAATTTAATTTATCCTTTGATATGGGTAGGATAACTTTCTTTCCAATCCCATGTGCCAAACGAGCCTAAAACATTCATTTTGTGGTTGAAGGCCACGGAATTAATCGGCCACAAGCCCAAGAACATGCAATTAGTGGAGGCTTTTGTTATAGATTCTAATGTTCACAAATAATCTGTACAATGCTTCCAATCTGTTTGCAAGTACCACTGGAAAAGTATAAGGAATTTGCTCCAAGAAGATTCGACATGAAAAAAAAGGTATCAATTTCCTCTTTATTTTGTTATATTCTTGTTCAGAAATTAAGTGGCTGAGTTGAAATGAATATCAGCCATCATGCATTTATTTTGAGGAAACATCTTCAAAGGCATTTTCTTTTCATTTAATATTTTAGCTACAATGTTTACATTTACTTGTTACACAATACGGTGATATTTTAAATTGTAGGCCATTTATCACAAGCTTGAATGGAGCTATACCTTCTGAAGTTGTCGAATTTGAAGCCCATCATGGAGGCACTAGTGTGCAATCTTGTAATCAGTTATGCATATAGCCCCCTTTCAATAATCATAGTAATAACATTTACTAGACAAGCATATCAAACTTTGATAATGTGCAACTCTTATTCTCTAAAGCAACAAGAAAACAAATGGGTATAACTGTATAAGATTGTTTGTGTTCATTGATACCGACATATATGTCTCATCGAAATAAACTTGTTCATGACTATGCTGAAGACTACAACTGAAACATATCCATGGTTAGAAGCTCAGGACCACAAATGAAACATGTTCATGACCCAGAAATTTCTTTCATGCTTTTCAGATTGACAGGTTATATACCATACCATATACTCCCTTTAGTCATTTATATTTAAATTTGGAAAAGCTTAACTTAATTCAAATATATTTGAGTAGAGGGGTACTTATTTATTTTTGCGAAGATATATACCACATATTTAAAGTAGTCTTCCCCTGCTCATGATATTGACCTGAGTTTTCTATATTATTAATTGTAAGGAACAAGATCATTTTAGGTCAGAACCGATGCTGATTGTAACAACCCTCCCTCCAGAACCGCGTAGCCCAACTCATTCAACGGATGAGCCCACTTACACATACCACCCCAATTATACTTTCATCCTCGCTGGTTAATCCGAGAGTGATATAGTTGGAGGGATAAGACCTTATAAGTTTGTTTCACCCTTGCTAAACTAGCAAGGTGATACTAAATATGTGCACACAGCTCTCATATGTCACACATGCCAAATCCAAATTGAGCCAAGATGTCACACTGATGCATTATGGTTCGATGAGAACTTAGATGAGGAATGTGCTTGAGTGTTTTCTTTTGTTTAGCTTGAGAGCTTAGATATGAACCTAGTGAAACTAGCACTGCCTTCTACTTGTATTTAGACATTGGCATATGCAATGGAATTAGCTGTTTAGGATGATATGCGCAGTTTGGTGCCTTAAATTTATCTATGTATGAACTACATGTCTAATGAAGCTTGATATTTTGCCTTGTTGCAATGGTACTATGTATGGACTGCTAAAGACAAACCAAAATTGCACACAATTCTCCAATTATATCAAGGAAGACATATTACTCCATTATCTCTACTATTATAAAAATTAATAGTGTTTCAGTCATCAACTTTGTATGTCCATGAGCGCGACTTGCTCTTCTTCCTCTCTCAGAGCAACCAAAGAAAGAGATTGCAAGGGTGTCCCTAGACCCATCCGCATTCTCCGTTAATGCTTGTGTTCTTCCATATTCAATTTTGTCATGTTAATGATCATGCCCTTGCATATTTGATTTTGTTCTTTTAGTGCTCCTGCGCTCGCAATGAGTTGTTCTATCATCAATATGAGATATCCACACCCATTAGCTTGCCCAACGAGGTGCCCTCACTCGATTTTTGGCGTAGGTCTGCCCCTAGGGGCGTATCCATAACAGGTCGAGTGGGGCACATGACCCTACTCAAATTCCAGTCTTATTGTAGTATCCATGTGTAACCAGGACTAGAAGATATGCACCCATTAACCAGCACAAGGAGATGCCCCTACTCTATATTTGGTGGTAGCTAAAATAGAGGTATTTAGATTCTTGTTGATGCACATTTGGTAGCAGTTGACCCTTCACTGATGTCGATGTTGTCCACACTCGCGCCATAGGTCATGCACAAACCTTATTGATGTGAACTTATTTTCTCTCGGGCTTTGTTTGTTTGGGCAGGGATTGGGTGAGATTGTGGCCCAATCCACAGGGGACAACCCGGCCAGGGGCACTTTCCCCATGAGACCTTGTTCATTTGGGCAGGGATTGGGTGAGATTGTGACCCAATCCACCGGGGGGAACTTTCCCCATGAGGCTTTGTTCATTTGGGCAGGGATTGGGAGGGATCGTGGACCAATCCACGAGGACAACCCAGCCGGGGCACTTTCCCCATGAGGTTTTGTTCGTTTGGATCGGGATTGGGTAGGACTGTGGCCCAATCCATAAAGGACAACTCACCTAGGGTACTTTCCTGTGAAGCCCATTTGCGCATTCGGGTGGACTGAGATGGGGATAATTCTCCACCCAATCCACCCTGATCCCCGTGGAAGAGAAAAATCGTCATGGACACATGTTTTTACTCCCCTACCTCGCTCACGTCGTCTCCTCCCCAAAAACAGGAACAGGTAATGGCGACGCTGCTGCCAAACTGCCACAATCTTCCTCCGCGTGACCAATCGCCACTGGCTAACCTCCATCCGTTGCACGAGTAGGTCTCAGCTACTCCACCTTTCTTTCCCGTTGGCTCTCAAAGTTAAGGGGCTTCACCTTACCCTTCCTTTCCTTCTTATATCACAGCCATGTTGTATTTGGTCGAGAGGACCATAGGTGGCTTCTCATGCTTCGGCCGTAGTGGAATCACAAAGGTTAATGCTTCTGCTTCGAGAGGACATTTAATGCTCTTATTTTTGGTAAAAAGTGAAATTTTACTCCAAATCAAAATATATTGAGTTTTTGAAAAAGTTTCCAATACAAATATTTTAGAGTTGGTCATTTCAAATTTTTCGTTAGTTCAAATATTTTTCAAAATACCAACCATTCAAATGTATTAGCCATGTGAAGTTCATTCAAAATCCTTATTTTACCTCTTTTGGCCAAAAATTGCATATGGTGGGTTAAACTATTCGAGCCAAAATTCTTTGTGAATATGGGCTTGAATTAGTATCTCTAACCCATCTAAGGCTTTCCAAATGTCAAACTCTCTGAAAATCTTATTTGAATGTGATTTGACACTTTGGTGGAGATTTGTTGGTTTGAATGGCCTACAAAGCTTCAAATGTGTATTTCTCTTGATAGCAAAATCCTTTTTGAGAAATTCTTTATTGGAAAAGTCTCTCATAAGTGAGAAATTCTTTTTTGAAAAATCCTTCTTGATGCAACGTTTCAAGTCATTTGGATTTAACTTGGAAAGAATTTCACTTTTTCTAACTTTGCTCATGTTGCTGAAATTCTTAGAAAATTCATGGCTTTTTGATGATTTGTGATTTTTATATATCAAAATCGGTTGCAAACTGGAAGGAGGTTATAATGAATTTTTATCCTCTATGGTTTGAATTCGTTGATAAATTTACTTGGATTTTCTGATGGTATTTGAATGCTCTTTTCTAGCTCGTTTTTAATGTCCAAAATCTGAGAATATTGAAATTTTCAGTTTGTTGAATCTTTGTGATTTTATTGGCATCCATTTGGTCAAGAATTGTGTAATGCTTCAAAAATTAAAAATATGCATTGTTCTATGACCCACCTACAAGATTTATTGCAAATTCTTTTTTGACCAGAGGCTCTAGGCTCACAGGACTGAAAGCTCCAGTATGCTTGTAACATGCATACTTAAAGGTTGAATTGTTAACTTCCCTTTCTTTGCAAGAACCCCAGGTAGCATGAATAATCTTTCATTTAGTAGATTTCCATGTTTCTATTCAATATCTTTTCGTAATCTTCATGCCTTCTTTTTTGTGATATGTGTTATGTTTTGGCACAAGTCTTGAGAATCCTTTATGTGTCTTTCTTCAAAATATAGGCTACACTCCTCATTTGTGTTCATTAAACAAGTGCATTTATACAAGTAATTCAAGAACTTGGATACACACTTTGGGGGGAGCATATCCTATGTTTTGTGTTTTTTAGGCTAACTTGTTATCAAGTGCACTTTTGTGATTAGTCTCATGGGAGGTGAAAAACATCTTCGAAAATGTATATTAATAACAACCAAAAGATAAGGATGAGGAAGGATGAAATAGAGTAAGTACCATCATCATGAGGTTTGAGATTTATGAAAGTGTGCTTTACAATTCTAGTTCTCAAGTTCATTCCTCTTTTTTGGTGATATTTGCCCACTTGATCCAAGATATACTATAAACTCCCACATATTCTCATTTGAGCAAAAAGTGCATATGTATGCCCTACATATTTTTGTATGCACACCTTGAGGGGGAGCTTATTCTATATCTTGGAAGACCAATGGTTAAATTGAGTTCACCTTTGTAGTTTTATGATATAAGTGGACGAATCCCAAGGTATGCTTCATCGTCGCCATTTTATGGTTTTCTATCGAAACCTTGGTTTGATAATATAGCATGGACTTTTTTGTTACCTCTTGCTTCTAAATATGAACATGAGTAGGTTTTCCTCTTTCTTTGCACATCTTTTTTAGGGAGTTCATCCTATGTTATAAAGGTCCATAAGCCTTGATATGTTCGTTGTCATACTTTAGTAAATCCTGTCTTATGACACATCTCTTTCGAGCATATATAACTTGCCTAGTGCATATATGTCCGATTTGCTTTTACCTTGTTTTTGAAGGTGTTTGAGAAGAAGTGTGAGTTTTAAAGAAAAATCTTCTTAGAATCTTGGCTTTGTGCCTTGATCTAAAGTTGAATGAGTTTCCCTAAACATTTTATTTGCATAAGTGGATATGAGTTTTCCTGTCCCATTTTTTTACTATAAATTAGGCCATCTCTATTGATATTGGCACCCTCTCAAATCAATTGCTATGGATCATACGCATATGTCCAAAAAGGAGCTCACTCTTGGATTGGTGTTTCTTTGGCCTCCAACTCTTTTAAATTGGAGTTGTGTTCACTTTATTTTTCATTTGTTGTCGGTGTACATGATTTTATTGTTTAAATTATTGTGCACCTCTCGAGGCTATGTGTGCTTTACTTTCTTGAAACTAGTTATTTTGTTTGAGTTTCATCTTAATTATCCTCTGTGGAACACTAAAGGTATGTTGACCTTTTCCCTTGAGGTATATAAGACTTGTGTAGTTCTTATATACATTTTATATTCGTTTTGTATTTATGCTCTCACCCTCCTATATAATCTTTTGGGTGCTTGATGCCAAAAGGGGAGAAGTATAAGGAGTAAAGAGATGTAAAGGGGAGAAGTGTATTCTTGTTTCATTTGTTGAAACTAACCCTCTAGTATATGTTTCATGCTCAGGTTGACATATACTAGAGTGCTCTTCTCCAAGTCATCATTATATGGCGGTGTTGTCATCAATCACCAAAAATGGGGAGATTGGAAGATCTAGTCCCCTAACCTTGTGTTATGGGAAGTTTTCGTTATTAATGACAACATATTTTGGAACTAACCATTGCTATGAATTTGAGTAATAGGTTATGTTTCGGCATCAAGCAAGAAGGTTGTTGTCTTACATGTTGAGGATTAATGATAAGATTATGGTCTAACAGAAAAAGATAATGCCTTACATATTATGAATCAACAAGATGCTTAACGAGACTACATCATGAGTTGACGGACTTGTTGAACGATATATACCATAGTTGAAGATTGATAGACATGAAGATGATGTGAGAAGCTAGAAGATGGACTTTATGGACGGATGAGAATTAAAGAGAAGAGATTGAAAATACGAGGTATGAAGTGATTACCTATGGCAAGACAGTTAAGCACAGGCGACGCTCAACTATGATGGACCATGCAGTGATGAAGGATAAGCAAAGGGCTTGGCATCGACAAATCAAAACCGGTGGTGAAGGGCGAGCGAAGACTTTGTCGTGATGGACTGTGCGAGGCCATTTGAAGCCATGGATTATCCACATCAATTATTTGAGAAATGGAAGATGAAATGCAGAAGATCAAGAAGATGTGATTTGTTAGTAATCAAGAAAAACATTGATCAAGGCAAATGCATAATTGATTTAGGAGTAATGTGCTTATTGAGTTGTAGGAGGATAGTCCCGATGATGGAACGATTTTGATGTCGTTAACCCTCCAAGTGAAGAAAGAAAATGATGTGAAGGTATTCCGGTTGGTATAGTTTTTCTTTCTATATTTGAGTTTAGGATACCATACTATTAAGAAGGATACCACATGCATATAATTGGTCGAATACTAGTGCTTAAAATGATTCATCTTTGTGTGAGTTGAAAACCCTAAGCCCAAATTCCAACTCCGAGTTGTTCCACATGTCACAACACTTCACCGGGTTTCTTTGAAAGTTTTTCATCATCTCTTGAAGGTTTTGGGACATATTTTATGTTGGATTTGATAGCCCATGAAACAAGTTTTCCATACAGTCCAAGATCATGAAATCAGACTCCAGAGTAAAAAAGTTATTGCCTTTTTACTTGAGCAACATCAAACTATCTGACTTGAAATCAGACTATTGTTAACACCAAAATTTGGTAAGCCTCGAATGTTTCATCGGCCTAGAATCAGTATCGGCTTCAGAGTTTTGGAATCGGCCGATGAATATATCAAGTCGCCAACAGTTGGATTCTTATCAAATTCGGTAAAGGAAACTAATCAATAAAAGGAAGTTTATCCAGAAGAGACCGAGTTCAAGAAGGATGCGGCATGGCAATTTATCTATTAATTAGGCAAAGCTGTTAGTTTCCTTTTAATGTTAGGAAAGTGTGTTTATTGTCTGATAAGGACTTTATGTTTTCCTTTTATCCTTAGGAAAGTTTGTGTCTTGTTCTATAAGGACTCATATCTACCCATGGGTACAAATATGTACACTCGGGGTCCCTGTAATCTATCTCTCGATCAATACAACTACTCTCGGCGCATCGCCACCCTCTTTTCCGAGGTTTTTATTTATCACCAGCGGAACTCGGCACCTGACGCAGGGTTACATCGGCTTTCGATCTCTGGCGAATGGGTAAGTCCTACGTTTCGCCAGCCCTGGCAATCGTATTGGCTACATTGGTGTTGTTCAAGGCTGCATCGCTTCGATCTCCTGGATCGCTCTGGTTCGGTTGGTATATTTGCCTACCTATTTATCATCTATCTTAGTTAATCTAGTTTGGTAGCTCAATTTACTTGTATCGGCTGGGATCTGCATTAGGGTTTTTGCTGGTATCGGCTAAATTGCTTTGTTAGATTAGATTAGCTAAGGTATCCACCACCCTGAAAATTAGTCAAAGACTTGATTGTTTAGACTTTATGCTTCTTTGCATACTTTGCGATGCATCATCCCTAGCTGTGCTTAGAATCATAAAGGCTAACTTGTCTTTGATTATAATAAGGGTTTCATCGGGGTTTGAGCCAATGAGTTATATGGACGTTCCATCGGCTTACAAGGATTACATATAAGTTGGTTTTAGCCTATTACAACAAAAGTTTCATTGATTATCTAATCTTTTGGATTTTATGACAGCCGATGTATGCTTTAACCTTCGGATCAGTACTTATTATATCATATCATTATTAGCAGATTGGTTTCTATTGGTTTATATTATTGTGTCATTATATTATCATCACCCGACCGTATTTATATCATTATCTACATATAGCCGATTGTTCGAAACCCTATCGACATCAGCTGGTATCGCTCTATCGGCTCGTTAGCCGATCGACTATCTGGTGATCAACATATTTATCTATCTTGTCAATTGCAAGATCAAGTTGACTGGCATGCCCGCATCTCATCAATATTTTGGACCTGCAATGGAGTTAAGCATATCTCCCAAGCTGTTGTGTTCGTTGACTTAGTTCGTGCCAACACAGATCTGGCACCATCGACCGAGCGTGGATTTTTCGTCAACAACTATCCAATGTACCAGACAGTCCGAAATTTCACCGAATGTCACTCTCAGTCTTAAATTGAAAAATCCTCTCAAGTGAGTTTTTCTAGGTGTACATTGGAGTATCCGATTTTGGGTCAGATAGTCCGATGACACAGAGAATCAGAAATTTCATGGAACTTGAGTCTCTGTTTGAGGATGAAATTTTTGCTTCTAAAATATCGGACTATCCGATTTGACATAAGATAGTCCGATGTGTCAGAAAGTCGAAAATTTCATAGAACTTCGTTCTCTCTCTCGTTACCTTAAAATATCGGACTATTCGATCTTTTATCGGACTTTCCAACATGAACCCACCACCAACCCTTTTCTAGGATTAGCCCTTTCATTTCAATATTTATAGCTTGTAGCTTTGAGATTTTGCTAAGTGCTTTGGATATTTGAGCTCTCTCCCTCTCTCTGTCTCAAATCCCCTTATTCTTTGTGATTGTGGAACCTAGTGTGTGTTTCTCTTGATCTTAAGCACTAGGGTTTGTCTAAGAGTTGTTGGTGTTTGTTACTCTTGGAGGCTGAAGACTCCTAGACGGCTCAGTTTCGCTCTTGGGTCACCGATGTACTTGTGGTTGGCCAAGGGAAATTTCTGAAGGACGAATCTCGCCTCCGAAAGGAAAGAGATATCCTTAGTGAAAGGAGGAGTGCATTTGTGCAATCTCAATAGTATAGGGTTGGGAAAGACTCGGCTCTATGTGAACTCCTCAACGGAGACTAGAATCCCCTCAAGGATTTGAACTTCAGGAAAAACATCGTCACGTAAAACTCGGTGATATCCTCCATCTCTTTATCTTATCTTCTTGTTGCATTGCTTTGTTCTGTACTAATCTAGTTGTTGTTTATGCCTATCTACTTGTATGTGAGGTGGACCTAGAACTTTTGGGTTGTTTTTTGCTTGTACTGATGCTCTGCAGGTTAGATAGTCCGATCTCAGTTCAGACAGTCCGATCTACATCGAACTGTCCGACCCGGTATCGGACAATTCGACCATATTTTGTTTTAGCTTCCGCATTTCATTTTAAATTTCCCATTCAGCCCCTCCCTCTAGGCAATATCAAGGTATTTCATTGTGTAGGTATTTCTTTTCTAGTAAAGGTTAACCTGTTTGTTTGCGATCTATTTTGAATTCTTCTTATTGTTACATGACACCTTTTTTAGAAAAAGAAATATAGGAGTCTTAGTAATTACTAGAGTAATTAGATGAAAGTCTATTAGACCCTTTTTATATTTAGAAGGCTTCTATGGATAGTCGACTACAATACTCCAGTAATCTAGTACCACAATTAGATTTTAAAAAATTGAAAATTTTTTGTTCCATATAATACTTTGTGTTTAACTATATCCAATCCTAGATACCAGCATGCCTTACTGTCATAGCCTTTTGTTCCAATTACAATCACCTCTGTATCTCATGATACTACCAGCAAATATATAATTTTGATGTACCTTGGATCTACAACCTTGTAACTGCTCAATTTTGATAAACTAGGTCTAACCCCGTAATTCAATAGGAGAAATAGCACAATCAACAATTATAATAACATCAAAGGTGTTATACTCAAATGTACCATTGTACCTTTATGCTTATCTTCTATTGTATACCATAATTTGCAAAGTAAACTAGTCCTTGTTTTTGTTGGTTCAGGCTGACTTCATGATGACTACATGAGAGTAGATTTGGTAGCTGCCTTGTGCTTCTTTAATTTGTTGAATGTGGTTATAGTTTTCCAAATGATCGTTATTATGATGACTGATTGTCAATATCTTCATTTTTTGTATTTGGTAACTTGGTATTCTTGCTCAGTGTGAATTGTTGGTTGTGCAGATACTGAGATATATTGTCAGTACATAAAGTAAACCGTGAACTACTATTGCTCAGGTAACCTTGTTAAATGAGAAATACCTGTATGTTGAGACCATTCCATGAGGATAGTGTATGCATGCCATGCATATTGTAGCAATGATCAAACTTAGTTTAGTCGGTTGTGAATGGAGCACTGCAATTGACTTCTGCATCATCTTGTATCCTAAGTTGTGAATGCGCTAGCAGTTAACTTGGTGGCAAAAAAGAAACGCTTGAGCAATGCAACCTCACAAGTTGCAAGTTATGTCATCCAAGTTATTATTCATAGCCTCATGGATGTAATTCTGTTTTGTGAAACTGTTGGTTAGATAGATGCCACGAGAAGAGGAAATTCAAGTAATTTTGAATGGAGAGTAGTATTGTAATTGTAGCAAAGTTTTAACATTATTTTTATGCACTCAATAATGTATCATAATGTCTCCTTAGTTTTTGTACATTTGTTTTATTTTTGTGATAATTTATTTTTATGATATTTTTAAATTTTTTTCATTTTTAAATTTTACTTGTTTCAAATCTTTTGAAATATATATATTCATCCAAACTTCTAGATTGCTCTCGGTGTCTGTATGAGATGATTTCTCCTAATCCGAACATAGCCTCAGAGATATTGTAAACGGCATCAAGCTAAAGTCTATAAATGGTTGATTATGAGAGTTTGCATTATTCCCAATACTTCACAGATGGAAATGGATGTCAATTGATTATCAGATAACCTGTATAAAAGACGGGACAAAATGGAAAATAAGTTTGATGATTCTCATGGTATGCTTGTTGGCTTATCAGTCATAGACAAAATTTAAATTGTAAAGCATAATTTTATAGTTGATTAGGATGTTTTATTTATCGTAGTCTATTTTCTAACATTGGCTCTCAGTACAAACATAAAATTCACTTATAAATTTTTGTTATTGCCGTAGCAACCAGTCAAAGCTGACTCGAGAAGCTAGGTGGCTGTTTGGTTGAGTGCCCTAGCTTACCTAGGGTTGCCATAGATTTTAAGAGAATCCCCTATATACCTTGTGAATTCGTTCAATCCCTTGTGTGCCCTTGAATTTTGCCTCATCCTTTATATACCACTGAGTTTTCGTTTTGATCTCCTCTATGCCTATTCTGTTAGTTAACCATGAGTTGACCGTTAAATGTTTTTGAAATTGACTATATTACCCCCCTCTCTTATACTTATGTGCTAGTTTAGTGTTCAAAGCACAACTCTTATATGAAAAAAGATCTATTTGTAAATTTTAAAAATAAATCAAAAAATTTAAATAAATTTTAAATTAAATTTTATGAAATTCATACAGTGTTTTCATCTAAATTTGAACCCAATAAATAAATAATTTTGGTTCATAATTTCTAGCTAAAACTCTTATATGGATTTTGTCGAAAAAAATAAATTTGTTCACCAATTTAAATTTTATTTTTTGAATTTTACAATAAATAATTATGCCCCATTTGATTTTATCATGAATTACAATTTTTCACATTGTGAATTATGAACAAGATAGCATACAAGTATGGGAAATGGGTGATATGGTCATTTTAGAAAAATCTAACAATCAACTCAGAGTCAATTAACTGAATAGGGATAGAGGAGATCAAAATGAAAACTCAAGGGCATGAAGGGGATGAGGCAAAATTTAGGGGTATAGAAGAGATTGCAAAACTTCTCAGGGGTATGTAGGGAATTTTCTCTAGATTTTAAGCTAACTTGTCT
The DNA here is from genome assembly GCA_000573905.2 of Oryza punctata. Taxonomy (NCBI): domain Eukaryota; kingdom Viridiplantae; phylum Streptophyta; class Magnoliopsida; order Poales; family Poaceae; genus Oryza; species Oryza punctata. The sequence goes on from CM002495.2 coordinate 9,503,731, forward strand.
AAGGTGTGACCAACAAATTTGAAGCCACAATTTGTCTATAGTATTGACATGTGGGACCAATTTGATGGAGAAAACAAATGTGTCACAAGTGTGTGGCTATGAACCAAACACATGGTTAACATGATTAAACTTGCTTAAGATGAGATGTGGCAAATTGAGGCATATTGTGGTTGCCAATCAAACAAGCCCTAGGATGCTAGCACGCGGTCCTCAAGAGCTGCATGCTAGTAGTTTGAGTTTCTTTTTCGCTTTGCAGGAAAACATATTATGCTCAACATATTTCGCTGCATGCTCATTAAGTGGGCCTCAAAGTCGGCCTCGTTTGCAGGCTTGTTTGAATTGTGGGGGGGGGGGGGGGGGGGAGGGGGCGCTAATGCGCGCATGAGGAAGTGGTGTGCGGAATACCATGTAATTAAGCAAGCTAAGCGTATTTATTAGCGTTAAACATAGGTTTTACAATACAAAATAACAAATAAATAGTTAATTCAAAATCTTTGAAATATGAATTGGAAGTTCAAAATTTGTACTTGATTTTTTTCATAATTTAGGTTGAAACTTTTCAAAATTGAGTTAAATTTTTAATTTGAACTAAAGTTTTTAAACTTTGAGTTGAAAGTTTTTCAAATTTAACTTTGAGTACAAAATTCTCGAGAAAAAAAAGCATGCAAGAGAGAGAAAACTGCACGTGAGAAAAAGAAAAGGGAAGGTGGGCAGGTATGGGCCGACGTGGGCTCACCGTGCGCCGGCAACGAATCCAGCGCGCAAAGCGACGATTAGTGTTTTCGGTTTGAATGAGTTAATCAGTTGATTGGCTCATTATTATTAAAAAATACGTGGATTAATTAATATATATAGATTATAAAGTTAACAATTAGCTAAAAGAAGTTACCAAAACAGTACTAATACAGATATAATTTCTTTTAGAAAAAACGTAAATTTGAAAACATGGCACATAATTTAGGTAAATTACTACAGGTATTCAAAGATTGTGGTCCAATGGACACCATAGAAACAAGATTTTGCTTCCGGATATCCTACAAACTGTAATTTGCTAGAAGACCCTGCGATGATTATTTTATTATTTTCTGCCTATTTAGAGGGAGAAACATTTTGAAAAGACCAATATTTTGAAGAGAAACTGTAATTTGGGCATTTTGACCGAAAAATTTTACAGGCATTCACTTATTGTCTGGGATCAAGTGAGAAAACCGAACCACACAAAACTAATATGCATACAGGGCGTTTGGAATGTAGATACTAGGCCTATTCATGGTGGCAGCAACCGTGTGCCCTTGACGAGTCCCAGCGGCGGCGGCATCTCTGACGAGCTCCCACTGGCGCGACGTCCTTCCAGCCCGTTCAAGTAGCCTTAGGGGCAGCCGCATCCCAACGCAGGATGAATCCAATCCCAACAGCGGAGTCGTTCCTCTTGTGCGACGAGCAGCTGCGTCCGAACGAGGTACGCGACCTCGGGGCGTAGCGAGGTGGGCCTTGGAGACGAACTCGACGTCAGCGAAGTAGAGCAGAATGGTCGCCTAGGTGGCTGGAATGCCCACAGGAAATAAGAGGAACGAAGAACGACGAAGATGGTGAAAGAAGAAAAGAGCAAAACTGACATTTGGCACGGATTCTCTCTCCTCACTTTATCCATAGTGTCCAACAGCAAATTAGGATGTCTAAAAGCAAAGCATACCAGCAAAGATCTTAATCTTTTGATATCCTGTAGCAAATTTTGCTAATAATTTATAGCTCCATCAGCTAAAAAACAGGTCTTACGAGAAAGTCTGTCTTGCTTCTTTTCCCCATGAAACATTTCAGGCGACAGAATACAGTAGTCTGAATAATACCCAACCTCATGCTTTCATATATCAAAAGCTGAATGGTAAAAAAGGAAATAGGAAGATGAATATTTCAACGGCAGTAATATCTTTAATGGTAGTCGCATTATAGGTCAACAAGTACATAACATTCTGACAGGGAGAGAAATGGATTACTCAGCATTCGTATACAATTAACTCTGCAACAACCACTTAATAGGCCGTGATCCAAGGGCTAAATCCATAAAAAAAAAAGAAAAGGAAAAAGAAAATGAAACAAAAAATCACTGAGCTAGCTATGATACCTGAATCATGGGATAACAAATCACCAGTTCATCTTAACTACCAGCTTTGAAAACTCAAAACTGATGCCACAGGCAGCTTGGAGACCATATTCACTGTCTGCACTCCGCAGGATCAGTACTTGCCGTGGCAATAAAGAATTACGCAAGAGAGCCTCTCTTTACTCGATCTTGACAGAAGAGTAGATCAGCCTAGTGAACAGGAAGCATGCGTAGAATCCGATCGTACCAGTCAAGGCAAAGAAGGCATATGAGGCGATAAGCATGTAACCAAAGTACAGAACAGCTGACACAAACTTTGTGATCTCCAGCTTTGTGAAGAAGTAGAAGGTTGCATACAAGAACAGGTAGATAGCAGAAGACCCTGATGTCAAGTATGACCTCCACCACCACAGATAATCCTCGCTGCACAGCTGGAAGTAGCAGAGCACGATCGAGATCTCAGCACAGGTTACAACCAGGATCAGGAATACAAGAAAGAGGAACCCAAAGATGTAGTAGAACTGGTGCAGCCAGATGGAGGTCAGGATAAAGAAAAGCTCAATGAATACGGCACCAAATGGAAGGATTCCTCCAATTAGAATTGAGAAGATCGGGTTCATGTACCAGGCCTGCTCAGGAATCTGCCTGGGTATCTTGTTAGTTTTCACGGGATCCTCAATTGCAGGCTTCTTGAAGCCAAGGAAACTCCCAACAAATACTAGGGGCACTGAGATACCGAACCAAAGGAGGACAAGGGCAAACATTGTGGTGAATGGAACTGCGCCTGAGGACTTCTGCCCCCAAATAAGAGCATTCAGGAAGAAGAAAATAGCAAATACACTGCCAGGGAAAGTGAAGGCTGTCCTCAACGCAATGTTCTTCCATTCTGCGCCCTTGAACAACTTGTAAAGACGTGAAGAAGAGTAGCCAGCGAGCAACCCCATGAATACCCAAAGCAAGAGCATTGCTGTCATCAGTCCACCCCTGTTTGATGGAGAAAGGAATCCAAGGACTGCAAAGACCATGGTGACAAGCAGCATGCCAAAAAACTGGACTCCTGTACCAACATAAACACAGAGCCAGTCAGAGTTGGATGGAGGCCTGAAAACATCACCATGGACAAGCTTCCATCCTGTTTCTTCCTGGGCTTCTTCCTGAGTCTCAAGCTGGTTATACTTGGAGATATCCCGGTAAAGGGTTCGGAGCATGATCATTGCAACCATTCCAGAAAGGAAGAGGACAATCATGAGGGAATTCACAATGGAAAACCAGTGGATTTGGTCATCCGTCATCAGTAGATAGGTATCCCAGCGAGATGCCCACTTGATATCACTCTCCTGCAAATTGAAAGAATAGTCAAAAGAATGCATAGATGGTAACAAAATATTAGCACTCCATCTAGTGCACACTGAACAATTTCTAGTTACTGCGATCGTTTCATTAGAGCAGAACGATCGGAAAAAAGTACACATAAATCTCACCTTGAAATCCACATCATAAGTAAATATTATGTCTTTGCCAACTTCAACCTCCTGGGGAGAATCAGATGATGTTATTATACGTTTTGCATGAGGATCACAAGTGGTCAGGCGGGTCTTCTTGTCATTCCACTGTCCTTCGTATTCATGTTTAACGCTGCAGCATATGTTAGTTTTTAGTGCAAATTTAACAGCAGGAAGGACTGTCAACATCCAAATACTTCAAAGGCCTACTTGTTTATAAAACACATGCAGCATACCTGTATGGTTTCACTTCAAATGCAACTATCCTAGAAACATCCCTTTGGGCATCCCTGTGATACTTCACAGTAAATGATAAATGGTTGTGAATAAAGCTCTTTTCATCCTTGCTCTGCCAAGCACAAACAAAAGGGCAGAAAGTACAGTATAAGAACTTTGTATTTTCATAGCATGTGGTCAATACTCAAAGTTACACTTACCCCTGCATATTGTCCTTTGGCTCCAACATGGAAGCCATGCTGATAGAAATATGCACCTTCTTGGTCCATTCTTTGAATTGGAACAACTAGAGGCAAGTTGTCAAGAATCCTGTTGAGAGAATGAATGTTTAGAATATTTGACAGCCACAAATAAGCTCTTAGAATCAAGAAACCAAGTTACACTAGCATACATGTTCACACGGTACTCATCTTCAATCTTTTCCTTGAGAACTTTTGCTTCTTTCTCCCCGACAGAGATCTTGCAGACTATTTGACACATTTGAGGCTCTCTCATTTCAAACTGGAAAGAATGGAAGTTAAAATATTAACCTTAGGACCAATATATAAAGAAATAATCAAAGAAAACGCGATAGAGTAACAAACCGTGTATGGAGAGTTCTCGATGCGATCACCACGAAGAACTTCACCGAGATTTTCAGCGCTGTCAACTATAGTATCTGGCTTGCAGAATGGAAGAGAATAATAAGAGTAGGGAAGCTGGGTCTTGATTGATGTCAATTTGTTGACTTTCACTTGAAGAGGATCTTTCTGTAAACAAAGAAATGTCCCTATAGTTAGAAATAGCAAGTGATTTTTCTGGTAGTTTCATATTGATGCATACTGAAAGCGTTAAACCCTTAGTTTCATCAATGAGCATGACATGTGTCCCAAACACTAACGCGACAAGCATGAAAAACACCTCTTACTACAAAGACAGTCAGATGTTAATAACTAGCACAAACATAGAAAGGGAATCAACTAAAAAAAGTATAACTAAATATATTGTTTTTTGGGGAAGGTGGTGAACAATTAAAAACATACGACCTAAACTATTGTGTCACATGGTAAAACAAGTTGGGACCCCAATTGCTAAAGACTAAGTTTTGTTTGGACATGTACTACTCAGGTTTACAGCCCAAAAATGTCCAATCATATCTTCCAAAACTAAACATCACTTAATAACCTATCATGACCGACAGCAATCGCAATTAAGCATCAATACCCAACAAGCTCATACTACGATGCCACCTTACAGGTATTTGTTGATGTAGCAAAGCGCGCACATTGATCAGAGCGTCTCCCTACGCACACGGTTTCATTCAACGCACTCTGAACGCGAAACATGATTTCAGCGTGGGTTTCTCAGCATCCTGACATTCCCAACGCCACCCGCATTGGCGCACGATCTCGCATCCTAATCTAACCACCCCCCCCCCCCAGTACATGACACCACCACCGTACACCCAGATCTCGCGGCGGGCGCAACGGCGTCGGCCGCAGATCTGGCCACCCCAACCACAGATCCGACACCCCCGAGCACGATTCCAGACCGCAAAAAACAAACGCAGCGAGAGATTATGCCGCGAAAGAGGATAAAGGGAGTAGGAAGGAGTGGCGCACCTTCTCGAAGTCGTTGGGCGCGACGCCTGGGAGGTAGAACCCGGCGGCCGGCGCCGCGAGGCAGAGCGCCGCGAGGGCGACGGCCAGCGCCGTCGCCGCCGCCGGCGAGATCGCCATGGCGGTAGAGAGGAGGGCGGAGGCACGCGCGCGCTCGCTCGCTCGCTCGGGATGGGAAGCGAGGCGAGGCGAAAGAAAGAAAGAGAATGGCGAGACGAGATTGCGCTTTTCCGTTGCGACGAGGTGCTGTTTTAATGGAGAGAGAGAGGGAGAGAGAGAGGTGGACGCGACGAGCGAGACGAGAGAGATCAACCACGCCCGCTCCGCGCACACACGTCTCTCCACTACGTCACACTGACATGTGGGTCCATCTTGAGCCTTAGCAGGCTATCTGGGCCCACATGTCCGTGAGCTGTTTTTCACGTACCGTTCCGCGTCTGGAAATGCTTCCTTTTACCTGGTATTTTTCGCGGTACATGGCGTGCGAGCGGGTCCACGTGTCAGTGGGTGCACCAAGCATAAGTAAATCGAATCCCGCAGAGCGTCATCTGGCTGACCTGTGGGGTTCACCGGAGGGGCACCCCGGTCGGCCCACATGTCAGTGAGTGTCTGTTCGGTGCGGGTAAACTTTGTCTTGGTGTGTGTAGCAAGCAGTGGGAAGGGAGGGGAACGTCGCAACGACGTGGATGGGGGCTTTGCTTGCGTTCGTGCCAAATTCAGGCAGGTGGGCCCTACCAAGCCCGTCGTGGCCCAAACGTCAGTGAGAACGGTTAGGTGCGCGGCCACAGAGAGGAGGAAGAAAAAAAGGGCTTTGGTTGGTGAATGGTGATGTCGTTGCGGTGGTGGGAGCACGAGCCGGATGTGGCCGCGGAGAAGTATCTTTTCAAAACCACTGACGTGTGGACCATATGCTGAGTGGGCCCATTAGTCAGTGAGAGAGGGGTAGGAGGTTTAGTATCTGGAGGAAACGGAGCTGAGATCTGTCGGTGGCGATCGGCGGTGCTCCACTGCGTCCGGGGTGGTGGGTCCGCGAATTGATGTTTGGACTGGATGACACGTGGGTCCAGTTTTTGCAACTCAGCAGTTGCTGGTGCACCTAAGTTTAATTTTTATTTATTTTTTTATACTACCAAAGTCATGTAAGTTTGTTATCTTAGCACTTAGCACTCCCATGCTTTGACTTAGATTACAAGTACATTCAATATGTGAGATTTGAGGCACTATTGCTCATACATGTTTCATCTACTTTTATTCGATCGAGTTGTTATTGAGGGTTGATTCATATGAGACTTAAAATGTTAGAAAATGTGTGTTGGTAAATAATGCCACCTTTAAACAAGATGATTTCCCTTCCTCACCGTCACTGAAAGGGAACATCAGAAATGGTGGCCCTCGAGGAAGGTACACTACTACGAAAACGATTTTTCCGTGCGGTCGAAAAGAGATTTTCGCGTAAGCATCTCCCGCCCGCCTGCACTGAAGTGTCTGCAAAAATCCGATTTTTTGTGCAGGTGATGCACCCGCACGCGAAAATACGATTTTTGCGTGCGGGCGCTTAAGCCATCCGCACGAGAAAATAAAAAATCGTAACGAAAAAAAGAAAATCAAAACTCTAGCCCTGGAACCCTAATCCAGTCGTTGTCACCGTCGTCCTGCCCGAGGCTCGCCGCCGTCGTCCCCGCGGTCGCCAGGGACAGATCCAGCCGCCCGAGGCCCAGCGGCGGCGAATCCGACACTGCCGTTGCTGGGAGACCACCGCCGCTACCATCATCATCACCACCGCCTTGCCCGAGGCCCGTTGCCGTCGTCCCCGCAGTCGCCGACGACGCATCTGCCCTCCCCTCGGTGGCAGGCGATGGATCCGCCCTCCCCACGGTGGCAAGCGACGGATCCACCCTCCTCGCGATGGCAGGTGGTAGATCCGTCCTCCCCGCGGTGACAGGCGACGGCCGCCACCCTCCCCTCTGGCCGCGCCGCCACTAACGCCCCTCAACTCCGTCGGATCTGGGAGGGGAGGGGAGGAGAGCTGGAGGGAGAGGGAGGGGAGTGGCCACGCACACCACAGTCGGGAGGGCCACCGCCGGAGGGGCCCACCGTGCCCTCGTCTGCCATCGCCGTCGCCTACGCCTGCTGTCATCGTTGTCGCCGCCGGGAGGGAGGAGAGGGAAAAAGAGGAGAGGAGATGACTAAGGCCGGGAGAGAGAGAGGAGAGAAGTAGGGGTCTGGGAGGAGAGGAGAGGAGAGAGTGAGGTGGGAGTGAGAGAGAAAGGGGATGGGAAAATAAAAATGGAATGGGGATATGAGGAGTATTTTCGCGTGCGGGTGAGTTAAGAGGTCCGCATGCGAAAGTACTCGTATTTTCACATGCGGATGTTTTAAGTAGTCCGTTTGGAAAAATTGATTTTTACGTACAGGTTTTTTAAGGAGCCGTATGCGAAAATGAGGATCGATTTTTGCAGACGCGGATACTTATGGCCCGTCTACAATCTATTAAGGTGCTTGTCTAAGAAAATTATTTCTGTACTAGTGGCAACGGCAGGGTCTGACTGGATTTGGTTTGTGGTGATATATATACAAGAGCGTGTTCTTTTTGTCACCACCAAAGTTACTGCTACGGTTACGGGATACCTCCATCTTATTGATAGTTTCATCGGACTCTCATGGTGGGACAAGGTGCCACCAGCGTGTATACCTCACCCCCTTCCTTCCCATTGCTAGCCATCTTCCTCAGTATTGTTGCTCCCGCTCAACTCCGAGGAGGAGATCGAGCTCAGATCACTGCAAATCTTGGACTAGGAGAGCATCGATGTCACTGACCCCTGTGGATGCCACATAGCTTCTTGAAGGCAATATCGTTGATGTCCCTGTTCCATAAAGGGAATAGCAACGAAAACATACTAGATGTCCCATTGGAGGCTCCTTGTTGGTGTGGCATGCTTGGTAGATGTGTTTTTGTTGGATCAACTTGCAATTATCTAGGCTGACATTATTTTACACTTTGGTTCGATGTCAGTTTACCGGCAATGATGTGTGTGCAATTCGATTAACCCAGTGATCGGCCACTGATTTTGAAGATTATGTTTTCGGTTTAAGGAAAACAAGGATAAGCCGTTGTGAAGAAACTATGATTACGCAGATTCACCATAGATAGAAAATCTTTGTCTTTAAGATGGTGTTTTAAGTGTTCTTTCTAATCGAGCTAAGATTTGTAATTCGCGGTTATCCATATAGTAACCTCTATAATAATTAGGTTTAGCTTTTTTGAACAAGTCAGAATGAATTTTATTATCTTAAAAATATTGAAAAGCAGATATCTTTAGTTTTATCTGAGCAGAAAGTTTTTTTTTCTTTTGCCAATTTGTCTTCTTTGCAATGATAATTAAGTTTCTCACCTTGCCACTTGCCAGTTCCTCTTGCGAGTCCTATACAACATAAGTAATATCTGTCGAAAGCAAAAGGTGTTATTTCTTTACTTAATTAACTAATTAATGCAGGTTACAAGTCCATGACGTACTGGAGTGGATGATGGTCGTGAGTTGTAAAGGCCCAACTTGTTATAGACTTATCACTTATATCTAGGGTTTAAATCAATGTTGGCTCATACTACACTGACATTGATGTACCCCGAGATGAACCGACAGTGACGATCCTTCTACTTGGTATATCAGTGTTAGTTCGCGTCAATAACCGATAGTGATACTATTCCATGTACCCACTACTACAAAACTCCTAATACATGTTAGCTCACAGGACCGGTTCATTTAAAACTAACACCTTTATTTCCACTTTCGCAGGATGAAAAAGTATAGAACCGACACCTTTAAACAATTATAGGTATCGATTTTAGAGGAAAACCGACACCAATACTATAGGACCATTTTTTAAGAAAAAAATTATCTATAATATATTATAGGTACCGGTTAATTTAAAAACCATCGGCTATTATATATTATGGATACCAGCTTTTTTTAAAAAAACCGACACCCATAAAACCAAGCCAAGCACCCATAAAACCGCCCGCACCCACCCATCCTTATCCCTTCTCCTCCCATCCCCATCGTCTCCCTCTCCCTCTCTGCCACTCGCCGCCACTGCCAACCCACCACTCCTCGTCCTATGCGGGCAGACATGGAGGTACGTGGGGAAAAAGACGCGGTGAGAAAGACGAGGAGAGAGCAGCGTCAAAGCCATCAACCAGATGGATTGATTCATCAATCGATTGAGGGATCCAACCGAGGTACGCGAACATCCATCCCTGCTTCCTTTTCCTCCGATTCGAGATCCATGGCATGGCCTACCGTGCGGCACCTCAAGTCTTCAAACCCTCTTCGTTGTACTCTTTGTCTACAGAGCCAGTGCGTGCACCGGCCGGCGAGCAGATCTGAAGGGGTGCCGCCGACAAGAACATGGTGGTTTCGGCTAGATGCGCCGCCTACTCAAGGAAAACCACTCCTTCGACTACCTGCTCAGCCTCCCCATCGACGATGACATCACCGGCGCTAAGTTCAACCTCGCCCCATTTCCAGCCGACTCCCTCCGTTGCGTCTCCCCCGATGCTGACCTCATCATCCCTGATGCCTAGCTATCCCATTGCTAGCCGGTGGCGGCTACTACCCATTTTTTTAATTTTGAAGATTATAGGTATCAGTTTTAAAGTATGAACTGACTCCTATAAAAAATTTTAGGTTTTGGTTTTGGAACCGACACCTATAGCCATCCGCATAAATGCCATCAAATTGGTACCAGTTGAAAAACCGGCACCTATGATGAGTTCCCAACTAATACCAATAGGGGTCCTGTGGTAATGACCATTGCCAGTACTCACGGGATTAATTAGGACCAGGCATCAAAGGAATAGTTACGATTGAAGTGGTAGATCTAATCGACCCGATAAATCAACACACCAACTATTGCGCGCTCTAAATTTATAGTCACCGACTAATCGAGCGTGGACTAAAGACAAGGTGAATGACACTTGGCAAAATTCAACTAAACAAAACCCAATTGTTCTAGAGGGTGTACATAGACATTTATATAGGAAAATAGAGCTAGGGTTAAGTGCTAATTCGTGGAGGTGGAGGGAGACACTTCCGAGATGGGCCTATTCTATTACAAGGTCCAAGGTCCAAGTTCGGTTTCAGCAACAGTACTATCTTGTTTTGATGATTCCCGTTGACTCAAGATGAATTTGGATATGAGACCAAATGCCTTTGGAAGGTGACGAGATAAGCTTTCCATCAAGTCAAAGATAACCCAAATCGGAGTTGGCATGAAGGCGCTAGGTCCGTTTGAAATTAATGCTGTCTCCAGAGGTCGAACTGGATTCGAAAACTCGTTGGACTTGAATATATTGTAGATCCTACATTCATCCGATTTATTCTTTAGTAATGTTTTATATTTCTAATGCTTGGTTTTATGTATTCTTTGGCTTTTAATTGTAATATGAATTAACTTTAGACCAATAATAAGATTGAACATATTGAATCCTACGTTTTCGGGCTAAATGTTTTCAGGCTAAATGCCTATACTTGATGGTCACATCATTAATTAATTGCTGCCACCATACAAGAACTCCTCTCCGGATTGGTAGTACTAGAATACATCACATTTCATATTAGATTTGTATTTTATGGGATGGAGAAATGTTAGATTTGTATTTTATGGGATGGAGAGGGTAGTGATCCTATCTTGATTTATCGACTTACGTACCATGACATATGCATAAAATATGCTCCCTTTTTTAAAACATAAATTAAGTCCAGATATGGTTGTAATTTACTCGCTTCGTTTTCATACGTTCATATATACTAGTAAGTATGCGCGTGCGCGTCACATCTCTACAAATATACCATACTCAATACAATACAAATTAAGGCAAACCAAGTTTTTGCTGATTAATTTTCCTATCCCCCGCTATAGTCCATGCTATTCGTGTGTTGTATGCCTGTAGATACATACATTAGTGCTCTAGAGCACAATGTTAGTTTCAAGTGTATGAGTAGGGCTAACCAGAAAAAATAGGAGTGATGTAAAAATTAGTACACTACAGCAATAAAATATTTTTGTCCATTTCTCCACAAAATTCATTTTAGTGGTCGATGATTCTTCATTTGAAATCTCAAAAGGAACAAACATACTGAAATTATTCAATGAAAAAAGCCACATCTGACATCTCATTACACACTACTAAAAAATTATCTTTCTTTACGAGAACCCCTTTATATTACAGACGAACCGTAACTGACGGCGTCTACAAAAATTGACCTCCATTTTCACATACGACTACTTAAGAGACCCACATGTAAAAATCGATTTTCACATGCAGACCTCTTAAGGAGCCGCATGCGAAAATAAACTTATTTTTGCATGCGGACCACCTAAGGGCCCGCATGCGAAAATATATTTTTGCATACGGACCTTAAGTGGTTTGCACGCAAAAATATCTCATCTTTTTTCACCCCTCCTCTCTCTTTTCCCTCTTCACCACTTCAAAAATTTCACACCTCTCCCCTCTCTCTCCTTCTCTAGATATTTTCTCTCAACTCTCTTCTCTTCCTCTCCTCTCACACTCCTCTCCTCTCCTCAATCTCTCTCTCTCCCCTTCGGAGCCGGCACCAGGCGGCAAGCGATGCTGGGTAGTGGGCGGTGCGGCCGACGAGGAGGCACCAGGAGCGGGTGGCCGGCGTGCGGTGGCGGCGGGAGCAGGCGTCGGGCGAGCGGATCTGCCGCCCCTGCCCTCGGGGGTTGCGGCGACACGCGGATCCACAGCTCCCGACCTCGGGAGCGGTAGCGGCGGGCGGTGGCGGCTGCAGCGAGCAGCCAACGGGCGGATCCGCTGCCCCCGTCCTCGGGGGTGACGGCGACGCGCGGATCCACCGCCCCCGACCTCGCGAGCGGTGGTGGCGGGCGGTTGCGACGGCAGCTGGTGGTCGACGGGCGGATCTACCGCCCCCGACCTCTGGAGCGGCGGCGGCGTGCGGATCCACCACCCCCGACCTCGGGAGCGGCAGGCGGTGGCGGTGGTAGTGAGTGGCGACAGCAGGCGGCGAATCCGGCCGCCTCTCCTCCCTCTCTCCCTCGTCTTCTTCGATCCCGGCAGCCGGAGGTCGCGGGTGGCGGATCCGTCCACCGTGGATCCGGTCGGGACGGATCTACCGACAGCTGGCGACGGTGACAACGGGAGCGGCGCCGGCGAGCTCGGGCGGCGGTGGGGCTAGGGTTTTTTGGGATTTTATTTTTTTTCGTGATTTTTCATTTTTCCATGTGGTTGGCTTAGGCACCCGCATGGAATAATTGGATTTTCACATGCTGTTGTGCTGGCCGCATGGAAAAATCCCCATTTTCGCAGACCTTTTCATGCGAAATCCATTTGGGCCGTATGTAAAATGCAGTTTTGTAGTAGCGACATATTTCGTCATGGATTGCCAAACAATACCTGAATTGAACACTGTAGGGTTCAGTATTAATAATCCAGGAAACTGCAGAAAAGTCGATCATGCAAACATTTTGCGTCCCAAAAGCTATGCTGTGAATTACAAATAATGACCAGAACAATGGTAGTGTTGTTGAACCTGATATTGCCTGCAATGCATACAGCTCTCTTCCTGTGTATCCCAAATTCTATCTTTGTCGTCCACCAACTTCAAACTGAACAGCACAACGCAACACAAAGAACGTAATGGAGCAACCCGCATGATGGATAGCTGTAACTGGAGAGGGAACAAATACCGCACTTGGACAGGAGGTAGGGGCGTAGACGATGAGGGAAGATGGATTTGACTGGCGGCGACGGACTTGCTGATGAGCAGCAGTTCGCGTTGGTGTTACCCATTGCAATTTTGAGAGTTTGTTGCGGTGAAAAAAAAAATGGTGCTGCCCCCGATGGACCGGCGGTGGTCAGCGGCAGGACGTGGGTCGAGCAAGCCACGGGCGTCGGGCGGCTTAAGAGGCGCGATGGAGAGGGAGGGCATCGGGCACAAACATCGGCAGCGTGGGGGATGGCGCCGCCACAGCCAGAGACGGCATCAGCGGGTCGGCCCTGAGACTGCTTGCGTATTCTCAGCCGCCTGATGCGCATCTTCCCCGTGGCACCTGAGGATTAAAGAGGCGGAGACCCATGGCCATGACGCATGGAGAACCGATCTGTGCTCGATGGGTTAAATTCACAAATCCTTTGGTTCTTTTACGAACCAGTACTAGATGATCTTTAGTACCCGTTCGTAAGTCTAACGGCACGTTATGATTTTTAGGTACATTTTACTCCCGGTTCACTTTTTGTTAAACCTTGTCAGTGTCAGGTCCCTGGGATCATTAGTACCGGTTGATAAGATCAACACTTTAGTACCGGTTGGTGTTACCAATCGGTACTAAAGATCATATTCTTTATATAGGTCTCCTTACTCCTCCAGTCCGAACCATTTCTGCAAAGTGACAGGAGAGGATGAACGGAAGTGCTGTCAAAATTTTTTGTGAAAATATTTTGGTGATATTATACATACAAATCGAAACGATATAAAAGGTTAGCAACTTTATCCTCTATTGATGTATGACTAGCATATTACATTTGTGGCTATATTTCTATACGTTATCTCTCTCGAATGGGTTTATGGAAAAATATGAGAGAGAAAATTTGTGTACTCCATAATATTAGAAACATTTGGATACAAATGTTTTAAAAAATAAAACAAAGGAAAAATATAGAAAATGAAGATAAAAGAGTAGAAAACTAAATTCATTAAAAATTATTAAAATAGCTAGAAATAGGTAGAATGCATTAAAAATATGTTTAAAACTTTAAAAAACTTTTGAATATAATTAAAATAAGGATAATACATGGAGAAATATATTTACAATTTTTTAAAAGTGATAGGATTTATATATAATTGACAATGACTCCGGTTAAGTCCATTTAAAACTCGTTAAAATCGATAGAAATAAGAAGGATCCATTAAAAATATGTCAGTTTAATTATGATGTTTTAAATTATTATATGATTATTTAATTAATTTCACTTTCATGGACTTCCTTTACATTTGTTTATTTGATATAGATAAATCGGCAATGGATGTACATCACGGACCAATGGTCAAAGGAGTTTATTGATGGCGTACATTATTTTTTGAGTGTGGCCAATACCAACAAGCATAAGGATTTATAGGTTGTTCATGTAAAAAGTGCAAAACCAGAAAGAGTATTCTGCATTAAAAACTATTCATATCCACTTGTTGGAGTCGGGATTCATGCCTAGCTATAATTGTTGGACCTCACACGGAGAGCTAGGGATTGCAATGGAAGAAGATGAAGAAGATGATGACAACATTCCGGACTGGACTCAATACAGTGGATTTGCAGAAAATACAACAGGCGAGGCGGACGAGGCTGTAGAAGATAATGACGATGTGGATGATCTTGGTCAGATGTTGTGCGATGTAAAGAAGTACTGCGAAAGTGAAAAGGATGTCCAGAAATTAAAACGTATGTTAGCGGACCACAAAACATCCTTATACCCAGGTTGCGAACTGGGGCAAAAAAGTTGGGTATCACGCTGGAATTCTTGCAACGGAAGGGAAAAAATGGTGTGAGTGATAAGGCATTTGGTGAGTTATGGAAACTCGTAAAGAATATTATTCCAGAGGGAAACAAATTGCCCGAAACAATGTACGAAATTAAGAAGGTAGTCTACCCCTCTAGGACTGGAAGTACAAAACATATACGCATGTCCGAACGGTTGTATCCTCTATCGCGGTGAGGAGTACGAGAACCTAGAAGCATGCCCGATTTGTAAGGAACTATGATACAAGATTAAATGATATGACCCAGGTGATGTTGACGGATAGCCTTCGAAAAAGAGAGTTCCTGCTAAGGTGATGTGGTATTTCCTATAATACCATGGCCGGGGCGTTTGTTCAGAAACAAAGCGCATGCTATAATGATGTGTTGGCACGCAGAAGAACGTAAACAAGACGGAATGCTGAGACAGCCCGGGGATGGATCACAGTGGCCAAACATCGATAGAACATTTCAAGACTTCTGATAGGATGCATGAAACATAATGTTCGGTTTAAGTACGGATGCCAAAAAAAAGCTTAACATCGGACTACAAGCTATCAATACGCAAGTCTTTTGAGAAGACTAATGGAAAGTCCAAAGATGTCCCTCAACTCGGAAAGCAAGAAAAACAAGTGGTTGAGTCGTTGCTATCTGAAGAAGAACTCAATATACAACAATTTATGGCAGAGAAAAATCTTATCAGGGAGCAAGTGTTGGGTCAACAACCTATCAAAAAAGCGACAGAAGTGGATCTGTGTCGATGTTGTAGATCACGACTACGGTATTTGCATAGTATGGGGATTGTTGGTACCAGAGCATACACGAGATTGAGGTAAAAGAGACAAGACAAGAGAGACAGGAATTTTTATATAGGTTCAGGCCCCTTATCTGATAGGTAATAGCCCTACTCCTGTTGACCAAAACCGGTGTTTCTATTATATATCAGTATCACTCGAGTACAATATTTGGGATAACCTTTCTAGTCGTCATCGACACGGTGGCATGAACCACCACACATAGTCGACAACGGAGTAGTCTTCCTCCTCGAAGATATCGATGTCTGGTGGTGTGTATTGATGTCTATTCTGACTATTCCGTCTTTCCCTTCTAACTGGGCTTGTCCCCTTTCCTCCTAGGGGGTCTTGTATTTATACCCATAGATGTCCCCTTGTCCCGTAGAACTAGGAAGACAAATATGGATATGATCCGAGTAGTCCTTGTAGCTTCCATGTAGAACTCTACTTCTCATTCCTTATCCGGAATACCTTCCGCATGCGAGGCCTGATGCTGTATAAGACTTGGTATATGGTGGGCCCCGCCGATATTAACCCATTATCATAGGGTATGTCTTATCCATAACCCTGACAATCTGAAATACACATATACCCTCAGCGAACCACTCATCAAGCCTAAGAAGTTGAATAGCCTATCTACACAGATGTATACCCATTCCATCAATGGTACATGGAACAATCAGCCAAAGGTATAGAGAGATTCGGTGTGAGGGTTAAAGACGCAGATTACTTCAATGTAGAAGATACTATGTGCATCCATTTCGAGGATGTCTTCGATGTATACCAGCTAGACGCCCTCGACGTCTCTTTTCTAAGTTGCTGGATTTTATAAATGTTGTTTATTTTTTTCGTTACTTAGCTTGTTGTAGGGTACTTACAATATTTACCGTGTTCGGATACCTGATCACATCTTTTTTCTGTAGACTGGAGATTCAATTATGCCGTACATAGGGAGCTTTCAGTGTTGGTTTCATGGACCCCCTACAAAATTAATTGCAAGACTCTAGATGATTTTGAAAAAGAAACAGAGGATAACATCACCAAATTCCTGGGGCAGCAACATTATAAGACCTCTATACTATTGCCTTATAACATGGAGTGAGTTTTTACCGCCTTTTGTTTCAATTTCCTTCTCGTATTCATACCATGATATATATATATATATATATATATATATATATATATAGGAAAATTATAACCTACTACCGGGAGTAGCTACTCCAACCTAGTTGATGTTTTACTTTCGTTTTGATATTCTGCTATATAACTAGTTGATTTTCTGCTCCATTTCGAGTTGAATAATTTTCTGCACATTTTCGTTTCATGTCATATTTATATATATACTTTTTTTCTACCTTATATTCTGCTCCTTGTCAAGATGATTTACCGATTCTCTTAAAGTGATTATATATTCTGCTCATTTTCATGTTCATATTATGTTTCATTCCAACGGATTATTTTCTGCTCCAACCATTCCACTATCATTATGATTGCTGCTATCGCTGCTATGCGGATCTCCGATCATTAATCATATGTTGCAACTACAAGGTATAGGCACGGTTCTGTACAACCGTGCGCAGGGTGTTCAAAGAAGAACTGGATGTGAGAATGGACCTTCAGGTACATACATGGTTCAGAATTATATATCTTACTTATCATACAATAGAAATATATATTTCATAAGTTCGTTTCTGCTTTAGAGTTCATGATAGGCACATGGGACCAACTTGTGCGGCTACTATGTTTGTTATTACTTGCACACCATAACACACAATATCAACACTGTAAGGATATGGATGTACGTAAACATCATTCATACATCGAATTATTTACTATATTTCTTATTGGCTTCATATATTTATATCGAATTTTTTTCAAAATAACAGATTATTTGCATGATGGAGAAACTCTCCCACACGGTCTTCATAAAGGTCGTTCAAGAACAACTGATGGGATTTATCATCAACGAGATTTTTAATCCCATAGGAGAATTCCATGAAGATGGAAAACCTATTCGTCGACCCCACCCTGGATCTTAACTTTTGTAATATATGATAGAACAATAGAAATTAACAATAATTGTAATATATATATACCAGCGATTATATGTATTTACTAACATGTCTATGTATATTAATCATATTTGAAGGGAATAACTTATATATCTTTAATTCTATTTTTATGTCTTACATATATATATGCATGTATATATGTACTTAATTATAAATATATATGTAAACATATATATTTATAATTAAGTACATATATACATGCATATATTTATGTGCTTATAAATATATATGTAAAAATATAAATATGTATATATTATATATATACATGCATATATATGTGTACGCATTTATACATATATATGGATGTATATAAAAAAACCAACGAGCAACAAAAAAGCATTTAAAGAAAAAAGAAAAAAGATCTTTAGCCGATACTAAAGATAGATTTTTAGTTCCAGTTATTTTAACCGAGACTAAAAATACCTAAGTCTCGGGTTATATGTTCCGATTGTATAATCGGAGCTAAAGATAAAGATAGGTTTCATCACGGGTGACAGAGAAGGGGGAGCGCAGAGGCCGGAGGCGATTACGCGAGGATGGGGGAGGATGGGGGAGGTGTAGTACGTGCAGGGAGTGAGCGCGTGTGTGGTGAAAGATTACCGTGCTACTGATTTCACCGGGAGGATCATGAGACCGATCTGGACGGTTGGATTTCGTGATCAGATGGCTAAGATTTCGCGTGTCAGCTCAAGTTGCTACGTAGCATATATAAATATATAAATAATATGAAAGTGAAATACATGTTATATATATCATAATTATGCCCCCACTTAACGGTTGATCCCTGTCATATGAGCACATAAAAAATTAATATTAAGCACCAGTAATCCACACACGCAGAGACAGACAGTAGGATAGCTATGGCTGCAAAATCATAGATTGAATTGAATAGGCAAAATTCGGTATTATCATAGTATCCGCTAAGTTCAATGGCTAGAGATAAGCGGACTCGAACCGTTGACATCTACCACGGGTAAAACAATGGCCTCTCAGACCTCCCCAACGAGTTCTACCATAGAGGAACGATAGACAATAACTCCCCCCGAACACAGTTTACAACTTTTATAGTAGTATGCTCTTCAAAGAGTAACTCTTCTCAAAATCTCAAAACAAAAGGTGCTGAGTGAATAGTTGTGTAAATTTTAGCCCCGCCATTGCGCACGCACACGTACAGAGCGTACAAAATCGTGAAGCCTGAGCAATGTGCAAGCATCTATCTAGATGGCACGGAGGCACGCACAAGTTTTGAAGTTTATTTTAGAGTTTGAGCCTTTGACGCAATACGCGTACCTAGAAATGCCCCGAAATTTTTTAAGACACAAATATCCCATGTAACTTGATTTCTTGATTTCTGTTTGTAGAATATGTAATATCGAATCTGTAGCCAAGCATGTATGCACTAATAAGCACGATGATATGAATATTTAAATTTGTGACAATTTTATTTTTCCACCGATGCATCTCTCATTTCTCAACTGAACTCTTTTTTCAATAGACCAAAAGGGCAAACCGCATTTTTGATCTGACAATCATCCTACGCGCTATCAAGAAAATGCAGAAAATTAGGGGGTCCAGTTGGTTGCTTCTACCTTTACTAGCCGGGCATATACTATATGATCCATCCGGTCCTGTTGGCCAGGTTAGAGAGGTTGATTCGTTGGTTGGGCTAGAACAAAATAAGATACTATTATTTAGTTGGCTGTAATAGATTGTTAAATGATAAAAATTTTGTTCGATTGGTTGCATAAATAAATCATGCATGGAGTTATCTCTTTTCATGGATGGTGAGGTTCACTGCTTTGTTTTTTTTTTTTTTGTCAATTTTGTCAAAAACCCTAATTCCCCTGTTCCCTGATCCTCATCCATTAATCCCTTCTCAAGCTTGAATGGTGGCTCTTACTAGCGTTTGCCTACCTGCCTAGCGCACGATGTCATTGCTCTCCTACCCACTACTAAAATGGCGGTGCCACCATTGTTCTGCAACAGCACAAACGCTCGCCAATATTGGCAATCTTCCTATTGTGCAACAATATATGGCCCTTACTTGTCCCTCCTATTGCACAGTGGGAACACGTACTCTCGACCAGCGTTTGTGACAATATAGCTCGAATAGGTGAAAATCAAGAAAGGACATGGAGGAAAGTGCACTAGTGCTGATTCTCTCATCTGTGATGGGCTGCAACATAACTGGATTTTACGGGCCGTCACGAAGAATACATCTCAAACGGGCCTTAAAAGTGGCCGATTGAGATAGGGTCGGAGAGACATGTTAAATGTGCGTAGAACTAAAACCCGTCACGGATGACACATATCTGTGACGGGCTCCAACAAGGGCCCGATTGAGATAACCTTAAATATCTCAATCGAGCTCCAAGCAGGGGCCCGTCACGGATGATAGTCATCTGTGACGGGCTCCAACTTGTGGCCCATTTGAGATTTTAAGGTTATCTCACTCGGGCCCTAGTTGGAGCCCGTCACAGATATGTGTCATCCGTGACGGGCTCTAACTTGAGGCCCGTTTGAGATAACAAATAAAGCCCGTCACAGATTGCACACTCTGTGACGGGCATTTTTTTAGGCCCGATAAAGATAACTGGTATGCCCGATTGAGATAACAATTTTATGGACCGTTACAGATAGTTATTGACACTATAAATAGCCGTAACTACCGGTGTAACTGTATCCCACTGTTCACAATCTTGGTGGGAGGTTGGAGGGGGCGAAATTTTAATTTTTATTTCCAAAAAAACAGTAAATTCATAAATGTAGTTAAATAGTAATCAGTACTTTAGACAATTCATCAATTGTCATTAATTCAGAGTATTTATCTTCTAAGATGTTTCTTTGATTATTTTTTCATTTCTGCAGCGATGGATCGAAGTTGGATGTATGCGAAATCCGTGAAACGTCATAGTCAGGAGTATAGAAATGGAGTATTAAATTTTATAAACACCGCGGAGGAGGATAGGAAAAGAAGAAACAGCGATTACATTTGCTGTCCATGTGCAGATTGCAAGAATGAGAATATGTTTGGTAGTCGAGTGGATGTACACGCTCATCTGATACAACGAGGATTCATGGAAGGCTACACATGTTGGGTCAAGCATGGAGAGCAAGAATCTGGAGATGTTGCAGCTGCAGACAGTACTGGTGCGCAAAATCAGGAAGATGAAGATGAGCATGACATGTTTGTACCTTCTCCACTGGGCGGTGAAATGGTTGATGTTGATCACGATCTGCTGCAAGACATGTTACGTGACGTTGAGGATCCAACCTACAACGAGAGAGATTCCATAAAGTTCAGCAGGTTGGTCAGTGACTTGCAGACGCCTCTTTACATCGGATGCAAAGCAAAGCACACCAAATTATCAGCTACCTTGGACCTAATGAAGCTGAAGGCAAGTAGTGGATGGACAGACAAGAGTTTCACGGAGCTTTTGGGAATTTTGAAGTCCTTGCTGCCTGATGGGAACACTTTGCCCGAGACGACATACGAAGCAAAGCAGGTTTTGTGTCCGCTGGGGTTAGAGGTCCGTAGAATTCACGCTTGTCCAAACGACTGCATATTGTACCACAAGCAGTATGCGGACTTAGATGCTTGTCCTGTCTGCAAGGCATCTCGATACAAGCGAAAGAAAAGTCCTGACGAAGGGAAAAGATCAAAGCGGGGTGGTCCCGTGAAGGTTTTGTGGTACCTACCAATCATTGATCGTTTCAAAAGATTATTTGCAAACCCCAAGGAGGCGAAGTTAGTGCGTTGGCATGCCACTGATAGAAGGAACGACGGTATGCTAAGACACCCAGCGGATTCAATTCAATGGAGAAATATCGATCGAAAACACAGCGACTTTGCTGCCGACCCTAGAAACATGAGGATATGTCTTTGTACAGATGGCATGAATCCTTTCGGAGACTTGAGTAGTACTCACAGCACCTGGCCAGTTCTTATTTCAAACTTTAACCTACCGCCATGGTTGTGCTTTAAAAGGAAATATATTATGCTATGCTTGCTAATCCAAGGACCGAAATAACCGGGCAATGATATCGACGTGTTCTTGGAGCCTGTTATGGATGATCTTGAGATGCTATGGAAAGAAGGTGTGGAAACTTGGGATGCGTGTGGTCAGGAGAATTTCAAGTTACGAGTTCTACTGTTCTGCATCATTAATGACTATCCCGCCCTCGGTAATCTTTCTGGCCAAACCGTGAAAGGAAAGAAGGCTTGCTCCGACTGCATGGAACATACACGCAGCCGATGGTTGAAGAAATCACGAAAGATGGTTTATATGGGTCATAGGAGGTGGCTCCCGCTACGTCACTCGTTCCGAAGGAAGAAGAATGTTTTCAACGGTAAGAGAGAACTTCAGCAGGCTCCCAAGGATTTCTCCGGGGATGAGGTGTACAACTTGGTCAAAGATATAACCAATGAGTTTGGGAAGAAAAGAAAACGTAGTCAGGCAAAGGACAAGGGTATGTGGAAGAACAAGTCCATATTTTGGCGATTACCTTACTGGAAAGATCTTGAGGTTCGTCATTGCATTGACCTCATGCATGTAGAAAAGAATGTGTGTGAGAGTTTGGTTGGCCTGCTGCTGAATATTCCCGGCAAAACAAGGGACGGGTTGAACGCGCGCCTTGATCTACTGGACATGAACATTCGCAGTGAACTCCAGCCCGTAACAGATGCATAGACAGGTAGAGTGTACCTCCCTCCAGCTTGCCACACACTGTCGAAGAATGAGAAGATCGCAATGTTGTCTTGCCTGAGAGATATCAAAGTTCCATCGGGCTATTCAGCGAGGATCGGTAAGTACGTCAAATCGGAAGACCTAAAACTGGTTGGAATGAAGTCTCACGATTGCCACGTGCTAATCACACAAATCTTGCCAGTTGCTATCAGAGGCATTCTTCCCCCCAAGGTCCGACATACGATCCAACGTCTGTGCGCCTTTTTCAATGCAATCGGTCAGAAAATTATAGATCCCGAAGATCTAGATGGGTTGCAGACCGATATTGTTAATACCCTATGCCACATGGAGATGTTTTTTCCGCTGTCTTTCTTTGATATCATGGTTCATCTCCCTGTTCATCTTGTGAAGCAAACAAAACTATGTGGCCCAGCTTTTCTAAGAGAAATGTACCCGTTCGAGAGGTACATGGGAGTTCTGAAGGCATACGTTCGGAACAGAGCAAAACCGGAGGGGAGCATCATTGAAGGATACATGACCGAGGAGGTCATTGAGTTCTGCGTTGATTACATGTCCGAGGCCGAACCTATAGGAGTTCCACCGTCTCGACATGAAGGAAGGTTGTCAGGTGCTGGCACAATAGGTAGGAAAAGAATTAGGCCCGATCAAGCTTCGTACGCGCAGGCTCATTTTGCTGTGCTCCAACACATGGCAGAAGTTGGCCCTTATTTTGAGGAGCACTTAGCGAAAATCCGGCAGGAGAACTTGGGTCGATCTGAGACGTGGATTAACAGGGAACATAACTCTCAGTTCAACGCTTGGTTCAAGAATCGTGTCACAATATCGACGGATATCCCAAATGAGACAGTACAGTTGTTGGGGATGGGACCGTGCTGGGCCATAGACACATGGCAAGGATACGATATTAATGGATACACATTTTACACCGTCCAGCAAGATGACAAAAGCACAGTGCAAAACAGCGGGGTCCGTATAGATGCCTTCCAGGATCAAGTTGGGTCTAACACATACTACGGCCGCATTGAGCAGATCTGGGAGCTGAACTACGTGAAGTTCAAGGTTCCTTTGTTTCGATGCCGTTGGGTGAATATACGCACTGGTGTTAAAGTCGATAAGGAAGGTTTCACTTTAGTAGATCTATCCAAGGTTGGATACGCCGACGAACCATTCGTACTTGCGAAACAGGTCCAGCAGATTTTCTACATTAAAGACCCCGCAAACAAGAAGATGCACATCGTGAGGGATGGCAAGCGCCGAATTGTTGGCGTTGACAACATCGTCGACGAAGAAGAGTACAACCAGAATCTTCATGTACGGCCCCAAATCGACCTTGACGATGATCCATAGGAGCCTGTAGGGTATACTCGCTCAGATCATACGGAAGGCATAATCTTGTGATTTTAGCTGTGCTTAATTGTTATATTGGCTTCGGATAGTAGTGAAGTAAAATGGAAAGGAAGTATTTTTTATTAGTAATAGCTAGTTTGGTGCAACTTGTAATTTTATGATGAATTTACTAAATTTTAGTGATTTATTGTGCTTCACTAAATTATTTGGTTTAGGAAAATTAATTATTTGTGGTGAAATGAGCACATGCATGTTAAATGTGAAGTATTGTATATTTCATTACATGAACAGGAGTCAAATACAATCTCTATCGGGCCCAAAGTAGAGCCCGTCACGGATGTTGACATCCGTGACGGGCATTTGTGTGGTGCCCGATAGAGATGATGTCATCTCTATCGGGCCCAAAGTAGAGCCCGTCACGGATGTTGACATCCGTGACGGGCTCTTGTTAAGGCCCGATTGAGATGTGAACTACCGTACTAAGAAATAAAATAATCGCGCTGGATCTGGATCTGGCCGGATTCGAAAATTTTTCTAAGTCCTCTAACCCTAGCTAGCAACGCCGCCAACGAGCACGACGCCGCCAACGAGCACGACGCCGCCAACCCGCCGACGACGCCGACGCACAACGCCGACGAGCACGACGCACGACGCACGACGACGCCGACGCACGACGCCTCTCCTCCCCAAGCCGGCCGCCTCTCCTCCCTAAGCCGGCCGCCTCTCCTCCCCAAGCCGCCGGCCGCCTCTCCTCCCGAAGCCGCCGGCCGCCTCTCCTCCCCAAGCCGCCGGTGAGTTTTTTAGGTTAGGGTTACAAATTTTTAGTTAAATTTTTAGTGATGACAGTGACTTAGATTATTAGTGATGTTAGTGATTTTTAGTGATTTTGGGATTTATTAGTGATTTTTAGTGATAGTGCAAATTAGTTTGATAAAAATTAGGTTTAGTGAAATTTATATATATTGATTGTTAGGTTTAGTGAAAAATTAGTATTAGTGATTTTTAGGTTAACTATTTTTAGGTTTAGTGAAATTTTGATTTAGTGATTTTTAGGTTTAGTGAAATTTAGATATATTGATGTTTAGTTTTGGTTAGGTTATTTTAGTACATTTTAGTGATGTGTTGCCGAATGGAAGATAGATGAGTTAACTTTAAGGGATTTTAGGGTTACTTAGTTTTTTTTAAGTTAAGTTTAGTACATGTTATGAAATATACGTCACTTTATTATTTCATCTTTAGGGATTGTAGGTGAAATGTAGTTTATTTTAAAAATGTACGTTACCAAATTATCGCAGAATCCGAGGTGCATAGGGCCTGGCGGTGGTTTGATCGTGTTATATGTAATTGACAATACCGATTAAGACACCGTCAGATCCCATTGCACCTCGGTTTTTGTTATTTTTTGGAAATTAATCGACTCTGAAATTAAAGTTGGTTCAGGAAAATATTATCGAAACGTCGCAGAATTTTTTGATAATTACTCATTTACATAAGGACTTGTTTTCTAGATTATGAAATCATCATAGAATACGAAGTGTTCCGGGTGTCAAGTTGGATTGGTTGGGTCAGTACATGTACGGAACCTTCCAAGACACCTTGACATCCAGAACACTTTGTAATCTGTCATTTTTTGATAATTAAGAAACATGTAGAAGGAAGCGAGGAGGAGCCATTTTGCTTGTAAAGTAGAGTAGTCCACAGGAGCGAGTAAGAGTAGCTATGGTACTATTAGTTATTTCGGGACGTGTTTTGTTTACAAAATTATTAATTTTGTTATTTAAAAGCACAGTTATTTAGACGATGTCTCAAGGGCAAGGTGAACCGATGTCGACGATAACTAGTGGGTCCTCAAGGGCAAGGGGTCGTAGGACAGGGAACAGAATCCCTAAGGAACGGTTCACCATCTCAGAGGTGAACTAGGTTGGACTGCCGACGCGGCCTCGCAATGTCCTAGCGAAATTCAGGACCCTCTGCGGTGTCGTAGCGAGGGAGAACTTCACAATCCTCGCGGATGACATCAAGGGCGTGCCCGAGGCGGAGAAGAACGCTGCTTGGCTGAAGTTCAAGGAGAGCTTCGAATATCCTGAAGCCGACGAGGAGAGGCTCAAGCAGGCCGCGTTCAAGGTGATGGGCAATTGCTGGAAGAATTTCAAGAGCAGGCTGGTCACGGAGTTTGTCCTAAATCCGATGACCCCTGATCCAAAAGACCAATGGCCCTTCATAACGGAAGAGGTATGGGAGCAATTCTACGAGAAGAAATCGACACCTGAATCCCGGGCTAGAAGCGAAGCCTATAGAGCACTGCAGTCCAGGAACGTGCACCCGCACCGCCTAGGCACCGCAGGATACGTCGGGAAGCTGGAGGAATGGCAGCAGGAGGATGAAGCGGCAGCGGCAGCGAACACACCTCCGGTGTTTGCCGACATCCCACACCCACGGGCAAGGAACTGGGCCCGCGCGAGGTACCAGAAGAATCAGGATGGGTCGGTTTCCCTTCCAAATCCCCAAGATCAACAAGTCTACGATAATATAGTAAGTGTCCTATCTCAATATTAGTTCGCATTGTCCCCACCCAACTTTTCGTTTAATCCGAACTCATTTGTACCACAGAAGGAGTTGGTTGCCTCCCAAGAGGCCTCGCAAGAGGGAAGCTCCCAAAGACGCGAGGACGACATCCTTAGTAAAGCGTTGGGCAACAAGGAGCACCGTGGACGCACTAGGGGACTTGGCGCCAACGTACCGTGGAAAGTTGGATTCCCGGACTACGCGTGGCAGTACAGGAAGCAGACAGTAACGAAGGCGCAAAAAGATTCCCGCCTTGCCACCCAGATCCGTGAACAGGTCAGAGCCGAGTTGAGCTCTGAATTCGATGAGAAGCTCGAATCGATGAGGGCCCGTATCAGGCAGGAGATTCGAGAAGAACAGAATATCCCGGAGGCTGCCGCTGCTGGTGTGCAACAGGATCTAGCAAGTCCGACGCAGAGGCGCAGCAGCTGTGCATCAACTGAGGCGGGGGAAAATCCCCCTTCGGTTCCCGCCGCCGTCGACCAAATTACGGTAAATCTCTCGTCCGCAACGCACATAATTCTTAACGAATATAATTCATAACGAAATCATAGGGTAAGTACTGCTCTAAAAATTGTTATTAACATATCGCAGGAGCCAACTAGCTGCACCCTGACAGTAAGGGTGATGCCGTCCTTCACGGTTCCTGCAGCTGAAGGCCTAGCTTTCCAGCCGACCCCGGAAACTAGAGTGCATGGGGCGCAACTACGGGCTGACTGTGCGAAGGTCCAAGTCGACTCGGTGAAACCAGAATTCGATCATTTCCCCCTCAGGCATCCACCGAACGACGAGGTCCTAACCCTTGGAAATGCACGTGGAACATTCATCCAATGGCCCAAGGATCTCATCGAGATAAGGGTGATCCCGAGGCCAACCACTGCACCAAGCGGTCACCTGCCGATACAACCTGCCCCTGCTCCTTCAGCACCACCAGCTCCGGCTCGTCACGACGATACAGATGATCTCGAGTTGCAGTACGATACGGACTTCGGTGACGAGCCTATGGAGGTCGACAGCGGGGCGATCATCAAACCCCCACCAATGAAGAAGAGCAGGAAGGCGCATTCTTCCCCCCAGAGAGTTGCTATCGAAAAACCTGCTGCAAGGGGGCGCGGAAAGGGAAAGCTGCAGGGCTCACGACTTGCTCCAACAAAGCTAGATCTGAGCAAGGCGCTAGTAGTTCCTAAGAAGCCCGTACCTCCATCCTCCTTCCAACTAGGCATGCCGTTGGTTGGAGACGACATGCTAGCTTCGATGGGCACCGCTTGCAAGGAGCTACACATGTACTACATGGAAAAATCCAACGTGAGGAGGAAGAATAGAGAAACTGATATAATAGGCGAACACGGAAGAGCGCCATTCCTTGGGCCTCCTAATTTTATCGTCATAGACTTCAAGGATCTATTCGACCTCTACAGGCTCCGCTCGGTGGACACAACCCTCCTCAAGTGCTATTCCTTGTAAGAACTCTTGCTCACGAAAATTTTTCATCTCAATCCGTGTAACATACTTATAAGTTCGTTTGTCTTGCGTGTAGGTATAGTTGGAAGTGGTGTCTCAAAAATGCACCGGAAGTTGTCTTCCTTGATCCCGAGGTAGTGAATGTCACAAATCTTCAAGGG